>LR738709.1:538943989-539040759 GCA_902687465.1 Secale cereale | reverse complement strand
GGGGCTAAAAACAACATTTGAATGTAGATAGTAAGAGACTTAATATCGATGTTTCAATTCGGTGTACATTGTAAGATTAGAACTGAGGACCATGCATATGGGTAATTATTTCGAATTCGTGCCATACTAGGTTTCGAGAAGTTGACATTGACTCGATTTGTTGTGCTATTTTGTAGGTCATATGTTTGAATCCATCCAAAAGTTTTCTCACTACCACGGTGTTCATCATATACATATGAGTTTCTATTAAAAAAGTAGTGTGGATATAGTGAAATGCAAAATCCACGTTAGAATTGGAGATCGCTATGTAACACACACTCTAATTCAAATAACTAATTATGTAACACACACTCTAATCCACATTAGCGTGGATACCGTTTCGATTTTTTTTCAAATAACTCCTCATTAATTAATTTATAGTATCTTGTTTTGAATGAATAATCATTGCAAGGAAAACACGGGCATGGTAATACATACATATTCGTTTGCAAATGCAAGAATATTCATTTGCATTCTCAAATGTACGCGCACCAGGCAGACCAGGGTCGTGTCGTGGTGGTCGCGTGTGTCTGACGGACGCTTAGCACCCAGCCACCCACCCCCTCCCTCCCTCCCCCCTCCACCCCCATAAAAAGGACGACAACAAAATAAGTTAGCGCTTCCACGTTTCGGATTGAAATATCTGGCGGCCCCAATTCCAGCCATGCAAAATCTCCCTTCTCTACCGTCCCCTTCTGCGCGCAGATTGCTCAAATCCCAAATTCGCCGCCAACCCAAGCAAAGTTCGAATCACGCCTCGCCTCGTCTCTTTGCCCACCTCAGTGCCGGACGACGATGACGAAGACGACAGTCGCGCTTCACCACCGCACCGAGCTACCTCATCTATGCCCTCGTCCACCGCACCGGGTAGTCCACCGACAACGTCAGCTGATGACCCATAAGTGTAGGGGATTGTCGGGGGAAACTGTCCTCCCACGAGCACCTATGAGACCGGAGCCCCTTCTACGTTGCGGTAAGGGAGCGGAGGGAGCACGAAGAGCAGATCGAGGGGCACACGCGGGCAGTTTACCCAGGTTCGGGCCGCGAGGACGCGTAAAACCCTACTCCTGCCTTGGTTGTATTGAGCTCGGGAGCTTGAAGAGCTAGCTACACCGAGTAAGAGAGCTGTCTAGGTTCCGAACCCTTTCTACGTTCTGCATGGGCCTCCTTTTATAGCTCAAGGGGTCACCGACAGGTGTCAACGTAGGGGAGGGTAAAAATGTA
Source organism: Secale cereale (assembly GCA_902687465.1). NCBI lineage: Eukaryota > Viridiplantae > Streptophyta > Magnoliopsida > Poales > Poaceae > Secale > Secale cereale. Next base: position 539,039,496 of record LR738709.1, on the reverse strand, counting down.
ACTTTGGTGGTAGTTGTAATAGTGCGGGAATAGTGCGTGAACAGTGGATGAACAGTGGTCTTCACCTAACCTTGACAGTGGGGGACAAGAGCATTAAATGCCCGTCACCGTCGACCCCAAAAGTGTCCGTCCATGCTTCTCCGTCCGCCACGGCGCTAGCCTCGTCACCGTGGCTTTCCACCGTGTGCCCCAGGCTGCACAGCCCTCCGCCACACGTCCCTGGAAGGGCCCCAGGGCGACGCGTGGGCAGATGAGCTGGAGCGTGGGCACACAGCACAAGTTTCCCCCGGCAAGCACCTTGCCGGGGCTATGATCTTGCCGGGCCCGGAAGCTTGTCGCTCCCCGGGCCCTGCCGGGGCGCACGACGCGCCGAGGCATCTCTTCAAGTGCATATACCTTGGTCTTCCTGGCAAGCTCCTCTTGCCAGGGGCTTGTGCTGGAGTGATGGTCTTGAGCCTGGTACGGCCTTCCCGGCAAGCTCCTCTTTGCCGGGGCCTTGGTCTTCTGTCTTGTATACTTTGTTCTTGAATGGCTTTATAGGGACCAGGAAGGTTTCCGGCAAGCACGTGGTAAGCCCTGCCGCAGGAAGCTGCTACTGCCCGTGCACAAGTTGGGGTACTAAGGTACCCCTATCTTAATACACCGACAGGAGCCCCCGGGCCTGGGCCACACACGGTGCCGAGCGCTGTTGGGCCAGGCCCAAAACAGTGTACGGGCACACGCGGCCCACGGCGTGCCGTATCTCCTTCCGTATCCGCCACATCCCTCCCTAACGGCACGCGTCGATTGCGGCATCGTGGGAGAGATCGTGGCCTGTTCTTTAATGGGAAATGCGGAGCGTCCCCCACTTCCCCCTTAAAAGCAGGGGAAGCAGGGGCAGTTCCCTCCTTCGTCTTCATTGCGTCTTAACTTTCCAGAAACCCCCGCTGCTCCTTGCCTCCACCCCTCCTCCGCCGTCTCCCGCATCCGCGGCGCCGTCGAGCTCCTCGCCTCTCCCCTCGCCGCCTCCGCCATGGCCCCGAAGAGCGACAAGGCGAAGGCAGACAAGGCCAAGAAGGAGAAGTCTGAGCAGGCGGCGAAGCTGGCCGCCTTGCGGAAGAGGAATGTGGTCTTCGCGCCGAGGCTTGAAGCGAAGGAGCTGTGGAACAAGTACTACCTCTTCTGGTCGGGGGAGACCAAAGCTCATCCCCGCACCAGAGCCTTCCCCGCCGCCGCCAGAGATATGTTCCCCGGCGGGTATTTCTTCTTCGCTGCTTTCTTCCATTGTGGCTTGTGCCCTCCGTACTCGGAGTTCTTTTGCGACATTATGAACACATACAACCTCCACCTCTTAGATTTCACTCCCAACGCCATCCTTACGATGGCCGTTTTCGCACATCTGTGCGAAAACTATATTGGGATCCATCCAAACGTCGCCCTTTTCCGCCATTTCTTTATGCCTAGAGTAGAGGCTGGCGCTCCCCTTTCCGGCGGCATCTCCTGGATCTTCCGGCTGAATAAGAAGGATTCCTACCTGAAGGGAGAACTTCGCGGCAAGTGGGAGGAGTGGCGTGCAGATTGGTGTTGGATAGTGGAGGATAGGCCGGAGCCCTTCACCGCGCCGCGCACAACTGCCATAGTGCGCGCCAGAGATTGGAGCGAGTTGGCCCCGGAAGACAATAAGCTCAGTATTGCCCTCGTCAGGATTATCCATCTCCGGGTAGCCAATTTGACCATCGGAGAGGTTGGGGCAGATTTCCTCCGCCGTCGCATCACCCCTTTACAAGAAAGGAAAAGGCCCGCCTGGGAATTTGGCAATGCGGCGGATATCATGAGGCTGCGCCCTGGATTAAACTTCAATTTCACTGCTTTGGAGCTGAAGGGGATGGTCCGAAAGCTCTTCAAGCATGACCCGGCCCATCCGGAGTGGTTCAGACCGGCCAAGGGAGTGGTGCCGCTATGCAACAGTACCGCCTGCGATTCCTTGCGCGCAATGATGCCGGCTTGCGACTCCCATGGCATCATCCCCACCTGGATCGAGCCTCCGCCGGATGCTGTGCTGAGCTTCTTCGACAACTTAGTTGAGACGCCCAAGAACTCCGACGAGAACAGGGGCCTTACCCGGGCCACTACGGCGCGGGACATAGCTTATATTGCTTCCAGGATGGAAGAGGCCGCCGCAGCTGCGGCGGCGGGAGATTTTGGATACACCGTGGACGATGCAGAGGCAGCGGACGCGGCGTGCCAAGCAGAGGAGGCAGAAATCCGCAGGCTGCTCAAGCTTCCGCCCGAGGAGTTTGCCGGGGTGCCCTCCCTGAGGATTGCCGGGATACCCGGGGTTGCCGGGGTGAGCGAGGCCGCCGCAGGGAGCGAGGTTGCCGGAGGAAGCGGGGCCGCCGGAGGGAGCGAGGTTGCCGGAGGAAGCGGGGCCGCCGGAGGGAGCGAGGCTACCAGAGGGAGCGAGCCCGCCGAGCATGGTGCTGGGTCCAGCAAGCCTGCCGGGGAGGAGGAGGAGGACACCGAGGCGGACGAAGATACTGGAGGATCTCTGGGACTCGACGACGATGCCTCCTCGTCCTCAGAAAACTCCCCGCCTCCGGCGAGTCCTACGCAACCACCGAGAAAACGCCTCCGCAAGGTGGCCACAGCGACGAGGCCACAGGCGCCTCGACAGCAGCCTGCGCGCCGGGCGACGCGCGCCACCAGGGGGAGCCAAGTCGCGACGGAGGCGCCCCGCGCACCAGCGCCAAGCGGAGGGGGATCCTCCCGGAGCGGAACGGCCGCTCCTCCTGCTCCTCGGGCCCCGACATCAATGGAGGCTGGGTCTTCGCAGCCCGCAGCCCCGGAGACCGCCAAGCGCCCGAGGAAACCTTCTCCTCCTGCTCCTCGCGCGGGAGCATCTTAGGTGGAATTTGACTTCTCCGCCCTCAGCTCAGACGACGACGAGGAAGAGGAGTAAGTACTTGCAACTTGTGATTTCTTCGATTTTGTCTTGATCTTCCTTGATGGTTCTGATCTTATTTTTGTTTTGCTTTCAGGTCCTTGGCCCAGCGGATGGCGAAGAGGGCCAAGATCCCCGTGGTCGAGGTCGAAGACGACTCGCCCGCCGCGGCGACCAGAGACACGCCAGCGGCAAGCTTGCCGGATCAACCTGCTGCTCCGAGGAGCAGCCCCCAGCGTAAGTCTGGTTTTTGTCTTTCTGATTGATGTGTGCGCTTGAGGTAGTCACTTGAACTGATATTTTATTGTCTTGTGCAGAAGTGGAGCCGCAGCCGCAGGAGCGCCGGAGACTGCCCCCGACGAGCCACTTGCTCCACCCTCCCAGCCAAGGGTGAACTCCCCGGAGAGGGAGAACGCTCCGCCAAGGACGGGCACCCCGCCAAGGGCGGGCACGCCGCCAAGGGTGAGCAGCCCGACAAGGGTGACCACCCCGCCAAGGGAGGGCGCGGGCGGCCCTCCGCCAGCAGGGGCCACTGCCCCACCGCCAAGGGAGGGCTCCCCGACGAGGGAGCCTGTCGTCGAAGAAGTACGCGAAGATAAGTCTTGTAGCTTCTTCTTCTTGGACTCTTCTTTTTTGGATATTTGCTTGACCTTTTCTTTTCTTTTTCTTCTGCTAGATCCTCCTACACCGGAGCGGATGGAGACGGAGACCGCCGGCGAGGAGGGCGCGCACGGCGACGGCGGCAACACCACTGCCACTGAGGGCATGGCCGGAGCCGACGAGCCTGCCGCTGAGGAGACCGCCCCGACCGCAGATGCTGCGGCTGGGGAGGGGGGCGGCGACCACACTGCTGGCCCGGAGGCAGCAGGAGCGTCAAGCGCTGCACCGGCCGCCGACCCCTCCGCCACCAAGGAGCGGCCAGACGTCTATCTTGAGGCCCCCAACGGAGTCTTTATACAAGTCCCGTGGGGGTCTTCGTCGCGAGCCCCCGTGGAGGGAGAGACCTACGACGGAGAGTTCCTCGCCTCCGCGGGGTTGAAGGTTGTCGAAGCGCTTGGCGGGAGCGACGAGCCCGAAGAGGAGAAGCTACTTCGCCGGCTCCTGGCCCTTTACCGGGCCAGGCAGGCGAAGCTGGACTCCCGGGAAGCTCTTGCAGCCAAGGCTGGAGTTGACTTGGAGAAGCGCGCCGCGGAGCTTCGCGCCGCAAACCAGGCAGCCCTCCGCAACTTGGCAGAGGAGCGGGAAGAGCTTGCCGGAGAGCAACAAGCCTTCCTCCTGGAGAAGGCAGAGGCAGAAGAGCGGCAGCGGCTGGCCGCCGAGGAGTTGTCTCGGCGGGAAGGGGCGCTCAACCAGCGGAAGGTTGAGCTCGATGCCCATGACGACGAACTCACTGCCCGGGAGCAGGCTCTTGGCGGGGCCCTGAAGGAGGCTAAGGATGCCACAGCCGCCGCGGAAACCGCCAAGAGGGACCTGGAGCTCAAGGTGGAGCAGCTGGAGCGGTACCTGAAGGCGAGCGAGGACAGAGTCACCGCGCTCAACGTGGAGCGCGAGAAAGATGCCCATACCTACTCAGACTTGCAGGTACGCCTCTCCAAGAAGGGCGACGAGCTTACTTCCGCCAAACATTCAATCGCTGACTTGGAGTTGAAGGTCTCCACTCTGACCGACTCGCTCGATGCCGCCCGGGACCGCGAGACGAAGCTGAAGGACGAGCTCCGCAAGGAGCGGAACTTGATGGAGAGCGCCGCCGTCTCATCGAATAACTTCAGCCGGGCGGTGGAGCAATGGACCGATGAGCTGGTCACCTCCGCTGCCAACATCGACAAGGAGATGATGGCACTGAGGGCGGAGCACCTCGTGTACTCTCCCGACGAGGACCTCCCCCACAGTGCCAAGCTAAGTCTCTTCTTCAGGGGAATCGCGCCGGCGCTCGCACGGCTGCGGGAGAAGCTCCCCGCGCAGCTGGCCGACGAGTCGCGCCGGCTCTGCGCGGGCACTCTGGAGCGCGTCTTGACGAAGATCGTCTACCGCAACCCTGGCATCAACCTTGTCAACGTCCTCCGCAGCTTGCCGGACGATGCAGATCAGGAGGCGTTGAAGGTGCAGGTCGCCCACATCGTCGCCAAGGTGAACAAAGTCACGAGGCGTGAAGGCGACCGCGTAGATTAGGCTTCTTTCTTTCTGTTTCCCTTGCCGCTGCAAGGCATGTTATTGCAACAAGTTATCCCTGTAATATACTATCTTATTTCTGATCAATCAATGCGGTGTTATCTCCCTTGTTTTTGGTCCTTCACTTTGTATGCTTCCTACCCTACACTTTTAGGGGACTTGCCGGCAAGGGGCCCTCGCCGCGAGCGCTGAGTGCTAGACTCTTAGCATCCTGCTGGCAAAGGACCTCATCGGCAAGTAACCTTGCCGCAGCTAGTCGCAGCGCACTTAGCTTGCTGAGCGAACTCGAAAACGAAGTAAGGGCGCGACACTTGTCGCAGCTCACTTAAGTCGTTGAGCATGCTCGAAAACAAAGTAAGGGTGCGGCTAGCCACGGGTAGGTTCCTCCGCCCACAGGTTTTCCATACAAAGTGTGGTTGTTCAAGGAAGATAACTAAAATTTAAAAATTTGAACTGCTCAAATTCTGGTAACTTAGCTTTCATAGGTTGCTTGTTCCCCGACAAGGCTTCTCTTTCTTGAACAGCACTTGGTTCATCCTCCACTTCCTTCCCCCCCCCGGCAAACTTGTGCGCGAGGAAATATTCCTTCTGCTTAAGAGGGAAAGAAAAAAGAGGAGGAAAAAAATATACAGTCTCACGGCTTGCTAGTGCTTACCGGGGATGTGTGTCGCACAAGGTGCCAAACAATGCATGCAAATAACAAAGAAAAGCATGGAAAAGGCAAATGGTGCGAAGCACAAAAACTTTACTGATGCACGGGATCTGCGCCCGGCTCTGTACAAAGGTTTACATGCAACAGCGGCAAGACTCGTACAAAAGGTGGTTGCTGGAACGGGTCACGGCAACCGCGCCTTATGGGTGAAACTTGCGAAGATGCTCTATGTTCCAGGAATTGCTCACCGGTAAGCCTTCTTCGGTCTCAAGGAGGACAGCGCCGGGCCTTGTGACTTGTCTCACCCGATAAGGGCCTTCCCACTTCGGCGTCAACTTGTTGGAATTCTTGGCGGACTGAACACGCCGAAGAACAAGGTCGCCTTCCTCGAGACTCCTGGCCCTGACCTTGCGGCTATGATAGCGACGCAAGGCTTGCTGGTATCGAGCAGCTCGTACAGCAGCCTGGAGACGTTCCTCCTCAAGGAGCAATGCATCATCTTGTCGCAGTTGCTCTTGCTCGAGCTCATCATAAGCGAGCACTCGAGGAGATCCGTATACGAGTTCCGTGGGGAGAACTGCCTCTGATCCATAGACAAGAGCAAAGGGTGTCTGTCTGGTGGCTCGATTTGGTGTTGTTCTGATCGACCAAAGAGCCACCGGCAACTCCTCTATCCAGTTCCTTCCGCACTTGCGCAGCCTGTCGAAAGTTCTTGTCTTGAGTCCGCGCAGCACTTCAGCATTGGCCCTCTCCGCTTGACCATTGCTCCTCGGGTGAGCAACAGAAGCGAAGCAGACCTTGGCGCCAAGGTCTTGGACGTACTGCATGAAGGTGCGACTAGTAAACTGTGTACCGTTGTCAGCGATGATCCTGTTAGGGATTCCGAAACGGCAAACAATTGACCTGAAGAACCTGACCGCTGACTGTGCTGTCACCTTTCTCACTGGTTCCACTTCTGGCCACTTTGTGAACTTGTCGATTGCTACGGACAAGTACTCAAAGCCCCCGACTGCGCGGGGAAAGGGGCCGAGGATATCGAGCCCCCAGACCGAGAAGGGCCAGGACAAAGGGATTGTCTAGAGAGCTTGAGCTGGCTGGTGAATTTGCTTGGCATGGAACTGGCACGCTTCACACTTGGTTACTTGTGCAGTTGCATCTTGGAGAGCTTTTGGCTAGAAGAACCCTTGCCGGAATGCCTTCCCGGCAAGTGCCCTTGCGCCAATGTGGTGGCCGCATATGCCTCCATGTATCTCTGCCAACAGCTTCTGTCCATCTTCCCTGGAAATGCACTTCAACCTGACACCGTTGAGTCTTCTTCTGTACAGTTCATTGTCAACGAACTGGTACATACTTGACTGCCTGGTTATCTTCTCTATCTCTTCTGGGTCGTCGGGAAGTTCTCCAGTTTGCAGAAAAAAGACGATTTGCTGTGCCCATGCTGGAGCCCGAGGCTCAACAACAAGGACTAAAGGCATGTGGGCTGCTATGGGGACCTCAGCTTCTACGGCAAGAGCCTGCAGTTCTGCCGGAGTTGATGGTCCCCCGGCAAGCCTGCCGGGGCAGGGCTTGTCGGGAACGCTTGCTTCAACTGTACAGACCCTTGGATCTGCAGGAGCAAACTGTTCCTCAGCATCTTGGCTATTGATCCTGGGGACCTTGGCGGCGGTCTCGGGAAGATCCGCCAGCAAGTAGTCGCCGGAGACCAACTTTCTCTTCTTGCTTTGCCCAACTGATGGTGTAACGGATGGCTGAGTTAGCTTGAGCAGGAAGGTCCCTGGTTCCACAGGTAACTTCATCGCAGCACACTTTGAGAGGCCATCGGCAATATCATTCTGAGCTCTTGGGACGTGCTCCATTTGCAGACCTTCAAAGTGTTCTTCAAGCTTCCTCACTTCATCAACATAAGCTTCCATCAAAGGGCTCTGATAACTCTTGTTCACTTGTCGGACCACCAACTGAGAATCTCCCCGCACAATTAACCTCTTGATCCCAAGTTCGGCCACAATCCTGAGGCCGGCAAGCAAACCTTCATACTCAGCAGTATTGTTTGTCGCTTGCTCCTTGGGAAAGTGCATCTGGACAACATAGTTGAGGTGCTCTCCGGTGGGCGCTATGAGTACTACGCCGGCACCGGCGCCTTGCAGCGAGAAAGCACCATCAAAGTACATTACCCATTCGTTGCTTGTTTCTTGGACGGGGACGCTTGTCTCTGGAACTTCTTCATCTGGCGTTGGGGTCCATTCCGCTATGAATTCTGCCAAAGCTCTGCTCTGTATAGTTGAAGTACTCTCAAACTTGAGGCCAAAGCTTGACAGCTCCAGTGCCCACTCGACGATCCTGCCTGTTGCTTCTGGATTGTGCAATATCCTTTTCAACGGAAAGCGAGTGACCACTGTTATCTCGTGTGCTTGGAAGTAATGGCGCAGCTTTCTCGAGGCCATGATGAGGCCGAAAAGCAACTTCTGCACCCCAGAGTATCTTGACCTAGCCCCCTGCAAGAGGGAACTTACAAAATACACTGGGCGCTGCACCATCTTCTTTCGCACTTGACCTTGTTCCTGCGCAGACTTGTCCTTGTCGGTGCCAGAGCTTGTCGGAGAAATCCCCTGCTTGTCGCTGGATTCGCTTGCCGGTGGCGTGGGTTCCTCATCTGCCTCCCTCTCCGCTACTAACGCATCACTAACCACTTGATTGGTTGCTGCTAGGTATAGCAGCAACTTCTCTTGTGGCCTAGGTGCGACAAGTATTGGAGTGGAGGACAGGTATCCTTTCAAGTCTAGCAGCGCTGCCTCCGCTTCCGGAGTCCATTTCATAGGACCTGCCTTTTTCAAAATCTTGAAGAAAGGCAGGGCGTGCTCTGCAGACTTTGAAATGAACCTGCTGAGGGCAGCCACACAACCAGCAAGTCTCCTTAAGTCCTTGACGCGCTTCGGGGCTTCAATCTGCTCGATGGCTTTGATCTTGTCGGGATTGGCTTCGATCCCCCTCTGGGACACAAAGAACCCGAGAAGCTTGCCGGAGGGGACTCCGAAGACGCACTTCTCGGGGTTCAACTTGAGCTGGATCTTGCACAGGTTCTCAAAGGTTTCCTCTAAGTCTTGGATCAGGGTATCTTTGCTCTTGCTCTTGACCACTATGTCATCCATGTAAGCTTCTACATTTCTGTGGATCTGTGGCTCAAAAGCAGTCTAGACCACCCTTGCAAATGTTGAGCCTGCATTCTTCAATCCAAAGGGCATGCGTATGAAGCAATATGTGCCGCATGGAGTAATGAATGCAGTCTTCTCCTCATCTTCCTTGGCCATAAAAATCTGGTGGTAGCCTGAATATGCATCAAGGAAGGAAAGCAACTCACATCCGGCGGTGGAGTCAACAATCTGGTCAATACGTGGCAAGGGAAATGGATCCTTGGGACATGCTTTATTCACATCAGTGAAGTCTATACAAAGTCTCCACTTCCCATTGGCCTTGCGTACGACAACTGGATTTGCTAACCACGTAGGATGGATCACGCCTCTAACCAGGCCTGCTGCTTCCAACTTCTTTATCTCTTCGGCGATGAATTCTTGGCGCTCCATGGCTTGCTTCCTGACCTTCTGCTTGACGGGCCACGCCTGAGGACAAACAGCAAGCTTGTGCTCAATTACATTCCTGGGAACGCCGGGGATGTCAGATGGTTGCCATGCAAACACATCGACATTCGCCCGCAGGAAGGCAACGAGCGCGCTTTCCTATTTGTTGTCGAGCGTAGCACTGATGGTGAAGGTACCACCAGTGCCGTCCTCCTTGGCGGACACCTTCTTGGTTGCCGGTGGAGCGGCCATCCCTTTCTTGCACTTGCCGGTGGAGCTCGATGGTGCGTCCTCGACGGCAGCGCAGCACTCCGAAGAGGTGCGTTTGCCGGAGTGGGCCCCAGAGCACTTGCCGGACTTGGTCTTGGTCTTCTTCCCCCCGGGAGCTTCAGCGGCAAGTGTGTTGCTCTCTGCTGCGGCTGCTGCATCCCGGTAGATCTTGTCGGTGCAGATAAGCGTGTCCTTCTTGTCGCCAGGGACAGAGATGACGCTTATCGGCCCCGGCATCTTGAGTACATTGTAGGCATAGTGGGAAGCTGCCATGAAATTGGCGAGGGCAGGACGTCCAAGTATCCCATTGTATGGCAATGGGATATCGGCAACATCAAAGGTTATCCTTTCCGTCCTGAAGTTAAGCTCCCCGCCAAAGGTCACCGGCAGAGTAATCTTCCCCTTCGGCTTGCTCCTTCCCGGGTTTATTCCTTGGAACGACCCGGTTTCTTCGAGCTCGCCGTCTGGGATCTGGAGTTTCTTGATCACAGCTGAGGAGATCAAGTTCAGGCCGGCCCCGCCGTCAACCAACATTTTGGTGACCTTGAGGTTGCGGATAGTTGGTGAGACCAACATCGGCAAGCACCCGACCGCAGTCGTGCGGTCAGGGTGATCCTCAAGATCAAAAATGATGGGCGTGCTGGACCACCTCAGGAGCCTGCGCGACTCGACGGGCGGCTCAGCTGCGTTTACTTCCCGCACCCACTGCTTGAGTTGGCGGTGGGAAGTGTGCAGAGTGGCGCCTCCGTCGATGCACAGGACTTCTGTGGCCTTCAGGAACTCCTGCTCGCTGTTATCTCCTTCCTCCATGTCGTCGTCGTCGTCTTCTTCCTCGTCCTTGTCGCGCCCCCGGGGAGGTCGATCACCTTGCCGCTGCTTGGCCTTACCGCGGCGCCCTCCCCGGCCATTGAATGGCCGCTTCTTGCTCGGCTCTCCTCCGCCACCTTGGGCCTTCTCCTTGTCGCGACGCTCGTATTCAGCCTTCTGCTGTTCTACGAGGTACTCGACTCGTTTGCAGTTCGAAAGGTCGTGGCCCTTGGTGCGGTGGATCTTCCAGTATTGCTTGTCGGAGCCGTCCTGCTTGTCGGCTGCCGCCACAGGGGCAGGCTCCTTGCCGGAACCGCCAGCCTGTGCCTTCTTGCCGGGAGCCTCCTTGCCGGACTGCTCGACGACTAGCACTTCCTTGCTCTTCTTTCTTCTGTTGTTCCGCCGCCGGCTCTTCTTTGCCGGGGCAGCGTCCTCACTGTCGCTTCCTCCTGCGCCAGCATCCTCCCCGGGGAGTCTCCTCCCCTCTTTGGCGCGCGCGCACTTGTCAGCCAGAGCGTAGAGCTCGCTGACATCCCGAATCTTGGTCATGGCCATCTCTTCTCGCATGCGGCGGTTACGCACGTTCTGGTGGAACGCGCTGATAACCGCGGCAGGGTGGACGTCGGGAATGTTGTGCTGCACGCGGCTGAATCATTGAATGTACTTGCGCAGGGATTCTCCTTCCTTCTGGGCCAAGATGTGGAGATTGCTCTCCTGGCCGTGGGGTTTGTGGCCGCCCGTGAAGGCGCCAACAAATTGGTGGCACAGATCTGCCCACGAAGAAATGGAGCCTTCCGGCAAGTGCATAAGCCAAGAGCGGACGTTTGGCTTAAGCACTAGCGGGAAGTAGTTGGCGAGTATCTTCTCGTTGCGTCCCCCGACAGCCTGCACCGCGATGGTGTAGATGCTGAGGAACTCCGAGGTGTGCGTCTTGCCGTCGTACTTCTCGGGTACGTCGGGCTTGAAGTTTTTCATGCTGGGCCACTGGACGCGCCGCAGCTCACGGGTGAACGCAGAGCAACCTGCCGCGTACGGCAAGTCGCCTGGTTCACCGGGCGCGTACGTGTCGACAGCGGTCCCAGCGCGCTGATCCGATTGTCGCCGGGCTTCTCGTCGGCGCTTGATGCGCGTCCGAGCATCTTCTTGTCGCCGGTCGTCGAGGACTTGGCGCTGGTCCCGACGAGCCCGCGGATCCGACGACGCCGTAGAGTCGTCGTCGACGTTGATCCGGCGGGGTGGCCTCTTCTGCTTCCGCGGCGGGGAGTGCACGGTGGTTGCACCCCCGGCGGTCTTGTCGCCATCGGCCTTCGTCTGGCCGACTTGTCGCGGCCGCGAGGTTGTCGGCTGCTGCGGCGTGTCGTTGTTGGCGAAGGCGATGAGACTCTGGATCGTCGCCCTCCAGTCTTCGGCCTTGTCTGCCGCTGGAGGGAAATCGAGGAGGAGCTGTGCTCTTGCTAGAGCTTCTGCTGGAGAGGAGGGAAGCGGCGGCGAGCGGTGCGAAGAGCGAGATATGCTCGGACTTCTAACAGGGTTAGAAGGAGCAGTTTCTCGCCCCGGCGACCGCGCCTTGCTCGTACCAGCGTACTGGCCTTGAGCATCCCGCGAGCCTCCGGTTTGTCCTTGCCCCAGCAAGCGGATGGTACCTCCTGTACCACGGCGCTGCTGGGTTGTCGTCTGTTGAGAGGGACGCGGTGCGTCTACGGACACCGAGGCCTTGGAATTAGCCCGGTCGTTCGTCTTGTCCTTGGACTTGGTGGCGCCGTGAGTTTCCTCGCCGGCGACCACCCTTCCGCCGGCGTCTCCCCCACCAACCGTTGGTTCTGGTAGCGGTGGGATCGACACAGACGGGCCTGCGACCTCCGAAGCCTTCTTCTTCGGAGCCATGTTGGTGCTGCTGATGAAGTTGATGAAGCTGGAGAGGTTGATGAAGAATGCGCCCGCGTGAGCGCCGGATCAGGTTCGCGCAACCTCGACGCCCCTACCTGGCGCGCCAAAGATGTCAGGGGAAACTGTCCTCCCACGAGCACCTATGGGACCGGAGCCCCTTCTACGTTGCGGTAAGGGAGCGGAGGGAGCACGAAGAGCAGATCGAGGGGCACACGCGGGCAGTTTACCCAGGTTCGGGCCGCGAGGACGCGTAAAACCCTACTCCTGCCTTGGTTGTATTGAGCTCGGGAGCTCGAAGAGCTAGCTACACCGAGTAAGAGAGTTGTCTAGGTTCCGAACCCTTTCTACGTTGTGCATGGGCCTCCTTTTATAGCTCAAGGGGTCACCGACAGGTGTCAACATAGGGGACGGTAAAAATGTAACTTTGGTGGTAGTTGTAACAGTGCGGGAATAGTGCGTGAACAGTGGATGAACAGTGGTCTTCACCTAACCTTGACAGTGGGGGACAAGAGCATTAAATGCCCGTCACCGTCGACCCCAAAAGTGTCCGTCCATGCTTCTCCGTCCGCCACGACGCTAGCCTCGTCACCGTGGCTTGCCACCGTGTGCCCCAGGCTGCACAGCCCTCCGCCACGCGTCCCTAGAAGGGCCCCAGGGCGACGCGTGGGCAGATGAGCTGGAGCGTGGGCACACAGCAAAAGTTTCCCCCGGCAAGCACCTTGCCGGGCCTATGATCTTGCCGGGCCCGGAAGCTTGTCGCTCCCCGGGCCCTGCCGGGGCGCACGACGCGCCGAGGCATCTCTTCAAGTGCATATTCCTTGGTCTTCCTGGCAAGCTCCTCTTGCCAGGGCCTTGTGCTGGAATGATGGTCTTGAGCCTGGTACGTCCTTCCCGGCAAGCTCCTCTTTGCCGGGGCCTTGATCTTCTGTCTTGTATACTTTGTTCTTGAATGGCTTTATAGGGACCAGGAAGGTTTCCGGCAAGCACGTGGTAAGCCCTGCCGCGGGAAGCTGCTACTGCCCGTGCACAAGTTGGGGTACTAAGGTACCCCTATCTTAGTACACCGACAGGGATCTATCGTATTCCTTTCAATAAGTAAGAGTGTCGAACCCAACGAGGAGCAGAAGGAAATGATAGGCAGTTTTCGGTAAGGTATTTTCGGCAAGCACTGAAATTATAGGTAACATATAGTTTTGTTATAAGGTAACTGGTAGCAAGTGAAAAAAGGTAAAAGTAAATAAGGTGCAGCAAGGTGGCCCAATCCTTTTTGTAGAAAAGGACAAGCCTGGACAAATTCTTATATAAAGGAAAGCGCTCCCAAGGACACATGGGAATTATCGTCAATCTAGTTTTCATCACGATCATCTGATTCGCCTTCGGTACTTTGATAATTTGGTATGTTGGTGGACCAGTGCTTGGGTGTTGTCCTTACTTGGACAAGCCTCACACTTATGATTAACCTCTAATTCAAGCATCCGCAACTACAAAAGAAATATTAAGGTAAAACTAACCATAGCCTGAAACATATGGATCCAAATCAGCCCCTTACGAAGCAACACATAAACTAGGGTTTAAGCTTCTGTCACTCTAGCAACCCATCATCTACTTATTACTTCCCAATGCCTTCCTCTAGGCCCAAATAATGGTGAAGTGTCATGTAGTCGACGTTCACATGACACCACTACTAGAGAGACAATATACATCTCATCAAAATATCGAACAAAGACCAAATTCACATGACTACTAATAGCAAGACTTCTCCAATGTCCTCAGGAACCAAAGTAACTACTCACAAGTCATAATATTCTTCATGATCAGAGGGGTATTAATATGCATAATGGATCTGAACATATAATCTTCCACCAAATAAACCAACTAGCATCAACTACATGGAGTAATCAACACTACTAGCAACCCACAGGTACCAATCTGAGGTTTGGGTGCAAAGATTGGATACAGGAGATGAACTAGGGTTTGAGAGGAGATGGTGCTGGTGAAGATGTTGATGAAGATAGCCCTCCCCAAGATGAGAGAGTTGTTGGTGATGACGGCGGTGACGATTTCCCCCTCCCGGAGGGAAGTATCCCCGGCAGAACAGCTCTGCCGGAGCCCTAGATTGGTTTCCGCCTCGGTTCCGCCTCGAGACGGCGGCGTCTGGTCCCGAAAGCCTCCTTATGATTTTTTCCAGGTCAAAACACCTCATATAGGAGAAGATGGGCATCGGGGGCCTTCTGGCTGGCCCACGAGGCAGGGGGCGCGCCCTGCGAAGGGGGGCGCGCCCCCCACCCTTGTGGGCGCCGGTGGCCCCCCTCGTGGACTTCTTTCGCCAGATATTTTTATATTTTCTGAGATGACATTCTGTTGAGTTTCAGGGCTTTTGGAGTTGTGCATATTAGGTTTCCAGAGTTTGCTCCTTTTCCTGCCCAGAATTCCAGCTACCGACATTCTTCCTCTTCATGTAAACCTGGTACAATAAGAGAGAAAAGGCATAAGTATTGTGACAAAACATGTAATAACAGCCCATAATGCAATAAATATCAACATATAAGCATGATGCAAAATGGACGTATCAACTCCCCCAAGCTTAGACCTCGCTTGTCCTCAAGGGAAAGCCAATATCGAAAAATATGTCCACATGTTTAAATATAGAGGTGTCGATAAAACAAAATACGGACATGAGGGCATCATGATCATTCTCATAACAGAAACTTATATAAATATAGTCATATGATTCTTATGCTTAAGTAACAATTCATCCACAATATCAAGTATGAATCCTAAACTTCATTGAAAACTAACAAACTTTGATCTCGGTCATTAAAGCAATTGCAATTTAGCGTAACATCGGAAAGAGTCAGTATAAGAGCTTTTCAGCAAGCCTACATACTCACTATCATATAATCTTTCACAATTGCTCACACTCACGCAATACTTATGTTTATGGAGTTTTAATCGGACACAGAGAAAGATAGGGGCTGATGGTGTTGCCTCCCAACCTTTCCCTCAAGGGTAATGTCAACAATAATAGATCATGAAAACTTACATCCAAGTGAGTATATATGTCAGGATCTTTCCAACACAATGTGCTTGCCAAAGGATAAAATGTAAAAAGGAAAGGTGGATTTCACCTTGACACTTATAAGACAGGAGTAATAGATAGGCCCTTCGCAGAGGGAAGTAGAGGTTGTCATGTGTTTTTATGGTTGGTTGCACAAAGTCTTAGCATAGAAGAACTTCGCTTTATATTGCCACTTGTGATAAGGACCTTTATTATGCAGTTCGTCGCTTTTATTACTTCCATATCACATTATCATATAAAGCTAATTTCTCCCACACTAATAAGTCATACATATTTTAGTGGATTTGCAACATGACAACTTACTTGGAAGGATCTTTCTCAATCCACAGGTAGGTATGGTGGACTCTCATGGCAAAACATGGGTTTAAGGATATATGGAAGCACAAGTAGTATCTCTACTTAGTGCGAGGAGTTTTGGCTAGCATGAGGAGGAAAGGCAAGCTCAACATGTTGGATGATCCATGACAATATACTTTATTTCGGATATGAGAAGACATAACCCATTATGTTGTTTTCCTTGTCCAACATCAACTCTTTAGCATGTCATACTTTAATGAGTGCTCAAAATTATAAAAGATGTCCAAGATAGTATATTTGTATGTGAAGCCTCTCTTCTTTTATTACTTCCTATTAATTGCAACGATGACCAAAACTATGTGTGTCACCTCCCAACAACCTTTATTTATCATACTCTTGTATGTGAAGTCATTACTTCCCATAAGATTGATATGATCTCTTTGATACTCTTTATGTTTTCTTTCTTTTTATCATGACCCAAGTGAGGAAATCAAGCCCTTGACTCAACACTAATCTTTATTATATAGCTCACGGACTCAATTACAAAGGGTAAAGCTCACAAGGCAAAAGCTCACAACTAGATCATGCTAACTTTATTCTAATAGATCAAGACACTACCAAAAGGATCGAACTAAGTAAAATGGTAAAGATAGGAGTGATGGTGATACGATATCGTGGTCACTCGCCCAAGCTCGGCAGTTGCCAAGGGGAGTGCCCATACCCATGTGATTATGTCTCCTTCTTCGGGGGTGGTGATGATGGAGTTGTTGATGATGTAGGCTTGTTGTCCACTTTCCAAGGCATGGGTTCACCATCGTAGAAGGATGACTGAGTCTCCGGGATAGTCAAATCTGTAGCCAAACTCATCTTCTTGAATCTATATTCATACTCACAGTTTTGGTTTTGCAGGTCATAGATCTGGGCTTGGAGGTGTTCGATCTTCTCTTGAAGATTGGAGATAGCTTCCCCAAAGATCCTTGAGTCCAGCTTGATGTTGTTAGCGAGCTCCGAGATCATCATGTGGTTGGCGTTGAGTCCTCGTTCCATCATACCTTGGCACTTGAAAACTTGTTGCTCCATTGCTTCGAGTCTTGTCTCCACGCTTCTGGTCCTCCTCGGCCCCTCAACATCACGGATGTGCAACACCCCCTTATGCAACTCCATGGTTTTAGGGTGGTGCAGCACCTCCGCAAGGTAGGGGTTGATGACCTTCTCTAAGAAATTATCCTTGGGGTGTTGGAGGACGCCATGATGATCTAGATCTGTCAAAAACAGCAGCTCGAAACGAAAACAGAGGATTTTTGCGTGATACAGGGATCAAAACCTTCATGAGTATACATAATGATTTTTTACCGACCAAAAGGAGTAACCCACAAGAGAACGGAGTCCGAGGGACACATGGGGTGCCCACGAGGCAGGGGGGCGCGCCCTGGGAAGGGGGGCGTGCCCTCCACCGTCGTGGACGCCTCGTGTCTCTTCCGGACTGCGGTTTATTTTTCTATTTTTTTTTAAATATTCCAAAACGGAGAAAATTGCCTTTAGAACTATTTTGGGGTTGGTTTACTTACCGTATCACATACCTCTTCCTTTTCAGAGGCCGAATCATTATAGAAAGTGTCACTTATGTATTCCTCCGGGGTTACGGTTTCAATAACATTGGTTTCAACATTTATAGGATTACCTGAGATATAATGTTTGATTCTTTGACCATTCACCACCTTCGGATTTGTGCCTTCGAAATTGTTGATTTTTATGGCACCGGAACGATAGACCTCCTCGATAACGTAAGGTCCTTCCCACTTCGAGAGAAGTTTTCCTGCAAAAAATCTTAAATGTGAGTTGAATAGCAAGACATAATCCCCTACGTTAAACTCACATTTTTGTATCCTTTTGTCATGCCATCTTTTAACTTTTTCTTTAAACAGTTTGGCATTCTCATAGGCCTGGGATCTCCATTCATCGAGACAGCTAATGTCAAATAACCTCTTCTCACTGGCAAGTTCGAAATCATAGTTGAGCTTTTATAACCCAATATGCCTTTTGTTCTAGCTCAGGAGGTAAGTGACATGCTTTTACATATACCATCTTATATGGAGACATACCCATAGGATTTTTGTATGCAGTTCTATAGGCCCATAATGCATCATCTAGTTTCTTGGACCAATTCTTCCTAGACCTATTAACTGACTTTTGCAAAATTAATTTCAACTCCCTATTACTTAGTTCTACTTGACCACTGGTCTGTGGGTGATAAGGTGATGCAATTCTATGGTTGACATCATACTTTGCAAGCATTTTACGGAAAGCACCAGGAATAAAGTGTGAACCACCATCAGTCATTAGATATCTAGGGACTCCAAACCTAGGAAATATAACTTCTTTAAGTATCTTAATAGAGGTGTGATGATCAGCGCTACTAGTTGGAATAGCTTCTACACACTTAGTAACGTAATCAACAGCAACTAAAATATGTGTGTACCCATTAGAGGCAGGAAAAGGTCCCATATAATCAAAGCCCCAAACATCAAATGGTTCAATAACAAGTGAATAGGTCATAGGCATTTCTTGACGTCTACTAATATTACCAATTCTTTGACATTCATCACAAGATAAGACAAACTTACGGGCATCCTTGAAGAGAATAGGCCAATAAAAGCTGGATTGCAATACCTTGTGTGTAGTTCTATCTCCCGCATGGTGTCCTCCTTAAGCTTCGAAGTTGCACTTGCATAGGATCTGTTCCTGTTCATGCTCAGGCACACAACGTCTAATAATACCATCTACTCCTTCTTTCTAAAGATGTGGGTCATCCCAGAAGTATGTCTCAAATCATAGAAGAACTTTTTCTTTTGCTGGTATGTGAAGCTAGGATGTATAAACTTAGCGACAATATAATTAGCATAATCAGCATACCATGGAGTAGTACGAGAAGTATTTATGACAGCTAGTTGTTCATCAGGAAAGCTATCATCAATAGGTTGTGGGTCATCAAGTATATTTTCTAACCTAGACAAGTTGTCTGCAACGGGGTTCTCAGCTCCTTTTCTACCGATAATATGCAAGTCAAATTCTTGTAGCAAGAGAACCCATCTAATAAGTCTAGGTTTAGCATCTTTCTTTTCCATAAGGTACTTGATAGCAGCATGATCAGTGTGAACAGTTACTTTAGAATCAACAATATAGGGTCTAAACTTATCACAAGCAAATACAACTGCTAAAAATTCTTTCTCAATAGTAGCATAATTTCTTTGGGCACTATCTAGAGTTGTACTAGCATATTGGATTCAATTTCTTATCAACTCTTTGCCCTAAAACAGCTCCTACATCATAATCACTAGCATCGCACATAATCTCAAAGGGTAAATTCCAGTCAGGAGGCTGGACAATAGGTGCAGAGAACAATGTTTTCTTAAGTATTTCAAATGCTTCTAGACAATCATCATCAAAGACAAAAGGAATATCTTTTTATAAGAGATTAGTCACATGCTTGGAGATTTTGGAGAAATCCTTTATGAACCTCCTATAAAACCCGGCATGACCAAGGAAACTTCGTATACCTTTGATGTCCTTAGGGCATGGCATCTTTTCAATAGCATCAACTTTAGCTTTGTCAACTTCAGTACCTCTTTCAGAAATTTTATGTCCCAAGACGATGCCTTCATTAACCTTAAAGTGGCACTTCTCCCAATTCAAAACAAGATTAGTGTCTTCACATCTCTGCAAAACTCGATCAAGGTTGCTTAAGCAATCATCAAAAGAAGTTCCGTAACCGAAGAAATCATCCATGAAAACCTCAACAATCTTTTCACAAAAATCAGAGAATATAGCCATCATGCATCTTTGAAAGGTAGCAGGTGCATTACATAAACCAACAGGCATACGTCTATAAGCAAAGGTACCGAATGGACAAGTAAAAATGGTCTTTTCTTGATCCCCTTTTCACACAGGTATTTGAGAGAAACCGGAATAACCATCTAGAAAGCAGAATTGAGTGTGTTTTGATAACCCTTCTAGCATTTGATCAATAAATGGTAAGGGGTAATGATCTTTCTTAGTAGCTTTATTTAACTTACGGAAATCAATTACCATCCAATAACTTGTAACTATTTTTTGCGGGATCAATTCATCTGTATCATTATGAACGACAGTCATACCTCCTTCCTTAGGAACGCAATGGACAGGACTTACCAACTGGCTATTAGCAACTGGATAGATAATACCTGCCTCTAGAAGCTTTAGTATTTCCTTTCTTACCACTTCTTTCATCTTAGGATTTAACCGTCGCTGATGATCAATAACCGGTTTAGCATTTTCTTCCAATTTTATCTTGTGTTGGCATATAGTGGGACTAATGCCCTTAAGATCATCCAGAGTATATCTAATAGCAGCACAATGCTTCTTCAGAGTTTTCAATAAATTTCTTCTTCCTTCTCTGAAAGGTTAGCACTAATAATAACAGGATATATCTTCTTTTCATCAAGATAAGCATACTTAAGATTATTAGGCAAAGGTTTAAGTTCAAACACGGGATCACCCTTGGGTGGAGGAGGATCCCCTAGGATTTCAACAGGTAAGTTGTTTTTCAACACGGGTCCCTATGTAAGGAATATTTCATCTATTTCCCTTCTCTCATTCATATGCATATCATTTTCGTGGTCTAGCAAGTATTGTTCTAAAGGATCATTAGGTGGCACGGCAATAGAAGCAAGACCAATAATTTCATCCTTACTGGGTGGTGCCTTTTTAAGGGGTTGTCTATGGAATTTAGCAAAGTTAAAATCATGAGTCATAGCCCCTAATCCCAGAGTGACAACATCTTTCACGCAGTCTATGTTGGCATTAACAGTATTCAAGAAGGGTCTACCAAATATAATGGGACATAATTCATCTTGTGGGGAACTAAGAACAAGAAAACCAGCAGGGTATTTAACCTTCCCACACAAGACTTCAATATCTCTAACAATCCCAACTGGTGAAATAGTGTCTGTATTAGCAAGCTTAATAGTAACATCAATTCCTTCTAACTCAACAGGTGCAATATCATGCATAATTTCATTATACAAATCAAGAGGGATAATACTCGCACTAGCACCTAAGTCACATAAACCATGATAGCAATGATCTCCTATCTTAACAGAGATAACAGGTAAGCCTACAACCGATTTATGTCTATTCCTAGCATTGGGTTTGGCTATTCTAGCAGACTCTTCTTGGAGGTAAATAACATGTCCATCTAAATCTTCCACCAAGAGATCCTTAACCATAGCAATGCTAGGTTCAACTTTAATTTGCTCAGAGGGTGTAGGTGTCCTAGTATTACTCTTACGAACTACAGTTGAAGCTTGAGCATGATCCTTTATCCTAACGGGGAAAGGTGGTTTCACAATATAAGCCGTAGGAATAACAGGATCAACATTATAAGTGATAGTATTTTCTTCAACTTTAGTAGGTTCAACTACTTTTACTTCAGTAGGGGGATGGTATTTAAACCACTTCTCCTTGGGGAGATCAACATGAGTAGCAAAAGATTCATAGAAAGAAGCTACTATCTCAGGGTCAAGTCCATATTTAGTGCTAAACTCACGGAAAACATCGGTATCCATAAAAGTTTTAACACAATCAAACTTAGGGGTCATACCTGACTCCTTACCTTCGTCGAGATCCCAATATTCAGAGTTGCATTTAATTCTTTCCAATAAATCCCATGTGAATTCAATAGTCTTCATCATATAAGAGCCAGAACAAGAAGTATCGAGCATGGAGCGATTATTAAGAGAAAGCCAAGCATAAAAGTTTTGAATGATCATTTCTCTTGAGAGCTCATGATTGGGGCATGAATATAACATTGACTTAAGCCTCCCCCAAGCTTGAGCGATGCTTTCTCCTTCGCGAGGCCAGAAATTATAAATATAATTGTGATCACGATGAACCTCGTGCATAGGGTAGAACTTCTGATGAAATTCCAACTTCAGAAGATTATAGTTCCATGATCCCATATCATCGCATAGCCTAAACCATGTCAATGCATATCCCTTCAAAGATAAAGGGAAGACCTTCTTCTTGATAACATCCTCGGGCATACCTGCAAGCTTAAATAATCCACAAACTTCATCCACATTGATTAGATGTAAATCGGGATGCATTGTTCCGTCTCTTGTATAGGGATTTTCAAGCAGTTTCCCAATCATAACTGAAGGAATCTCAAAGCAAAAAAATTCAATAGGTGCAGTAGGTTGGGGAGCAACTCTTTGCTCTTCTGTTCGACGTGAAGATACCCCGAACAAGCCCCTCAAAAGATTTTGAGCCATAGTAACAAGTGACAATAAATTTCAGCACACTATATAAATTTTTCCTTACCAAATTGCACTTACCAAAGGCGCTTCACTCCCCGGCAACGACGCTAGAAAATAGTCTTGATGACCCACAAGTGTAGGGGATCTATCGTAGTCCTTTTGATAAGTAAGAGTGTCGAACCCAACGAGGAGCAGAAGGAAATGATAGGCAGTTTTCGGTAAGGTATTTTCTGCAAGCACTGAAATTATAGGTAACAGATAGTTTTGTGATAAGGTAATTGGTAGAAAGTGACAAAAGGTAAAAGTAAATAAGGTGCAGCAAGTGGACCAATCCTTTTTGTAGCAAAGGACAAGCCTGGACAAACTCTTATATAAAGGAAAGCGCTCCCGAGGACACATGGGAATTATCGTCAAGCTAGTTTTCATCACGATCATCTGATTCGCGTTTGGTACTTTGATAATTTGGTATGAGGGTGGACCGGTGCTTGGGTGCTGTCCTTACTTGGACAAGCCTCCCACATATGATTAACCTCTAATGCAAGAATCCGCAACTACAAAATAAGTATTAAGGTAAACCTAACCATAGCCTGAAACATATGGATCCAAATCAGCCCCTTACGAAGCAACGCATAAACTAGGGTTTAAGCTTCTGTCACTCTAGCAACCCATCATCTCCTTATTACTTCCCAATGCCTTCCTCTAGGCCCAAATAATGGTGAAGTGTCATGTAGTCGACGTTCACATGACACCACTTTAGGAGAGACAACATACATCTCATCAAAATATCAAACGAAGACCAAATTCACATGACTACTAATAGCAAGACTTCTCCCATGTCCCCAGGAACCAAAGTAACAACTCACAAGACATAATATTGTTCATGATCAGAGGGGTTTTAATATGCATAATGGATCTGAACATATGATCTTCCACCAAATAAACCAACTAGCATCAACTACAAGGAGTAATCAACAATACTAGCAACCCACATGTACCAATCTGAGGTTTGGGTACAAAGATTGGATACAGGAGATGAACTAGGGTTTGAGAGGAGATGGTGCTGGTGAAGATGTTGATGAAGATAGCCCTCCCCAAGATGGGAGAGTCGTTGATGATAACGGCGGTGACGATTTCCCCCTTCCGGGGGGGGAGTATCCCCGATAGAACAGCTCTGCCGGAGCCCTAGATTGGTTTCCGCCTCGGTTCCGCCTCGAGGCGGCAGCGTCTGGTCCCGAAAGCCTCCTTATGATTTTTTCCAGGTCAAAACACCTCATATAGGAGAACATGGGCATCGGGGGCCTTCCGGCTGGCCCACGAGGCCGGGGGCGCACCCTGGGAAGAGGGCGCGCCCCCACCCTCATGGGCAGCCGGTGGCCCTCCTCGTGGACTTCTTTCGCTAGATATTTTTTATATTTTCTGAAACAATGTTTTGTTGAGTTTCAGGGCTTTTGGAGTTGTGCAGAATAGGTTTCCAGAGTTTGTTCCTTTTCCAGCCCAGAATTCCAGCTTCCGACATTCTCCCTCTTCATGTAAACCTTGTAAAATAAGAGAGAAAAGGCATAAGTATTGTGACAAAACATGTAAGAAAAGCCCATAATGCAATAAATATCAACATATAAGCATGATGCAAAATGGACGTATCATCGGCCGCCGCAACCGACGTGCCTCACAGATACCGACTTCCACCGCATCAGGTGCGCATCATCGACCCCGTCTCCCAGCTCACCAGGGCTATTTCACCGAGCACATCGTCGCGCCTCCGCCCGCCGAGGCCACTGGGGCTTCACCAGCAGTCTCGTCCACTGCATCGTAGCGCTCTGCTGCCATTCAAGATCTGCATCCGTCCGCAGCCAACCAACGCCAGTGCATCACTCTCAACGGCTCTGAAGTGACCCGCACTCTAGATAGGCGAGCATGCCCAAACGCCCGCCCGAACTAGGTATCCACACATCACTCCCTTGTGCACTGTTCCGACGATGTTTGGATATCCTTTCACTGCTCTCTTAGCTTACACGCCTATCCAACTCTGACTTTAACTCTTATTTCTTCTGGAGATATCATCTGAAACAAGCAAATCCATATTTTAGCGAAGCATGACGGCGCTACGGGATCTGGTACACATCCTGCACACCCGTATAGCCTTGTAAGTATCGGTCCTCCGGTACAATAGCAAGGTCGATTCCTCTTATTTGGTCAGCCAATCGCCATGTCAAAAATGCAGAGGGGGATGCAAGGAGCACAAGGCCTGCACATCCAAGCAAGTGGTAACATGGACTTGTACGTGGAACATCCCAAGCGCAAGCAGAGCTGCAGTGAGCATGTACAACGAGCTAGCGTAAGTCCCTGCATTTCATTTAATTCATACTGGCATTCGTGTATGATTTGTGTGCAGTGGTGGATCCACGAATTCAAGTTACCCGGGGCGAACATTTAACTTAAAAAAATACAAAGGCACTTGCACTCCGGAAATCAACATAACTTGAGAAATGTGAAGCTACATGCACTTTGAAAACCAGCTAATGATCCAAAGTAGTTCAGATTATAAACACTAAATGATGCAAGCACCAAAAAACACAAAATGCAACATGGTGTACAAGGACTACAAACATGGTCTGTACCTGCTTGAATTATCCGTTCTCTGGCTGAAAATATCGAAGTGTAATTGCACCTACAACCAGTGCGCAAACTGCATATCAATATATCTATCCTGCACAAGTATGCCAATAGTTTCAAACAACAGATTAGAAAAGTATTTATGCAACGTGGTCATGATACGGGGACTTTCTGGTAGATGGCCTCGATGTTTCCTCAAACCATGAAAATGCAATATAATTTGCTTGTCATCAATGCCTGCAAATCTCTATGTCTCTCTCAACATGGCAGATCATCATTAGATACTAAATCCTTCAATGGGAGCTTGAAAAATGCTTGCATTAGATGCCTCATTAGACACTATATGTTCATCACCAGGAGCATGTAAAATGTTTACATCAAATCCTTCATTACCAGTCTATTCATTCGACACTTAAGGATCAAGAACAACATGAGCTTGGATGTTTGCACTGGAAACTTTATTAGATTCATCAGATTCATTCAGTTCAGTATTGATTGGAGGAGTTATAAAATAAGTAGAAATTGGTTTCATTTTCTCATAGATTCCCTACATACAAGCAGTTTTACAACACCGTCAGGTTTAACTATTGGCCAGAAATTGAAGAGTTGAATTAGATATAATCAGGGATTTGATGTACCTGCTCGTTGCGCATGCTACTCTTGCAAGCTGCGACTGTCCGTTTGCGCAAGCTCGATGCCATGCCCGTGCTGCCGTTGACGTCTCCCACGCAGGCTACACCCAGGGTGGGATCTTCATCTTCTTGTCCTTCCATTCGCTTGAAGCCCGACGACCGCCCTCCAACGAGGGTGCGAGGAAGTGTTGTGTTGGTTTGTCTAGCGGTGGCTAGATTAGGAGCGAACCAGACTGGAGGCTGGAACGGTTGAGTTGGGATTTTTCCTGCTGTTGATCGATATGGGAGGTGCTCGTTTGGGCCGCGAGCCTGCTATAGGGCCTGCCTTGCACTTATGTTATTGGCCTATCCAAATTCAAACATTTTTCTTCATTTTTTACATTGCCTACTCGTGCGTTGAGATGAACAAAACTAGCCTGGGCCAACCTGGACGACTCAAACTAGGTGCACACTTTCGAGCCACCCGAGGCGGCCGCCCATACCAGCCCCTATGGTGGCGTCGCCCTTTTTGCGTGTATGATAGGGGTAGTGAAAAATATTCCAGTGGCGCTTTTGATTTACCCACAGAATGGTTGAATTGCTTGTTTCTATGAACTGAGTTCGCCAATAATGTGAAGGATGCCAGTCTTTTCATCCTATTGTAGATTCCTTAGATCTCGATATGCCAAAAGTAATCGCATGAAATATACATTAAAAGCCAGTGTGATGTGTGTGGCTACGCTACTTCTCGAGCTTGCGTTGTATTCCCTCGAAGAGGAAAGGGAGATGCAGCCCAGTAGCGTAAGTATTTCCCTTAGTTTTTGAGAACCAAGGTAACAATCCAGTAGGAGACCACATGCGAGTACCTTGCACCTGCACAAACAAATAAGAACTTCGCAACCAACGCAATAAGGGGTTGTCAATCCCTTTACGGTCACTTACGAAAGTGAGATCGGATAGAGATGATAGTTTGATATTTTTGGATATAAGAACATAAAGTAAAAGTGGAAAAGTAAAGTAGATTGTAGATTGATATGTTGAGAATAGACCCAGGGGCCATAGTTTTCTCTAGTGGCTTCTCTCATGATAGCGGTATTCTCCGGCGGGTAAACAAATTACTGTCGAGCAATTGATGGGCCTCTAACCCCTCGTTGGTTACCCCAAGTGGAAGGTGTAAGATGCAGTGTTGTGGAAGTTTTTCCCTTAGCAAAGATGCCAAGGATCGAATCCCCAGAGACTCCTAGGTTCAACAAGTAGGTGTCAACTGCTAACGGCGCCAGATATTAGCAATCAACGTGGACCTGCACACAGATACAAATAACTTTGCTCCCAACGAGTACAGAGAGGTTGTCAATCCCTCCGGCCTTGTAGTTCAGAAAGGATTAAACGCAAATGATAGTAGTGATAGATAATGTTTTGCAATAGTAAATAATAGCGAAAAGTAAATAGCATATGTGATCAATGATGGTAATATGGACCGGAGTCTCATGATGTTCACTAGTGATGTCTCTCTCCCAAAAGACGATAAAACAGCTATGTGAGGTAAACGAATTACAGCTGGGCAATTGACAGGACCACGAACGCAAACCAATGCTGACTACATTGCAAGAAAGGTTGAGGTTCAAAGCATGGGCGGTACGCCAAAGTAAGTAGACCGAAATCCATCAATATCTACTACTAATCATCCACCTTGAGATATCTATCCAGAACATCTCGCTGGTATTAAGTTGCTAGCCCCACCCATAGTGTACACTCAAAGCAACAGACAACTGCATTAAAAGAACTTTGCGTAAAGTAAACAATCCTTGCACCCGCGGGCACAAGCACCGTTGTTTTCCCCCTTGTGGCAACAGCACATCCCCTAGACTCATGTTTCTGTCACTCAAGCTAGTCATCGAGGGGCATGAACCCACAATCGAGCATAACGTTCCCTCTTGGAGTCACTACGTATTACTTGGCCAAAGCAATGAATAACAACGAAGAACATGCAAGAATTACTTATGAACATAAATATAAAAGAGGTAGATCAAATATATTACTCAAGATCAATCTGAACATAATCTCATAATCCATCGGATCCCAGCAAACTCAACATAGCAACAGCATAAGGATTACATATGTCCCTCGATCATGTAGGGCAGCTCACGAGGACTAATTAGTGAAGCACAAGAACGGGAGGAGAACATCACATAGCTACTGGTCATGGACTCATGGTCCAAGGGAGACTACTCACAAGTCATCCAGGAGGCGTCCATGGTGGTGGAGAGGCTCCCGATGGTGATCCTCCCCTCCGGCAGGGTGCCGGGAAGAGTTCTCCTGGTGCTCCCGATCTTGGAAGCGGCAGCGGAACAGAGATGAGATCGCGAAAAAGAGTTCCCGTCCCGAGGGTTTCGAAGGAAGCTCTAAATATATGCCAAAGGGGGGCACCAGACGGGGCTCGGGGGGCCCAGGCGCCCCCCCGGCGCGGCCCAGGGGGCGCGCCGCCAGGGCGCCTGGAGCCCTGGTGGCCCCCCCGGCTGTACTTCGGGCACAAGGAAGTTTCCGGAACGCTGATTTTATATATAATTTTTCTGGATTTTTCCTGGCAGTTCTCGTAACGTGAAAACCTGAAATACAAAAACAGCCGAAAACAGAAACGGGCACCGGGGTGCACTGGATTAGTAGGTTAGTCCAAATATGATCAAAAGTGTATGGAAGTGTATGAATATCATAGCAATATCACCCAAAAGTGGCATGGAGCAAGCAGAAATTATAGATACGTTTTGGACGTATCAGCAATTGATAGAAAAAGCAAATAATTATGAGAGTATCTAGGCATGATCATTATATATAGGCATCACGTCCGAGACAAGTAGACCGAAATGATTATGCATATACTACTATTACTCCACACATCGACCGCTATCCAGCATGCATCTAGATTATTAAGTTCATAAGAACAGAGTAACGCCTTAAGCAAGATGACATGATGTAGAGGGATAAACTCAAACTTAGTGATATAAACCACATTTTTTTATCGTCGATGGCAACAATACAATACGTGCCTTGTTGCCCCTACTGTCACTAGGAAAGGACACCGCAAGATTGAACCCAAAGCCAAGCACTTCTCCCATTGCAAGAACTAAAGATCTAGTAGGCCAAACCAAACCAATAATTCGAAGAGACTTGCAAGGATATTATAATCATACATAAAGAGTTCAGAAAAGAACCAAATATTTATCATAGACAATCTTGATCATAAACCCACAATTCATCGGATCTCGACAAACACACCGCAAAAAGAGATTATATCGAATAGATCTCCTCGAAGACCAAGGAGAACTTTGTATTGAGATCCAAAGAGAGAGAAGAAGCCATCTAGATACTAGCTATGGACTCGAAGGTCTGTAGTAAACTACTCACAACTCATGGTGAGGCGATGATGATGATGTAGAAGCACTCCGTGGAACATCACCCCTTCGGCGGAGCTTCGGAACAGGCCCCAAGATGGGATCTCCCGGGAACAGAAGGTTGCGGCGGTGGAACTAGGGTTTTCTCTGTTCGTCTGATGGTTTCGGGGTACGTAGGTATATATAGGAGGAAGGAGGGCACCGGGGGCCAGACGGGGTGCCCGCGAGGTTGGGGGCGCGCCCTATAGGGGGGCGCCCCCACCCTCGTGGACGGCATGTCAGCCCTACTCCGTGGTTCTCAAGTCTCCCATGCGTATTTTGCTCCAAAAATATCTCTTCCGAAGTTTCATTCCGTTTGGACTCCGTTAGATATTCCTTTTCTGTAAAACCCTAAAATAGGCAAAAAAAAATAGCAATCTGGACTGGGCCTTTGGGTTAATAGGTTAGTCCCAAAAATAATATAAAAGTGTATAACAAAGCCCATTAAACATCCAAAACATCATAAATAATAACATGGAACAATAAAAAATTATAGATACGTTGGTGATGTATCAAGCATCCCCAAGCTTAATTCATGCTCGTCCTCGAGTAGGTAAATGATAAAAACAGAATTATTGATGTGGAATGCTAACCAACATAATGTTCAATGTAATTCTCTTAATTGTGGCATGAATGTTCAGATCTGAAAGATTCAAGACAAAAGTCTATATTGACATAAGAAATAATAATACTTCAAGCATACTAACAAAGCAATCATGTCTTCTCAGAATACTATGGCTAAATAAAGTTATCCCTACAAAATCATATAGTCTGGCTATGCTCCCTCTTCATCACACAAAATATTCATTTCATGCACAACCCCGGTTTCAGCCAAGCACTTGTTTTCATACTCTATTCTTTCAAACCTTTCAACTTTCACGCAATACATGAGCTTGAGCCATGGACATAGCATTATGGGTGGAATAGATAGGTGGTTGTGGATAAGACAAAAAGGCGGGAGATAGTCTCACATCAACTAGGCGTATCAACGGGCTATGGAGATGCCCATCAATAGATATCAATGTGTGTGAGTAGGGATTGCCATGCAACGGATGCACTAGAGCTAAAAACGTATGAAAGCTCAACAAAAGAAACTAAGTGGGTGTGCATCCAACTTGCTTGCTCATTTGAGGAAGCCCATCGTTGGAATATACAAGCCAAGTTCTATAATGAAAAATACCCACTAGTATATGAAAGTGACTAAACATGAGACTCTCTATCATGAAGAACATGGTGCTACTTTGAAGCACAAGTGTGGAAAAAGATAGTAGCAATTGTCCCTTTTTTCTTTTTTTTTCCTTTTTTTGGGCCTTTCTTTTTTTTCTTTGGCCTTTCTTTTTTTTCTCTTTTTGGAGGGGCTTTCTTGATTTAGCCTTTCCTCACATGGGACAATGCTCTAATAATGATGATCATCACACTTTCATTCAATTACAACTCGATATTACAACTCGATACTAGAACAAAGTATGACTCTATATGAATGCCTCCGGTGGTGTACCGGGATGTGCAATGAATCAAGAGTGACATGTATGAAAAATTATGCATGGTGGCCTAGCCACAAATACGATGTCAACTACATGATCATGCATGGCAATATTACAATATGAAGTGTGTCATATGAACGGAACGGTGGAAAGTTTCATGGAAATATATCTCGGAATGGCTATGGAAATGCCATGATAGGTAGGTATGGTGGCTGTTTTGAGGAAGATATATGGTGGCTGTTTTGAGGAAGGATATATAGTGGGTGTATGTTACCGGCAAAAGTTGTGCGGTACAAGAGAGCCTAGCAATGGTGGAAGGGTGAGAGTGCGTATAATCCATGAACTCAACATTAGTCATAAGAACTCATATACTTATTGCAAAAATTTATGAGTCATCAAAACAAAGCAATCAACGCATGCTCCTAGGGGGGAGGTTGGTAGGAGTTAACCATCGCGCGCCCCCGACCTCAACACAAAGGTTGACACTCTACAAATACCTCATGCTCTAACTTCATCACATAGCGGTTCACCATACGTGCATGCTACGGGAATCACTAACCTTAACACAAGTATTTCTCAATTTCATAATAACTCCACTAGCCTGACTCTAATATCACTATCCTCATATCTCAAATCAATTATCAAGTATCCAACTTCTGATCATATTCAATGCACTTAGTATGAAAGTTTTTACTACATTGATCTTGGATGCCTATCATGTGAAGGCTAGTTTTATAGCCCAAGCACATTACCATGATTGTTTAATAGACTCTCAAAAGGATATAAGTGAAGCATGAGAGATCAACAATTTCTATAAAATATAATCACCACCGTGCTCTAAAAGATATAAGTGAAGCAATAGAGCAAAAACTATTCTACTCAAAAGATGTAAGTGAAGCACATAGAGTGTTCTAACAATTCCTAGGCCATATTTAACTCTCTCAAATAGGTGTGTCTTGCAAGGATAATTGTGGAAAACTAACAAGCAAAGACTCAAATGATACACGATGCTCCAAGTAAAACACATATCATGTGGTGAATAAAAATATAGCTCCGAGTATAGTTACCGATGGATGAAGACAAAAGAGGGGATGCCTTCCCGGGGCATCCCCAAGCTTAGGCTTTTGGTTATCCTTTAATTTTACCTTGGGGTGCCTTGGGCATCCCCAAGCTTAGGCTCTTGCCACCCTTTGTTCCATAGTCCATCAAAGCAATACTCAAAACATGAAAACTTCACAACACAAAACTTAGACAAAAATCTCGTGAGCTCCGTTAGTATAAGAAAACAAACCACTACTCAAAGGTACTGCAATGAACTCATTCTTTGTTTACATTGGTGTTAAAACTACTGTATTCCAACTTCTCTCTGATTCATACTTCCCAATAATACTCATAGATGCAGTGAAATAAGCAAACAACACACAAAAAACAGAATCTGTCAAAACAGAACAGTCTCTAGCAATCTGTAACTTTCGCATACTTCTGTAACTCCAAAAAAATTAAGTAAATTGGTAAATGTGAGGAATTTGTCTATTAATCATCTGCAAAAAGAATCAACTAAATAGCACGCTCCAGTAAAATCTGGTGACCATTCCAGCGAGCGCTAACGATTCTGTTTTTCACAGCAAGATCATATAAACTTCACACAAGTCTTCCCAAAGGTTCTACTTGGCACAAACACTAATTAAAACACAAAACCACATCTAAACAGAAGCTAGATGAAATATTTATTCCTAAACAGAAGCAAAAAAAATTATAATTGGGTTGCCTCCCAACAAGCGCTATCGTTTATTGCCCCTAGCTAGGCACGATACATGGATAGATCTAGGGAATGCCATAATGATAAGATATATCACGAAAACTCATCTCATATTACCTACGCTCAGCAGGAAGTTTCCTTTGTGGCAAGCAAAAGTAATCAAAAGGGCTAAATTTAATGGAACAAAAGTCCCCCATATCAAGCTCATGAGGAATAGGTTCCTCTTTTGGCCCTTTATAGTGCACAACAAATTCATCATTATAGGTATTCTTTTGGCAGAAGGTCATAAGCCTTCGCTCAAGGGAGAAGCCAAACCCATTGTTTTGAATAGCAAAATCATCGTTCAACTCAGAAATTCTATCAACCAAGACATCGGTAGGAACCTTTTTTCTATGGTTTTCATTAAAAGCAACATGATCCGGAGATCGCAATCGCATTATGTCTTCTTGATTAAATAAGATAGCCTCTATGGGAGGTCGACCAGCATCTACCCAGTAATGAGCAAAGATTTCTTTGGCCTCTTTCATGATAAATCTAAATTCATGAACAAAAAAGATAGTAGCTGCACGCTTAACCAAAGAATGCTCAATATTGGAAAACTCCAGAAAGATTCTCTGAATACATGGACGCATATGGATAAATTGCCTTTCAATTTCAACTACAAGTATATATATGGCATCCGCAAGGCTACTACTTCTGTGAAGAATAGAGCCACCCATAGTGGGCAAAGCACCGGCACAAGTAAAGAAGTCTTGAAGAACTCCTTTTCCAATGATATTACCACTACCAACCCGGAACTTCTTAATATGTAAAGTGGTAGTTTTATCTGGAGGGTCAACATAGACGTTGCCCTCAAAATTACTACCCTTCTCGACAAGGTCTTCCCCCATCTCAGACATGAGGGAAAGCAAATAGTAAACACATGGCAAAAGAAGGGCAAAGAAAACAGCAAGGGTGAAGTGGGGGAGAGAAAACGAGAGGCAAATAAATGTAATGCAAAGGATAAGGGTTTGTGATAGGTACTTGGTATATGACTTTTGCGTAAGCCTCCCCGGCAACGGCGCCAGAAATTCTTCTTGCTACTTCTCGAGCTTGCGTTGTATTCCCTCGAAGAGGAAAGGGAGATGCAGCACAGTAGCGTAAGTATTTCCCTCAGTTTTTGAGAACCAAGGTATCAATGCAGTAGGAGACCACGCGCGAGTCCCTCGCACCTGCACAAACAAATAAGAACTTCGCAGCCAACGCGATAAGGGCTTGTCAATCCCTTTACGGTCACTTACAAAAGTGAGATCTGATAGAGATGATAGTTTGATATTTTTGGTATTTTTGGATATAAGAACAAAATGTAAAAGCGGAAAAGTAAAGTAGACTGTAGATTGATATGTTGAGAATAGACCCGGGGGCTATAGTTTTCTCTAGTGGCTTCTCTCATGATAGCAGTATTCTACGGCGGGTAAATAAATTGCTATTGAGCAATTGATAGAAAAGTGAATAATTATGAGACTATCTAGGCATGATCATTATATAAAGGCATCACGTCCGAGACAAGTAGACCGAAACGATTCTGCATCTACTACTATTACTCCACACATCGACCGCTATCCAGCATGCATCTAGAGTACTAAGTTCATAAGAACAGAGTAACACCTTAAGCAAGATGACATGATGTAGAGGGATAAACTCAAACTTAGTGATATAAACCCCATCTTTTTATCCTCGATGGCAACAATACAATACGTGCCTTGCTGCCCCTACTGTCACTGGGAAAGGACACCGCAAGATTGAACCTAAAGCCAAGCACTTCTCCCATTGTAAGAACTATAGATCTTGTAGGCCAAACCAAACCAATAAAAAGAACAAAATATTTCTCATAGATAATCTTGGTAATAAACCCACAATTCATCGAATCTCGACAAACACACCGCAAAAAGAGATTACATCGAATAGATCTCCTCGAAGACCAAGGAGAACTTGGCATTGAGATCCAAAGAGAGAGAGAATAAGCCGTCAAGATACTAGCTATGGACCCGAAGGTCTGTGGTAAACTACTCACAACTCATGGTGAGGCGATGATGATGATGTAGAAGCACTCCGTGGAAGATCCCCCCTCCGGCGGAGCTACGGAACAGAGCCCAAGATGGGATCTCACAGGAACAGAAAGTCGCGGCGGTGGAACTTGGGTTTTATCTGTTCGTCTGATGGTTTCGGGGTACGTAGGTATATATAGGAGGAAGGAGGGCACCGGGGGCCAGACGGGGTGCCCACGAGGCAGGGCGCGCCCCCCACCATCGTGGACGCCACGTCAGCCCTACTCCGTGGTTCTTAAGTCTCCCGTGCGTATTTTTCTCCCAAAATATCTCTCCCAAAGTTTAATTCCGTTTGGACTCCGTTTGATATTCCTTTTCTGTAAAACCCTGAAATAGGCAAAAAAACAGCAATCTGGACTGGGCCTTGGGTTAATAGGTTAGTCCCAAAACATCCAAAACATCATAAATAATAGCATGGAACAATCAAAAATTATAGATACGTTGGAGACGTATCAGGCTACAACTAGTCCGACTACACGTCCTCATATAACATATCAAGGATGCACCATCTTACCAGATTAACCATTCGACTTACCAATGTAGTGTGGGAAGAATGGAGTATTGGGACTGCATATCCAAGCAATTGATGCCATGGACTCCTTCGTACAACCTTGTAAGCGAAAAAGAAGTTGCAGTGTGCCTGTACAAAGAACTAGCATAAGTTCAGTTACCTGCTTCTCGGAATTTTAGTTAGCCACTTATTGCAAAATTGTTCAATTATGTTGCTTGGCTTAATTTAGTTTGCTACTGATTACATAATGCCACAGCCTGTTAATCCTATTATAGACTGCGCCTATCTATGTGTTTGATACTTACTATTAAGAATTACCTGTTTGCCTGAACTTAAATAGCTACTTGTTTGTTTAACTGCTTTGCTGCTGCAACAACGGGTTACAATGATGTTAATAACTACTTTTCATCATCGAATTGAAACTCTTTAATTCCTTTTTTGTTTAACTGGTTTGATGTTATAACTCCCAGTTGAGATGTTTTGCTAACTTCAACTTTTCTGAATCCAATCGGAACTTTAGTGGCAAAACAGGTTAGCCCAAGATCAAAGAGCGAGTTCCCCATAGACGTTGTATCATCCCATAGCAGTGGCACCGGCCCAATCATGCATTATGAATTGCCAACTGCTGATGCTCTAGAGGCTAAACTAGTGGTAGAAAGAGATTCTGCTTCTGCACTTAGATATGAAGTTGACATGTTGAGGAAGCAAACAACACAATCAGTAGCAGTACTCAAGAGAACCATTAAATATTTGGTGGATTTCAAAACGAAGCAAGCTCAGACTAACCACATTGCTAAGGTCCTGAAGGAAAAAAGGAAATTAAATTCCCACTTGGTAAATCATAGGTGAAATGTTCTTTCCATCGTTGAATAACCTTTGTGTTGTTTGTTCATGTAATCAATCAAACCATCTGTTTTAGAGATCATGTAATAATTGTTTTTTTTTGTTTTTTGGTTTGTAATTTTTATTTGAGCACGAGTCTCTATTAATTGATAAGACTCGAAGACATTTCATTTTGATTGATGTGCCAGACCTAAAAATATGCCAATTGGGCTGAATGTGCATTCAACAATAATCGTAGTATAAATGGACCATAAGTGGCACGCATCGGAAAGGCCCAAGATGTTGTAGTAGCTTGGCTAAAAAAGGATGTTGTTGTAGCAAAGAAAAGTACAGCGGCCTGGCTTATGTATGTTAATTGATATTATTGATCCATATACTCTGTAAGTGTTTATATGTCTGTTAGTTCTGTACATTCTTGGTTGATTGACTTGGTATTTGAATCTTGATACATCGCTTGTGTACATATCTAAATGGGAGTACACATTATGCTGCGTGTGACATTTGAGTTGGACATGTAAGTGTTCCAAATATTCGAATTCACCTTAAACTGGATTCTAGCTTCTGAATTTGAGTATCGGCATTTGTAAACGATATTCATATATGATAGTGGAATACATCTTTGTCGTCCTTTTGAAGATATATAAAAACACATAGAATGATTTATAAAGAATCGTACAGGAATACAAAATGGATTCGAATTTAGTTGCCAGGGTAAATGTGGATGCTTATTGTCTCTATATTCGAAAGAAGCGGCAAAATGTCCACTCCCACGTCGGCTGCCCGAAGCCAAGCGTTTGGGAGATGGAAATTATTGTCTACCCATTACACGAACAATCCATCGGCCCGATTTCCACTGCTCTAAATATGGGTAGGATGGTATCTTCAATTAGACGTGACACGACCGCCTCTCAGCCCATTCCGACACGGTGGGCGCCAAACATGGGCGGCAAAACACATTTGATTCAAGCTCGTCCGAAAGACCTCTGTTTCTCCCTCCATTTCCCCATTCATACACGATGGGCGGAAAAACAAACTCGACTCGGCCGAAATCGATGTAGGCAAATATTTTCAATAGGTGCAGGTTTATAACTTCACTCAGACGTGACACAACCGCCCTACCTGTCAGCCCCGTTCATACACCGTGGGCGCCAACCATGGGCGCCAACCACCCTCTCCTCGCCCGAAATCGCTCTGGTCAAATATTGGCGAGATGCGAGATTACCGTCGTATCCCCAATCGACGAGACGTACAAATTTTAAACTGGGGCTAAGTTCATAACTTCCCCATATTTCAGACAGGCGCGTCACAAAAACATGGTTCCCCGTACCTCTACCTCCATTTTCCCATTCATACACCATCCGAGCTTGAACACCATCCCCACACCAGCCTCCGTCCGCCACTCCATCCATCGCCGCCGTCCTCCACCACATCCATCGCTACCGTCCTCCACCACATCCATCGCCACCGTCCTCCACCATGCCGGAGCGCCTACCAAGACCGCGTCGTCCACTGCTAGAGATGGACGTTTTCATCCACGGCAGCGGACCAAGAGCCTTGCATCACGTCCTCTCGCTTCATCCGCGTTGTCGTCCTCTTTGCCGGGGCCGCTCACATGACCTTCTCTTCCACCGCAATGGGACTTATCCCCCGATGCACCCGTCTATTGTTGTAGATCTGCTTCAACGCCACCGACAGCCATCGCACCCCTGATGCCTACACGGCGCCGCAAGAGAGGTGGTACTTCATATCTCCTCAACTTTTTTATCTCAACCAGAAAATAGATCTTAACTTGGTTACTCTACTTTCTTTTCAGCTCTTAGAATTTAGTTCTTAGTTCGAAGCAAACAATGGCTGCTAAATACCATTTCCCCGGTTTCCCCCTTTTATGATCACTATACGATCAGAATACGTGCTTCGTGTCATAATAGCACTGCTCGACCCATCAAGCTAAACAAGCTTAGTTGTTCAAATACGAATCTGATATTATTAAAAGAGATTCGTTTAATTAGTCAGCTAAATGTTCCTAAATTAGTTTCAAAAATGCATGTTCGCCGCTCAGGTGTGTATCTCTACAGGGTGCCCACGGTGGGCCGGTCCACCCTGGGATTTTGGGTCGTCCCAGGCCCCGATTCCCATATGTTCTGTTGTGCTCTTCTGATCTCTACTCGCCCCTAGCTGCCTGCCTCGCATACTTGTCCCTGTAAGCTCACAAGTAAATGATTGATTCACTACATCTATGCTTGCCTTGTCATATTTGTTGTCAATATTCTTTTTGGGTGGACTACCCTGTTTCTAAATACTACAACCGTAGACATAAGTGAATAGTATTTCTCTATGTGATCTCTTCCATCATGTGTGGGCAACGAACACTGCATTGTATAGAAAGAAAGTGTCATTTCCAGCTTTTACATAGGCTTCGATCTTTTACATGGAATACAATCTGCCTACTTGCTTTGTGTCGCACTACCAACACTCCACCCTTGAAGCTAAACATTATGACACTCATAATTCCTTAGTTTATTTGTTCAAATATGAATTTCATATGATTCTGATGTTCCTACTTCAGTTTTGAAATGTGTGTCTCTCTGTTATAGAGACATAAGGGGTTTGTATTTCTGTGTGTGGTCTGGTCAGCACGGTTGGGGGTGAACTTTGCATATGCATGGGTTTATAGGGAGACACTCTTCGAGTTGAATCCGCAATGCATTACATAGATAATCTGACTACTTATTGTGTCATGAATCTCAAATTCTTAACAGCATCATAATTATTATGAGCTTGCGCGCATGAAAAGAATAAAGCAGAACAATGCCATGGCTGTCAAACTTGGCACTAAGGGACTGAAATCAAGTCTGGATGCAATGCAATGCAAATGCTCTCCACCTATAGATTCATGCTCAGAATATGATCCTAACAGTGATTCTGAGCTAGAGGGAGACTTTAGTCAATGTAGCTCCCTAGTGGAGGAGTCAGAGGAAGAGGCCCTATCTTATTCACCCATCAAGGTGCTTGCACTAACTTTCCAAGGTTATATTTGTCGCACATATCTTGCAACTGATGCTTTGTATTGCTTCTACTTTGTGGAACTTCCATTAGCTTAGTTTACACATCATGTATGTGAATACGCCCTGCCTAACCATTTTCAGTACATATTCTATCTGTCATCATACCATATTTGTCCATTCAAATGTTGTTCTTGTGTATCAGACGTTCAAAAGGAAGAGGGCGATTGTTGATCGTGGAGGAGCACAAGCAAAGTATTTGGAAAAGGTAGTGGCACCTAATAAATCAAATAGCCCATTAGGTGTAGTTACAATATCACTTGACCCACAAAACACCCCAACTCTAGCAGACTCTAGCCCTATTACACTGGTCATTTCTGATGCCCCAACTCAGCAGACCCCAACTGCAGCAAACATTGTGATTATGCTAGTTGACATAGCACCAGCTCTACGACGCAAAACCCCCATTCCAGCAAAGAGTACACCAAATCCAGTTGCCAAATCCCTTTTCGAACCAGATAGAGCCCCAATTGCAGCAAATAGGACCCATGTTCCATTTCTTCCCAGTTTAGAAGACAAAGTTTGCTTCCGTTGCATTGGTTAATATGTCTATGATAAAGATGCTACTTGCATAATGGTGCTTAGTAGTTCAGGTTTTCTTATGGTTAATCTCAAATAGCTGGGGGATTCCCAATGTGTTATTGGAGTACCAACATGATTTGTTTGCCTATGATGTGGTATGGTTTAGTAATATCTTCCTTCGAGAATTTATTTTGATTGACTTGGCGTATGCTCACGCATATTTAAGACTGTAAAGAAAGTCTGTCAAGCCTTGATGATCTTTTATTTCTGAGTAGCGATATAACTACCATACCTGATTCAATATTGCTTTGTCGCTCTGCATGATTATGACCGTCATTGCTCTCTTAGTTGGTCGCTCCCAGTCTTTTGCTAACCTCCACCTGTACTAAGCGAACTAACTTTGCAATACATAGCTCATGGGAAAGTAGCTTAAAAACTATTGTGGTAAAGAATATGTTGCTTATGTATCTTATTTCTTATAAGTTGCTTGCTGAGCGGTAACCATGTTTTTGGGGACGCCATCAACTGTCACACTTTTGTTGAATATCATGTGAGTTGCTATGCATGTTCGTCTTGTCTGAAGTAAGGGTGATTTGCCCTGGGTTGAATGAGTATGCATATTGTTAGAGAAGAACATTGGGCCGCCAACCAAAGCCATGTATCATGGTGGAAGTTTTAGCTTGGACGTTAATCCTCAATCTCTTATGAGAATATGCTTATGCATTTAAGAGGAGTCCATCATCTATTTTCTATGTTGTCCCGGTATGGATGTCCTCAAGTTGAGATCTATCAAAAACGAGAAATCAAATGCGATTTATCTCCTTGGACCTTTGTACAGGTGGCATAGAGGTACCCCTTTGTAACACTTGGTTGAAACATATGTAATGCAATGATAACCCATGGAAATCCGAGCTAATTAGGACAAGGTGCAAGCACTATTGGTATTCGATACCTGAGGCTTGCAACTTATAGGATGTCTTATGCATGACACATATGAAGTACTACTACTGTTGACAAAATTGCTTCTAGGTTTTCAAAACAAAAAGCTCTAGCACAAAACCATTCTTTTACTTTTATGGTGAGTCTCCACCTTCTTTCTTCAAGCACCAACTACTGAGAGCATGATTGTCATTCTGAGTGTAATGTGCATTGTCCCAAAGTAGCATTGTCTTTTGCATGGTTGTGATATAGTTTATTTTGAAATCATTGTATCTAGTCATCACTTAAACCTTGAAGGTGCCCCTGCATTTATGTTTTGCTTCACTAAAGGGGGCAAGCTAGATATCACTTTATCATATTTGCAAATCATGTTCATTGCAAATCTTTTCGATGTTTCAGTTTCATGTTGTAAAACTTTCAGTCATTTGTGATTTTCTCATGAGGCAACTTAATTATTATAGATTCATTGTCTTAGTAAGCTTTTGTCATATGACTATAAAATGTCCAATATGGTTAATAGCATGTCACCCCAGAAATTATTCTTGTTATCATTTACCTACTCGAGGACGAGCAGGAATTAAGCTTGGGGATGTTGATACGTCCAAAACGTATCTATAATTTCTGCTTGCTCCATGCCACTTTTGGGTGATATTGCTATGATATTTATACACTTGCATACACTTTTGATCATATTTGGACTAACCTACTAATCCAGTGCACCCCAGTGCCAGTTTCTGTTTTCGGCTGTTTTTGTATTTCAGGTTTTCACGTTACGAGAATTGCCAGGAAAAATCCAGAAAAATTATAGAAAAAATCAGCGTTGCGGAAACTACCGTGCGTCTGAAGGACAGCCGGGGGGGGGCACCAGGGCTCCAGGCGCCCTGGCGGCGCGCCCCCCCTGGGCCGCGCCGGGGGGGCGCCTGGGCCCCCCGAAGCTTCCCCGATGCCCCCCTTTGGCATATATTTAAGGCGTCCTCCAAAACCCTCAGAACAGGAACTCTTTTCGCGATCCCATCTCTATTCCGCCGCCGCTTCCAAGATCGGGAGCACTAGGAGAACCCTTCCCGACACCCTGCCGGAGGGGAGGATCACCACCGGGAGCTTCTCCACCACCATGGACGCCTCCCGGATGAGTCGTGAGTAGTCTCCCTTGGACCATGAGTCCATGACCAGTAGCTATGTGATGTTCTCCTCCCATTCTTGTGCTTCACTAATTAGTCCTCGTGAGCTGCCCTACATGATCGAGGTACATATGTAATCCTTATGCTGTTGCTATGTTGAGTTTGCTGGGATCCGATGGATTATGAGATTATGTTCAGATTGTTCTTGAGTAATATATTTGATCTACCTCTTTTATATTTATGTTCAAAAGTAATTCTTGCATGTTCTTCGTTGTTATTTATTGCTTTGGCCAAGTAGTAGGTTGTAATGCCCAGGATGGAGTTATACCTCCTACGTGTCGAGGCACGACTTAAAGGCATAAGTCCATCCTAGAATGATCTCAAGTTTGGTAATCTTTGCACAACTCATGTAAAAGGGGGATAGTAAACTGAAAATAGTTGGCTTACAATCGCCACGTCACAGAATAACAGTACAAGTCTCAAACATCAAACATTAAGATCACTACAACCCTCTAAGGGCAAAAGCCAAAAGACAAAGTACCAAACTCAGATAAATAAAACAACCACAGACGGATCGAATCCTAGTAAGAGTCTCCACTACTGATCGTCCGGGTAGCGCACGTAGTAACGACTACGCTCCTCGTCGTACTCCCAATCCAGCTCGGTGCCATCACCCGGATAGCTCACAGCTGGACCTGCATCTGGTGTGTGAAGTAACTGTGAGCCACAGAGGACTCAGCAATCCCGTTCCCGGGTAACAGAACTATCAAAGCCTTTGGGGTGAGGAAAGGCTGAAGAAAGAACAAGTCTGCAGCAGCAACTAGCATCTAACTTACGCAAGTGAGAGCGAGAAGAGAAGGCATCGGCGAGAAGTGATCACGAAGTGATCCTAGCTACAAGCTCACAAACATAACCCCTCCGTGTTCAACTCCCGAATCCCTATTCGGAAATTGACAGTCACGGAACACACGCTGGTAGTGTATTAGTATCATTGTGTCAAGTTATCTACAACCGGAATTAACAAGCTCCCATCTGCCACATAACCGCGGGCACGGCTTTCGAAAGTTCAAACCCTGCAGGGGTGTTCCAACTTGACCCATTACAAGCCCACGATCCGCGGAGTCGCAACTCCAAAGTGGGAAGACCCGAGTATCCTCGGAATCCCGTGCTCAAGATATACCGAGCTAAGGTAAGGCTAATCCAGCAAATCCTCCCGGCGTGCCGACACCCTGATAGTAGCCGCGCGTATCTCGTCTCAGGCCACGACCGGATGAGCACAGCGTACAGTGGCCGAAATACTCAAGTTGCCAAGGGGGGCCCCGCACACGACTCTAGTTTGGACCAACACTCAAATCGAGCACTGGCCCAGGGGGGTTGAATTAATTAAGCCTCGGGTTAATTACTCCCTCGGAAAGGTTTTAGTTGTGTTAGGCGAATAGTACCAATGTTGGGACTTGCTGGAAAAGACTTAGCACTTAGCGGTTTATCGAGGGGGTCCCATACACCCCAACCGTGTTAGGAACGCATAATCAAGGAACATAAAACCGGCTTATACGGATCCTAACGGCATGAGTGGAACAAAACACCAAGCAAAAGGCTTAGCCTTCCACCCTTGCCAATATATAGATGATTTCATTTAAAGCATTTATATAGTGTGATATAACCCAACCAAACTTCAACATGAAGCAAGCATCTTCACTTCACCTGCAACTAGCAACGCTATAAGAAGGGCTGAGCGAAGCGTACTTAGCCAAGCAACGGTTTGCATAGGTAGGGTGGTTAAACATGGCAATTGGTTACAAGTAGGAGGCTGACAAGAAGAACATGGGCATCGAGGCAAAACTATAGATCGAAATTACTAGCAATAGGCAAAGATAGTAATGTTATCGGGGTTCGGTCATCTTGCCTGAAGAGAAGACGTTCGGATCGAAAGAAGGGTCCTCGTGCTCAAACTCGTTGGAAACCTCGTGCTCAACCTCGTTGGAAACCTCGTGCTCAACTTCCGGCTCTAATCAAGACAAACACACCAAGCACCAATCAACACGATGCAATGCGCACTCGAAAAACATGAATGCATGACGGATGCACTAAAGATGCACATGGGGCACGTAAAACATCACTCAAGCAAAACACCTCAAAACAAGATAACAACCTGATCTTATTAATCTACACAGAAAAACACCCAAGTTTGATATAAGATTCGCTGAAATCGGAGTTACGGGCTAAAAGTTATGCCCGAAACAAGATTTGAGCGAAAACTGCAAATTACAGCAACATAGCAACTTGGGAGCTCAAAATAATTAATCTACAGCACCCAAAAAGCATGGCAAAGGACTTGAACACAAACTACATATAAAGTACAGCAACTAGGTCCAAAGTGCACCCCC
The DNA here is from genome assembly GCA_902687465.1 of Secale cereale. Classification (NCBI taxonomy): domain Eukaryota; kingdom Viridiplantae; phylum Streptophyta; class Magnoliopsida; order Poales; family Poaceae; genus Secale; species Secale cereale. The sequence goes on along the minus strand of LR738709.1, from coordinate 538,996,183 downwards.
AACGGAGTCACGGATCAATAGCAATGATCTTGGACATATTGGACTTTGAAATAAAATTCTGGCAGCAGAATTTTATTGAAAGTTTGGAGCAAAAGATAAACATGCTACAGCCACTCAAATGGACATGTGAGGACATGGATGGAAAGACAACAATATATACTTCAAGGAACAATCAAAATCCACCCCAAAACTATCATGCTTTGTCCTACAACATCACACGAACATGGCATCGGAACGTTACAGATTTCAGACTTAGTGAAATTTCACTAAGTCCTAAAACAGCAACATCATCTTAGCACACAAAAGAGCATGTTTAAGACACCTCGAAACTAAACATGGCAAAGGGTAAGCACCTCATCAAAATACATATGACGGTGATCCCGAAACACACAAGCATGCATCATTGCGGTGAACACACCGATTGCAACGAGCTCAACCAGATGGCATCTCATAACAAGTGAAAACACAACATGTGAACATGGCATCTTGCAACGATGATAACAAGGAAACAATAAATCTACCATGCAACCTATCACACACAACACGTAGTTCGTGGCAAGACGAACACGTGGACATGTCATATGCATCGTTTGGACAAACGAGCTAAAAGATATCACAAGTCAAAGGTGGCATGAAAATAACACATATCAGCAGTTTATAACAACATACACTCTTGCAACAGCAAAACAAGTGTCAAGATGACATCTAACATGCATGACTACAACAGGTAAAACGTAGAGGGCATCTCCACGATCATCTGGACATGCTACACGCGCAAAACGGAGCAACAGGCACAAAGTTAGGGCAGTTTGAAGATTGCATATCAGATCAAAACTGGACTTAGAAGATTAGGGTTCAACCTCAACCAGATCCAGATCTGGGAAAAAAGGGGAGAAGGAGTGGGCCGGCGGCTCTGGCCCAACGAGCGGGCGCGGCTGGCGGTGACACCTGGGCCCGAACTGTGCGGTGCGGCGGCGGCCCACCTGGAGCGGGAGCGGCGGAGCGGAGAGGCCCGGCGAGGCGGCGATGCGGCCCGGCGGCCCAGGCGCGGCAGGAGCCGGTGGCCTGGCGCGCTCGGCCCGCGGAGCTGGGCGGCCTGGTACGCCTCGGTGGAGCGGCGGCTTCGGTGCGGACCTGGTGGCGATGCGGGCCTGGCCCAGGCGGCGGAGCGGAGAAGCGGAGCGGTACGGGCCGGGGGGAAGTGGCCCGCTCGGGCGGAGCGGAAAGCGGCGGTGGGCGAAGGGGCGGAAGCCCGGTGCGGCGTGCGCGTCGGTGTACGGCCCGCGGCCAAGTGGTCCAGGGCCCCGACCGCTCGGTCGCTGCGAGGCCGAAAGAACTGGCCACGACCGATCGACGCGTTGACCTGGCGGGCGCTGCTCCCGGATCCGGATCGAGGCAGCCTCGAGCTGCCGCTGCGGCGGCGGATCGGATCGATCCCAGGGTCCTTCGGGATCCAGATGAACAGTAGATCGGATCTGAGATAAAAAAAAGGAAAAAAAGAAAGTGGAGAAGGGGAAGAAGAAGGGGATGCCCAAATAGACTAGGGGTCTATATATAGCAGTTAGCTAGGGTTTGGAGATTAGGGGTGTCTAGGAGCCCTCCGATCGTGATCCAACGGATCCGATCGCGGGGATGATTTAAAAGGACCAGACGGAGATAAAAGAAAGCAGCAGGGGTATTTCCGGGACACGAAGCGAAGGCACTTCGGGCCCACACGAGCAACGGAGGGAAAAAATCAACGGAGTCCAAACGAGACGAGATTTGAGAGGCGGGTTGCACACAACAAAACAACAACACACAACACAACCTCGCGGCACACCGGTAACGAAAAATGCCCGAACAACAAAGTAGGCCTACGGGACGTCACGGACACGTGAGGGAGCTCCGGAACACGAAACGGACAACGGGAAGGAACGCCACGAACCGGATGCAACCCACAACACAAATGCAATGCATTGCACATGACTACATGATATGAATGAATGCCACACACTCACTCAACAAAACGACGAAAGCCCGAAAGACAAAGAACCCGAAAAGGAAATAGATGAAGCCGGAGATATATTATATGCCCAAAAGGGAAAGTATTACATCCGGGGCATTACAAACTCTCCTCTACTACAAAAAGATCTCGTCCCGAGATCTAGGACTGGAAAAAGGAAGGGTACTCGGAACGAAGATGATCTTCTCGTTCCCAGGTAGCTTCTCGGTCTGTGTGATGTGACCACTTGACTTTCAGAAACTTGATGGTCTTGTTGCGAGTCTTGCGTTCAGTTTCTTCAAGAATTGCAACTGGATGCTCTCGGTAGGAAAGGTCTTGTTGAAGCTCAATCTCCTCAAACGGAATCATGCGCTCAGGTGCCTTGAAGCATTTGCGAAGCTGAGACACATGGAAGACATCATGAACATTTGCAAAGTTGGAAGGGAGCTCGAGCTGATAGGCTAGATCGCCTCTTTTGCCAAGAATTTTGAAAGGCCCGACGTATCTAGGAGCAAGCTTTCCTTTGATACCGAATCTCTAGGTTCCTTTCATCGGAGAAACTCGGAGATAGACATGATCACCGATGTCGAAAGCCAAATCACGATGCTTTCCGTCATAGTAGCTCTTCTGACGCGACTGAGCGGCCTTGAGATTCTCACGTATGACTTTGCACATTTCTTCGGCTTCAGAGATCAAATCATTGCCAAGAAGTTGGCGTTCGCCTGTTTCAGACCAGTTGAGAGGGGTACGACACTTTCTGCCATAGAGAATTTCAAACGGTGCTTTGCCTGCACTTGCTTGAAAGCTGTTGTTGTAAGAGAATTTGGCAAATGGAAGACAGTCTTCCCATTTCATGCCGAAGGAGATGACACAGGCTCTTAGCATATCTTCTAGGATCTGATTCACACGCTCGACTTGACCACTAGTCTGAGGGTGAAAGGCAGTGCTGAACCTGATCTTCGTGCCCATGGCGGACTGAAAGGAGTCCCAGAACCTTGATGTGAACAAGCTGCCACGGTCTGAGGATATCACTTGAGGAATGCCATGTAGGGACACAATTCTGGAAGTGTACAACTCTGCAAGTTGAGCTGCATTGATTGATTCTTTGACTGGAAGAAAGTGAGCGACTTTGGTAAGCTTGTCAATCACCACAATGATAGCATCATTGCCTCGCTTGGATTTAGGAAAGCCAGTGACGAAGTCCATTTTAATGTGGTCGAACTTCCACTCAGGAATAGGAAGAGGTTGGAGAAGACCGGCTGGACGTTGGTGTTCTGCTTTCACTCTTCTGCATACATCACATTCATTCACGAATTGGGCAATCTCCCTTTTCATGCGTGTCCACCAGTAAGATTGCTTGAGGTCTTGATACATCTTGGAACTGCCAGGATGAATGGAAAGGAGAGAGTCATGAGCTTCTTCCATTATGAGCTTCCTGAGATCACCTTTGGGAACAACGAGTCTGTCCTCGAAGAACAAGGTATCTCTCTCATCAACACGGAAGCACTTGTATTTTGGAGTGCCCTTTGCAATCCCATGTTTCACCTTCTTCACCATGGTATCACTGAGCTGGGCCTCACGGACTTGATCTTCCAAGGTAGGAGCAATCTGGAGATTTGCAAGAAAACCCTGCGGAACAACCTGAAGGTTGAGCTTCCTGAATGCTTCACAAAGGTAAGGCTGGTGTGGCTTGATAAGAAGGCTGTTGCAATATGCCTTTCTGCTCAAAGCATCTGCAATCACATTCGCCTTGCCTGGAGTGTACTCAATGCTGGGGTTGTACTCTTGGATCATCTCGACCCAACGAGTCTGGCGGAGGTTCAGATGCGGCTGTGTGAAGATGTACTTCAAGCTCTTGTGATCAGTGAAGATGTCGACCTTTCTGCCCAACAACAGATGTCTCCACGTAATCAGAGCATGTACCACAGCTGCTAGCTCGAGATCATGTGTGGGATAGTTCTTCTCACTGGGCTTGAGCTGCCGAGAAGTATATGCCACAATTTTCTTATCTTGCATAAGCACACCACCAAGACCTTGAAGAGAAGCGTCACAGAACACTTCATAGGGCTTGGTTTCATCCGGAGGAGTCAGAACTGGCGCAGAGACAAGCTTCTCTTTGAGGGTTTTGAAAGCCACTTCACACTCGGGAGACCAAAAGTATTTGACATTCTTCTGAAGGAGGTTGGAAAGAGGCTTGGCAATCTTGGAGAAGTTCTCCACAAACCTTCTGCAATAGCTGGCAAGACCCAGAAAACTGCGGAGCTGCTTGACGTTCTGAGGAGCTTCCCAGTTGACAATTGCTTCAACTTTCTCGGGATTAACCGCAATACCGTCAGCTGAGATGATGTGGCCCAGGTACAAAACCTTATCGAGCCAAAACTCGCACTTTGAGAACTTGGCATAGAATTTATGCTCTCGGAGTCGATCAAGAACCAGACGCAAGTGCTTTTCATGATCTTCTTCATTCTTGGAAAACACCAGAATATCATCCAGATACACAAGCACAAACTCGCCTGTATAGGGGTTGAAGATGTAATGCATCATCCTTGAAAAGGTAGGAGGAGCATTGGCGAGACCGAAGGACATGACGGTATACTCGTATGAACCGTAGCTCGTTCTGAAGGCCGTCTTGGGAATGTCTTCCTCGCGAATGCGAATTTGATGATAGCCCATTCGGAGGTCAAGCTTAGAGAACACTTTAGCTCCTTTGAGCTGCTCAAAGAGTTCGTTGATGTTGGGGAGCGGATACTTGTTCTTAATCGTCTTCTTGTTCAATGGCCGGTAGTCAACACAGAGACGCTCCGTGCCATCTTTCTTCTTGACAAATAAGACACCACAGCCCCACGGAGATGTACTCGGTCTGATGAGACCCATACTCTCCTGCTTATCAAGCTGCTTCTTCAATTCCTTCAATTCATCCGGAGAGAGCTTGTATGGACACCGGCAAGCAGGTTCGGTGCCCGGCTCGAGTTCAATGACAAACTCGACCTGACGGTGTGGAGGCATGCCTGGAAGATCTTCTGGAAAGACGTCTTGATATTCATTCACCACTGGAATTTGCTCTATGGCATTAATCTCACCCTTATCATTAAGAGAGAAAAGCCGAATAGTATTATCCCTGGAGGCGAAGATAATAACATCATCATCCGAATGAGTCAATTTGACTTCCTTTTGAGCACAATCAATATGAGCATCGTGCTGAGAAAGCCAATCCATTCCGAGAATGAGGTCGATGTCAGAATGACCAAGAACCACCGGATTAGCCAGAAATCGATAATCACCCATGCGGATAGAAACATTCGGAACAAAGTTGTTGGAGTTCATGAGCAAACCCGGAGAAAGCACAGACATCGGACTCGGCAAGGCTTGCAATGGCATATCATGTGACAATGCAAAAGGACTTGACATGAAAGAATGTGAAGCACCTGAATCGAACAAAACTTTAGCTGGAAAAGAGTTCACTGAGAGATTACCCAGAATGACATCAGAAGAAGCCTCCGCTTGTGCTGCATTCATTAGATTAACCCTTGCAGACTTTGGATCATGCTTGACAATAGCTGTACTGACAGGCGGAGGAGGAGGAAGGCGCTTCGGATTCGGACATCTGTTGGCATAATGACCCTTCTGGCCACACTTGTTGCACACCACTTCAGAGAGAGGACGGAACTGAGAGCCACTGGACTTGGAGCCTTGAGACTGAAACTGCTGCCACCAGTCAGCTGCTTGATCTTTCAGTTGGAAGGCTGCAAACTTCACATAGTCATCTTCTTTCACGTTACTGCACTCAAAATGCTTCTTGATATCGGTCAGCCAATCCTCAGCATCAAGAGGGTCGACACAGTAACTGAAAGCTTTAGGATTGTTAGCCAAGAACTGGTTGAGGGTAGCATGGTGCTGCTGGAAGAAGTTGCCTTGGTTCATTGGAACGCCCTGGTTAGCTTGATTAGCTTGATTAGCTTGCATCATCTGCATCATCTGCATCATCAACTGAGTGTTCTGAGCAGTAGTCTGCATAATTGCTCTCCAAGCCTCAGGCGGAGGAGGAGGTGAAGGAGGATGCTCTGGGACCTCTTCCACCTCTGGGTTGGCATTCGGAACCTTTTTCGGAGCCATCCTGTAAGAGATGACCACGAATCAGCAATTGATTGACAAAAGGAATAAGCTGAATCAATGGAATGAATTGCAACAAGTCTTTACAATAATCATTCGAACAATAAGAACGAATGAAATCATCCGAACAAGAGGAACGAATGAATTTCTCAGTTAATTGATAACATCAGTCTTCACGAGAAGCCACATAGGGATCAAAAGGATAAAATAAGAAAAACAACAAGGTACGGAAAAGAACAAACACAAGAAAGGAGTTTCGTTCTAACATCTTTGTGCTGAAAGCATATGAACGCGTTACGAAAAGGTTTTGCAATCCCCGGATCAGCATAGCCAAGGACCCTTTAAGATGCAACTCCTGATAGTAACCACGGTCATATAACCTCTTCACTCAATGTCGAACCCCGAACTCACTAACCTGCATTCGTTGGAAGAATGCCTACGATCTACTGGATAAAACCCACCTATAGCTTTCCGAAAGATTCCAGTTATGCAATCAGGTGTTGGGGATACACGGGAAGCACCACGCAATCAACTCTAACCTACATCCAGGTGTATCCATCCTTCAACACATAACCAGTCTTTCTCGGAAACTGTGTACCTCGGACCTTCGAAAAGCATCCACTATAACAAGCTATGGCAATACTCCCGAACTACCTCCCCAGTACTGGGTGATGTCGGGGTTATCTTGCCACTGGCCGTATAGGGGAGATTTTCGATGTCGGCCGTCTTAAGTATTTAGTACTGTCGCGATATGCTTGTTACAATGATACCCCGAAGCTCAACTCCTCGGTAACAGGAGGCATCGGGAACAATATCCTTGTCACAAGAATATCGAAACAATCCCAGAATACTCGCGGGAATCCTAAAAAAAAAATTTGTGCAAATTTTGAAGATAGGAGAGACAAGAGTAGACGTCAGGAGTCCTCACCAGAGAGAAAGGGGATGAGAAGCAAAGAAATCCTACTCTCCGATATAATATAGGACTCAAAAAGTTTTTCAGTGTGTGCCTAGACTCAACCGTCAACGGTTCGATCAAACAGTGGGGGCTCCTAGGTCGGAGAAGGCTCTGAATACCAACTTGTAATGCCCAGGATGGAGTTATACCTCCTACGTGTCGAGGCACGACTTAAAGGCATAAGTCCATCCTAGAATGATCTCAAGTTTGGTAATCTTTGCACAACTCATGTAAAAGGGGGATAGTAAACTGAAAATAGTTGGCTTACAATCGCCACGTCACAGAATAACAGTACAAGTCTCAAACATCAAACATTAAGATCACTACAACCCTCTAAGGGCAAAAGCCAAAAGACAAAGTACCAAACTCAGATAAATAAAACAACCACAGGCGGATCGAATCCTAGTAAGAGTCTCCACTACTGATCGTCCGGGTAGCGCACGTAGTAACGACTACGCTCCTCGTCGTACTCCCAATCCAGCTCGGTGCCATCACCCGGATAGCTCACAGCTGGACCTGCATCTGGTGTGTGAAGTAACTGTGAGCCACAGAGGACTCAGCAATCCCGTTCCCGGGTAACAGAACTATCAAAGCCTTTGGGTGAGGAAAGGCTGAAGAAAGAACAAGTCTGCAGCAGCAACTAGCATCTAACTTACGCAAGTGAGAGCGAGAAGAGAAGGCATCGGCGAGAAGTGATCACGAAGTGATCCTAGCTACAAGCTCACAAACATAACCCCTCCGTGTTCAACTCCCGAATCCCTATTCGGAAATTGACAGTCACGGAACACACGCTGGTAGTGTATTAGTATCATTGTGTCAAGTTATCTACAACCGGAATTAACAAGCTCCCATCTGCCACATAACCGCGGGCACGGCTTTCGAAAGTTCAAACCCTGCAGGGGTGTTCCAACTTGACCCATTACAAGCCCACGATCCGCGGAGTCGCAACTCCAAAGTGGGAAGACCCGAGTATCCTCGGAATCCCGTGCTCAAGATATACCGAGCTAAGGTAAGGCTAATCCAGCAAATCCTCCCGGCGTGCCGACACCCTGATAGTAGCCGCGCGTATCTCATCTCAGGCCACGACCGGATGAGCACAGCGTACAGTGGCCGAAATACCCAAGTTGCCAAGGGGGGCCCCGCACACGACTCTAGTTTGGACCAACACTCAAATCGAGCACTGGCCCAGGGGGGTTGAATTAATTAAGCCTCGGGTTAATTACTCCCTCGGAAAGGTTTTAGTTGTGTTAGGTGAATAGTACCAATGTTGGGACTTGCTGGAAAAGACTTAGCACTTAGCGGTTTATCGAGGGGGTCCCATACACCCCAACCGTGTTAGGAACGCATAATCAAGGAACATAAAACCGGCTTATACGGATCCTAACGGCATGAGTGGAACAAAACACCAAGCAAAAGGCTTAGCCTTCCACCCTTGCCAATATATAGATGATTTCATTTAAAGCATTTATATAGTGTGATATAACCCAACCAAACTTCAACATGAAGCAAGCATCTTCACTTCACCTGCAACTAGCAACGCTATAAGAAGGGCTGAGCGAAGCGTACTTAGCCAAGCAACGGTTTGCATAGGTAGGGTGGTTAAACATGGCAATTGGTTACAAGTAGGAGGCTGACAAGAAGAACATGGGCATCGAGGCAAAACTATAGATCGAAATTACTAGCAATAGGCAAAGATAGTAATGTTATCGGGGTTCGGTCATCTTGCCTGAAGAGAAGACGTTCGGATCGAAAGAAGGGTCCTCGTGCTCAAACTCGTTGGAAACCTCGTGCTCAACCTCGTTGGAAACCTCGTGCTCAACTTCCGGCTCTAATCAAGACAAACACACCAAGCACCAATCAACACGATGCAATGCGCACTCGAAAAACATGAATGCATGACGGATGCACTAAAGATGCACATGGGGCACGTAAAACATCACTGAAGCAAAACACCTCAAAACAAGATAACAACCTGATCTTATTAATCTACACAGAAAAACACCCAAGTTTGATATAAGATTCGCTGAAATCGGAGTTACGGGCTAAAAGTTATGCCCGAAACAAGATTTGAGCGAAAACTGCAAATTACAGCAACATAGCAACTTGGGAGCTCAAAATAATTAATCTACAGCACCCAAAAAAGCATGGCAAAGGACTTGAACACAAACTACATATAAAGTACAGCAACTAGGTCCAAAGTGCACCCCCAACGGAGTCACGGATCAATAGCAATGATCTTGGACATATTGGACTTTGAAATAAAATTCTGGCAGCAGAATTTTATTGAAAGTTTGGAGCAAAAGATAAACATGCTACAGCCACTCAAATGGACATGTGAGGACATGGATGGAAAGACAACAATATATACTTCAAGGAACAATCAAAATCCACCCCAAAACTATCATGCTTTGTCCTACAACATCACACGAACATGGCATCGGAACGTTACAGATTTCAGACTTAGTGAAATTTCACTAAGTCCTAAAACAGCAACATCATCTTAGCACACAAAAGAGCATGTTTAAGACACCTCGAAACTAAACATGGCAAAGGGTAAGCACCTCATCAAAATACATATGACGGTGATCCCGAAACACACAAGCATGCATCATTGCGGTGAACACACCGATTGCAACGAGCTCAACAAGATGGCATCTCATAACAAGTGAAAACACAACATGTGAACATGGCATCTTGCAACGATGATAACAAGGAAACAATAAATCTACCATGCAACCTATCACACACAACACGTAGTTCGTGGCAAGACGAACACGTGGACATGTCATATGCATCGTTTGGACAAACGAGCTAAAAGATATCACAAGTCAAAGGTGGCATGAAAATAACACATATCAGCAGTTTATAACAACATACACTCTTGCAACAGCAAAACAAGTGTCAAGATGACATCTAACATGCATGACTACAACAGGTAAAACGTAGAGGGCATCTCCACGATCATCTGGACATGCTACACGCGCAAAACGGAGCAACAGGCACAAAGTTAGGGCAGTTTGAAGATTGCATATCAGATCAAAACTGGACTTAGAAGATTAGGGTTCAACCTCAACCAGATCCAGATCTGGGAAAAAAGGGGAGAAGGAGTGGGCCGGCGGCTCTGGCCCAACGAGCGGGCGCGGCTGGCGGTGACACCTGGGCCCGAACTGTGCGGTGCGGCGGCGGCCCACCTGGAGCGGGAGCGGCGGAGCGGAGAGGCCCGGCGAGGCGGCGATGCGGCCCGGCGGCCCAGGCACGGCAGGAGCCGGTGGCCTGGCGCGCTCGGCCCGCGGAGCTGGGCGGCCTGGTACGCCTCGGTGGAGCGGCGGCTTCGGTGCGGACCTGGTGGCGATGCGGGCCTGGCCCAGGCGGCGGAGCGGAGAAGCGGAGCGGTACGGGCCGGGGGGAAGTGGCCCGCTCGGGCGGAGCGGAAAGCGGCGGTGGGCGAAGGGGCGGAAGCCCGGTGCGGCGTGCGCGTCGGTGTACGGCCCGCGGCCAAGTGGTCCAGGGCCCCGACAGCTCGGTCGCTGCGAGGCCGAAAGAACTGGCCACGACCGATCGACGCGTTGACCTGGCGGGCGCTGCTCCCGGATCCGGATCGAGACAGCCTCGAGCTGCCGCTGCGGCGGCGGATCGGATCGATCCCAGGGTCCTTCGGGATCCAGATGAACAGTAGATCGGATCTGAGATAAAAAAAAAGGAAAAAAAGAAAGTGGAGAAGGGGAAGAAGAAGGGGATGCCCAAATAGACTAGGGGTCTATATATAGCAGTTACCTAGGGTTTGGAGATTAGGGGTGTCTAGGAGCCCTCCGATCGTGATTCAACGGATCCGATCGCGGGGATGATTTAAAAGGACCAGACGGAGATAAAAGAAAGCAGCAGGGGTATTTCCGGGACACGAAGCGAAGGCACTTCGGGCCCACACGAGCAACAGAGGGAAAAAATCAACGGAGTCCAAACGAGACGAGATTTGAGAGGCGGGTTGCACACAACAAAACAACAACACACAACACAACCTCGCGGCACACCGGTAACGAAAAACGCCCGAACAACAAAGTAGGCCTACGGGACGTCACGGACACGTGAGGGAGCTCCGGAACACGAAACGGACAACGGGAAGGAACGCCACGAACCGGATGCAACCCACAACACAAATGCAATGCATTGCACATGACTACATGATATGAATGAATGCCACACACTCACTCAACAAAACGACGAAAGCCCGAAAGACAAAGAACCCGAAAAGGAAATAGATGAAGCCGGAGATATATTATATGCCCAAAAGGGAAAGTATTACATCCGGGGCATTACATAGGTAGTGACTCCAAGAGGGAACGTTATGCTTGATTGTGGGTTCATGCCCCTCGATGACTAGCTTGAGTGACAGAAACATGAGTCTAGGGGATGTGCTGTTGCCACAAGGGGGGAAACAACGGTGCTTGTGCCCGCGGGTGCAAGGATTGTTTACTTTACGCAAAGTTCTTTTAATGCAGTTGTCTGTTGCATTGAGTTTACACTATGGGTGGGGCTCGCAACTTAATACCAGCGAGATGTTCTGGATAGATATCTCAAGGTGGATGATTAGTAGTAGATATTGATGGATTTCGGTCTACTTACTTTGGCGTACCGCCCATGCTTTGAACCTCAACCTTTCTTGCAATGTAGTCAGCATTGGTTTGCGTTCGTGGTCCTGTCAATTGCCCAGCTGTAATTCGTTTACCTCACATAGTTGTTTTATCGTCTTTTGGGAGAGAGACATCACTAGTGAACATCATGAGACTCCGGTCCATATTACCATCATTGATCACATCCGCTATTTACTTTTCGCTATTATTTACTATTGCAAACATTATCTATCACTACTATCATTTGCGTTTAATCCTTTGTGAACTACAAGGCCGGAGGGATTGACAACCTCTCTGTACTCGTTGGGAGCAAAGTTATTTGTATCTGTGTGCAGGTCCATGTTGATTGCTAATATCTGGTGCCGTTAGCAGTTGACACCTACTTGTTGAACCTAGGAGTCTCTGGGGATTCGATCCTTGGCATCTTTGCTAAGGGAAAAACTTCCACAACACTGCATCTCACACCTTCCACTTGGGGTAACCAATGAGGGGTTAGAGGCCCATCCTCTAGTTGGGTCAATTGGTATCTTTTGATAGCTTGATTCAATTGGTATCCTTTGATTGCTTGATTGCGTGTTTTCTCCCTTTGTTATGCCTTTGTGGCATACCATTATTTTGCAATCTTTGGGCCTCAATATAGTTTGCCTTCCTCCAAGTATTTACAGTTGGATATATGTATTGCATTCCACTCTCTATTTTGAGGAATACGCAATTTATGGAGATACACCATTTATATTGGCCTTCTAAGCTATTCGCCCATTTTAGCAATCGATGCCAATGGGGGAGAAGTTTCAGAGAGTTTAGTTTTGTGAGGAAGTTTAGAGAGTTGTCTCTTCTCTCTTATTGCTTTGGTTTTGTTCCTAAGCTTTTGCATCTCATGCGCATACATTATTGTTTCATGGTATGGTGATGCATAATTCCTTATATAAACTCTCTTGAAAGTGATTGTCATCAATTACCAAAATGGGGGAGATTGAAAGAACATGCGGTGCCCCCATGTTTGGTTCTGGTAATTGATGACAATCTCTATGGATTAATGGTTGCCTTGAGTTATATTTGAAGGTTTTGTCCATAGGCTTTTCTTGGAGTCCATTTGTTGGTTTCAAGGAGAGTTTGTGATGACCAAGGTGCTATTAAGGAATTATCCAAAGATTGGTCTTGTGGGTGTTGAGCTTATTGCAAGCATGTATTTAAGAAGAAGAGTGTGTGATCATTCATGTTTACCTTCAAGACATCATCCAAATGAAGAGAGTTGGAAAGATTCAAGTTTGATCAAGACTAAGTCAAAGAATGAATCAAGTTGATCAACACACAAAGTGTAGAAGATGTACCGAGAGGGATCAAGCAATCCCATGGTATGGTAAGCATTGTCAATCACGCTTTGTGTACTAACCCATGGTCTTTGTGAGAGTTCTTCGTGGGGTTAGGTTGCAGTGTGCAAGTTCAAGTGGATCATCACGAAGATATCATATGCTTGAAGCTTGCCGTCCATTGTGGTGGCAATGGACTTGTGAAGATGTTTTCGAAGGGCAGCTCACCCATAGTGGAGTATGGGGGAGCAATCTACTAATCTTCACCGAGCCAACGCAATCAAGAAAGGTGGTCCAGCTTGAGGGAGTCAAGATCGTCATCATCTAGCTCAAGTGGACTATGTGCAAGGCAAAGGTTTGCCCTTGATAGGTTTTCTATTTTACCGGTCTCATGGTGGTAGTTGGGAGACCGGGTTATAGGATCGATTGCCGTACTATCAAGGGGGGCTCTCGATGAGTAGCTTGATCGTATCGTTCATAGAGAGCTCAAACCATTGCATCCTTGCATCATCTTTATTGGTTCTTGTTTGGTTCTTTTACTTGTGAGATTTGGAGCTTATGGTCATCTAGATGACAAGCTCGAGTTCATCGAAAACGGAGTTCACTCATACTTCTTCTATGACGTTTTCGTTTTTGGAGGTTATGCCAGTTCTTCTCGGTTGGAGGTTTCTCTCCTCTGTATATTAGGCATACCTCCCGTGCCTCTTCTCATTATAACCTTTTGCTGTTTGGATGCTACTTATTGTCATCTATCCAACAAACTTGAGTTTGCTCAATTCGGAGCTCACATGAAGAAGTTATGCCAGTTCTGGTTTTCCTGCTTCCTCTGTTTTCTCTGTTGTGTTCTTGAAAGCCTCAAGCGGTAGTACTACTCTCGAGCGGTAGTACCGCTTGTAAGCGGTAGTACCGAGAGGTAGTACCGCTTATAAGCAGTAGTACCGCGGCCCTGTGCCGCGCGTAGTATCGCGGCTTTGGGATGCGATTTTTGGTGTCGGGTTTCGTGGTAAGCGGTACTACCTCTCCCCTCGAGCGGTAGTACATCTTATAAGCGGTACTACCTCTCCCCCCGAGCGGTAGTACCTCTTAGAAGCGGTACTACCTCTCCCCTCAAGCGGTAGTACCTCTTATAAGCGGTAGTACCTCTTCCCAAAGCGGTACTACCTCTCTGGCAGATTTTCAGCTCGTGTTTTCTCTCTCGTTGGGCTGTTTTGACCGTGCTAAGCGGTAGTACCGCTCCTCCAACGGTAGTACCGCTCATGTGCGGCTGAGCACATAACGGTTGGATTCGGGAGGCCCTATAAAAGGGGGTCTTCTTCCCCAATGAACCTTATCCTTTGAGCTTGTGTTCTTCCCCCATTGTTGACCTTCTTCGAGCTTGCTATCTCTCAATCCCTCCATGGATTCTTGCTAGTTTTTGGGGTAAAAGAGAGAGGAGATCTAGATCGACACTTCCACCAATCACCTTCTCCTCTTTGTGAGGGGAACCCTTTGGATCTAAATCTCGGAGTTCTTGGTGTTCTCCTTCTTGTTCTTCCTCACTTTTCCCTCCCTAGCATTAGTTGCTTTGGTGGGACTTGAGAGAGAAGGACTTGGGCACTCTGTGTGCCCTTGCCATTGCATTTGGTGCATCGGTTTGAGTTCTCCACGGTGATACGTGGAAGTGAAGTTTGAGAAGATTATTACTCTTGGGTGTTTGGGCACCCTACAGCTTGTTCCTCCTGGGTGCCTTGGCGCCCTAGACGGTTGGTGTTGTTCGGAGCTCAATCATTGTGGTGTAAAGCTCCGGGAAAGCTTCGGGGTCTCCAATTAGGTTGTGGAGATTGCCCTGAGCAATTTGACGGGTACCGGTGACCGTCCCCAAAGGTCGCCAAAGTGTACGGGTTCGGTGACCGCCCCCAAGGGTTGCCATTTGTACGGGTTCGGTGATCGCCCTCAAGGGTCCCTTAGTGGAATCACGGCATCTTGCATTGTGCGAGGGCGTGAGGAGATTACGGTGGCCCTAGTGGCTTCTTGGGGAGCATTGTGCCTCCACACCGCTCCAAACGGAGGTTAGCATCCGCAAGGGTGTGAACTTCGGGATACATCGTCGTCTCCGCGTGCCTGGGTTATCTCTTACCCAAGCCCTTTACTTATGCACTATACTTTGTGATAGCCATATTGTTTCTTGTCATATATCTTGCTATCACCTAGTTGTTTATCTTGCTTAGCATAAGTTGTTGGTGCACATAGGTGAGCCTAGTTGTTGTAGGTTTTGTGCTTGATAAATTAACAGCTAGGTTTATTCCGCATTTGTTCTAGCCTAAACCGTAATTATTTTAAAGCGCCTATTCACCCCCCCCCCTCTAAGAGACATCCACGAGGCAGGGGTGGGCCCTCCACCCTCGTGGGCCAGCCCTCTGTCCCCTGACGTGGTTCTCAAGCTCCGCGTGCGTGATTTTCTCCAAAAATATCTCTCGCGAAAGTTTCATTCCGTTTGGACTCCGTTTTATATTCTTTTTCTGCAAAACCCTGAAACAGGCAAAAAACAGCAATCTGGACTAGGCCTTTGGGTTAGTAGGTTAGTCCCAAAAATGGTATAAAAGTGAATGATAAAGCCCATTAAACATCCAAGACTTCATAAATAATAGCATGGAACAATAAAAAATTATAGATACGTTGGAGACGTATCATCTAACTTCGTCACATAGCGGTTCACCATACGTGCATGCTACAGGAATCACTAACTTTAACACAAGTATTCCTCAATTTCATAATAACTCCACTAGCATGACTCTATTATCATTATCCTCATATCTCAAAACAATTATCAAGCATCCAACTTCTCTTCATATTCAATGCACTTAGTATGAAAGTTTTTACTACATTGATTTTGGATGCCTATCATGTGAAGGCTAGTTTTATAGCCAAAGCACATTACCATGCTGTTTTAATAGACTCTCAAAAGGATATAAGTGAAGCATGAGAGATCAACAATTTCTGCAAAATATAATTACCACCGTGCTCTAAAAGATATAAGTGAATCACTAGAGCAAAAACTATTCAACTCAAAAGATGTAAGTGAAGCACATAGAGTGTTCTAACAATTCCTAGGCCATATTTATCTCTCTCAAAAAGGTGTGTCCATCAAGGATAATTGTGGCAAACTAACAAGCAAAGAATCAAATAATACATGACGCTCCAAGTAAAACACATATCATGTGGTGAATAAAAATATAGCTCCGAGTATAGTTACCGATAGATGAAGACGAAAGAGGGGATGCCTTCCCGGGGCATCCCCAAGCTTAGGCTTTTGGTTGTCCTTGAATCTTACCTTGGGGTTCCTTGGGCATCCCCAAGCTTAGGCTCTTGCAACTCTTTGTTCCATAGTCCATCAAAGCAATACTCAAAACTTGAAAATTTCACAACACAAAACTTAGACAAAAATCTCGTGAGCTCCGTTAGTATAAGAAAACAAACCACTATTCAAAGGTACTGTAATGAACTCATTATTTGTTTATATTGGTGTTAAACCTACTGTATTCCAACTTCTCTATGATTCATACTCCCCAATACTACTCATAGATTCATCAAAATAAGCAAACAATACATGAAAAATGGAATATGTCAAAAACAGAACAGTCTGTAATAATCTGTAACTTTCGCATACTTCTGTAACTCCAAAAAAATTGAAATAAATTGGTAAACGTGAGGAATTTGTCTATTAATCATCTACAGAAAGAATCAACTAAAAAGCACACTCCAGTAAAATCTGGTGACCATTCTAGCGAGCGCTAATGATACTGTTTTTCACAGCAAGATCATATAAACTTCACACAAGTCTTCCCAAAGGTTCTACTTGGCACAAACACTAATTAAAACACAAAACCACATCTAAACAGAAGCTAGATGCAATATTTATTCCTAAACAGAAGCAAAAACAAAAACTATAAAATTGGGTTGCCTCCGAACAAGTGCTATCGTTTTATGCCCCTAGCTAGGCACGATACATGGATAGATCTAGGTATTGCCATAATGATAAGATACATCGCGACAACTCATCTCATATTCCCTACATTCAGCAGCAAGTTTCCTTTGTGGCAAGCAAAATTAATCAAAAGGGCTAAATTTAATGGGACAAAAGTCCCCCATATCAAGCTTAGGAGGTATAGGTTGCTCCTTTGGCCCTTTATAGTGTACAACCAATTCATCATTATAGGCGTTCTTTTGGCAGAAGGTCATTAGCCTTCGCTCAAGGGAGAAACCTAACCCATTGTTTTGGATAGCAAAATCATCATTCAACTCATAAATTCTATCAACCAAGACATCGGTAGGAACCTTTTTTCTAAGGTTTTCATTAAAAGCAACATGATCAGGAGATCGCAACCGCATTATGTCTTCTTGATTAAATAAGATAGCCTCTATGGGAGGTCGACCAGCGTCTACCCCGTAATGAGCAAAGATTTCTTTGGCCTCTTTCATGATAAATCTAAATTCATGAGACAAAAAGATAGTAGATGCATGCTTAACATAAGAGTGCTAAATATTGGAAAACTCAAAAAAGATTCTCTGAATACAGGGATGCACATGGATAAATTGCCTTTCAATTTCAACTACAAGCATAGATATGGCATCCGCAAGGCTACTAGTTCTGTGAAGAATAGAGCCACCCATAGTGGGCAAAGCACCGTCACAAGTAAAGAAGTCTTGAAGAACTCCTTTTTGAATGATGTTACCACTACCAACCCGGAACTTCTTAATTTGTAAAGTGGTAGTTTCATCTGGGGGGTCAACATAGACGTTGCCCTCAACATTACTACCCTTCTCGATAAAATATTCCCCCATCTCAGACATGAGAGCAAGCGAATGATAAACACACGGAAGAAGAAGGGCAAATTAAATGGCAAGGGTGAAGTGGGGGAGAGGAAAACGAGAGGCAAATAAATGTAATACGAAGGATAAGGGTTTGTGATAGGTACTTGGTATATGACTTTTGCGTAAGCCTCCCCGGCAACGGTGCTAGAAATTCTTCTTGCTACTTCTCGAGCTTGCGTTGTGTTCCCTCGAAGAGGAAAGGGTGATGCAGCACTGTAGCATAAGTATTTCTCTCAGTTTTGAGAACCAAGGTATCAATCCAGTAGGAGACCACGCGCGAGTCCCTCGCACCTGCACGAACAAATAAGAACTTCGCAGCCAACGTGATAAGGGTTTGTTAATCCCTTTACGGTCACTTACCAAAGTGAGATCTGATAGATAAGATAGTTTGGTATTTTTGGTATTTTTGGATGTAAGAACAGAAAGTAAAAGCGGAAAAGTAAAGTAGATTGGAGATTGATATATTGAGAATAGACTCGGGGGCCATAGTTTTCTCTAGTGGCTTCTCTCATGATAGCAGAATTCTACGGCGGGTAAACAAATTACTGTCGAGCAATTGATAGAAAAGCGAATACTTATGAGACTATCTAGGCATGATCATTATATATAGGCATCACGTCCGAAACAAGTAGACCGAAACGATTCTACATCTACTACTATGACTCCACACATCGACCGCTATCCAGCGTGCATCTAGAGTATTAAGTTCATAAGAATAGAGTAACGCCTTAAGCAAGATGACATGATGTAGAGGGATAAACTCAAACAATATGATATAAACCCCATCTTTTTATCCTCGATGGCAACAATACAATACGTGCCTTGCTGCCCCTACTGTCACTGGGAAAGGACAGCGCAAGATTGAACCCAAAGCCAAGCACTTCTCCCATTGCAAGAACTATAGATCTAGTAGGCCAAACCAAACCAATAATTCGAAGAGACTTGCAAGGATATGATAATCATACATAAAAGAGTTCAGAAAAGAACCAAATATTTCTCATAGATAATCTTGATCATAAACCCACAATTCATCGGATCTCGACAAACACACCGCAAAAAGAGATTACATCGAATAGATCTCCTCGAAGACCGGGGAGAACTTGGTATTGAGATCCAAAGAGAGAGAAGAAGCCATCTAGATACTAGCTATGGACCCGAAGGTCTGTAGTAAACTACTCACAACTCATGGTGAGGCGATGATGATGATGTAGAAGCACTTCATGGTAGATCCCCCCTCCGGCGGAGCTCTGGAACAGGCCCCAAGATGGGATCTCACGGGAACAGAAGGTTGCGGCGGTGGAACTAGGGATTTCTCTGTTGTTCTGATAGTTTCGGGGTACATAGGTATATATAGGAGGAAGGAGGGCACCGGGGGCCAAACGTGGGGCCCACGAGGCAGGGGGCGCGCCCCCCACCCTCGTGGACGCCACGTGTGCCCTATTCTGTGGTTCTCAAGTCTCCCGTGCATATTTTGCTCCAAAAATATCTCTCCCAAAGTTTTATTCCATTTGGACTCCGTTTGATATTCCTTTTCTGTAAAACCCTGAAATAGGCAAAGAAACAACAATCTAGATTGGGCCTTTGGGTTAATAGGTTAGTCCCCAAAATAATATAAAAGTGTATAAAAGAGCCCATAAAACATCCAAAACATCATAAATAATAGCATGGAACAATCAAAACTTATAGATACGTTGGGGACGTATCAAAGATCAAGAAAACAATAAGATCTACAAGTGGCATGGAAGGCAATGGGAGTTGATACAATCTTGGCAAGAAATAAGGGCAAATAAAAGAAAAATCCAAGGTAAAGATGAAAATAATTTCTACCACATAAATGATTACCAATTATCAAGAGACAAGAAGTATCTGGGAATAATTCCCGGTGGTAGATTGCAAAGATATCCAACATCATCTTCACACCAAACACATAATCAAATTTGCAACTTGTAGAGCTAACATGTCACCTAGGAACAATATAATTTACAATATCAATTCTAAGTGACAATACCTCAGATGTACACATTTTCTAGGCTTGTAATATACACATAGCATATTGCTCCCCCATAATGTGATGCTAATGAAAAATTTAACAAGAGGCAAATGAAATGCACCAAGAGATAATTAATGGATTATTTAGAATTTGAATTTCTCATGAGAATACATACCACATAGGGACTAGATAATCTTGTAAAATCAACACTAGGTGGTATTTCTCATGTGCACACATTTTATAGGATTGTGAAGTGCACAAAGCACGTCACTCCCACAAAATGGGATGTTCCATTAATCTCTCACAAAAGCCAACTAAGATACAAACAAGATGAACAAAGACTCAACGCACAACACACACGTACATGATGTGCCAACCAACATACACATACATGATTTCTCAAGATAAGCAAATTGGAGGCACAACACATACAACCACATGCATGGTACAAAGTCAAAACATGCAAAAGGGGCTAGTAACTTTCAGTGTAAACAGTTTGAGCATGAGTTACCGTAAGGAGGAACATTGGATATAAGATAGAAACTTGATAATCTAAATGACTTGGTTTGAGACAATATGGATGATGAAGACCCCTTAACTCTTCATAATGTAGCCAAGTCTCAAATGCCCTCCGACAACACCTATTGATCAAGTTTTATCTTGTTGGTCCCCAACCAAGTTGGGTCCTAAGAGGTTAGTCACAATAGGCTTGGCAACCCAAATGGTTCTTTGCTTGACACCACTTTCAGTACCAACAAACTTGGCAAACACATTCCCAACCTTATCCTTCCCAAGAGAATAGATCGTCAATAATAATTGGGTTGGATAAGTTATCACTAGTGCACGAAGAAGCGACGTGACCTTTCCCACGACATAAGTAGCATCATCTACTCTTCACTTTCTTCTCACTTGATTTCTCAACTTGAGAAGCATTACCTTGAGTCTTCTTGGGAAGAGGCCTTTCTTCAACTTGAGGTTGAGCATTGATACGTACATTATGCATCATGCTTACATATTGATATTTATTGCATTATGGGCTGTTCTTACATGTTTTGTCACAATACTTATGCCTTTTCTCTCTTATTCTACAAGGTTTACATGAAGAGGGAGAATGCCGGCAGCTGGAATTCTGGGCTGGAAAAGGAGCAAATTCTGGAAACCTATTCTGCACAACTCCAAAAGCCCCGAAACTCAATAGAACGTCGTTTCAGAATATATAAAAAATATCTCGCGAAAGAAGTCCACGAGGGGGGCCATCGGCTGCCCACGAGGGTGGGGGCGCGCCCCCCCTGCCTCGTGGGCCAGCCGGAAGGCCCCCGATGACCATCTTCTCCTATGTGAGGTGTTTTGACCTGGAAAAAAAAAATCAAAAAGAGGCTTTCGGGACCAGACGCCACCGTCTCAAGGCGGAACCAAGGCGGAAACCAATCTAGGGCTCCGGCAGAGCTGTTCTACCAGGGATACTTCCCTCCGGGAGGGGGAAATTGTCACCGCCGTCATCACCAACAACTCTCTCATCTTGGGGAGGGATATCTTCATCAACATCTTCACCAGCACCATCTCCTCTCAAACCATAGTTCATCTCTTGTATCCAATCTTTGTACCCAAACCTCACATTGGTACATGTGGGTTGCTAGTAGTGTTGATTACTCCTTGTAGTTGATGCTGGTTGGTTTATTTGGTGGAAGATCATATATTCAGATCCATTATGCATATTAATACCCCTCTGATCATGAACAATATTATGTCTTGTGAGTAGTTACTTTGGTTCCTGAGGACATGGGAGAAGTCTTGCTATTAGTAGTTATGTGAATTTGGTCTTCGTTCGATATTTTGATGAGATGTATGTTGTCTCTCCTCTAGTGGTGTCATGTGAACGTCGACTACATGACACTTAACCATTATTTGGGCCGAGAGGAAGGCATTGGGAAGAAATAAGTAGATGATGGGTTGCTAGAGTGACAGAAGCTTAAACCCTAGTTTATGCGTTGCTTCGTAAGGGGCTGATTTCGATCCATATGTTTCAGGCTATGGTTAGGTTTACCTTAATACTTCTTTTGTAGTTGTGGATGCTTGCATTAGAGGTTAATCATAAGTGGGAGGATTGTCCAAGTAAGGGCAGCACCCAAGCACCGGTCCACCCACATACCAAATTATCAAAGTACCGAACGTGAATCAGATGATCGTGATGAAAACTAGCTTGACGATAATTCCCATGTGTCCTTGGGAGCGCTTTCCTTTATATAAGAGTTTTTCCAGGCTTGTCCTTTGCCGGGCCACCTTGCTGCACCTTATTTACTTTTACCTTTTGTCACTTGTTACCAATTATCTTATCACAAAACTATCTGTTACCTAGAATTTCTGTGCTTGTAGAAAATACCTTACTGAAAACTGCCTATCATTTCCTTCTGCTCCTCGTTGGGTTCGACACTCTTACTTATCGAAAAGACTACGATAGATCCCCTACACTTGTGGGTCATGAAGACTCTTTTATGGCGCCGTTGCCGGGGAGTGAAGCGCCTTTGGTAAGTGGAATTTGGTAAGGAAAAATGTATATAGTGTGCTGAAATTTGTTGTCACTTCTTACTATGGCTCAAAATCCTTTGAGGGGCTTGTTCGGGGTATCTTCACCCCGATCAAAAGAGCAAAGAGTTGCTCCGCAACCTACTGCACCTATTGAAAATGTTTGCTTTGAGATTCCTTCGGGTATGATAGATAAACTGCTTGAAAATCCCTTTATAGGAGATGGAACGCTGCATCCCGATTTACATCAAGTTTGTGGATTATTTAAGCTTGCAGGTATGCCCGAGGATGTTATCAAGAAGAAGGTCTTCCCTTTATCTTTGAAGGTAGATGCATTGACATGGTTTAGGCTATGTGATGATATGGGATCATGGAACTATAATCGTCTGAAGTTGGAATTTCATCAGAAGTTCTACCCTATGCATCATGCTTGATACTTCTTGTTCTGGCTCTTATATGATGAAGACTATTGAATTCAAATGGGATTTATTGGAAAGAATTAAATGCAACTCTGAAGATTGGGATCTTGACGAAGGTAAGGAGTCAGGTATGACCCCTAAGTTTGATTGTGTTAAAGCTTTTATGGATACCGATGTTTTCCGTGAGTTTAGCACTAAATATGGACTTGACTCTGAGATAGTAGCTTCTTTCTGTGAATCATTTGCTACTCATGTTGATCTCCCCAAGGAGAAGTGGTTTAAATACCATCCCCCTATTGAACTAAAAGTAGTTGAACCTGTTAAAGTTGAGGAAAAGACTATCACTTATAATGTTGATCCTGTTATTCCTACTGCTTATGTTGAGAAACCACCTTTCCCTGTTAGGATAAAGGATCATGCTCAAGGTTCAACTGTAGTTCGTAAGAGTAATACTAGAACCCCTACACCCTCTGAGCAAATTAAAGTTGAACCTAGTGTTGCTATGGTTAAAGATCTCTTGGTAGAAGATTTAGATGGACATGTTATTTACCTCCAAGAAGAGTCTGCTAGAATAGCCAAACCCAATGCTAGAAATAGACATAAACCGATTGTAGGCTTGCATGTTATCTCTGTTAAGATAGGAGATCATTGCTATCATGGTTTATGTGATGTCGGTGCTAGTGCGAGTATCATCCCTCTTGATTTGTATAACAAAATTATGCATGATATTGTACCTATTGAGTTACAAGGGATTGATGTTACTATTAAGCTTGCTAATAGAGATACTATTTCACCAGTTGGGATTGTTAGAGATATTGAAGTCTTGTGTGGGAAGGTTAAATACCCTGCTGATTTTCTTGTTCTTAGTTCCCCTCAAGATGAATTTTGTCCCATTATATTTGGTAGACCCTTCTTGCATACTGTTAATGCCAATATAGACTGCGTGAAAGATATTTTTACTGTTGGATTAGGGGATATGTCTCATGATTTTAACTTTGCTAAATTCCGTAGACAACCCCTTGAAAAGGCACCACCTAGTAAGGATGAAATTATTGGTCTTGCTTCTATTGCCGTGCCACCTAACGATCCTTTAGAACAATACTTGCTAGACCACGAAAATGATATGCATATGAATGAGAGAAGGGAGATAGATGAAATATTCCTTACACAGGGACCCGTATTGAAAAACAACTTGCCTGTTGAAATCCTAGGGATCCTCCTCCACCCAAGGGTGATCCCGTGTTTGAACTTAATCCTTTACCTGATAATCTTAAGTATGTTTATCTTGATGAAAAGAAGATATATCCTGTTATTACTAGTGCTAACCTTGTAGAACAGGAAGAAGAAAAACTATTGAAAACTCTGAAGAAGCACCGAGCTGCTATTGGATATACTCTGGATGATCTTAAGGGCATTAGTCCCACTATATGCCAACACAACATAAAATTGGAAGAAAATGTTAAACCGGTTATTGATCATCAGCGACGGTTAAATCCTAAGATGAAAGAAGTGGTAAGAAAGGAAATACTAAAGCTTTTAGAGGCAGGTAATATCTATCCAGTTGCTAATAGTCAGTGGGTAAATCATGTCCATTGTGTTCCTAAGAAAGGAGGTATGACTGTTGTCCCTAATGATAAAGATGAATTGATCCCGCAAAGAATAGTTATAGGGTATAGGATGGTAATTGATTTCCGTAAGTTCAATAAAGCTACTAAGAAAGATCATTACCCCTTGCCATTTATTGATCAAATGCTAGAAAGGTTATCCAAACAAACTCATTTCTGCTTTCTAGATGGTTATTCTGGTTTCTCTGAAATACCAGTGTCAAAAGGGGATAAAAAAAGACCACTTTTACTTGTCCTTTCGGTACCTTTGCTTATAGACGTATGCCTTTTGGCTTATGTAATGCACCTGCTACCCTTCAAAGATGCATGATGGCTATATTCTCTGATTTTTGTGAAAAGATTGTTGAGGTGTTCATGGATGATTTCTCCGTTTACGGAACTTCTGTTGATGATTGCTTAAGCAACCTTGCTCGAGTTTTGTAGAGATGTGAAGACACTAACCTTGTCTTGAATTGGGAGAAGTGCCACTTTATGGTTAATGAAGGCATTGTCTTGGGACATCAAATTTCTGAAAGAGGTATTGAAGTTGACAAAGCTAAAGTTGATGCTATTGAAAAGATGCCATGCCCCAAGGACATCAAAGGTATACGAAGTTTCCTTGGTCATGACGGGTTTTATAGGAGGTTCATAAAGGACTTCTCCAAAATCTCCAGGCCTCTGACTAATCTCTTGCAAAAAGATATTCCTTTTGTCTTTGATGATGATTGTCTAGAAGCATTTGAAATACTTAAGAAAGCGTTGATCTCTGCACCTATTGTCCAACCTCCTAACTGGAATTTACCCTTTGAGACTATGTGCAATGCTAGTGATTATGTTGTAGGAGCTATTTGAGGGCAAAGAGTTGATAAGAAATTGAATGTTATCCAATATGCTAGTAAAACTCTAGATTGTGCCCAAAGAAATTATGCCACTACTCACAAAGAATTTTTAGCAGTTGTGTTTGCTTGTGATAAGTTTGGACCCTATATTGTTGATTCTAAAGTAACTATTCACACTGATCATGCTGCTATCAAGTACCTTATGGAAAAGAAAGATGCTAAACCTAGACTTATTAGATGGGTTCTCTTGCTACAAGAATTTGACTTGCATATTATTGATAGAAAAGGAGCTGAGAACCCCATAGCAGATAACTTGTCTAGGTTAGAGAATATACTTGATGACCCACAACCTATTGATGATAGCTTTCCTGATGAACAACTAGCTGTCATAAATACTTCTCGTACTGCTCCATGGTATGCTGATTATGCTAATTATATTGTTGCTAAGTTTATACCTCCTAGCTTCACATACCAGCAAAAGAAAAAGTTTTTCTATGATTTGAGACATTTGGTATTATTAGACGTTGTGTACCTGAGCATGAATAAGAACGGATCCTACGCAAGTGCCACTCCGAAGCTTATGGAGGACACCATGCGGGAGATAGAACGGCACACAAGGTATTGCAATCCGGTTTTTATTGGCCTACTCTCTTCAAGGATGCCTGTAAGTTTGTCCTATCTTGTGACGAATGTCAAAGAATTGGTAATATTAGTAGACGTCAAGAAATGCCTATGAATTATTCACTTGTTATTGAACCATTTGATGTTAGGGGCTTTGATTATATGGGACCTTTTGCTGCCGCTAATGGGTACACACATATTTTAGTTGTTGTTGATTACGTTACTAAGTGGGTAGAAGCTATTCCAACTAGTATCGCTGATCATAACACCTCTATTAAGATGCTTAAAGAAGTTATATTTCTGAGGTTTGGAGTCCCTAGATATCTAATGAATGATGGTGGTTCACACTTTATTCATGGTGCTTTCCGTAAAATGCTTGCAAAGTATGATGTCAACCATAGAATTGCATCCCCCTATCACCCACAGACTAGTGGTCAAGTAGAACTAAGTAATAGGGAGTTGAAATTAATCTTGCAAAAGACAATTAATAGGTCTAGGAAGAATTGGTCCAAGAAACTAGATGATGCATTATGGGCCTATAGAACTGCATACAAAAATCCTATGGGTATGTCTCCATATAAGATGGTATATGGAAAAGCATGTCACTTACCTCTTGAGCTAGAACATAAGGCAAATTGGGCTATTAAGGAGCACAACTATGATTTCAAACTTGCTGGTGAGAAGAGGTTATTTGACATTAGTTGTCTTAATGAATGGAGAACCCAGGCCTACGAGAATGCCAAACTGTTTAAAGAAAAAGTTAAAAGATGGCATGAAAAAAGGATACAAAAGCGTGAGTTTAACGTAGGTCATTATGTCTTGCTATTCAACTCTGGTTTAAGATTTTTTGCAGGAAAACTTCTCTCCAAGTGGGAAGGACCTTACGTAATCGAGGAGGTCTACCGTTCCAGTGCCATAAAAATCAACAACTTCGAAGGCACAAATCCGAAGGTGGTGAACGGTCAAAGAATAAAACATTATATCTCAGGTAATCTTATAAATGTTGAAACTAATGTTATTGAAACCGTAACCCCGGAGGAATACATAAGGGACACTTTCCAGAACGATTCAGCCTCCGAAAAGGAAGAGTTATGTGATACGGTAAGTAAAAAAACTCCAAAACCGTTTTAAAGGCAATTTTTTCTCCGTTTTGGAATATTTAGAAAAATAGAAAAATAAGAAGCAGTCCGGAGGGGACACGAGGCCTCCACGAGGGTGGAGGGTGCGCCCCCTTCCCAGGGCGCGCCCCCCTGCCTTGTGGGCACCCCTTGTGTCCCTCGGACTCCGTTTTCTTGTGGGTTACTCCTTTTGGTCCATAAAAATTCATTATATATACTCCCGAAGGTTTTGACCTCTGTATCACGCAAAAATCATCTGTTCTTGTTTAGAGCTGTTTTTTGTTAGGGTTTGCGGAGCCAGGCATCATGTCGTCTCCCTCCTCCAACAACGAAGGCAACGATGCTTGGCTAATGAAGATAGATCTGAAGAGGGAAGGACCCGAGGAGATCCACAAGGAAAAGAGGATCAAGATGGAGGTGGAAGATCCGGCTCCGGCAGCGGGAGAAGAAGACACCTCTAAATCCCTTCCTAATCTCTTTACCTCAACTGAGCTAGAAGTTTTCAGGATGATTGAGTCAGATCAGATTCGAAACAAGCATCTCACAAGTGAAAATATTTTGTTAAAGGATTACATAGCTGCTCTCAAAGGTATTATCCGCAAGCTGGAAGATCTCCTACGCTCGATATATGAGGATCCTCCGTCACTACTTGCAACTCCATCATCACCACCCCCGAAGAAGGAGACATAATCATATGGGTATGGGCACTCCCCTTGGCAACTGCCAAGCTTGGGGGAGTGATCCCGGTATCGTATCACCATCACTCCTATCTTTACCGTTTTACTTACTTAGATCCTTTTGGTAGCATCCTGATCTATTTGAATAAAGTTAGCATGATCTAGTTGTGAGCTTTTGCCTTGTGAGCTTTACCCTTTGTAATCGAGTCCGTGAGTTATATAATAAAGATTAGTGTTGAGTCAAGGGCTTGATTTCCTCACTTTGGTCATGACAAAAAGAAAGAAAACATAAAAGAGTATCAAAGAGATCATATTGATCTTATGGGAAGTAATGACTTCACATATAAGAGTATGACACATAAAAGTTGTTGGGAGTTGACAAACATAGTTTTGGTCATCGTTGCAATTAATAGGAAGTAATAAAAGAAGAGAGGCTTCACATACAAATACACTGTCTTGGACATCTTTTATGATTGTGAGCACTCATTAAAGTATGATATGCTAAAGAGTTGATGTTGGACAAGGAAGATAACATAATGGGTTATGTCTTCTTATATCTGAAATAAAGTATATTGTCATGGATCATCCAACATGTTGAGCTTGCTTTTCCCCCTCGTGCTAGCCAAAACTCCTCGCACTAAGTAGAGATACAACTTGTGCTTCCATATATCCTTAAACCTAGTTTTGCCATGAGAGTACACCATACTTACCTATGGATTGAGAAAGATCCTTCCAAGTAAGTTGTCATGTTGCAAACCCGCTAAAATATGTATGATTTATTAGTATGGGAGAAATTAGCTTTATACGATCTTGTGATATGGAAGTAATAAAAGCGATGGACTGCAAAATAAAGGTCCTCATCACAAGTGGCAATATAAAGAGAAGTTCTTCTATGCTAAGACTTTGTGCATCCAACCATAAACACATGACAACCTCTGCTTCCCTCTGCAAAGGGCCTATCTATTATTCTTGCCTTATAAGTGTCAAGGTGAACTCCACCTTTCCTTTTTACATTTTATCCTTTGGCAAGAACATTGTGTTGGAAAGATCCTGACATATATACCCACTTGGATGTAAGTTTTCATGATCTATTACTGTTGACATTACCCTTGACGTAAAGGTTGGGAGGCAACACCATAAGCCCCCCTATCTTTCTCTGTGTCCGATTAAAACTCCATAAACATAAGTATTGCGTGAGTGTGAGCAACTGTGGAAGATTATATGATAGTTGAGTATGTAGGCTTGCTGAAAAGCTCTTATATTGACTCTTTCCGATGTTACGATAAATTGCAATTGCTTCAATGACCAAGATCAAAGTTTGTTCGTTTCCAATGAAGTTTATGATTCATACTTGATATTGTGGTTGAATTGTTACTTTAGCATAAGAGTCATATGACTATATTTATATAAGTTGTTGCTATGAGAATGATCATGATGCCCTCATGTCCGTATTTTGTTTTTGTCGACACCTCTATCTCTAAACATGTGGACATATTTTTTGATATCGGCTTTCGCTTGAGGACAAGCGAGGTCTAAGCTTGGGGGAGTTGATACGTCCATTTTGCATCATGCTTATATATTGATATTTATTGCGTTATGGGCTGTTCTTACATGTTTTGTCACAATATGTATGCCTTTTCTCTCTTATTCTACAAGGTTTACATGAAGAGGGAGAATGCCGGCAGCTGGAATTCTGGGCTGGAAAAGGAGCAAATTCTAAAAACCTATTTTGCACAACTCCAAAAGCCCCGAAACTCAACAGAACGTCATTTCAGAAAATATAAAAAATATCTGGCGAAAGAAGTCCACGAGGGGGGCCACCGGCTGCCCACGAGGGCGGGGGGCGCGCCCCCCTTCCCAGGGCGCCCCCTGCCTCGTGGGCCAGCCGGAAGGCCCCCGATGCCCATCTTCTCCTATATGAGGTGTTTTGACCTGAAAAAAAAAATCAAAAAGAGGCTTTGGGGACTAGACACCACCGTCTCGAGGCTGAACCGAGGCGGAAACCAATCTAGGGCTCCGGCATAGCTGTTCTGCCGGGGATACTTCCCTCCGGGAGAGAGAAATCGTCACCGCCGTCATCACCAACAACTCTCCCATCTTGGGGAGGGCTATCTTCATCAACATCTTCACCAGCACCATCTCCTCTCAAACCCTAGTTCATCTCTTGTATCCAATCTTTGTACCCAAACCTCAGATTGGTACCTGTGGGTTGCTAGTAGTGTTGATTACTCCTTGTAGTTGATGCTAGTTTGTTTATTTGGTGGAAGATCATATGTTCAGATCCATTATGCATATTAATACCCCTCTGATCATGAACAATATTATGTCTTGTGAGTAGTTACTTTGGTTCCTGAGGACATGGGAGAAGTCTTGCTATTAGTAGTCATGTGAATTTGGTCTTCGTTCGATATTTTGATGAGATGTGTGTTGTCTCTCCTCTAGTGGTGTCATGTGAACGTCGACTACATGACACTTCACCATTATTTGGGCCTAGAGGAAGGCATTGGGAAGAAATAGTTAGATGATGGGTTGCTAGAGTGACAGAAGCTTAAACCCTAGTTTATGCGTTGCTTCGTAAGGGGCTGATTTGGATCCATATGTTTCAGGCTATGGTTAGGTTTACCTTGATACTTCTTTTGTAGTTGCGGATGCTTGCATTAGAGGTTAATCATAAGTGGGAGTCTTGTCCAAGTAAGGGCAGCACCCAAGCACCGGTCCACCCACATACCAAATTATCAAAGTACCGAACGCGAATCAGATGATCGTGATGAAAACTAGCTTGACGATAATTCCCATGTGTCCTCGGGAGCGCTTTCCATTATATAAGAGTTTGTCCAGGCTTGTCCTTTGCTACAAAAAGGATTGGGCCACCTTGCTGCACCTTATTTACTTTTACCTTTTGTCACTTGTTACCAATTATCTTATCACAAAACTATCTGTTACCTATAATTTCAGTGCTTGTAGAAAATACCTTACTGGAAACTGCCTATCATTTCCTTCTGCTCCTCGTTGGGTTCGACACTCTTACTTATTGAGAGGACTACAATAGATCCCCTACACCTGTTGATCATCAAGCATGAGAATGAACTTGTGGTCGATTTCCTTGTTGCTTGTCATTAATGGGCTTCTTCTTCAATGGGCAATATCTAACATTATGCCCTTCAATTTTGCACTTGAAGCAAATAATCTCGGCCGAATTATTAACTTGTTCTTCTACCTTCTTCTTGTTTCTCTTGGACTTCTTCTTCTTATTAGAGTTGAATCGAAGTCCACCTTTGTCATTGGGAGATTTTTGCACACTCAAGATATTGTTGAGTGTGGACTTCCCTTCATGACACTTTTCCAAGTCTTTCTTCAAAGAAGTGACTTGAGCCTTGATCTCTTTAATTTCCTCTGCACGGTTAGTGTCAACACACGTACTAGAGGAAGTATAAGCTTCATTGTTAGAGCAACAAGGCAAGGAGAGTAATTCATCACAAGAAGTACCAATGTTATGAGTAAATGAATTACAAGGACTAGCACATGGCAAGATAGCATTTTGACTTGAAGTAGTGCTAGTATCTACATGAGACTCACTAGATATTACCTTAGACATAGCCTCATGAGCTATCTTTAGCACATTATGGGATACTAGAAGATCATCACGAGAGCTTGTGACCTTAACATGATTTTCTTCCAATTTCTCATAATTTCTAGATAGCAACTCAAGTTGAGCCCTTAGCTCAACATTATCCTTCAAAATGGAAGCTTCCCTAGAAATAGATTTAGTAGCACAACCATCATCAATAATAGCAAGAGGAGAAGGCAACTTGGCAAGCTCTTTAGAATATGAAGCTTTAAGTTGAGCATGAGACTCGGTGAGTTTGATGAGCTCACTCTTAATGACCCTTGAGCCATCTTCGAGGTGCTCAAAGTCCTCAAGGAGTTTAACATGTGCAACTTCAAGCTTCTTATTTTTAGTTTCAAAAACATTGGCCACCTCAAGAGCTCTATCATGAGATTCCATCATTCTAGATAATTCTAGAGCAAAAGTCTCCTCAAGAGATTCCTTGGTGGTTTGTTCAAGTTCAAGAGCTTGACAGAGGTCCGCGATCTCATTAGCGTAATCACGCTCATGACCTTCCATTTTCTCAATGGTGACCTCATGCTCCTCTAGATGAGATTCCAACTCTTCTATATATTTCTTGCCCTCAATGGCAATAGATAAGATTTCCATAAAGTTGGAACGAGCAAGTTTATTCTTATGAAGAGCTTTAAAAATCATTTCCCTCATAATTTTTAAGGAGGCAACATTATCATTCTCTTCATCACTATCAACATCATCATCATCATTCTTGTCATCATCAATATCATCACAAGATATATTGGGATTCAAAGTGGGAGATACCTTTGAAGCCTTAGCCATAAGGCAAAATGCAATTGATGATGATGTAGCATCCCTTGAAGCACCATTCAAGACCACATCTTGTTCCATGGGTTGTTGGATTTACTCTACATTGTTAGCACAACAATTCGAGGAACTAGATGCATTTTTATCATGGCAACAAGACATAGAAAGCATATCATCATGAGATTTAGTAAAGCGATTTCTACATGATATGCAAGGACTATCAACACAAGCATGTGAAAAATTTAGAGAGTTTGAAGTGTTGAAGTCCAAAGATGGAGCATTGTAATAAGATAGTGATGAGGGATCATCAACGATAAGCACACTATCATCATTGCAATGAAAACCACCACTCACCATATCATTACCTAGTAGCAATACACATGTAGGTGAAGTATAAGAAGTTGAGAAAGCGACACGACTAGAGGTGGAGGGAGAACAATCATTCCCACAATTCTTGAACACACCATATTTATCTTGAAGCTTTGTCCACAACTCATGAGCATCTCAGAACGACATGAGTTGAAATAAAACTACATTGCTCAAAGCATCAAAAGGCACATTAGAAGCATAAGCATTGAGATGAGAGTTTTTATCATCCTCTAAAGATAAACTTCGTGGATCCTTTGGAGGAGAAAAACCCATATCTATAATTTGCTCTAAATTTGGTTCCATGACCCTAAAGAGATTAAGCATGCGAATTACCCAAACATCAAAATGTGTGCCATCGAAACTAAGAGTGTTAGATAATCATAAACCCCTAGTCGATGTCCTTACTCTCTAGGCGGTTAAGCCTTAAAAAGAGAGATGAGGATCTGATACCAATTGAAAGGTCATGGATGTCGCCTAGAGGGGGTGAATAGGTGCTTTAAAATAATTACGGTTTAGGCTTGAACAAATGCGGAATAAACCTAGCGGTTAATTCGTCAAGCACAAAACCTACAACAACTAGGCTCGCCTATGTGCACCAACGACTTAGTCTAAGCAAGATAAACAACTAGGTGAAAGCAAGATATATCACTACAAACAATATGTCTACCACAAAGTAAAGTGTATAAGTAAAGGGCTCGGGAAGAGATAACCGAGGCATGCGGAGGCGACAATGTATCCTGAAGTTCACACCCTTGCGGATGCTAATCTCCGTTTAGAGTGGTATGGAGGCACAATGCTCCCCAAGAAGCCACTAGGGCCACCGTAATATCCTCATGCTCTCCCACAATGCAAGACACCGTGATTCCACTAAGGGACCCTTGAGGGCGATCACCGAACCTGTACAAATGGCAACCCTTGGGGCGGTCCCCGAACCCGTACACTTTCGCAACCCATGAGGGTGGTCACTGGAACCCGTCAAATTGCTCTGGGCGATCTCCACAACCTAATTGGAGACCCCCGATGCTTGCTGGGAGCTTTACACCACAATGATTGAGCTCCGAACACCACAAACCATCTAGGGAACCAAGGCACCCAAGAGGAATAAGCTCAAGGGTACCAAGTACCCAAGAGTAATAAGCTTCTCAACTTCACTTCCACATATCACCAAATGCAATGGCAAGGGCACACGAAGTGCCCAAGTCCTTCTCTCTCAAATCCCACCAAAGCAACTAATGCTAGGGAGCAAAATGAGAGGAAGAACGAAGAAGAGAACACGAAGAACTCCAAGATCTCGATGCAAGGGGTTCCCCTCACTTTGTAATGCCCAGGATGGGACTATACCTCCTACGTGTCGAGGCACGACTTAAAGGTATAAGCCCATCCTAGAATGATCTCAAGTTTGGTATCTTTGCACGACTCATGTAAAAGAGGGATTAAAATGCAAAAGGAGATAGTTGGCTTACACTCGCCACTTCACACAATACAATACACAAGCAATACATCATTCAAAACATCACAACCTGACTACGGGTGAAGATCCAAAAGAAAGATACCAAAACAACACAAAGCCACAGGTCAGGATCGAATCCTAGTAGAAACCACTACTGATCATCGAAACATCACAAGCATACGGACATTCTCTTCATCGAACTCCCGGTGGAGTTCTGATCCTTCTCCTGCATCAAACTCGGCTGAACCTGCATCTGGTGTTGTAGTATCTGTGAGCCACGAGGACTCAGCAATCCCATAACCATGGGTAACAAGACTAGCAAAGCTTTGTGGGTAGGAGGAGGTAAAGTGGTAAGGTTGCAGCAGCGGCTAAGCATAATATGGTGGCTAACTTACGACTACAAGAATAAGATGAGCATCTACGCAAACGGTCGCAAAAGTAGTGATCGCTAAAGATCCTAACTACATACGAGTCAAACATAACCCCACCGTGTTCTCTTCTCAAAGTGAAAAGAGACAGTCACGGTTACTCACAAAGTTGTGTGTTTTACTTTGGATCCTCTGTCAAGTTTTCTACAACCGGACATTAACAAATTCCAATCTGCCACATAACCGCGGGCACGGCTTTCGAAAGATCATAACCCTGCAGGGGTGTCCCAACTTAGCCCATCACAAGCTCTCACGATTAGCTGAAGTGATAAATATAATATCATCACCCCTTATCTTAGGGAAAATCCGATCAGGCTCGGCTTCCCGGTAGCACAAGTCATTTCGACAATGGTAAAACAAGTCCAGCAAGACCTCCCGGCGTGCTGACACCCTGATGGTAGCCGCGCGCATCTCGTCTCAGGCCACGTCCGGATGAGCGCTACGTACAGTAACCGAAGACCCCAGATAACTGGGTGGCACCGCAAGTGGCTCTAGTTTGGGACCAACACCATCAGCACTGGCCCCCCTGCTATGTAGAAAAGAATCCTCGGGGACGCGACCCCCTATGCAATTTTAATTAATTAATTAAGTTGTTATTATGAGGCAAATTAAAACCAATGTTGGGCCTTGCTGGAGGAGTTTTATTCAAAGTCGAACTGTCAAGGGGTCCCCATCCGCCCATCGTGTAAGGAACGCAAAATCAAGGAACATAATGCCGGTTTATCGGCGCCTAAGGTGGCATGAGTGGAACAAAACACCGAGCAAAAGGCCAAGCCTTCCACCCATGCCCAGTATATAGGTGTGTTAATAATAATTATAGATATTGTGATATATCCAACAACAAGTTCCCTCCTGGAACGAACTTCATCTTCACCTGCAACTAACAACGCTATAAGAGGGGCTAAGCAAGCGGGTAACATAGCCAAACAGTGGTTATTGCTAGGAAGGTGTCAAAGGTTAGAGATTTCATGGCAACAAGGAGAGGCTGACATAAAAGATGGGTAGCGCGACATGTAACGATAGCATCGAGACAACTAAGCATGGCAATGGTAGTAAAGGTATCCAAGGGTATGATCATCTTGCCTGGGATTCCACAAGGGAGAAGAACGGATCCATGAAGAAGACGAAGAAGAAGCCTCACAACTCCGGAACGGAACCGAAGCTAACAAGAGAAGCAACCGGAAAGAAGAAAACCACACGGTAAACACACATATCATAAACATGGCATACGATGCACAAACAAGTATGATGCATGTCCGGTTTAAATATGCATGGCATGGCAAAGTGCACAAACAAGTACTACAAGTTAAGTGGAGCTCAATATGCAACGAGTTGCATATTGACGAAACACCACATTTATTATTTAATTGACTCTTGTTTATTTACAAGACAAGGTTAAATGTTTTTTTAACATGGCAAGAGGTGAAGCGTAAAGAAACTACACTACTTAGACATTTTAAATGAGGCCGGAAAATAACAACAACATATCTGGAAAATCCCCATGAGCATGTTTAGCAATTATTAAAGCAACAACAATTCACACATATTAATGTTGTTAAATGATGCGGATGACATGATCAAGTTTATGCAATTATATTAAAAGTTGACAAGAAGAAGATATGAAGTATTGTCACTGTGGTGGAAGAAAGGGTGCCACGGCAACGAACCGAAAATGATGCAACGCAACATCCCGGTTCCCGTAACTCGTTGAGAGTCCGGTGCAAAAGATAACGGAGAGCGAGTCGAACAAGATGAAAGGTGGGTGATCCCGGCTTCCGGGTTCCCACGAGTCGGCGACGAGGCAACCGAGGAACATGACAAAAGGCGAACGGGCACGGTGCACACAAGGGCAAACATTTCATACAACACAAGCATTCTTCCACGGGTCACGTCTCGGGGTTATACCTTTGAAGCGCTCGTTTCGGGGCGGTTCGAGATCGTCGAGGAAGTAGTGGAAGAAGACGTTCCGGGGCGTAGTGGAAGTAGTGGTTCACGTTTCCGAAGAGGAAGTAGTTGTTCCGTAGAGGTACACGTGTAGTCGTTCACATCCCGTTCGGAGAGGTACTTGTCGTAGGGGTTCATGTCACATCGTCGGACGTGGTGGTACTTGGCGTTCGTCGTCACGTGTAGTCGTTCTTGTTTCGGAGTCGTACACGTTCCGTAGAGGTACACGGGGCGACGGTAGGGGTACTTGGGGTCTCCGAGTAGTCGTGGTACTTGGCGCATCCATCGTTTCCGGGCGACGTAGTGGTACACGTTGATGTAGATGTTCGGGTATCCGTAGATGAACTTGTATTATGTAGATGTTCGGGTCGTTGCGGTATTGCCGTCTTGTCGTGTAGGCGTACACGGGTCCCCTGACAAGTTCACAGTACAAGGCAACACAACAACAACAAAAACACAGGAGCAAAACAAAGGGGCCGCACGGAGACGAGGCCACGGCAGCAGCAGTCGTGCCGGTGAGGCGGGAGATGCTCAGCAGCAGGTCTTGACGCGGTCGAGGTGGCGAGGGACTTGGGGCTTACGGGGACCAGCAGGTGAGGCGCAGCATCGGCGATGGAGGGCGCGTCCAAGGCGGACGAGGCAGTGACGACGGCGGCTTGGCGCTGGAGAAGGGAGGCGGGGCGCTCGGGGATGCTGGAGGACGCGTCCATGGAGGCGGGACGAGGCAGGGGCGGTCGCCGGCACACGGCGACGGGGAAGGATGCACGGCGCGGGGCGTGCAGCACCTGGCGAGGCGGGGCGCTCAGCGGTGGAGTGCGGCGCTCCTGGGCGCTGGAGGGCGCGCGGCACCGCGCGAGGGAGACGGAGGCGGGTCGCCGCGCTGCTGGGCTCGGGGCCAGGCGGGCTCCCTGTCGCGGTAGGAGGAGGGAGGCACGGGGCCCTCGGCCTTGCTGGATCGCTCGAGGGGAACGGGAGCGAGGAGGGGAATCGGGCGGGGCGCTGCGGGCGAGAGAAGAGCGAGGGGATCGGGTCGCTCGAGGGGAACGGGAGAGCGAGGAGAAGAGGGAGAGAAACTGGCGGCGGAGGGAGAAAGCGAGGGGAGGAGCGGGGTTGGGCGATGCGAGGCTAGGGTTCGGGAGGAGCGGTCGCGCTGAAGAGGCCTGATGGGCCTAGGCCGCGGCTGGGAAGTGTGGGCCGGCTGGAGGGGGAGGTTGATATGGCCTAGAGGCCTGGGCCAAAAGGAGGAGAGGGGGGCTGAAAAAAATAAAATGAAAAGGTCTGTTGTTTTCCAAAAAAAAAATCGCAAAGAAGAAAGAAAAGGAAGGAGGAGGCTAGGGAAGAATTAGGACATGAGGTCAAATTTTACTGGACCCGTAATAAAGTCCACGGGTCATGAAAAAATAGGAGAGGCAAATAATGAAAGTTTAATTTCAAATTCATTTGAATTTAATTCAAATGATTTGAACAAGATTGAGGCTTTGGAGAGTCCAAAAATAATTAGCATTTTGGTGGAGCTCGGGAAAATGATTAAAGAATTGTTGGCAAAGTTTGAGGCAAAGAATTGAGATAGAAATGCATGGAGAAAATATGCAAGTGTGTTGGGTTAATTCCAAACAAATGGAATATTTAATATATAGCTCCCTAATAATATTGAGAGGCTTTTATATGTTTTAAAGAGAAGACATTCTTCCCTCGATTTAAATGGACCGAAGGTCCACACGATTTATTTAGGTTGAGATGCAAAAGAAAATGACACGATGGCATGATGACAAGATGCAATGCGAAATAAATAACGCAAGCACAAAAGAAACACACGGGAGAACCCGAAACATCTGGAATCTTCTGGAATCTTCTGGAATCTTCTGGGACGTCGGTCTTCGGGCGTCACAACTCTCCCACACTAACAGAGGATCTCGACCCGAGATCCTAGAGATGGCACCGGATAAAAACGGAAGAGGAAGAGGTAAAACAAAGTTGCTTCTTTGACAGACGAGTGAAACCAAGGAACCTTGAGAGGTTGACCAAAATGAAAGAAGAATACAACGGAGATGAACGAATATGAAAACTCCGTTAGAAAAGAGTAACAAGGAGCATTATGAGAACCTTGTAGGTTGAAAGACATGAAACAAGAGCTTACGGACCAAAAGAATATGAAACTGCAACGGTATAGCTAAGGAATAAGAATGACAGAATTCGGACAGCACTCCGTCTAAAAATGGAAGGAATTGAACATGAACTTGCCAAGTTGAGATGATACTTGATGAAAACAGCAACATATTGCCTCCGAAACAATTGGAAGAATGGCACCAGGGGTAAGAAAAGATTCAGACATCACTCCGGTTAAATGATAAGCAAGGGAAAGAATATGATCTCGATAAAACGATATGATGGTTTGGAGAGAGCAACATCACAAAGCCTCCGGAATGAAAGAATAGAATATAGATCGTTGGGAAGAAAGAACGGAGAAGAAAATGACAACTTCTCTCAAAATTGAATTTGAAAGAGCATCCTTAGGAAGAAGGGTTGAACGGAGTTGTTGGAAAAATCAACAACGAAAAGAATAAGCTCGTTGTGGGCTTATGGAAAACATCTCAAAATTAAGAGGTGACAACCAGCCACTAACGGAAACGATTGATTGCATTGATATCAACAAGGAGATGAAAAACTTATTTCACCGGAATGATAAATGAAGAACTTGGGTCATTTATAAGCACCATAATTAGCAACAATCCTTAGGGACAACTTTTAGGTGAAATACAACCCAAGATAACTCCAATGAATAAATTGAAGGGTTGAAAAGATCTCTTGAACCAGGAAAATGATGGTTTTAAATATCTCATTCTTGATAACTCGTGAATCATGAAACATGAAGGAATTGTCAAGAATGACATAACACCATATGAAAAGATAAGGTAGAAGGATTGCAATTGGAAAGAATGATGAAGAATGCTTGAGCTTCAACAAGAATCTTGATGAAGACTTCGAGGATGAATTAAAACATGATGAACCACCATGAAGAACTCCGTAATGAAAGCATGAGAAGTGAAAGATGAAAAGAATAAGATTCAAGGCCTGCGGTGAATTAGATGTAGCTTTGAAATGATATAATTGAAATAACTTGGAGCTCCGGAAAACAAGATGAACAACTTAGGACCGAGAATATGATATGATGAACAAGCTCCGGAAAACAGAGATTAAATCACCTTGAAGGAATAAGAATAAGAATTATGTCATGCATCTCCTTCACCGATTTAAATTGATGGCAACCAAAGGATTTGGCATACTACTTATTCTCGTTGCAAAGAATTAAAGAGAGATCTAGCACAAGCTTGAGTAATCTTCAACGAACCACCGGTAGGATTGTGAAAAGAACAAATGAATTGATATGGTAACAAGGAAGAGTAAACTTGAAAAGAACCACCGTAAAAAATATGGAGACGAACGAAGAGACATCAATGAAGAATAGTTGGAGGACGAAGTTGCAAACAGAGAACGAAGAAATATTCTGAAATGATGGCCTCCGGAGGATCACAATGGAAAGAATTTATGAAATGCTTCGGATGAGTATGAAAATAATTCCTCACAATCAAAACAATTATGAGGATGGCATGAAGCTAGAACCGCGAATCTTGGAAGAACGGCTAAGATTTAAGAGAAACACTTGTCCGGTCTCCAAATGTTGAGAATGAAGACGAGAAAGCCATGAAGAATTGTTGAGCACTCCGGAATGAAGAATTAAAAGGTTGAACCAATGATGAAAAAGAATTTGAAAGTAAACTTGGAAAAGGATTGTGACTGATGGAAATCATTCTTATGTCACACTTTGAAAAGAATTTGAGTATAACTCCAGAAAAATTAGAAGAGTCAGGTAAGATCCTGGAAAAAGACATGTGGGTTAGGGCCCACTCAAAGAAATCAGCGTTGAAAAAGATTGCTTGAGATATTGCACCGGTTGAATTAAATGGCTTGAATAAGATGATAATCCTCAAAATAATTTGAACGGATTAAGAATGGAATTATGAATCTTCAGCACTCCGGATATGAATAGCAAGAGGAGAATGATTAATTGGTGCACCGGAATAAGAAAGCATTGTGAAAAGAGGAAAAAGGATAAGATCAACACCGAAATCTTGAATTACATCCACCAGCAGAATTTGAGAACAAAAGAATGATGAACTTGAAGCTCTTGAGCATCTTCACGATAATCACTGGATAAGAACATTGAAGGAAAATAATGAAGAAATATCACATGAATAAAATGGATATTTCATTAAGAATTTTTGGCTCCATAAAGAAAAGGGTGGGAGGGCGGGTAAAACAAAGACAACTTGGGATGAATGAAACAGACAAAACGTCAGATTTCTTAATGGCGTCCGTATGGAATAACTTGAAGGGAAGGCACACCGGTTGAAAAGGATTAACATGACAATCTTGATGGTCAAGAGGAATTAGCACTCCCATAGGAATATGAGAATACCGATTAAGAAAAGGTATGGAATCAACATTTGACATCGAAGCAACTCGAATACCAGAATCCAACCAAGAACAAGGATAGATAATTCGTAGCATCATCTTCACAATATCATCCGAGCAAAGAATGAACGAATGAATTCCGCAGGTACATCAACTAGTCGAGAAGCCACTTGGGAGAAGGAAAAGGTAAATAAAAAAAGGAACAAGGAACAGATAGAACAAATACAAGATAGAAGCTTCGTCCGACATATTCGTGCTGAAAGCTCATGGAACGTGTTACAAAAGGGTTTTGCAATCCCCGGATCAGCATAGCCAAGGACCCTTTAAGATGCAACTCCCGATCAGAACAAGTCCATAAAACCACTTCACTCAATGTAGAACCCCGAACTTCATATCGTGCATCCGTTGGAAGAATGCCTAGAACTACTAGATGAACCCACCTATTAATTTCCGAAAGTTTCCAGTTATGCAATCAGGTGTTGGGGATAAAGGGGAAGCACCGCGCACTCAACTCTAATCCTACATCCAGCTGTATCCATCCTTCAACACATAACCAGTTGTTTCCGGAAACCGTTTACCTCGGACCTTCGAAACGCATCTACTATACAAGCTATGGCAATACTCCCGAACTACCTCCCCAGTACTGGGTGATGTCGGGGTTATCTTGCCACTAACCGCATATGAGAGTTTTCGATGTCGACCGTCTTAAGTATTCTAGTACTGCCACGATGGATTTGTGACGACAATACCTCGGAGCTCAACTCCCCGGGACACTGCCACAACCCCTAATGACAGGAGGCATCGAGAACAATGTTCTCGTCACAAAGACATCGAAACAATCCAAACAATACTCGCGAGATCCTAAAAAAAAAATTGGTGCAATTTTTGAAAGTAGAAGAGGCAAGAGTAGTCGTCAGGAGTCCTCACCAGAGTGGAAAGAGAAGAGAAGCAAACAGAAATCCTACTCTCCGATATATATAGGACTCAAAACATTTTAAGTGTGTGCCTAGACTCAATCGTCAACGATTCGATCAATCAGTGGGGGCTTCTAGGTCGGAGAAGGCTCTGAATACCAACTTGTAATGCCCAGGATGGGACTATACCTCCTACGTGTCGAGGCACGACTTAAAGGTATAAGCCCATCCTAGAATGATCTCAAGTTTGGTATCTTTGCACGACTCATGTAAAAGAGGGATTAAAATGCAAAAGGAGATAGTTGGCTTACACTCGCCACTTCACACAATACAATACATAAGCAATACATCATTCAAAACATCACAACCCGACTACGGGTGAAGATCCAAAAGAAAGATACCAAAACAACACAAAGCCACATGTCAGGATCGAATCCCAGTAGAAAACACTACTGATCGTCGAAACGTCACAAGCATACGGCCACTCTCTTCATCGAACTCCCGGTGGAGTTCTGATCCTTCTCCTGCATCAAACTCGGCTGAACCTGCATCTGGTGTTGTAGTATCTGTGAGCCATGAGGACTCAGCAATCCCATAACCATGGGTAACAAGACTAGCAAAGCTTTGTGGGTAGGAGGAGGTAAAGTGGTAAGGTTGCAGCAGCGGCTAAGCATAATATGGTGGCTAACTTACGACTACAAGAATAAGATGAGCATCTACGCAAACGGTCGCAAAAGTAGTGATCGCTAAAGATCCTAACTACATACGAGTCAAACATAACCCCACCATGTTCTCTTCTCAAAGTGAAAAGAGACAGTCACGGTTACTCACACAGTTGTGTGTTTTACTTCAGATCCTCTGTCAAGTTTTCTACAACCGGACATTAACAAATTCCAATCTGCCACATAACTGCGGGCACGGCTTTCGGAAGATCATAACCCTGCAGTGGTGTCCCAACTTAGCCCATCACAAGCTCTCACGATTAGCTGAAGTGATAAATATAATATTATCACCCCTTATCTTAGGGAAAATCCAATCAGGCTCGGCTTCCCGGTAGCACAAGTCATTTCGACAATGGTAAAACAAGTCCAGCAAGACCTCCCGGTGTGCCGACACCCTGATGGTAGCCGCGCGCATCTCGTTTCAGGCCACGTCCGGATGAGCGCTACGTACAGTAACCGAAGACCCCAGATAACTGGGTGGCACCGCAAGTGGCTCTAGTTTGAGACCAACACCATCAGCACTGGCCCCCCTGCTATGTAGAAAAGAATCCTCGGGGACGCGACCCCCTATGCAATTTTAATTAATTAATTAAGTTGTTATTATGAGGCAAATTAAAACCAATGTTGGGCCTTGCTGGAGGAGTTTTATTCAAAGTCGAACTGTCAAGGGGTCCCCATCCACCCATCGTGTAAGGAACGCAAAATCAAGGAACATAATGCCGGTTTATCGGCGCCTAAGGTGGCATGAGTGGAACAAAACACCGAGCAAAAGGCCAAGCCTTCCACCCATGCCCAGTATATAGGTGTGTTAATAATAATTATAGATATTGTGATATATCCAACAACAAGTTCCCTCCTGGAACGAACTTCATCTTCACCTGCAACTAACAACGCTATAAGAGGGGCTAAGCAAGCGGGTAACATAGCCAAACAGTGGTTATTGCTAGGAAGGTGTCAAAGGTTAGAGGTTTCATGGCAACAAGGAGAGGC
The DNA here is from genome assembly GCA_902687465.1 of Secale cereale. Taxonomy (NCBI): domain Eukaryota; kingdom Viridiplantae; phylum Streptophyta; class Magnoliopsida; order Poales; family Poaceae; genus Secale; species Secale cereale. The sequence goes on along the minus strand of LR738709.1, from coordinate 538,952,877 downwards.
TGACATAAAAGATGGGTAGCGCGACATGTAACGATAGCATCGAGACAACTAAGCATGGCAATGGTAGTAAAGGTATCCAAGGGTATGATCATCTTGCCTGGGATTCCACAAGGGAGAAGAACGGATCCATGAAGAAGACGAAGAAGAAGCCTCACAACTCCGGAATGGAACCGAAGCTAACAAGAGAAGCAACCGGAAAGAAGAAAACCACACGGTAAACACACATATCATAAACATGGCATACGATGCACAAAAAAGTATGATGCATGTCCGGTTTAAATATGCATGTCATGGCAAAGTGCACAAACAAGTACTACAAGTTAAGTGGAGCTCAATATGCAACGAGTTGCATATTGACGAAACACCACATTTATTATTTAATTGACTCTTGTTTATTTACAAGACAAGGTTAAATGTTTTTTTAACATGGCAAGAGGTGAAGCATAAAGAAACTATACTACTTAGACATTTTAAATGAGGCCGGAAAATAACAACAACATATCCGGAAAATCCCCATGAGCATGTTTAGCAATTATTAAAGCAACAACAATTCACACATATTAATGTTGTTAAATGATGCGGATGACATGATCAAGTTTATGCAATTATATTAAAAGTTGACAAGAAGAAGATATGAAGTATTGTCACTGTGGTGGAAGAAAGGGTGCCACGACAACGAACCGAAGATGATGCAACGCAACATCCCGGTTCCCGTAACTCGTTGAGAGTCCGGTGCAAAAGATAACGGAGAGCGAGTCGAACAAGATGAAAGGTGGGTGATCCCGGCTTCCGGGTTCCCACGAGTCGGCGACGAGGCAACCGAGGAACATGACAAAAGGCGAACGGGCACGGTGCACACAAGGGCAAACATTTCATACAACACAAGCATTCATCCATGGGTCACGTCTCATGGTTATACATTTGAAGCGCTCGTTTCGGGGCGGTTCGAGATCGTCGAGGAAGTAGTGGAAGAAGACGTTCCGGGGCGTAGTGGAAGTAGTGGTTCACGTTTCCGAAGAGGAAGTAGTTGTTCCGTAGAGGTACACGTGTAGTCGTTCACATCCCGTTCGGAGAGGTACTTGTCGTAGGGGTTCATGTCACATCGTCGGACGTGGTGGTACTTGGCGTTCGTTGTCACGTGTAGTCGTTCTTGTTTCGGAGTCGTACACGTTCCGTAGAGGTACACGGGGCGACGGTAGGGGTACTTGGGGTCTCCGAGTAGTCGTGGTACTTGGCGCATCCATCGTTTCCGGGCGACGTAGTGGTACACGTTGATGTAGACGTTCGGGTATCCGTAGATGAACTTGTATTATGTAGATGTTCGGGTCGTTGCGGTATTGCCGTCTTGTCGTGTGGGCGTACACGGGTCCCCTGACAAGTTCACAGTACAAGGCAACACAACAACAACAAAAACACAGGAGCAAAACAAAGGGGCTGCACGGAGACGAGGCCACGGCAGCAACAGTCGGGCCGGCGAGGCGGGAGATGCTCAGCAGCAGGTCTTGACGCGGTCGAGGTGGCGAGGGACTTGGGGCTTGCGGGGACCAGCAGGTGAAGCGCAGCATCGGCGATGGAGGGCGCGTCCAAGGCGGACGAGGCAGCGACGACGGCGGCTTGGCGCTGGAGAAGGGAGGCGGGGCGCTCGGGGATGCTGGAGGACACGTCCATGGAGGCGGGACGAGGCAGGGGCGGTTGCCGGCACACGACGACGGGGAAGGATGCACGGTGCGGGGCGTGCAGCACCTGGCGAGGCGGGGCGCTCAGCGGTGGAGTGCGGTGCTCCTGGGCGCTGGAGGGCGCGCGGCACCGCGCGAGGGAGACGGAGGCGGGTCGCCGCGCTGCTGGGCTCGGGGCCAGGGGGCTCCCTGCCTTGGTAGGAGGAGGGAGGCACGGGGCCCTCGGCCTTGCTGGACCGCTCGAGGGGAACGGGAGCGAGGAGGGGAATCGGGCAGGGCGCTGCGGGCGAGAGAAGAGCGAGGGGATCGGGTCGCTCGAGGGGAACGGGAGAGCGAGGAGAAGAGGGAGAGAAGCTGGCGGCGGAGGGAGAAAGCGAGGGGAGGAGCGGGGTCGGGCGATGCGAGGCTAGGGTTCGGGAGGAGCGGTCGCGCTGAAGAGGCCTGATGGGCCTAGGCCGCGGCTGGGAAGTGTGGGCCGGCTGGAGGGGGAGGTTGATATGGCCTAGAGGCCTGGGCCAAAAGGAGGAGAGGGGGGCTGAAAAAAATAAAATGAAAAGGTCTGCTGTTTTCCAAAAAAACAGAAACCGCAAAGAAGAAAGAAAAGGAAGGAGGAGGCTAGGGAAGAATTAGGACATGAGGTCAAATTTTACTGGACCCGTAATAAAGTCCACGGGTCACGAAAAATAGGAGAGGCAAATAATGAAAGTTTAATTTCAAATTCATTTGAATTTAATTCAAATGATTTGAACAAGATTGAGGCTTTGGAGAGTCCAAAAATAATGAGCATTTTGGTGGAGCTCGGGAAAATGATTAAAGAATTGTTGGCAAAGTTTGAGGCAAAGAATTGAGATAGAAATGCATGGAGAAAATATGCAAGTGTGTTGGGTTAATTCCAAACAAATGGAATATTTAATATATAGCTCCCTAATAATATTGAGAGGCTTTTATATGTTTTAAACAGAAGACATTCTTCCCTCGATTTAAATGGACCGAAGGTCCACACGATTTATTTAGGTTGAGATGCAAAAGAAAATGACATGATGGCATGATGACATGATGCAATGCGAAATAAATAACGCAAGTACAAAAGAAACACACGGGAGAACCCGGAACATCTGGAATCTTCTAGAATCTTCTGGAATCTTCTGGGACGTCGGTCTTCGGGCGTCACACACTTAGAGGAGAAAGAGATTGGTGGAAATGTAGATCTAGATCACCTATCTCTTTCCCCCAAAAAACTAGCAAGAATCCATGGAGGGATTCAGAGATAGCAAGCTCAAAGAAGGTCAACAATGGGGGAAGAACACAAGCTCAAGAAATAAGGTTCATTGGGGAAGAAGACCCCCTTTTATAGGTGGGGAAAAATCCAACCGTTATGCTCACAGCCCGCACAGAGCGGTACTACAGCTCATGAAAGCGGTACTACCGCTAGGGCGGAGGAAGCCCTTTAAAAACCAACAGTGAGGAGGCAAGAGGCCACTAGAACCGTCGGAGCGGTACTACCACTTGTCCTCACGGTACTACCGCTAGGTGTAGCGGTACTACCACTAAGGGTAGCCGTACTACTGCTTGCGAGCTGTACTAAAAAAATACATCCGTGCTTGCCACTGCTGGACTTACGATGAGTTTTTGGTCCGGAGCGGAAGTAGCCACGGAAGTAGGCGCGGTAGTAAAAAATTACATCCCCTCCAAGCGGTAGTACCACTCCCATGAGCGGTAGTACCGTTGTAGCTTTTTTGAGGACACCAAAACTGACACAACTTATGCAAACGGACTCCGAATTCAACGAAACCAAGTTTGTTGGAAAGCTAATGATATGGGCTAACACAATCTTGATAGAAATAACAATAAGAAGCAAATTAGAAAAGGGCCATAAGAAAATGGTGAGAACCCTTCCTCGAAAGAGACGGTAAAACCTCCAACACCCAAAACGCAATAGAAGAAGCATGTGAACTCAATTTTCGATGAACTCAAGCATGTCAAGAAGATGACCATACGCTCAAAATCTCACAAGCAGAAAACCAAACAAGAACCAAGAAACATGATGCAAGCATGCAATGGTTTGAGCTCTCACGAATGATACGATCAAGCTACTCACTTGAGAGCCCCCTTGATAGTACGGCAATCGATCCTATAACCCGGTCTCCAAACTACCATCATGAGATCGGTAAAATATAGAACCTATCAAGGGCAAACATTTGCCTTGCACAAAGTCCACTTGAGCTAGATGTAGACGATCTTGACTTCCTCAAGTTGGACCACCTTTCTTGATTGTGTTGGCTCAGTGAAGACTAGTAGATTGCTCCACCATACTCCACTATGGGTAAGCCACTCTTCGGCACATCTTCACAAGTCCATTGTCACCACAATGGACGGCAAGCTTCAAGCACTTGATCTCTTCGTGATGCATCACTTGAACTTACACACCACTACCTTGATTTGATCTCCATGGGTTGTATGTGATCTTCCTCTTGACGCAAGCACATAGAAGATAATCTAACCCCACATAGAACTCTCACAAAGACCATGGGTTAGTACAATAAGCGTAATTGACAATGCTTACCATACAATGGGATCGCTTGATCCCTCTCGTTACATCTTCTATGCTTTGTGTGTTGATCACCTTGATTCACTCTTTGACTTAGTCTTTAGCAACCTCACACATGACCAATCTTTAGATAATTCCTTGAATAGCACCTTGGTCGACACAAACTCTCCTTAAAACCAACACATGGACTCCAAGAAAAGCCTATGGACAAATCCTTCAAATATAACTCAAGGCAACCATTAATCCATAGAGATTTGTCATCAATTACCAAAACCAAACATGGGGGCACCACATGTTCTTTCACTCGCAAGCTCACAACAACCAAAAGCAATCAAGACAAACAACAACATGGCATTTACAGGTTAAAGATCAATGAGGAACATTATGCCAGAATAACATAAGCATGGCACGAACATATGCACATGATGATACTAGCATGCAACATGTTGAAACTATCATGATCCACTTACTTTGTTCAGAGGTTATCTCGTAACCCCCACATGTATCACTTACCATCATGGTCATCACACGATCACCTCAGGATCAAATCAACCATGGTATTAACAATACAGTAGTAATCATTACATGACCACAAGGAGCTTGATCTTTACCCAAGATCATCACATGACACCAGAAATATCAACCAACTTCGGTATCCTTGATAACACTGTGATCCTCTCACGATCACATAAAGATTAACCAACTTATTTACTCATCGAACCGGGTTTGTTATTATTATTCATGTTATTTTTACTATTGACCCATAATGTGACCTATTACGAACTGGGCCCATATCCGCGGGCGCGGCTATCGATAGATTATACACTCTGCAGAGGTTAGTACATTGTACCCACACCACGAAACCCAAGGCCTCGTGCTCCCATTCGGGTGGACCAACGGCGTTCCAACAAAATCAATCTATTGCATGACACTCTCTCGGCCACTCCGACCAACTCCCCTTTGGGCTCAGTCATGGATGGCCCCGATGCCATTCTGGACATCCAATGGCCACTGTCGTGGCAAAACAAAAACGGTCCCAAATGGGGACAAAGTGCTCTACAAAAACTATGGGCACACAAGGCTTATGGCCACCTACCTGATCAGGGTAGCGTGCGCTCATAATCTTCTCTAGCTGGAGGCACCGGCGAGAGGCATGACAATAGACCGCATTAGGGCCTTCCCATACAGGCAAGTGTGGCTGCACTGGTCAACTCAACTCGATGGCACTATGACTCCGCCAACAGGTGTTCAAGTTCAATTAATATCCAGTTAAACTTGAAGTGTAACGAGCTGAGCCATAATATAATAACATGATGCATATGAACATGGGAACAACATGAACATGGATGTGAAGCATAGCCATATGAATATCAATAGCAAACCATTTCTTCTACTAGATGCAAAAGAACATGGCATAGCGATGATCAAGTATCTCACAGATACTTTCATAACATATGATAATAAGGCAGCGAGGAACATTACTATCACCAGCATGTACTACTACCAAGCATGACATAAGAAAATAATGCTAGCAAGTAGTACCTAATAACAGGGTGCATAAGAACATATCATGGTGATGAGCACGGATCCACAAGCATGACCCAAATAGTAATAGTAGTAGTAAATGAGCAAACATTTGTTAAATATTTAAGTAGAAAACCATGGCTACTGCAAGGCCAACATGCAACTGGATGTCGTGGCTTGCCTGGGGTTGATCGGGTCTTCGGGAGGAAATGTGAGGAAATCGCGAAAGGATTTGCCGAAAACTCTTCTCTCTCGGAGGGGGCTGATTTGGGGGCAAGGACAAAATGGTCATTTTCACAGTGTGACAACATCATGAAAATCATACCAACAGAACAGGCCCAACGAGACGAAGACGTGGGCTTTGGAATCACCTAATTCGAAGTTATGATTGCGAAGATACGGACGGTTGAAGTCCATGGACTATTCTGTAAAAAAGATTCTCACAAACAAGCCTAGGCTCGAAAAACGGAAAACACATTTAGAAAAATACACCTTTGTTGCGGGAAAGCACATTCTGAGCCGTAGAAGAACTAAAGTACACTTTCACTAAACGAAAGCTTATTCACAGAAAAATACGTTTCCACTTACTGACGTGGCCCGGGGCTTAGATCCCTGACACGTGGGGTCGGGGAAAGACGACGGGCCCGCCTGGCCCTGTCTTCTTCCTCCCGCTGCTCCCCCGATGGAAACAAAGGAAGCAGGGGAGGGGCGTGCAGCCGGCGACGGGCCTGGCCGGCTTCGGCCACCTCCGGCCAAGGGAAGGCCACCGACAGCCTTGGGACGACGCGGCGCACCTGTCTGGACCGACTATGGGCGCGCGGGAGGAGCGGAGCGGTAGCGCCATGCGGGGGCAGAGAGCATGCGGCGGCGAAAACCGAACTTGGAAGCGTGGCCACGGCAGCTCCGACGATGAGCGGAGGGCAGGGGGAAGGTCGTCGGCGTGTGGGTTCTCTTTTGGTGTGGTCTAGAGGAGGGGAGGGGCGGGGCTAGCTCGTATTCGAGCGAACTCCGGCAATGGCCGTGACTGATAGAGGAAGAGTGGGGCGGCTCCGGTGGACTAGGAGGGCGGTGGTGAGGTCGATGAGCTGCAGAGGACCACGAGGCATCTATTTATAGGCACGAGGAGTGCTCGGGAGGGTTCTAGAGCTCGCAGGCTAGTAGCCATGGCGATGGCAGAGGCTGCAGGTTACAGGCGAGGTCGATGGCGACTCAACAATGGCGAGATAAGGAGGGGCAGAGGTAGAGAAGTGACCGTGTGGTCACGAGGAGGTCCAGGACAAGAAGAGAGCTCGGGAAGAGGAGGAAACAGAAGGGAACATGGCCGCGGTTTGCCAGAGTGTGCGGCCGTGCATGCCAGGCAAGTAGTCACCGCATGAACAGGCGCACGCGGTCTACTCTGGCCGGCCAGACCTTATCAGGAAGATTGGTCATTCAACGGAGAGAGCCAAGGAGGAAGGAAACGAGCATAGGGGAGCTTGAGATGGCTACAACCTGTTGGAATCCTCAGAAACAGCAAGGTGTTTGATGTGAAGTGATAGAGATTGGCCTGGAAATAGACTATGGTCTTTAGCTGAGAGTGATCATACTAAGATGATCATCTGTGCAAATTTCCAGCTCATTTAGATGAAGATAAAGAGCACTTGCTGTAGAATGTACCCCACTGGTCAAAAATGCAAAGTATGAAGTAGCACTCTCATGAAAAATTGTATTGAGCTAAATTTTGAAGGCGGTCAGTTACATGATAATATGAAGCTACTGTAAAAGTTTCATACCATTTGGAAATACCAAAATGGTACTTGCTTCACAATGCATCTCTCCGTATAGAATCTAAGAAAATTTATAGAGGGCAAATGGCTAGGTGAAATGAGACCAAATTTTGTGGAGAGAGTTTATATGGGTAGGAACATGTCCTGGTAAATTTTCAGAAATAATGAAGCAATATAAAATATAGGTACTTCACAAACTGAAAATCTGACTAGAAACCAAGACTTGATGATGAGCTCACATAGAGGGCTGACATGAGCTCAAATTTGAATGAGAGCTATGATTTGATCACACAGAGGTCATGCGCAAATTTTAACTCATTTAGACAAGCCTAGCTAGTACCTCCTTCGGAGAGTTTCTTTCTGGACAGAAACTTAGGAAAATAGCTGCGGAATATTTACTAGGGCAATGAAGTTCAATTTTGGCATTGGGCAATGATATGGATATGAAAGAGTGTCCAAAATGTTTGGGGTCAAAAAGCAAAGACAAATAGCACTTCTTTCACAAAATGCCATTTAGGGTAGAATTGGAAAATGATTATTTATGAATTATTTTTGAACATGGCAATGAAGGATTTTGACAGATAGAATAGGAAAATGATTATTTATAATTTATTTTTGAACATGGCAATGAAGGATTTTGACATATTTGTGGAAGATATGATCCAAACAATTTACGAGAATTATTTAGGAATTTTGGGAAGGACGTAAATATAGGTTGCTTCACAACCTAGGATAAAAGGATTCCTTTAAAAGAAAAAAGGATATTCCCAATAAAAATATATTGGGATAGGTCCAAGATGAAATAGACATGGGGTTGGGATGGTTTTGAGGATGACAAGCACTTTGGAACCTAGGAAGATATGATCTTCCCAAGTTTCCAGACCACATTCATAGAAAAAGAAATCAAAGCAATAATCCAAAGAAAATCAAAAGAAAAAAAAGTGCCAAAATCCAGGGTGTTACACTACTCTACCTCCCTCGCCTACCCCTAAGGGAGAAAGTTGCCGCCCCAAACCGGCATGTGGTTCAGCAACTCGCCGCTCCAAGCTAGCTCGCGGAGGAGTGGCGATTTTCTCCAAGCCAGCTCACTGTTTTTGACGATTCCAGTACCGCGCCTCTCATGCCTGCAGCCGCGCTATCCGTCGTTGACGCACGTGTAGCCGTGCCATGCCGGCAGAGAAAGAAGCAAGCGGCGCGGACATCAACGAGGTGGCGGCCCGCACATCCGCGTCCACTGCCATCATCGAGAAAAAGTAGAACACATGAGGTCGTGGCCGCTTGGGTCCCACGAACGCTACCGCCGAGCAACGCCGACGTACACAGCCGGTGTCTTGCCCGGTTCTTTAGCATAGACCATCGTCAACCCCCGCCTGG
>LR738709.1:538921423-538943944 GCA_902687465.1 Secale cereale | reverse complement strand
CCCCCCCCCCTCCACCTTTGGTTCAAGCATCAGCCGAAGGTTCCACTCCGATGAGCAATGGGGGAGCGAGCCGCCCTTTGCGCTGAAGCATATACCTTCGGGGCTTTCAACAGTTCGGTGAGCGGGTTGCCGGACATAGAGAAGTGAAAGGGATCCGTAACGGCCGGTCGTAGACTAGTGTAGTATATCCGTGTTGTGAGAGTAGAATTTCGCGCGACTATACGTGCACATAATTTAACCTTTTTAGTAATTATATGTTTAAAATGTAAACGTTTCCTTTTTTTATGAAATCCGTCATATTCATATGAAATCCGACCGTGTTTGCATGAATTTTGTCCAATTAGTTTGAATTATTGTCAAAAAATGCATGCAACTACTGTTGGATGACGGCCTCCTGCATTCATGTACCCGGGCTAATTTCCTGTCCGTGAATGCATGCGGAGTAAATTTGCACGTGCTCGCACTTCTTGCGCGCGCCCGGCAATCTGACCAGTCCCGGGCTGCAAAAGAACTGTACGTGTAGGCGTGGTTAAAGGAAACGTGGCAATTGTTGCTATGCCATCGACCAGTTATGAATGTCGGTAGTTGGTTGCCTCGTGTGCCACGTGATTGAAGATATGTTGGGTCCTGAGCATGAATGCCTGTGCAATGGTCCTCCTCCTCACGTGCTCGTGCTGGCGGGACTACGTGGGGTGGATCTGCATCACGCAGTCCCCGAGCCATCTTCAATCCTTACGAAGGGGCGTTTTTACCACGCCATGTAAACGGCGGTATTTTTCTCAGATTACGAGAGATCAAACACAAATAGTCGTTTTGGCGGACGACAGCCTCGGGTCTCTGTATCCCCACCGTTGTTCTCTCTCTAGATCCACAACATGCAACTTATTTGCGTCCCCATGTTAGCGACCGACAAGACGAGATGCGCATCCTGCCAACGTGCGTGATTTCTTATCTACGAGATGATCGGTGGCGTGGCTAACTATTCAGTAATCACGGTGCCATGCATAAAGCAGACAACAACACGAGTCGGACGTGTGGCCGCGTGTACCACGATGGGCAGACAACGACGAAACCATAGTCGAGCGGTCGTCACATACAACAGTGCTATATTTGTCGCTTTGACCACGCCAAACACTCCCTGATACTCCGGCGATTCTCACACAAGCTACCAGTACACGTTTCTCACACAATAGAAGGGCCAGATCTGCCGACTGACCCGACGTCTTCCCGCGTTATACGCAGCACCCCGTAAGACTTCTTTATTTGATTAACAAGCTGCTCGCTCATTAATAAGCTCGATAAGCTTAATAAGCAAAGAAAAAAAAAGAAACTCTTCCGGTCTACATGCCGGCCGAATCTTCTGGCCGGTCGCTTCCTGGCGAGGCGCTGATCCGTGGGACCTCGTAGCACCTTTTTGGACACGACCCACTTCCTTTACGCGGATGATCGGTGAGCGCGGGCGGCGGGGGTCGTGAGCGCGGTGGCCGGTGTCGTGGTACTAAGTCTGACAGTAAGAATAGGGGTTACGTAGAAGGAGGCAAGATCCTAACTACGGTAAGGTTGTACACGAGATGTTTACCAGTTCAGACTCTTCTCGGAAGAAATAACAGCCCTACGTTTCGGTGCCCGGAGGCGGTCGACTGGAATATGGATATGTGTATGTGTTACAGGGGGTGCAAACCCTTGTACCGGAGGAGGGGCGTGGCTTATATAGAGTGCGCCAGGACCCCAACCATCCCCCATTACAGAGGGTTCAATGTTCATAAGAGCAGGACGTTACTGATAACGCCTGTAATAAAGGATAATAAAGGCTGTCATTACTGCGGAGCGAATGCCCGACCATTGCTGGCCTTATGAGACCTTTGACATTCAGGTGTCGAGTGATTTCTTGTATGGTCGAGTGGCTTCATCATTCCGAGTGGAATGGGGTTATCCGAGTGAGGTAACTTGTCGAGTGAATTACTCTCTTTGGCCATATCAGTCGACAGCTTCTATCATCCTTGGTACTCAGGTCAGGCCTGTGACCCTACCCTAGATCTGGGGTATCATCAGTAGCCCTCGAATGGATTGAGGTCCGAGTGAAGAAGAGGGTTGAAGTTGATTCCGGTCCAAGTCCGATGCTTCAGAGGCATCTTCCTCAAACCGGGGGATCGGGCTGGCTCTTCAACCTTAATTCAGTCGCCTTGATTGATTCAGAAACTATCGAGTGAACTTTCGTGTATAGTTTCGAGCGCTAGCGGGGCGCGCGGCTTTCCGCGCGATTGGCTGCTCTGCGGTCTCCGGCTTTCGCGGGATTCGAATTTCGGGGAAGCACACGGGACGGAGCGAGCCGCGATAATCGGACTGGATATACCCGGACGCCTCGATTTCCGTGCTGCCTTTTTCGTCACGTATCGGGCGTGCGTCTGTTGAGGGATTTGACAGGATCGTTTGGTCCCACAAGTCAGTCACTCGTCCGCCAGGCTATAAGAAAGCGTCGCGGCCGATGCGAGGGCACTGTGCGCCCAACTTCTTCTTCTTCCTCTGCTCCTCCGCTACATCGCGTCTCCTCGCTCACCGCTGCCCCGCCCGCGCACGGCTCGCCCCCATGGGTAAGGACAAGACGGCGGCTCTAGAGCGCACGAAGAAGGCGCCGGCGACGGGGAAGGGCAAGAAAACCAATCGGGGGTCGACATCGAGGACTAGACTGCCGCCCAGCTGGATCCAGGGGGATTGGATCAGGTCCACGATGCAGGTGGAGGATATGGAGGAGCTGGTGGAGGGTGGCCTGATTGCCCATGATTCTTGGAGGTTGCCGGGGGACGAGCTCGAGCTGCAGCCGCAAGAGGGTGAATGTGTCCTCCTCGCGACTCACGTCGACCGAGGTTTCTCTTTGCCCCCACATCCTTTCTTTCAAGGCTTTCTGACCTTCTACGGCGCCCAGTTGCACCACTTTTCTCCCAACACCATTATGTATCTCGCTGCTTTCTTTTCTCTGTGTGAGAACTTCCTGGGGTGTCGACCGCACTGGGGTCTGTTCAAACACATTTTCTCTTGGCGTTCTCAATCCGTCAAAAAGGTGAATCTGAGTGACGCGAAGACGCATGTGATCCAGATGTGTGGCGGCTTAGGTATTCAGACTAGGGGTAGGAGTACTTTTCCTTCTATAGTCCTTCCTGAGTCGGTCAGAGGATGGCAGTCGACCTGGTTCTACTGCAAGGACATCCCGACCCCTGGTCAGTCGACCGGACTCCCTCCCTTTACTCTAGACCAAGTCAGTCAGCCTTCCTCGTTGTTTGTCAGGCGGGCTGAGAAAGCTGAAGTAGACATGTTGGTCGAGCGAGTGGTTCAGCTGGTCCGCAACGGAGTCACTGGGATGGACCTATTGGAGATGTTCCCCAGTCGACAGATTCAGCCTCTCCAAGCTCGTGATCATCCGATGTGGATGTACTCGGTCACCAATGACACCACTCGGGTCCACCCGGAGGAGGTCGCCGAGAAGACGGTGGAGGGATGGCTGAAGAGTATCACTGGGAACAAGGACAATCCCAGAGGGACTAGGAGAGTCCGCCCGTTCGATGCGGATCACGAACCAGACAAGGTTCGGCTCTGATTTCCGAGTGAATTTTTTTATTCGGCTTTGCAGGTGTTTGTGAATCCGATTGATGCTTGATCAACTCTTTGCTTTGCTGATCTACACTGAGATATACTCGGTGCCCAACGGCGAGCAAGGGGGCGTCGGCGAAGCCATCGAGTGGAAGTCCGATGAGGAGACCGAGGAGGAGAGCGAGGACTCGAGTAGCGACGGAGAGGTCGAGTCACCACCTCGCATCGAGAAGCGTTCCAAGCTGACTCATGATCCGGAGAAAGTGTATGCCAAGACGGTTCCCTCCAGCTCCTAGGTACAGAAGCGCACTCGGACGTCTTCCCTTGATCCGACTGAGAAGGCTCCAAAACAGCCCAAGGTTGCCGCTTCTAAGCCTCGGAAGTCCCTGCCCAAGATCAAGGTGGACGTTTCGATTGCTTCCACGTGAGTGTCGTTCTTCTATGTTCTTCTCTCATTCAAGAAATTTGATGCGTCTTTGTTGATTCACCGGTCCGTTTTACCGAGTGTGTTCTGAAATCTTCAGCGCTGCCGCTTTCGGAACCTCTATGGAGATTGAAAGGGTCGCGATGACGAGGAGACTGCAGACATGGCCACATCCAGTGCAGGTATAGTTCTTCGATAATATCTTTGCTTTCGTTCGCCACTCTCAGAGTCGAGTAAGTTTTCCGTTTGGTTGAATGTTTAGTCAGCGTCGCCCAATATTATCGAATTGCCTGATGATGATGATGAGCACGTAGAGGTGCCCCGGAGAAGCACAGGAAGGAGGGGTCGGGAGAGGTCCACTGGCTCGGATGCCCAGCAACAGAAAGACACAGCTCGGGCCGCGGTCTCTTTTGTCGTTCCCATGTCGACTGTTCGTCCATCTGCGTCGACTGTCCAGGTTGCGAATCCCCTAGTTACTCCGACTGCCCAGCCGTGTGTGCTCTTTGTGTTGGGGAACGTAATATTTTCAAAATTTTCCTACGATCATGCAAGATCTATCTACTAGATGCATAGCAACGAGAGGGGAGAGTGTGTCTACGTACCCTCGTAGACCGAAAGCGGAAGCGTTTATCAACGCGGTTGATGTAGTCGTGCACCTTCACGATCCGTCCCGATCTAGTACCGAACGTACGGCACCTCCGCGTTCAGCACACGTTCAGCTCGATGACGTCCTCGCCTTCTTGATCCAGCAAGACGGGCGAAGTAGTAGATGAGTTCCGGCAGCACGACGGCGTGGTGACGGTTGTTGATGAAGAACAATCTCTGCAGGGCTTTGCCAAGCACTACAGAAACTAGACGGAGGATAAACTAGAGGGTCGGGGTAGCCGGCACATGGCTTGGTGTATCTTGATGTGTCTTGGTTGCTAGCCCTACCCCTCTATTTATATGTTGAGCCTTGGGGTCGAAACTTGGAGAAAAAACCTTCACAAAGTCGGTTTCACCCGAAAGGCAAGAGTCCTTCTCGGACTCCAGGGCCAGACGCCAGGGTTCCGCAAAACTTCCTTTTGCGCTTTCCAAAAACCTTGTGTGCTTTCCCTTTTGGCCCAAATAAAGTATTCTCGTACCCAAACACTTCGGGAAACATCCGGAACCCCTTCCGGTGAATTCCGGAACCCTTCCGGAGGTCAAACACTATTATCTCATATATTAATCTTTATCTCCGGACCATTCCGGAGTTCCTCGTCATGTCCGTGATCACATCCGGGACTCCGAATAACATTCGGTCACCAACATACATAACTCATTAAATACTATATCGTCAACGAACGTTTAAGCGTGCGGACCCTACGGGTTAGAGAACTATGTAGACATGACCGAGACATCTCTCCGGTCAATAACCAATAGCGGAACCTGGATGCCCATATTGGCTCCTACATATTCTACGAAGATCTTTATCGGTCGAACCGCATAACAACATACGTTGTTCCCTTTGTCATCGGTATGTTACTTGCTCGAGATTCGATCGTCGGTATCTCAATACCTAGTTCAATCTCGTTACCGTCAAGTCTCTTTACTCGTTCCATAATACATCATCATGCAACTAACTCATTAGTTGCAATGCTTGCAAGGCTTAAGTGATGTGCATTATCGAGATGGCCCAGAGATACCTCTCCGACAATCGGAGTGACAAATCCTAATCTCGAAATACGCCAACCCAACAAGTACCTTCGGAGACACCTGTAGAGCACCTTTATAATCACCTAGTTACGTTGTGACGTTTGGTAGCACACAAAGTGTTCCTCCGGTATTCAGGAGTTGCATAATCTCATAGTCATAGGAACATGTATAAGTCATGAAGAAAGCAATAGCAATAAAACTAAACGATCAAGTTGCTATGCTAACGGATGGGTCTTGTCCATCACATCATTCTCCTAATGATGTGATCCCGTTGATCAAATGACAACTCATGTCTATGGTTAGGAAACATAACCATCTTTGATCAATGAGCTAGTCTAGTAGAGGCATACTAGGGACACTCTGTTTTGTCTATGTATTCACACATGTACTAACTTTCCGGTAAATACAATTCTAGCATGAATAATAAACGTTTATCATGATATAAGGAAATATAAATAACAACTTTATTATTGCCTCTAGGGCATATTTCCTTCAATCTCCCACTTGCACTAGAGTCAATAATCTAGCTCACATCGCCATGTGATTTAATACCGATAGTTCACATCGTTATGTGAATAACACCCATAGTTTACATCGCCATGTGACCAACACCCAAAGGGTTTACTAGAGTCAATAATCTAGTTCACATCGCTATGTGATTAATACCCAAGAGTAATAAGGTGTGATCATGTTTTGCTTGTGAGAGAAGTTTAGTCAACGGGTCTGTCACATTCAGATCCGTATGTATTTCGCAAATTTCTATGTCTACAATGCTCTGCATAGAGCTACTCTAGCTAATTGCTCCCACTTTCAATACGCATCTAGATTGATACTTAGAGTCATCTGGATTTAGTGTCAAAGCTTGCATTGGCGTAACCCTTTACGACGAACTCTTTATCACCTCCATAATCGAGAAACATTTCCTTAGTCATCCAGTTACTAAGGATAATTTTGACCGCTGTACAGTGATCTACTCCTGGATCACTATTGTACCCCCTTGACAAACTCATGGCAAGGTACACAACATGTTTGGTACACAGCATGGCATACTTTATAGAACCTATGGCTGAGGCATAGGGAATGACTTTCATTCTCTCTATATTTTTCTGCCGTGGTCTGGCTTTGAGTCTTACTCAACTTCACACCTTACAAGTCAGGCAAGAACTCCTTCTTTGATTGATCCATTTTGAACTACTTCAAAATCTTATCAAAGTATGTACTCATCGAAAGTCTTATCAAGCGTCTTGATCTATCTCTATAGATCTTGATGCCCAATATGTAAGCAGCTTCACCAAGGTCTTTCTTTGAAAAACTCCTTTCAAACACTCCTTTATGCTTTCCAGAAAATTCTACATCATTTCCGATCGACAATATGTCATTCACATATACTTATCAGAAAGGTTGTAGTGGTCCCACTCACTTCTTGTAAATACAGGCTTCACCGCAAGTCTGTATAAATCTATATGCTTTGATCAACTTATCAAAGAGTATATTCCAACTCCGAGATGCTTGCACCAGTCCATAGATGGATCGCTGGAGCTTGCATACTTTGTTAGCACCTTTTGGATCGACAAAACCTTCTGGTTGCATCATATACAACTCTCCTTTGAGATATCCATTAAGGAAGGTAGTTTTGACATCCATTTGCCAGATTTCATAATCATAAAATGCGGCAATTGCTAACATGATTCAGACAGACTTAAGCATCGCTACAGGTGAGAAAGTCTCATCGTAGTCAAGTCCTTGAACTTGTCGAAACCCCTTTGCAACAAGTCGAGCTTTGTAAACAGTAACATTACCGTCTGCGTCGGTCTTCCTCTTGAAGATCCATTTATTTTCGATGGCTTGCAGATCATCGGGCAAGTCAACCAAAGTCCACACTTTGTTCTCATACATGGATCCCATCTCAGATTTCATGGCCTCAAGCCATTTTGCGGAATCTGGGCTCATCATCGCTTCCTCATAGTTCGTAGGTTCATCATGGTCTAGTAACATGACTTCCAGAACTGGGTTGCCGTACCACTCTGGTGCGGAACGTACTCTGGTTGATCTACGACGTTCAGCAGAAACTTGATCCGAAGTTTCATGATCATCATCATTAGCTTCCTCACTGATTGGTGTAGGAATCACTGGAACAATTTTCTATGATGTACTACTTTCCAATTCAGGAGAAGGTACAATTACCTCATCAAGTTCTACTTTCCTCCCACTCACTTCTTTCGAGAGAAACTCCTTCTCTAGAAAGGATCCATTCTTAGCAACAAAGACCTTGCCTTCGGATCTGTGATAGAAGGTGTACCCAACAGTTTCTTTTGGGTATCCTATGAAGATTTACTTCTCCGATTTGGGTTCGAGCTTATCATGTTGAAACTTTTTCACATAAGCATCGCAGTCCCAAACTTAAAGAAATGACAGCTTAGGTTTCTCGTCAAACCATAGTTCATACAGTGTCATCTCCATAGATTTAGATGGTGCCCTATTTAACGTGAATGTAGATGTCTCTAATGCATAACCCCAAAAGCGATAGTGGTAGATCGGTAAGAGACATCATCGATCGCACCATATCTAATAAAGTACGGTTATGACGTTCGGACACACCATTACACTGTGGTGTTCCAGGTGGCATTAGTAGTGAAACTATTTCACATTGTTTTTACTGAAGGCCAAACTCGGTAACTCAAATATTTTACCTCTACGATCATATCGTAGAAACTCTTATTTTCTTGTTACGATGATTCTCCACTTCACTCTGAAATTCTTTGAGCTTTTCAAATGTTTCAAACTTGTGCTTCATTAAGTAGATATACCCATATCTGCTCAAATCATCAGTAAAGGTCAGAAAATAACGATACCCGCCGCGAGCTTCAACACTCATTGGTCCACATACATCTGTATGTATGATCTCCAACAAATCTATTGCTCGCTCCATTGTTCCGGAGAACGGAGTTTTAGTCATCTTGCCCATGAGGCATGGTTCGCAAGCACCAAGTGATTCATAATCAAGTGATTCCAAAAGTCCATCACTATGGAGTTTCTTCATGCGCTTTACACCATTATGACCTAAACGGCAGTGCCACAAATAAGTTGCACTATCATTATTAACCTTGCATCTTTTGGCTTCAATATTATGAATATGTGTATCACCACGATCGAGATCCAACAAACTATTTTCATTGGGTGTATGACCATCGAAGGTTTTATTCATGTAAACAGAATAACAATTATTCTATGACTTTAAATGAATAACCGTATTGCAACAAATATGATCAAATCATATTCATGCTCAACGCAAATGCCAAATAACATTTATTTAGGTTTTATACTAATCCCGAAAGTATAGGGAGTGTGCGATGATGATCATATCAATGTTGGAACCACTTCCAACACACATCGTCACTTCACCTTTTAACTGGTCTCTGTTCATTCTGCAATTCTCGTTTCGAGTTACTAATTTTAGCAACTGAACCGGTATCAAATACCTAGGGGTTGCTATGAACACTAGTAAAATACACATCAATAATCTGTATATCAAAATATACCTTTGTTCACTTTGCCTTCATTCTTATCCGCCAAGTATCTAGGGCAGTTCCACTTCCAGTGACCATTTCCTTTGCAGTAGAAGCACTTAGTTTCAGGCTTGAGTTTTAGCTTTGGGTTTCTTCACGGGAGTGACAACTTGCTTGTCATTCTTCTTGAAGTTCCCCTTCTATCCCTTTGCCCTTTACTTGAAACAAGTGGTCTTGTTAACCATCAACACTTGATGCTTTTTCATTATTTCTACCTTCGCCGACTTCAGCATCGCGAAGAGCTCGGGAATTCCTTTCGGCATCCCTTGCATATTATAGTTCATCACGAAGTTCTACTAACTTGGTGATAGTGACTAGAGAACTTTGTCAATTACTATCTTATCTAGAAGATTAACTCCCACTTGATTCAAGTAATTGTAGTACCCAGACAATCTGAGCACATGCTCACTGGTTGAGCTATTCTCCTCCATCTTGTAGGAAAAGTAATGTCAGAAGTCTTATACCTTTCGACACGGGTATGAGTATGAAATACTAATTTCAACTCTTGGAACATCTTATATGCTCCGTGGCGTTCAAAACGTTTTTGAAGTCCCGGTTCTAAGCCGTAAAACATGGTGCACTTAAACTATCAAGTAGTCATCATACCGAGCTTTTGTCAAAACGTTCATAACGTCTACATCTGCTCCTGCAATAGGTCTGTCACCTAGCGGTGCATCAAGGACATAATTCTCTGTGCAACAATGAGGATAATCCTTAGATCACGGAACAATTCCGCATCATTGCTACTAACATCTTTCAACTTAGTTTTCACTAGGAACATATAAAAATAAACGGGGAGCAACATCGTGAGCTATTGATCTACAACATAGATATGCTAATACTACGAGGACTAAGTTCATGATAAATTAAAGTTCAATTTAATCATATTACTTAAGAACTCCCACTTAGATAGACATCCCTCTAGTCATCTAAATGATCACGTGATCCAAATCAACTAAACCATGTCCGATCATCACGTGAGATGGAGTAGTTTCAATGGTGAACATCTTATGTTGATCATATCTACTATATGATTCACGCTCGACCTTTCGGTCTCCAGTGTTCCGAGGCCATATCTGCATATGCTAGGCTCGTCAAGTTTAACCTGAGTATTCTGCGTGTGCAAAACTGGCTTACACTCGTTGTATTTGAACGTAGAGCTTATCACACCCGATCATCACGTGGTGTCTCGGCACGACGAACTTTCGCAACGGTGCATACTCAGGGAGAACACTTATACCTTGAAATTTAGTAAGGGATCATCTTATAATGCTACTGTCGTTCTAAGCAAAATAAGAAGCATAAAAAGATAAACATCACATGCAATCAAAATATGTGACATGATATGCCCATCAGCATCTTGTGCTTTTGATCTCCATCTCCAAAGCACCGTCATGATCACCTTCGTCACCGGCGCGACACCTTGATCTCCATCGTAGCAGCGTTGTCGTCTCGCCAACTATTGCTTCTACGACTATCGCTACCGCTTAGTGATAAAGTAAAGCAATTACATGGCGATTGCATTTCATACAATAAAGCGACAACCATATGGCTCCTGCCAGTTGCCGATAACTTTACAAAACATGATCATCTCATACAAAAACATATAACTCATCATGTCTTGACCATATCACATCACAACATGCCCTGCAAAAACAAGTTAGACGTCCTCTACTTTGTTGTTGCAAGTTTTACGTGGCTGCTACGGGATTAGCAAGAACCGTTCTTAGCTACGCATACAAAACCACAACAATGTTTCGTCAAGTATGTGATGTTTTAACCTTCACAAGGACCGGGCGTAGCCACACTTGATTCAGCTAAAGTGAGAGAGACAGACACCCACCAGTCACCTTTAAGCAACGAGTGCTCATAACGGTGAAACCAGTCTCGCGTAAGCGTACTCGTAATGTCGGTCCGGGCCGCTTCATCTCACAATACCGCTGAAGGAAAGTATGACATGCTGGTAAGCAGTATGACTAGTATCGCCCACAACTCATTGTATTCTACTCGTGCATATCATCTACGCATAGACCTGGCTCATGATGCCACTATTGGGGAACGTAGTATTTTCAAAATTTTCCTACGATCACGCAAGATCTATCTACTAGATGCATAGCAACGAGAGGGGAGAGTGTGTCTACGTACCCTCGTAGACCGAAAGTGGAAGCGTTTATCAACGCGGTTGATGTAGTCGTGCACCTTCACGATCCGTCCCGATCTAGTACCGAACGTACGACACCTCCGCGTTCAGCACACGTTCAGCTCGATGACGTCCTCGCCTTCTTGATCCAGCAAGACGGGCGAAGTAGTAGATGAGTTCCGGCAACACGACGGCGTGGTGACGGTTGTTGATGAAGAACAATCTCTGCAGGGCTTTGCCAAGTACTACAGAAACTAGACGGAGGATAAACTAGAGGGTCGGGGTAGCCGGCACACGGCTTGGTGTATCTTGATGTGTCTTGGGTGCTAGCCCTACCCCTCTATTTATATGTTGAGCCTTGGGGTCGAAACTTGGAGAAAAAACCTTCACAAAGTCGGTTTCACCCGAAAGGCAAGAGTCCTTCTCGGACTCCAGGGCCAGACGCCAGGGTTCCCGGCGTCTGGACCCATACGCCAGGGACCCTGGCGTCTGGCCCCTGGACTCCGCAAAACTTCATTTTGCGCTTTCCAAAAACCTTGTGTGCTTTCCCTTTTGGCCCAAATAAAGTGTTCTCATACCCAAACACTTCGGGAAACATCCGGAACCCCTTCCGGTGAATTCCGGAACCCTTCCGGAGGTCAAACACTATTATCTCATATATTAATCTTTATCTCCGGACCATTCCGGAGTTCCTCGTCATGTCCGTGATCACATCCGGGACTCCGAATAACATTCGGTCACCAACATACATAACTCATTAAATACTATATCGTCAACGAACGTTTAAGCGTGCGGACCCTACGGGTTAGAGAACTATGTAGACATGACCAAGACATCTCTCCAGTCAATAACCAATAGCGGAACCTGGATGCCCATATTGGCTCCTACATATTCTACGAAGATCTTTATCGGTCAAACCGCATAACAACATACGTTGTTCCCTTTGTCATCGGTATGTTACTTGCCCGAGATTCGATCGTCGGTATCTCAATACCTAGTTCAATCTCGTTACCATCAAGTCTCTTTACTCATTCCGTAATACATCATCCTGCAACTAACTCATTAGTTGCAATGCTTGCAAGGCTTAAGTGATGTACATTACCGAGAGGGCCCAGAGATACCTCTCCGACAATCGGAGTGACAAATCCTAATCTCGAAATACGCCAACCCAACAAATACCTTCGGAGACACCTGTAGAGCACCTTTATAATCACCCAGTTACGTTGTGACGTTTGGTAGCACACAAAGTGTTCCTCCGGTATTTGGGAGTGGCATAATCTCATAGTCATAGGAACATGTATAAGTCATGAAAAAAGCAATAGCAATAAAACTAAACGATCAAGTTGCTAAGCTAACGGATGGGTCTTGTCCATCACATCATTCTCCTAATGATGTGATCCCGTTGATCAAATGACAACTCATGTCTATGGTTAGGAAACATAACCATCTTTGATCAATGAGCTAGTCTAGTAGAGGCATACTAGGGACACTCTGTTTTTTCTATGTATTCACACATGTACTAACTTTCCGGTTAATACAATTCTAGCATGAATAATAAACATTTATCATGATATAAGGAAATATAAATAACAACTTTATTATTGCCTCTAGGGCATATTTCCTTCACTTTGCTACTCATCACGTCCCGGAGGACCCTGTGAGCGTGGCTAAGGAAGCTGTTCGTCAAGCAGTGCTGATGATGGAGCGGACGAAGGCATCATATGAGGCCAGCATGGCTGCTTATAATGCTAGTTAATCCCTTCGGACCAACCTCCAGGTAAGTCCTTTCCGACTGACTGTTATTCTGTTGGGATCTTTGATCTGAAAACCGCTGCTTTGTTCGTAAGATGATATGCTGCATTGTTCGTAAGATGATGTTCCACCCACTGGGTGTTCTAGATTTCGCAAGGCAGCTCTTGTGATCCAATCGGTCCGGTTGCGGCGATCGGACCAGTGGGGGCACGCTGAGTGCACCCACTGGGTGTAGTCCCCGAGGCCATGGTCGACTGCGAGCAGTCGGCTATGGTCTTAGAACTGATGTTGTTGTCTTGTTTTTTTACGTCTTCCGCTCGTACAGGACGGATCCGGTCGAGTGGGAACCGGTGGGTGCACGCTGAGTGCACCCACTGGGTGTAGTCCCCGAGGCTACTGTTGAGTGTTTGACTCGGCATTAGACTTAGATCTCTTGTCGTAGCACTTTTCTCTATGTGCCTCTCCGAGTGGGAATGACTGTCTTTGTCCTTACTGGCTGGCTTATCTTCTTTGTTGATTGTAGAAATCTTGTGAGTTTGGAGCTCAATTCGCAGATATTGAGAAGAAGTAGATCCAACTCAATCTTAATCTGGAGTTGGCCAGGGAGAACTTGCAGAAAGCCAAGGATGAAGCATCTGGTATGAAAAGTACATAATTTTTTGACTGTATTTAAATGAGTGTGTCCGACGGAACACGGACACCCACGGGCTCATCTATCTAGCATTATCTCTTGCAAAACACATGAGGGTAGTTTTGGAGTAGAAGGATCTTGATCTGGCCGCGGCGCAGTAGAAGGCGCAGGAGAAAACCGAGCCTGCTGAACAGAAGTTGGCCTCAGTTGGCAAGATGGAAGACGAAATGCCAGGCTGAAGACCTCCCTTGACAAGGCCAACAAAGAGGTGACGCGTCTGAAAAAGGCCAATCTTGCTCTGGACGACAAGGTAGGGGATCTCTCGCGGAAGAGGGATGGTTTGGATACTTATCTGGGCGATCTTGCCAAAAAGATGTTCCTCATGCTTGAAGGTATCTTCTTTTGTCCGACTGAATCAGAGTTGTCGACTCATATCCCGACTGTTGGCTCATCCTATTTTTGCCTGTGTAGAATTCTACCAGAACTTTGAGGAGGAGACTGGGCCGATCGAGACGGGTCTGGATCCCACCAATTCCCTTGTCAAGGACAATGTTGCGATGAACGTCTTACGACTGGAGTCTCGCCTTACCAGCGCCACCGGCTACCTTGCCCAGCTGAAGGCGGTGATGTCCCGGATCGACACGGCGCTCTGGCGGGGGATGGTGCTTGAGAACGACCTCGAGTCTCTAATGGCTTGGCTCAATGAGATCCCCAGTCGAGTGCAAGAGTGGAAGAAGTCGTCCGCCCGGTGTGGCGCTGACGTTGCGCTGTCTCTGGTCCGTGTACATTGCAAGGAGGTGAAGGAAGAAAGGTTGGCTGCTCTTCAGGTTTCCAATACCAAAAAGCTCTAGTTTCAATCATTCATGGAGACTTTCCTCGAAGCCGCCACTTGCATTGCCAACGGAATCGACCTGGATAAATATGTCGTGCATGCAAGTCCTCCTCCCGAAGAGTGAACAAACTTTATGCCCTGACTCAATTTGCCTCGGAATGCCGAGTGATTTTGTAACCGTTAAACTCTTTCGGGCTCGATGCCCGAGTACCTCTGCCCGAACCTTGCGGGTCTTTATCTGAACTTGATTCCCTTTGGAATATGTTTGCCTTGCTTCTGATGCCTTTGGATATTTTGGTTCCGAGTGGACATTGTACTTATGGCGCAGCTTGGAAGGCCAAGGTACGTTGTTTTTGTGGCGTAGCTCGGAGAGCAAAGGTACATTGTACTTGTGGCATAGCTCGGAGAGCCAAGGTACGATGTACTTGTGGTGTATCTCGGAGAGCCAAGGTACATTGTACTTGTGGCGTAGCTCAGAGAGCCAAGGTACGTTGTACTTGTGGCGTAGCTCGGAGTGTTACTGAGTCCCCGAGTGAGAGGGCTGCTCTTCACTTGGAGTGTTTTCGAAACTTTGGTGATTACGGGGTCGCAGCTAAGCCCCGGAGTGAGAGGGTTGCTCTTCACTCGGAGTGTTTTTCAAACTTAGGCGATTACAGGGTCGCAGCTAAGGCCCCGAGTGAGAGGGTTGCTCTTCACTCGGAGTGTTTTTGTAACTTGGGCGATTACGGGGTCGCAGCTAAGCCCCTGAGTGAGAGGGTTGCTCTTCACTCGGAGTATTTTCGTAACTTAGGTGATTACGGGGTCGCATCTAAGCCCCCGAGTGAGAGGGTTGCTCTTCACTCGGAGTGTTTTTGAAACTTAGGCGAATTGTATTCGCAGCTAAGCCCCCGAGTGAGAGGGTTGCTCTTCACTCTCAGTGTTTTTGAAACTTAGGCGATTACGGGGTCGCAACTAAGCCCCCGAGTGAGAGGGTTGCTCTTCACTCGGAGTATTTTTGAAACTTAGGCGAATCAGATTCGCAGCTAAGCCACCCACTGGGGGATTTGAGAACATGTGCCTTTGGAACAACAATCATTATGGAATTGCCACAAATTTTTCTTTGAAAAGCAAACTAAAGGATTCTTATTACAACTCGTCTGGTCAAGTGCCTTAAGTGTAAAAGTGGCGGAGAAGATCCGCATTCCATGAGCGTGGCTCATCTATTTTCCTGGCTACGTTGTAGAGGTGGTATGCCTTGTTGTGGAGTACTTTGGTGATGATGAAGGGGCTCTCCCAGGCTGGGGCAAGCTTGTGAGGTCGTTTCTTACGCGGTCGGAGTACAAGATCTCCTTCCTAGAATGCTCGGCCTCGAACATCGCAGGCATGGAATCGACACAAGTCCTGCTGGTATATGGTCGAGCGGATCAGGGCCATCTCGCGCTCTTCCTCCAGGAGGTCGACTGCATCTTGGCGAGCTTGTTCTACTTCAGCTTCTCAGAAGAGTTCTACCTGAGGGGTGTTGTGCAGCAAGTCACTCAGAAGTACGGCTTCGGCGCCATACACCATGAAGAAGGGGGTCCGATCAATCGACCGGTTCAGAGTTATCCTTAGCCCCCACAAAACAGACGGCGGCTCAATCACCCAAGCGCTAGTAGCGTTTTTGAGGTCGCGCATCACCCACGATTTCAACCCTTGAAGGATCAAGCCATTTGTCCTTTCTGCCTGTCCATTCGACTGCAGATGTGCTATGGATACGTAGTTGACTCGAGTGCCTTGGGAAGTACAGAATGCTCTGAACTCATCTGAATCAAAATGGAGCCATTATCTGGGATGATGCTTTGGGGGACTCCATATCTGAATATCAGTTCCTTGATGAAGCTGACGGCGGTGCTCGCGTCGAGGTTCTTGATGGGCTTGGCTTCAATCCATTTGGTTAACTTGTCGACTGCCACGAGCAAATGAGTGAAGCCGCTCCTGCCTGTCTTGAAGGGCCCAACCATGTCTAATCCCCAAACAGCAGACGACCAAACCAACGGGATAGTCTTCAAGGCAGACGCAGGTTTGTGGGACATGTTTGAGTACAACTGATAGCCCTCGCATTTGTCGACAATATCTTTCACCATCTCGCTCGCACGGGGACAGTAAAACCCGGCTCGGTACGCCTTGGCCACGATGGTCCGAGAGTAAGCATGGTGGCCGCAGGTTCCCGAGTGAATCTCATTCAAGATCATTCGACCTTCCTCGGGGGTGATGCAATGCTGAGTGACTCCCGTGACACTTTCTCTATAGAGCTGACCCTGTATCACAGTGAAAGCTTTGTATCGACGGACAATCTGATGAGCCTCATCCTCATCTTCTGGGAGTTCCTGCCTGAGCAAGTACGCAATGTATGGCACTGTCCAGTCGGGTGTGATCACCAAGACTTCCATAATCAAGTCGACCATGGCTAGGACTTCAATTTCAGTTGGGTTGGACGCACTTATCGGTTGCGGGGGCTCTTCTGTGAAGGGGTCTTCCATGACTGACGGGCTGTGTAGATGCTCCAAGAACACATTTTTGGGGATAGGTTTCCGAGTGGAGCCTATCTTTGCGAGATCGTCGGCAAGCTGATTCTTGATTCTAGGCACGTGGTGGAGCTCTAAACCTTCGAACTTATTTTCTAGCTTCCGTACTGCGCTGCAATCACTAGTCATCGATGGGCTCGTGACGTCCCATTCCTTCATTACTTGATTGACAACTAAGTTCGAGTCGCCGTACACCATTAGGCGACGGACGCCGAGTGAAATGGCCATACGCAACCTGTACAAAAGTGCTTCATATTCAGCTTTGTTGTTCGAAGAATCAAAGTGAATTTGCAGGACATAACTGAGCTTGTCGCCTCTGGGGGACACCAAAACCACACCTGCACCGGATCCGTTCAGCATCTTGGACCCATTGAAGAACATAGTCCAATGATCCGACTGGATCTGAGTCGGTTGCTCCTGTTCGATCCACTCGGCAACGAAATCTGCTATTGCCTGAGACTTGATTGCTTTCTTTGCTTCAAACTTGATATCCAACGGAAGGAGTTCAATCGCCCATTTAGCCACTCGATCGGTTGCATCCCAATTGTTCAGAATTTCAGATAACGGAGAGTCACTGACGACTGAAATTGAATGATCTGAGAAGTAGTGTGCAACTTTCTTGGCGGTCAAGTAGATCCCATACACAAGTTTCTGATAATGCAGAAATCTCTGCTTGGATGGATTCAAGACTTCAGAAATGTAATAGACTGGGCGTTGAACTTTGTAGGCTTTGCATTCTTCTTCCCGCTCGACCGTGAGTATTGTGCTGACAACTTGTCCAGTGGCTGCGATGTACAATAATAGAGGCTCTTTGCTGACTGGGGCAGCAACCACCGGCTGGGTGGAAAGCAGGGCTTTGAGTTCCTCAAACGCTGCTTCAGCTTCAGAATTCCACTTGAACTTTTCAGATTTGTTCATGAGTCGGTAGAGAGGTAATGCCTTCTCACCGAGATGAGAGATGAATCGACTCAATGCGGTCAAACAACCAGTAAGCTTTTGAACATCGTGTATACGCACGGGGCGTTTCATTCAGAGGATAGCACTGACCTTTTCTGGGTTAGCATCGATCCCTCGCTCGAAAACGAGGAAACCAAGTAACTTGCCGCGTGGGACTCCGAATGTGCACTTCGACGGGTTGAGCTTGATATCATAACTTCTCCGGCTTGCGAATGTTTCAGTGAGGTCAGTCAGTAGGTCGGAACCTTTACGTGACTTGACCATGATGTCATCCATGTATGCTTCCACATTCCGACTGATTTGCTTCAGTAGACACTTTTGGATCATGCGCATGAAAGTCACGCCGGCATTCTTGAGACCAAACGACATGGTAACATAACAAAAACACCTGAATGGGGTAATGAAGGCTGTTTTTATTTCATCGGGCCCAAACAGTCGGATCTGATGGTACCCGGAATATGCATCCAGAAAAGACAAACACTCACACCCCGCAGTCGAGTCGACGATTTGATCAATGCGAGGGAGAGGGAAATGATCTTTTAGGCAGCCCATTTGATATGTTTGAAATCGATGCACATGCGGAGTGACTTGTCCTTCTTGGGGACCATAACTACATTGGCGAGCCACTCGGAGTGGTAAATCTTGCAGATGAAATCAGCTGCCAGAAGCCGAGCCACCCCTTCACCAATTGCTTTCCTCTTCTCCGCGGCAGACCGTTGGAGATGTTCCTTCACAGGTTTCACTTTCAGGTCGACCCAAAAATGGTGCTCAGCCAGTCCCCTGGGTACACCTGGCATGTCGGATGGTTTCTATGCAAAGATGTCCCAGTTCTCACGGAGGAACTGGATGAGCGCTTCTTCCTATTTGCTATTGATACGTCCAAAACGTATCTATAATTTCTGCTTGCTCCATGCTTCTTTTGTGTGATATTGCTATGATATTGATGCACTTCCATACACTTTTGATCATATTTGGACTAACCTATTAACTCAGTGCACCACAGTGCCAGTTCCTGTTTTCTGCTGTTTTTCTATTTCAGGTTTCCCCCATATTAAAAGTGCTCCAAAAATTCCAGGAAAAATATAGGAAAAATCAGCGTACAGGAAGCTTCGCGAAGAACCAAAGATGGGCCAGAGGGGAGCCAGGGGAGGCCCAAGCGGCCACCTGGCGCGGCCCCACCCCTGGCCGCGCCAGGGGGGCGCCTGGGGCCCCTGCTCCGCCTCTGGCTGCCCCCCTTCGCATATATATCCCTCTCGTCCCGAAACCCTCGAGGACAGAACCCTTTTTCGCGTTCTCGCCTCTGTTCCGCCGCCGCAGCGCTTCCAAGATCGGGAGCATCAGGAGAACTCTTCCCGGCACCCTGCCGGAGGGGAGAACCACCACCGGGAGCTTCTCCACCACCATGGACGCTTCCCGGAAGAGTCGTGAGTAGTCCACCTTGGACCATGGGTCCATGATCAGTAGCTATGTGATGTTCTCCTCCCCTCTTTGCTCTTCATGGTTTAGACCTCGTGAGCTGCCCTACATGATCGAGGCACATATGTAATCTTTCTGCTGTTGCTTTGCTGAGTTTGCTGGGATCTGATGGATTATGAGACTATGTTCAGATTGTGTTTGAGTAATATATTTGATTCACCTCTTTTATATCTTTGTTCTTGAGTAATTCTTGCATGTTCTCCATTGTTGTTTATTGCTTTGGCCAAGTAGTAGGTAGTAACTCCAAGAGGGAGCGTTATGCTTGATTGTGGGTTCATGCCCCCTGATGACTAGCTTGAGTGACAGAAACATGAGTCTAGGGGATGTGCTGTTGCCACAAGGGAGAAAACAACGGTGCTTGTACTTGCGGGTGCAAGGATTGTTTACTTTACGCAAAGTTCTTTTAATGCAGTTGTCTGTTGCTTTGAGTTTACACTTTGGGTGGGATTCGCAACTTAATACCAGCAAGATGTTCTGGATAGATATCTATGGGGACTCCGACTTAGAAGTCGAGATCGCCGAATGCACGTGTACAGTGATCCCAGAGATCAATGCTCACTGAACACAGAGAAGCTGAATAACAAGAGTCTTACATCCATACATATCGTCTTACACAAATTAAGGCCATTATGGCCAAGTCTTACATAGATAAAGCCTCAAGGGCTGAATAGCAATAACTCAAATAGCGGAAGTCTTCGATAGTAGGTAGACCCCATGCCATCTGCCTTAACCCTACAGGCATTCTGACTGGGATAGCGTCCTAGTTCGCATGTTCATCTCCAAAGAACTCTTCATCATATTCCTGTTCCTCCATGCCTGGCCAATTAAATAACCAGTGGCAAGCCAATGAGTACTTTGAATGTACTCGCAAGCAACCCATGATGTGGTTCGAAGTAACAATGCAATTTGAACAATAATGAGCAATCTAGCAATGGGCTAGAATAAATATTCTACCATCAAGTGTATGCATCAACGAGTTCACGTAACCTCGATAACAGGTTACCGATATCATCATGAATATGATCCAACTCATCGAGTCAAGTCACCACCTTGACTCATCACACACATACTTTCACCGATGAAGCAAAATTCTGGACATAGTTTAAGTAGCACCACCCAACTGTCCATGACCGTGGACACGGCTATTCGAATAGTTTTACACTCTGCATAGGTTGCGTACTTTACCCACAAGATCCGAGAAGCTTTCGTGTCATCCACGATCCCGCAGTACCTCAAGTACTCGGGGGAGCACCCGGTCATTATCTTTCCTTAGACGACACTAACATAGAGTCCACTCGTTGGTACACGGCCCTCAGATACAAACAATAGATTACGGGACTTGCCCTAATTTCAATGTCACGCGTACCCGAAGGGACCAACGGTGTGTCCGGTGCCCTGTGAAAATAGTCATGGTCGTCTATCCAAGCACGACCCCGTCCCGGGAAAGACCTCAAGTCTTCCCGTCACTAGTAATGCGGGCACCATGCTAGTATCGACCTAAGTAATCAATAAAGCCCCGTCCCATAAGGGGTAGTTTGGTTGCACATGTTTGGTTGGGACGGTAGTCACACATAAATCTAATCCATTATTTCACCCATGCACAAGATTTACCGGCACATCACTTCTTCCTCAAGTGATGATCTAACTCAACATCACCCTCGGGCATTAGGGGCACCCGATGGGTTCATGCAAAGATTCCAACCACGAAGGTTCATGTCACACATGCATCACTAAGCATCAAGACTAACTATTAGCATGACACCTAACACATAGCAAGATCAAGAGCAAGGCATGCATCGTGTGGTGATTCAACTAGGTCACCACCATAACTCTACCATCATCCATCGGAAACAAACGTGTTCCGAAGAACAAGTGTATCATGGTCAAAGGGCTGCTTGCCTGGATTTGCTTGGTCTTCAAAGTCTTCAAATCCTTCTCCTTCTCCTTCTTCAGCAACTTCGCCAAATACGGTATCTATATGTCGCATAATAACAACGGAAAAATAAGACCACAAATAAAACAGAAAAATCAAAATGCTTAGAAAAATGTCAACTTATTTTTGTTAAATACTAGAGGGATTTCTAAGATGGAGAAAAATTCTTAGTTGGAGTTTTGGAGTTACAGAATGGAATCTAGGAATTTTAGAACAGGAGTTTATTTTCTCAAATTTGAATTTAAATTTGAACAGAACAGAAAAGTTTCATGGATGTGTGTGAAAGTGACACCATTAAATAGGTTGGAATATTACAAGAATTTAGGAGTTGGAATTGTTTCATTTGGACCAATATTCTTTTCTGTAAAAATGTTTGAAATAATTACAGAAAAGAAAAGGAGAAAATGCCCTGTGCAACTGGGCCAGAGGGGCCACAGTGCACGGCCCAGGGCATCCAGCCCAGCCGCACGGGTTCCAGCGCGCGCACGTCGGGTTTTTAAACCTGAAGGGCGGGGCCCGGCGGTCAGCGGCTGTGAGGGGAGGGAGAGAGGGGTGAGGATGACAGGCGGGGCCCGCCTGTCATCTCCAACCTCACGGCCACGGTGACTGCGAGCTCACCGGCGTTGATTCCGGCCACGGCGACGGCAACGGAGGGCAGGAACGGACTCAGCGTAGAGTTGCGGAGGCAGTGGTGGTGGTGCGGCACGCCGGGGAGGTCGGGTTCGCCGGCGGCGAGGTGGGACGGCGGAGGAGCTTTGGGAGGTCGTCGCTCCGGCCGATTCCGACTGCTACAGAGAGGGGAAAGCGAGGGGAAAGCATCAGTGACGCATGGTGGTTCTAGATCGGGCAAAAGGAAGGGCGGAGGAGGCCCGTACTGCGAGATCACCGGCGGCCCGACGCGGCGGAGCTCCGGTCGATCCCGGGCACAGGGGCTCTCTTGGGAAGAACGGGTGGTGCTGGAGTGATGCTGGGGATGAGGAGAAGCTGCTGGTGCTGAGAGGAGGG
>LR738709.1:538888297-538921357 GCA_902687465.1 Secale cereale | reverse complement strand
GGGGGTCCTATTTATAGGGGATCGGCGGGGTCCCGTGGACCAGTGCGCTGGCGAGCTCCTGCTCGACGCTACAGCGCACGGGAGGCGACGGGAGCGAGTCTACGGCGTTGCTGGACGAGCCCTACGTCCATTTGAGGAGAGAGGAGGAGCGGGGAGGCTTCCAGACCGTGCGCGCGTGCGAGCCCGAGGAGTGGGTGCTGCGGGCGGCCGGTGCGCGTGTGGCGATGGCCACTGGAGGGCGCAGGAGGAGGGGGACAGCGCCGATGGTGGCTGCGGACGTCGAGGCGCGTTGAAAGGCGCGAGGGGGGAGCCCGAGGCTGTCGGGGACAGACGATTGGCCGAAGCTACAGTGCGTGGGCGCACTATAGCGCGCTCTGGAGCGCCCTTATCGCATGCCACGGCATGCCATTGGGCCTCTGGACGCGTCCACCGTGTCTGGGGGGTCTAGGGTGATGCAAGCACTATGGTTGAAGCCTTGGATGCTCTAGAGAGTCAAGGAGAGAGAGAGGAAGCTGGTGACTTGGTAGAAAATGGATGTCCAACAGGGTGAACTAGGGTTTTTACCCCTCAATCATGGAGCTGGGGGCCTGGGGAAGTTACTGAGGTAGCTAATAACTAGATGAACGTGTGGTAGAAAGTTGAGGCCAAGGTAAAAGGTAAAAGTGATCAAGAAGAGGGTTTTGGTAATTCTGCAGAAGGTGTTTGATCAGTGTTTGGACAAGCAAATGATCTCCACTTGCCATGACACTTAACAGAATTGAATGACATGTGAAAATAGGGTGCTTCACCAAATTTGGGCTCATTTGAAGAAACTAGCCGTTGTAACTTTGGTGAACCCTAGAATTCAACAGAAATGGCTTCATCTTGTTTGAGTCAAGCTAATCATCTCCCCTTGATGCACCACTTGGTGTAGTTTCATCATTTGGGGTATTGATCATGCCCACCTAGTTTGAAGCTCAAGGTAAAAAGTTGGTAATGTAAAGTTGTTCAAATTTTCATTTGAACAGAAAGGGTTTTGGGGTATTCTGATCAAGTTGCTCTATTCCAAATCTTGTGCCATTTGGTCTAGATGCCTTATTAGGCATTTCTAGCATGTGCACCAAGTTTGAGAGCATTTGGACAAGTTTGGCAATGTAAAGTTGCTCAAACTTCAAATAGGGACAGAATGGTTATGGAGGGTTTTGATGATGTTTTCTTGCTTTCCAAGGCATGGGACTTGGCAAGATCATCAAATATGTCATATATGACATGATAGAATTTCCCTGGAATTTTTGGAGAATATTTCCTTTGTAAATATTTCAAAAGCTTGAAATATCCAGAAAGGGTTTTAGAGGGATTAGCCCATTATTTTGAACATGACCAAGTGTTGAAACTCTTATATATGGACAATATATGTCCTATGAGTCTCCCTGAATTTTGGCAAATATTTTTAAAATAGTTAAATAATTTTTCCCTATTAAAGACCATTTCTGGCCTTAAGAAAAAGCTTTTAAATAAAATAGGAAAATAACTTTTAAAATTATACTCTGGTGGTTTCTGGGAGTCCTATGACTACTAGGTCTCAAATATACTTTTTGAAATAATTTTCTCACCCTAAATCAAGCACTTGCAGTGCAAATCTCAATTCAGGGGTTTTTGGAAAACTAAATTTATAAAATACATTTTGGCCAAATTAATTTTGTAAGAAAATACTATACTGTTATATAACACTTGGCATGATCATTAGGCAGAAGTTTTGGGTATGGAGATGAATTCTACAAGAGGGAATAGATGACTTTAATGAGCACATGAAAAAGCACATGAAGAAAAACTCAATTCCAAATAAAAGCCAAATGATGCTAAAAAAATTGTTGGTCCAAATTTTCATGCTACATTGATGCAAACAACATGTTACAAAATGCAAGGTGTGACAGACCTACCCCCCCTTACAAGAATCTCGTCCCCGAGATTCCTAAACTAGGTCTTAAAAGAGATCGGGAAATTCGGATCTAAGATAGTCTTCACGTTCCCAGGTTGCTTCTGCTTCGGTGTGGTTGCTCCACTGGACCTTGAAGTACTTGATGGTACGGCTTCACGTCCGTCGCTCTGCTTCGTCCAGAATGCGGATGGGCTTCTCGCGGTAGGTCAAATCAGGCTGCAGATCAATGGCTTGGTGATCAACATCCTTGTAGAGATTAGGCTTGTCTGGAACTTGGAGATATTTCCGGAATTGTGACACATGGAATACATTGTGCACATCGGATAGCTCAGGTGGTAGTTTCTACTGGTAAGCCACTTCTCCTCGTCATGCAGTGATCTCAAAGGGTCCGATGAACCTTGGTGCGAGCTTCCCCTTGACGTGGAAACGCTTGGTTCCCTTCAGAGGAGTTACCCGCAGGTACACATGGTCCCCGACATGGAAACTCATGTCTCGGCGTCGAGTGTCAGCATAACTCTTCTGCCTTGACTTGGCTGCCTTCAAACGTTCTCTGACTAGTTGGACTTGCTCTTCTGCTGTGCGGAGAATATCTGGTCCAAAGACTAGTCCTTCTCCAGTCTTTGACCAGTTGAGGGGTGTGCGGCATCTACGTCCGTAAAGCACCTCAAATGGTGCCATCTGAAGGCTCGACTGGTAACTGTTGTTATAGGAGAACTCAGCAAAAGGGAGACAATCTTCCCACTTGGCTCCATATGCCAAGACACAGGCTCGGAGCATATCTTCGAGGATCTGATTGACTCGTTCTGTCTGACCTCCGGTCTGTGGGTGGAAACCCATGCTGAAAGATAACTTGGTTCCCAAGGCTTCTTGGAACTTCTTCCAGAACCTTGAGGTGAACTGGGTTCCTTGATCTGACACAATCTCCTTGGGAACACCGTGAAGACTTACGATTCTGTCGATGTAGAGAGCTGCCAACCGGTTGCCATCATAAGTGGTCTTGACTGGAATGAAATGGGCCACCTTGGTCAAATGATCGACTATGACCCAGATAGAGTCATGTCCTCTATTCGACCTCGGTAATCCAGTGATGAAGTCCATTCCGACTTTATCCCACTTCCACTCAGGAACTTTGAGTGGTTGAAGCAATCCAGCAGGTCGCTGATATTCAGCCTTGACCCTTTGGCACACGTCACACTTTGCAACATAGGTTGCAATCTCTCTTTTCATCCTGTGCCACTAGAATCGTGCCTTCAAGTCTTGGTACATCTTGGTTCCTCCGGGGTGGATGGAATACGGAGTGTCATGGGCTTCTTGCAGAATCAGGTTCTTCAGCTTTGTGTTGTTTGGTACGCAGATGCGGCCTTTGTACCAAACAATCCCGTGCTCGTCTTCGGAGAATCCTGGGGCCTTGCCTAGCTTCATCTTCTTCTTGATGCCTTCAATGCTTGCGTGTCCATCTTGTGCCTTCTTGACTTCGTCCATCAGGGTCGGTCTGACTTCCAAATGATCCAGAAATCCAGGGGTGACCAACTCTAAACTGAATTGTTCGAGTTCCTTAAACAAGGTTGGCTGCCGTTCTTGAATAACATCATTCAAGGAGCAAGCCTTCCTGCTTAAGGCATCGGCCACCACGTTAGCCTTCCCGGGGTGATATTGAACACTGAGGTCATAGTCTTTGATGAGTTCCAACCATCTTCGCTGCCTCATGTTCAATTCTTTTTGGGTGACAATGTACTTCAGACTTTTGTGGTCTGTGTATATCTCACACCGTTTCCCTAGGAGGTAATGCCGCCATGTCTTCAAGGCATGAACTACTGCCGCTAACTCAAGATCGTGAGTAGCGTAGTTCTCCTCATGAGGTCGTAGCTGCCTGGAGAGGCATGCTATGACTCGGCCTTCCTGCATCAGAACGCTTCCCAATCCAGTTAGAGAGGCATCACAATATATCACGAACTCCTTGTGAATATCGGGTGTTGCCAGAACTTGGGCGGTGTTCAATCTCTTCTTGAGCTCTTGGAAGCTTTCTTCGCATTTTGGTGTCCATTCGAACTTCTTGTCCTTCTTGAGGAGCTGAGTCATTGGCCGTGCAATGCTAGAGAATCCTTCCACGAATTTGCGGTAATTGCCCGCAAGTCTGATGAAGCTTCTGACTTCCTTGACGGTCGTTGGAGATTGCCATTGGGTCACAGCTTCGATCTTTGTGGGGTCAACTGATAATCCTTCCTCGGTCAAGACATGACCTAAGAATCCAACTTTATGCAGCCAGAACTCACACTTGCTGAATTTGGCATACAGTTGGTGCTCTCGAAGCTTGTCTAGGACCATCCTCAGATGTTGCTCGTGCTCTTCCTCCGACTTCGAGAAGACAATAATGTCATCGATAAGGACAACAACGAACTTGTCCAAATATTCCATGAAGACTTTATTCATGAGATACATGAAGTAAGCTGGGGCATTGGTTAACCCAAAGGACATGACCGTGCACTCGTACAGGCCATATCTGGTTACGAATGCCGTCTTCGGAATATCTTGGGGTCTGATCTTCAGCTGGTAGTACCCA
Organism: Secale cereale; assembly: GCA_902687465.1. Classification (NCBI taxonomy): domain Eukaryota; kingdom Viridiplantae; phylum Streptophyta; class Magnoliopsida; order Poales; family Poaceae; genus Secale; species Secale cereale. The sequence goes on along the minus strand of LR738709.1, from coordinate 538,916,879 downwards.
GATCTGAGGTCGATCTTGGAGAACACCTTGGCTCCGCTGAGCCGATCAAACAGATCTTCGATCTTGGGAAGTGGATATTTGTTCTTGATTGTAACTTCATTGAGGGAACGATAGTCAATGCATAAGCGGATGGTACCGTCCCTCTTTGCCACAAACAGAACAGGAGATCCCCAAGGGGAGGCACTTGGGCAGATAAATCCCTTCCTCAGCTGCTCTTCCAGCTGCTTCTTCAACTCAGCTAATTCTTCCGTCCCCATTCTATAAGGCTTCTTATAGATGGGTCCTGCTCCGGGCACGAGCTCGATGATGAACTCAATGTCACGGTCAGGGGGCATTCCCGGTGCTTCATCCGGAAAGACATCAGGATACTCACATACCACCGGTACTTGCTCTAGCCCAACTTCAGACAGACAGTTGACTTGAGCGGCTTGAGAGGAAGAGGAGTTGGAAGCAAACTTGACTTCGACTCCCCGGTCATTGGTCACAGTGACTGTCCGATTGGCACAGTCTAACAAGCCTTGGTGCTTACTGAGCCAATCCATCCCTAAGATCACATCCAAGCCTTGCGATCTTAGGATGATGAGGTCGGCTAGGAAGTCTACACCGTTAATGGTAATACTGACTCCCTTACAGCCTATCTTGGCTCTCATCTCTGCTCCGGGGGTTTGTACCACCATAGGGTTATTCAGGGGTGTAGGGGTCATGCCACTTTTTAATGCAAATCTTTGAGTGACAAATGAATGCGTTGCTCCAGAATCAAACAAGAAAGTTGCAGGTGCTGAGTTGACAAGGAACATACCCAGCACAACGTCCGGGTCTTCCTGGGCTTCTTCAGCAGTGACGTGATTCACACGCCCCTTCCCATGGTTAGGTGGATTGCGAGGAGCTGGGTTCCTTGGTGGCATCCCGCGGCCTTGTCCCTAGTTCTGCGCATTGGGGCGCGGGGCATCAGGCTTCTTGTTGGGGCACACCCTTGAGATGTGTCCGGACTGACCACATCCAAAGCAAGTGACTTGGTTTGGATTGTTGATCTTTTTGCCACCACTGGTATTGTGGTTGAAAGCTGGCCTTGGGTTGGCATATTGCTGAGACTGAGGGTTGGTGCGAGGTGCAGGATCTCTTGGTTGCTGATAGGTTGGCTTGGCCGGGGCTGACTTCCATGGACGAGGCTTCTGGTTGCTTGAACTTCCCTTACTGACCATCTTGCGCTTGCGAGTGTCTTCCAAAGCACGCCGCTTGTCTTCAAGCATAAGTGCTTTGTTCACCTGGTCAGGGAAGGATGGGCAGTCGCACACGACAAGCGAGTATTGCAGAGTCTGATTGAGGCCTTCCATGAAGCGCTCCCTTTTTGCAGCATCAGTGCTGACATCTTCAGGGGCATACCTTGACAGAACACTGAACTTCTGCATGTACTCCTTGACAGTGCCACTTCCTTGCTTCAGGGCTCGGAACTCACGCTTTTTGATAGCCATGATCCCGGAAGGAATGTGGGCCTTGCGGAATTCTGCCTTGAAGTTGACCCAAGTGATGTCTTGTTCAGCATGCATGACCTTGAATCCATCCCACCAAGCTCTAGCAGTCCCCCCGAGGCAGTGGGCTGCATAAGCCACCTTCTCGCGGTATTCGGTGCATCCGACTAGTTCCAGAATTTCCTCAATGGAGCGGACCCAGTCGTCTGCATCCAGGGGTTCAGCAGTCTCGATAAAGGTTGGCGGTGCATGCTTCTTGAACTCTGCCAACGTGGAACGTCCATTGCCATTCCCCGCCGGCTGGCGGTTGTTGGTGACAGCTTGAGCAATCAGCTGAAGGGCTGCAGTGTTGGCTTGGCGTTCCTCTCGGAAGGCTTGGAGAAGCTGAGCCATGTCCATGTTCGGAGGAGGTGGTGGTGGGGGAGCTTGGTCGTTGGTTTGGTCGCGGCCTGCCTCTGACTGAGCGGATGCTCTGGCTTCAGGCTGCTGGGTAGAGGTACCAGTACGAGTTACAACAGGCATCCTGTTGGAGCGGTAAAAGGTCTCATGACTTGGAAGAGAGAAAGCAAGATAGATGGGTGCCTAGTAAGGGGGTGGGTGTGACACTAATCAAATCATGCAAGGGCCGAAAGGCCAAAACACATTCATTAAAATCCAAATGGGTGATGTAGTCGTTTACACATTCCCGAAGGAATAATACGACATACATCGAGACACAACAAAAGAAAATACTAGATGGTTTCATATGAACCATACAAGGACTCGACTGCGCATAGGGGTTACACGACCTATCCTACCGTAGGGGTCACAACTGGCATATCCGAGTAGCGAATAATGCCTAAGCAGCGGAATGCTCGGTCGCGTATTCCGGCTCTTCTGGGTCTTCCTCCTTGTCTTCATCTGTCTGGGCCCCTTTGTCACTTGAGGATGTGGGGGAGTGGAGGAGTTGGATACGATGGTGCTTCGTCGGAGGTGCAGGGAAAAGCTTGCGATATTCCCTTGCCGTCATCCGGCGTCGCCGAGGTGGTTCCTCATTCTTGGAAGATACATCCTCGGAGGGCCTTCCACCTCGATATGCGATAGCGGACTGTCCAGAAGGTGCTCCTTCCTTCTTGATCCTATTTGTCTTCTCTTGAGCTCGACGAAGAAGTGCCTTGGTCTTGTGAAGTTCTTCTCGAAGCTTCATTGATTCCGAGGCCAAGTCTTGTGCCAAGCTATCGGCACATAGACTGAAGTAGGTCTGGAACCGAAGCGAGAGTCCTTCCTACAGTGGAGGGGCTAGTGCGCTGCTTTCTTCTTCGCCTTCCTTCCGGTAAGGTAAGAAGCGAGTTGTCATCTTGGCTGCCATTTCCGGAAGAAGCTCGCGGAGACGGGTTAGTGCCTTGAGTGCAGCAGCCTCGACAGCGAGAGGTAGTGTTGCCATCTGGGGTCCCTCGAAGAACCAACTTGTGGGAGGATCGTTTGCCTTCACGATCACTTCCACATGGTACTCCACCTCAGTGTCGCTAACCCAATGCTCAAGGTAGGTGAGGATGGGCGCTCGGTGGAACTGACACTCCTGGAGGCTATCCTCGAGAAGCAAGGGAAACCCAGTGGTCAGGTGCTCTTCGGGTACAGCGGCCATCTACAAACGTGGAATAGGAGGGGTTAATAAGCTGACGAAATCTCAGGTTTAGAAAAGAAGAGAGGTTCAGAAGGTTTTTTGAAAAAGGGTCTCATCTAACTAACGCCCATGCTAACTAAGGCTTCCTACAGTTAGGATGGCTCTGATACCAGCTCTGTGGGGACCCCGACTTAGAAGTCGAGATCACCGAATGCACGTGTACAGTGATCCCAGAGATCAATGCTCACTGAACACACAGAAGCTGAATAACAAGAGTCTTACATCCATACATATCGTCTTACACAAATTAAGGCCATTATGGCCAAGTCTTACATAGATAAAGCCTCAAGGGCTGAATAGCAATAACTCAAATAGCGGAAGTCTTCGATAGTAGGTAGAACCCATGCCATCTGCCTTAACCCTACAGGCATTCTGACTGGGATAGCGTCCTAGTTCGCATGTTCGTCTCCAAAGAACTCTTCATCATATTCATGTTCCTCCATGCCTGGCCAATTAAATAATCAGTGGCAAGCCAATGAGTACTTTGAATGTACTCGCAAGCAACCCATGATGTGGTTCAAAGTAACAATGCAATTTGAACAATAATGAGCAATCTAGCAATGGGATAGAATAAATATTCTACCATCAAGTGTATGCATCAACGAGTTCACGTAACCTCGATAACAGGTTACCGATATCATCATGAATATGATCCAACTCATCGAGTCAAGTCACCACCTTGACTCATCACACACATACTTTCACCGATGAAGCAAAATTCTGGACATAGTTTAAGTAGCACCGCCCAACTGTCCATGACCGTGGACACGGCTATTCGAATAGTTTTACACTCTGCAGAGGTTGCGCACTTTACCCACAAGATCCGAGAAGCTTTCGTGTCATCCACGATCCCGTAGTACCTCAAGTACTCGGGGGAAGCACCCGGTCATTATCCTTCCTTAGACGACACTAACATAGAGTCCACTCGTTGGTACACGGCCCTCGGATACAAACAATAGATTACGGGACTTGCCCGAATTTCAATGTCACGCGTACCCGAAGGGACCAACGGTGTGTCCGGTGCCCTGTGAAAACAGTCATGGTCGTCTATCCAAGCACGACCCCATCCCGGGAAAGACCTCAAGTCTTCCCGTCACTAGTAATGCGGGCACCATGCTAGTATCGACCTAAGTAATCAATAAAGCCCCGTCCCATAAGGGGTAGTGTGGTTGCACATGTTTGGTTGGGACGGTAGTCACACATAAATCTAATGCATTATTTCACCCATGCACAAGATTTACCGGCACATCACTTCTTCCTCAAGTGATGACCTAACTCAACATCAACCTCGAGCATTAGGGGCACCCGATGGGTTCATGCAAAGATTCCAACCACGAAGGTTCATGTCACACATGCATCACTAAGCATCAAGACTAACTATTAGCATGACACCTAGCACATAGCAAGATCAAGAGCAAGGCATGCATCGTGTGGTGATTCAACTAGGTCACCACCATAACTCTACCATCATGCATCGGAAACAAACGGGTTCCGAAGAACAAGTGTATCATGGTCAAAGGGCTGCTTGCCTGGATTGGCTTGGTCTTCAAAGTCTTCAAATCCTTTTCCTTCTCCTTCTTCAGCAACTTCGTCAAATACGGTATCTATACGTCGCATAATAACAACGGAAAAATAAGACCACAAATAAAACAGAAAAATCAAAGTGCTCAGAAAAATGTCAACTTATTTTTGTTAAATACTAGAGGGATTTCTAAGATGGAGAAAATTCTTAGTTGGAGTTTTGGAGTTACAGAATGGAATCTAGGAATTTTAGAACAGGAGTTTATTTGCTCAAATTTGAATTTAAATTTGAACAGAACAGAAAAGTTTCATGGATGTGTGTGAAAGTGACACCATTAAATAGGTTGGAATATTACAAGAATTTAGGAGTTGGAATTGTTTCATTTGGACCAATATTCTTTTCTGTAAAAATGTTTGAAATAATTACAGAAAAGAAAAGGAGAAAATGCCCTGTGCAACTGGGCCAGAGGGGCCACAGTGCACGGCCCAGGGCATCCAGCACAGCCGCACGGGTGCCAGCGCGCGCACGTCAGGTTTTTAAACTTGACGGGCGGGGCCCGGCGGTCAGCGGCTGTGAGGGGAGGGAGAGAGGGGTGAGGATGACAGGCGGGGCCCGCCTGTCATCTCCAACCTCACGGCCACGGCGACTGCGAGCTCACCGGCGTTGATTCCGGCCACGGCGACGGCAACGGAGGGCAGGAACGGACTCAACGTCGAGTTGCGGAGGCAGTGGTGGTGGTGCGGCACGCCGGGGAGGTCGGGTTCGCCGACGGCGAGGTGGGACGGCGGAGGAGCTTCGGGAGGTCGTAGCTCCGGCCGATTCCGACTGCTACAGAGAGGGGAAAGCGAGGGGAAAGCATCAGTGACGCATGGTGGTTCTAGATCGGGCAAAAGGAAGGGCGGAGGAGGCCCGTACTGCGAGATCACCGGCGGCCCGACGCGGCGGAGCTCCGGTCGATCCCGAGCACTGGGGCTCTCTGGGGAAGAACGGGTGGTGCTGGAGTGATGCTGGGGATGAGGAGAGGCTGCTCGTGCTGAGAGGAGGGCTCGGGGGGGTCCTATTTATAGGGGAACGGCGGGGTCCCGTGGACCAGTGCGCCAGCGAGCTCCTGCTTGACGCTACAGCGCACGGGAGGCGACGGGAGCGAGTCTACGGCGTTGCTGGACGAGCCCTACGTCCATTTGAGGAGAGAGGAGGAGCGGGGAGGCTTCCAGACCGTGCGCGCGTGCGAGCCCGAGGAGTTGGCGCTGCGGGCGGCCGGTGCGCGTGTGGCGACGGCCACTGGAGGGCGCAGGAGGAGGGAGACAGCGCCGGTGGTGGCTGCGGACGTCGAGGCGCGTTGAAAGGAGCGAGGGGGGAGCCCGAGGCTGTCGGGGGCAGACGATTGGCCGAAGCTACACTGCGTGGGCGCACTGTAGCGCGCTCTGGAGCGCCCTTATCGCATGCCACGGCATGCCATTGGGCCTCTGGACGCGTCCATCGTGTCTGGGGGGTCCAGGGTGATGCAAGCACTATGGTTGAAGCCTTGGATGCTCTGGAGAGTCAAGGAGAGAGAGAGGAAGCTGGTGACTTGGTAGAAAATGGATGTCCAGCAGGGTGAACTAGGGTTTTTACCCCTCAATCATGGAGCTGGGGGCCTGGGGAAGTTACTGGAGGTAGCTAGTAACTGGATGAACGTGTGGTAGAAAGTTGAGGCCAAGGTAAAAGGTAAAAGTGATCAAGAAGAGGGTTTTGGTAATTCTGCAGAAGGTGTTTGATCAGTGTTTGGACAAGCAAATGATCTCCACTTGCCATGACACTTAACAGGATTGAATGACATGTGAAAATAGGGTGCTTCACCAAATTTGGGCTCATTTGAAGAAACTAGCCAATGTAACTTTGGTGAACCCTAGAATTCAACAGAAATGGCTTCATCTTGTTTGAGTCAAGCTAATCATCTCCCCTTCATGCACCACTTGGTGTAGTTTCATCATTTGGGGTATTGATCATGCCCACCAAGTTTGAAGCTCCAGGTAAAAAGTTGGTAATGTAAAGTTGTTCAAATTTGCATTTGAACAGAAATGGTTTTGGGGTATTCTGATCAAATTGCTCTATTCCAAATCTTGTGCCATTTAGTCTAGATGCCTTATTAGGCATTTCTAGCATGTGCACCAAGTTTGAGAGCATTTGGACAAGTTTGGCAATGTAAAGTTGCTCAGACTTCAAATAGGGACAGAATGGTTATGGAGGGTTCCGATGATGTTTTCTTGCTTCCCAAGGCATGGGACTTGGCAAGATCATCAAATATGTCATATATGACATGATAGAATTTCCCTGGAATTTTTGGAGAATATTTCCTTTGTAAATATTTCAAAAGCTTGAAATATCCAGAAAGGGTTTTAGAGAGATTAGCCCATTATTTTGAACATGACCAAGTGTTGAAACTCTTATATATGGACAATATATGTCCTATGAGTCTCCCTGAATTTTGGCAAATATTTTTAAAATATTTAAATAATTTTTCCCTATTAAAGACCATTTCTGGCCTTAAGAAAAAGCTTTTAAATAAAATAGGAAAATAACTTTTAAAATTATACTCTGGTGGTTTCTGGGAGTCCTATGACTACTAGGTCTCAAATATACTTTTTGAAATAATTTTCTCACCCTAAATCAAGCACTTGCAGTGCAAATCTCAATTCAGTGGTTTTTGGAAAACTAAATTTATAAAATACATTTTGGCCAAATTAATTTTGTAAGAAAATACTATACTGTTATATAACACTTGGCATGATCATTCGGCAGAAGTTTTGGGTATGGAGATGAATTCTACAAGAGGGAATAGTTGACTTTAATGAGCACATGAAAAAGCACATGAAGAAAAACTCAATTCCAAATAAAAGCCAAATGATGCTAAAAAAATTTGTTGGTCCAAATTTTCATGCTACATTGATGCAAACAACATGTTACAAAATGCAAGGTGTGACAATATCTCAAGGTGGATGATTAGTAGTAGATGCAGATGGATTTCGGTCTACTTGCCTTGGCGTACCGCCCATGCTTTTGAGCCTCTACCTTTCTTTGCAGCATAGTTAGCATTGGTTTGCGCACATAATCCTGTCAATTGCCCAGCTGTAATTTGTTTACCTCGCTTTGCTGTTTTATCGTCTTTTGGGAGAGAGTCATCACTAGTGAACATCATGGGACCCCGGTCCATATTACCACCGCTGATCACACCTTCTATTTACTTCCTGTTTTTATTTCCTAGTTGCAGTCATAGCTATCATTATTATCTCTTGTGTTTGATCCTTTGTAAACAACAAGGCCGGAGGGATTGACAACCTCTCTGTACTCGTTGGGAGCAAAGTTATCTGTATCTGTGTGCAGGTCCCGTCAACCGCTAAGTTTCTGGCGCCGTTGACACGTACTTGTCGACCCTCGGAGTCTCACGGGATTCGATCCTTGGTATCTTTGCCAAGGGAAATTTGCCGCTACGCTACATCTCAACCTTCCACTTGGGGTAACCAACGAGGGGCGAGAAGCCATCAAGCAAGTTTCTGGCGCCGTTGCCGGGGACTCCACTCTTCAAGATAGGGGAGTTGCACGCTATCTTTTATCATTGCTTTTTAGTCTTGTTAGTTTACCTTTCAGTTTTTGCTTTAGTGTCCCTTACCAAAAATCACAAAAATAGTTATCTTGCTTGCTGCTGCTATGGGTTCCACCAAAAACACTAAGTGGGAGGAGTACACCCCTTCTTCCATCACGCCAATCACCACTGTCGGGATCTACAAAAGTAATAAACCTTGTGATTATGTTAGTTTTAATGGAGAGTTATGCCCATGGCATGGTCTTCCGGGAAAAAAGTATGAGCCTCTGTTTAAAGTTGCTCCCACACTTCCCCAAACTTGGGAAGACGTCCAAACTCTTATAATAGAGAGCAATTCAAACAAAGAAGATGACACTACAATTCTGCTCAATAATGATAAAATTGATTTTGATAATTGTAGTCTCTCAGAAGTTGTCACCTTTTTACAAAGAATGGCTAAAGACCCCCACACTAGCACACTTAACCTTGCCTTCATAGAGCATATCACCAATGCTCTTACCAAAGCTAGGGAAGAAAAGCTCAAGCTTGAGACTTCCATCCCTAGGAAGCTAGAAGATGGTTGGGATCCCATAGTCAAAATTAAATTGAATAACTTCTCTTGCTATGCTTTATGTGATGTTTGAGCTAGTACCTCCGTTATGCCCAAAAGAATGTATGATATGTTTGAATTGAAACCTTTTGATCCTTGTTCTTTTGGTGTTCTTCTTGTTGATTCTTCCGTAAAGAAACCTTTGGGGAAGATCGACGATGTTCTTATCATTGTCAATGACAATTATGTTCCCGTTGATTTTACTATTATGGATATTGAATGTGAACCTTCATGTCCAATTATTTTGGGAAGTCCTTTTCTTCGCACCGTTGGTGCTATCATTGACATGAAAGAGGGGAATATAAAATTCCAATTCCCTCTCAAGAAAGGGATAGAACACTTCCCTAGAAAGAAGATTAAGTTGCCTTTTGAGTCCGTTACACGGGCTAGCTATTCTCTTACTCTTGATAAAACTTGATCTTCTCTTTTTGCATCATGCCTAGCTTAAAGGCATAAAAGAAAGCGCTTTTGGGAGGCAGCCCACAACGAATTAGGTTTTATTTTGCTTTTGTTGTGTCTTGATGTTTGTTACTACAGTAGCATCATCATTGTATCTTTTCTTTTCAGCTTTGTGCCAAGTTTAGCCTCCGATTGCAAGAAAGTTCAAAAGTTGTGACGTGATGTCCAGAAAACAGATTCTGTCCTTGGACAGAAAAATTCGAATAAAATCACCAGATCATCTTTTTTATCTGAATTGTTTTGACAGCGTGCTCTATACAATTGGCTTTCGAGCGTCTGTTCTGAGTTTTTTGATTTGAGTGGCAGAAGTGCCCCGAAAAAATTATTTACTACCTGCTGGTCTGTTTTTCACAGATTTTGTCCTGTTTTGCCTTTTCTTCGTTTTGCAAACCTTGAGCTTGCTTTTTCTTTGCAAAAACCTTTTGGCAATCTTGAGAAACAGTAGCTCTTCAAGATTATTTTTATTTCCAGTAGGGAAAAATTATTTTATTGTGGGTACTAACCTCGCTAATCAGATTATGATGAGTTATGTATGAAGGGAGTTTTCAAGTGTGCGAGGAAAGATGATAAAAGAAGATTCAGGAGGGTCAAACGCTCAAGCTTGGGGATGCCCCCGTGCACCCCCAAGAAATATTCAAGAAGACTCAAGCGTATAAGCTTGGGGATGCCCCCATGCATCCCCTTCTCCATCAACAATTATCAGTTCGTCTTTCGTTCCACTATATTCTTATCACTTCATGCGTTATGTGCTATGCTTGGAGCGTCTTGCTCTTAGTTTCCTTTTTTTTAGTTTTCTTTAGCTTTGCTTGCTGTTCATAACAAGTTAGAACCCAGCTTTCTTTGTGTGGGAGAGAAACACGCTCCACTTCAACCTAGAACACAACATAGGATTTTTCATGCTTATCTTTGTTGTGTGTGTTCTTTGTCTTTCCGTAGCTGCTGTCATGTTTAGCTCTTAGTTTTCATGCTTTTCTTTTTAAAGAGCTTTTGTTTAGTTGGTTGCTGAACTCTCTTGAGTTTTCATGTTTATCTTGTTAAGAGAGTTTGCCTGTTGCACTGAGTTGTGTGTCTTAACTTATAGTAGGTAATTGAGGTTGCTATTTAATTTTAGTATTAACTTGCAATAGTTTTGAGGTATTGCCATGAGTAATGTCTGAACTTTTGGTGTCAAGAGCTTTAGCCTATTAGTGATAGATGTCGTATTTTGGGCAATACGTGTTTATTTTCGAAAAACTACAAAATAGTTGAGAACTTTAGCTACTAGATGGATCACTAATCTTTGGAGGGATCGAATATTAGAGTACACTCACGTACCATGAGTCGAGGATGCGCAAGGATAACCAAACCCCCATACACTCCTCCTCGGGGTACTTGTCTCTTTGTGAACCTCCTAATTAGATTGAGAGTTACCGATAATAAGTGCATGAGTTCTTCGGACTAATGTGAGTATTCGAAAGTTGACACTTCCACCTAGCCATATTTTTCTAGCCTCTTCGGTACCGTGCATTGCCCTTTCTCACCTCGAGAGTTGGCGCATACTTCGCCGGTGCATCCAAATCCTTGGCACGATACGCTCTGTCATCATAAGCCTCATTATATCCTTCCTCAAAACAGCCACCATACCTACCTATCAAGGCATTTCCATAGCCTTTCCGAGATACATTGCCATGCAACATCCATCTTCTCATGACTTGATCTTCATGTCATACATGCTTTTGCTTGATCGATGAGCCGCATGCTAGTTGGGCCTTGCCCTAATCATTGCTACATGACGCACTAGTATCATTGCATATCCTGCTACACTAGCAGAGGCATACATTTGCATACATCATGATAGTTTCATCTTCTTTATGTTGAGTACTTTTGTAAAGTGTGAAAGATCTTCTATACTTCTTGTAATATATAGAGTGTTGCCCCTAAAGTGAGGAAAAGATCCCAAAGAGGACAAAATCAAAAGATCCCAAAGAGGACAAATGAGAGTTAAATAGACAGAGCCATTGAGGCCACAAAAAAATAAAAAAAAAGTTAAAAAAGAGAAAAAGAAATAAAAAGAGAGAAGGGGCACACTACTATTCCTTTTGAGAGATCCACACTCGTACTCCATCTTATACCTTGTACTCCATAGAGATTATCATTCATGCATATAGCTATGTGGGGACCTTCACACTATAGAACTTGGCTTGTATATTCCAATGATGAGCCTCCTCAAAAGAGCTCTAGGTCTTCTTGAGCGAGCAAGTTCGATGCACCCCCACTAGTTCCATTGGAGAGCTTACCTTAGCTCATATGTGCATCCGTTGCATGGCAATCCCTACTCCTCACATCATATCTATCATTTGGCTTTCTCTCGCCTATGATTGCCCTCATTGATGTGAGCCTTTCACACCTTTTTTGTCTTCCCCCTTCATCATTTTTCTCTCTTTTCCATCCTAAGTGTCAACTTTCTTGCTTACGCTCATCCATTGCATGAGTGCTCAAAATATCGAAAGGGAGTGGATCATTTTGACTTGTACCTGGCTAGTGGTCTGGGGATGAGTCAAGATAAGATTACAAAGAAGACCAAGTGTGAAACTTTAGTAGATTAAGTTCTCAACAATACAAAAACTATGTTTTACTCTCTTGTATATCCCTATCCCCTTTCTTGCACGCAAACACCATTTGGAGACATTCGAGTCACGGACAGCGAGAGCTCTTGCACCTTTATGTTCTTATGTTGCTTGTTACAATGCTAATATAGACTCTTGCTTGTTATGACTTGAATTGAATTACATGCCTTGATTGCTTTACTTAAAAAGTTCTTATATGGTTGGTAGCATGTCACCACAGAAATTATGCTTGTTATCATTTACCTACTCGAGGACGAGCAGGAATTAAGCTTGGGGATGTTGATACGTCCAAAACGTATCTATAATTTCTGCTTGCTCCATGCTTCTTTTGTGTGATATTGCTATGATATTGATGCACTTCCATACACTTTTGATCATATTTGGACTAACCTATTAACTCAGTGCACCACAGTGCCAGTTCCTGTTTTCTGTTGTTTTTCTATTTCAGGTTTCCCCCATATTAAAAGTGCTCCAAAAATTCCAGGAAAAATATAGGAAAAATCAGCGTACAGGAAGCTTCGCGAAGAACCAAAGATGGGCCAGAGGGGAGCCAGGGGAGGCCCAGGCGGCCACCTGGCGCGGCCCCACCCCTGGCCGCGCCAGGGGGTGCCTGGGGCCCCTGCTCCGCCTCTGGCTGCCCCACTTCGCATATATATCCCTCTCGTCCCGAAACCCTCGAGGACAGAACCCTTTTTCGTGATCTCGCCTCTGTTCCGCCGCCGCAGCGCTTCCAAGATCGGGAGCATCAGGACAACTCTTCCCGGCACCCTGCCGGAGGGGAGAACCACCACCGGGAGCTTCTCCACCACCATGGACGCTTCCCGGATGAGTCGTGAGTAGTCCACCTTGGACCATGGGTCCATGATCAGTAGCTATGTTGTGTTCTCCTCCCCTCTTCGCTCTTCATGGTTTAGACCTCGTGAGCTGCCCTACATGATCGAGGCACATATGTAATCTTTTTGCTGTTGCTTTGCTGAGTTTGCTGGGATCTGATGGATTATGAGACTATGTTCAGATTGTGTTTGAGTAATATATTTGATTCACCTCTTATATATCTTTGTTCTTGAGTAATTCTTGCGTGTTCTCCGTTGCTGTTTATTGCTTTGGCCAAGTAGTAGGTAGTAACTCCAAGAGGGAGCGTTATGCTTGATTGTGGGTTCATGCCCCCTGATGACTAGCTTGAGTGACAGAAACATGAGTCTAGGGGATGTGTTGTGGCCACAAGGGAGAAAACAACGGTGCTTGTACTTGCGGGTGCAAGGATTGTTTACTTTACGCAAAGTTCTTTTAATGCAGTTGTCTGTTGCTTTGAGTTTACACTTTGGGTGGGATTCGCAACTTAATACCAGCGAGATGTTCTAGATAGATATCTCAAGGTGGATGATTAGTAGTAGATGCAGATGGATTTCGGTCTACTTGCCTTGGTGTACCGCCCATGCTTTTGAGCCTCTACCTTTCTTTGCAGCATAGTTAGCATTGGTTTGCGCACATAATCCTGTCAATTGCCCAGCTGTAATTTGTTTACCTCGCTTTACTGTTTTATCGTATTTTGGGAGAGAGACATCACTAGTGAACATCATGGGACCCCGGTCCATATTACTACCGCTGATCACACCTTCTATTTACTTCCTGTTTTTATTTCCTAGTTGCAGTCATAGCTATCATTATTATCTCTTGTGTTTGATCCTTTGTAAACAACAAGGCCGGAGGGATTGACAACCTCTCTGTACTCGTTGGGAGCAAAGTTATCTGTATCTGTGTGCAGGTCCCTTCAACCGCTAAGTTTCTGGCGCCGTTGACACCTACTTGTCGACCCTCTGAGTCTCACGGGATTCGATCCTTGGTATCTTTGCCAAGGGAAATTTGCCGCTACGCTACATCTCAACCTTCCACTTGGGGTAACCAACGAGGGGCGAGAAGCCATCAGCTATCAAGTGTGGTTGAGATGTGAGTCGGAGCGGCATTGGAGTCGGTAGGATGAATATGCACAGGCTTCGTCTCTCCCGCCGACTGGAATGCTGACTTGGAAGCAGGCTTCTTAGCTCGAAACAAATCACTCGGATCCACATTCTTCTGGTATTCTTCCATTTCTACTGCTGCCATTTGCTCATCAGCAATTTTTGAGCCTTTCTGGAAGCATTCTTCTGCTTTCTGCCGATCTCCAGTGACAGTGATCTTGCCCTTGGGTCCTGGCATCTTCAGTTTGAGGGATACATAACACGGTCGAGCCATGAAACGGGCATAGGCGGGCCTGCCCAGAATTGCATGGTAAGCACTATGGAAGTCCACCACGTTGAATGTCAACTTTTCTTTGCGGTAGTGGGTCGAGTCGCCGAAAACCACATCAAGGGTGATTTGACCAAGTGAGTCGGCCTTCTTCCCAAGGATGACTCCGTGAAATCTCATGTTGCTCTCGCTCAGTTTGGACATCGGAATGCCCATTCCCCGAAGGGTTTCAGCGTACAGGATATTCAGACCACTGCCGCCATCCATCAGAACTTTAGTCAACCGCGTACCGTCGACAACTGGGTCGACCACCAATGCTTGCCGCCTGGGGGTAGCGATGTGCCCGGGGTGATCGTACTGGTCAAATGTGATGGGAGTCTTAGACCACTTTAAGTACGTCGTTGTTGCCGGAGAAACCATGTTTGCTTCTCTGTTGATAACTTTCAGTCGACTCTTGCTTTCAACGTCAACAAAAATCATCAAGGTGGAGTTTATCTGGGGGTAACCTCCATCCCCTTCTTTGTCCTCAGTCCCCTCAGATTCTTTCTCCTTCTCAGTGGGCTGGTCCTTCTGGAAGTTCTGAATCAGGAGCCGACATTGTCGAGTGGTATGTTTGGGGTAAATCAAATTCCCCTCTTCATCCTTCTTCGTGTGAATAGGACATGGTAAATCAAGCACGTCATTCCCTGCTTGGTCTTTCACTTTCTTGGGGATCCAAGGACCTTTAGGTTTCCCTTTACTCTTCCCCTGGGTAACAACCGCAGCCTCTCCCGGAACTGCGGGCTCTGCTTTACGCTTCGTCTTCCGATTGGAATTCCCATCATCTTGGCCGACTGGTTTCTTGCCACTACGGAGTCGATCCGCTTCTTCTCCGTTAGCATACCGACCAGCTATCTCTATCATCCGAGTCAAAGACATATCTCCTGTCCGACTGAACTTCAGGTTGGGCTCTCTGTACCATACGCCCTCTTTGAAGGCGCAGACTACCTGATGCTCGGACACGTTCTCCACCATATGATGCAGAGTGGTCCACCTCTGGATGTAATCCCCCAAAGTCTCATTCGGTTTCTGGACGCGATGCTGAACTCTGCCTGTCCAGCAGGCCGCTTGCAACTGCCCTCAAAGGTCCTGACGGACACTTGGGCCAACTCCTCCCAGCTGAAAATGCTCCCAGGGGCCAACTGATTAAGCCAAGCTCTGGCCGAGCCTCCCAACATCAGGGGCAGGTGCTTCATAGCAACATCATCATTGCCACCACCAATCTGTACAACCACTCGGTAATCTTCCAGCCAAGTATCTGGCTTCGACTCACCGGTGAACTTGTTCACTCCTGCTGCTAATATGAAATTGGGGGGAATCTCTACGGCCCTGATGGCATTGCTGAAACACTCGGGCACAGAAACGGTCGCTCTACTGCCACTCGGACGATCTCTATCTTGTCCTTCTCGGTGCGCCCGGTTCCTATCGATCAGACCTTGCACAAGAATCGATCTTGTATCAAAGCCAGGTCTTCGGGGATCCACGAGGATCCTTCGCTCATCACCATGCAGACGGCTGCCGTCATGTCGCTGGGGCGAGCAAGATCCGCTTCCCGGAGGAGGCGTAGGCGCTCGGCGGCGATCATTATGACCGAGTCGGCAGTCATACTGATCATAGTTCCTACATGGGTGTTGCTCTTGACGGGGTCCACGACCCTCACGCCGCGGGGGCGATCTTGAGCTATGGGACGACCGGACGGTGCCCGCCGCCACTGATCTGCTATGAATCCTGTTGCGCAACTGGGAAACGACTGCATTCTGCTTTCCAGCTATTCGAAGAAACGCCCTAATCTGCTGCAGGCCTCTTCCAGCTTCCGACTGAGACGGCTGGATCGACTCTGCGATGCGAGCCGCAGCTGCAATGTTCTGAATCGGTGTACGGAATACCTGAGGTTCGCGCAAGAACAACTGCCGCGGCCGTCGACTGGATTTAGGAATCAATCGACGGGCTCGATCATCGAGCGAACACTGAAGGTTTTCCAGACGCGCGTGCTAGGCCATGGTGGCAAGGCGCGTGGCTTCCAGAGCTCAAGCTTCTGGAGTTTCTCCCAAGATGGGGGGTATAGAGTGCATCTTCGTTATGGCGGCAGAGCTCTTCCCTTTGCTCGGTAGTGAGTGGCTCGGGTATGTACCCATCATGGTCGTATGACTGACCAACGTCGCTGCCGCCATTTCCGCCGCGAGTGTACCCCGGTGGACTGCGCCGTGAGTCGACCATGAGGACCTCTGCCACGGGGTCACTGCTCCCGCACTCGGAAAGCGTGTCTACGGAGCCACTCGATAGGTCGACTAACCGTAGTGGTACTCGTCGGGCTCGATGGCCGCGACTTGGGGGTGGCCGATTGGCGAGCCACTTCGTGCTTCACCCACCGCTGGAGCCGCGACCGACCAGATCGCTTGCCGCGGCGACGAGCGGGGACAGCAGACGACGAAGGAGCCGACCGATACTGGGTCGACGGCTGCCGGAGAAGGACTCCGCAAGCACTCGCGTGGAAGTATGTTGCCCCGCGGACGGGCAGTGCCTCGACGTCGAGGGGGGCCTCCTGAAGCCAGGCGAAGTCGTCGGCGATGAAGACGAGCGCGCCGAGCCGGATCTCGTGGCCCAACGCCAGACCACCGCCGGAAACCATGATGATGGAGATCGGAAAAAACTTGCAACCTCACCGGAAGTCGCTAAGACACCTGCCCCACGGTGGGCACCAACTGTCATGGTACTAAGTCTGATAGTAAGAATAGGGGGTACATAGGAGGAGGTGTTGGAAATATGCCCTAGAGGCAATAATAAAAGAGTTATTATTATATTTCCTTGTTCATGATAATCGTTTATTATCCATGCTATAACTGTATTGATTGGAAACTCAAATACACGTGTGGATGAATAGACAGACTTTGTGTCCCTAGTGAGCCTCTACAGGACTAGCTCGTTGATCAAAGATGACCGCGGTTTCCAGGTCATAGACATGAGTTGTCATTTGATAACGGGATCACATCATTAGGAGAATGATGTGATGGACGAGACCCAAACGTTAAACATAGCTTTTGATCGTGTCAGTTATCGCTATAGTTTTCTGCATGTCAAGTATAAGTTCCTATGACCATGAGATCATGTAACTCACTGACACCGTAGGAGTGCTTTGTGTGTGCCAAACGTCACAACGTAACTGGGTGACTATAAAGGTACTCTACAGGTATCTCCGAGGGTGTCTGTTGAGTTGACATGGATCGAGACTGGGATTTGTCACTCCGTGTGACGGAGAGGTATCTCCGGGCCCACTCGGTAATGCGTCATCTCAATGAGCTCAAAGTGACTAAGTAGTTGGTCACGGGATTATGTATTACGGTAACGAGTAAAGAGACTTGCCGGTAACGAGATTCAACTAGGTATAGAGATACCGACGATCGAATCTCGGGCAAGTAACATACCGACGAGACAAAGGGAACTGTATACGGGATTGCCTGAATCCTTGACATCGTGGTTCATCCGATGAGATCATCGAGAAACGTGTGGGAACCAATATGGGTATCCAGATCCCGCTATTGGTTATTGACCTGGGAGTGTCCCGGTCATGTCTACATGGTTTCCGAACCCGCAGGGTCTACACACTTAAGGTTCGGTGACGCTAGGGTTGTTAGTGAGAACAGTGCATGGTTACCGAAGGTTGTTCGGAGTCCCGGATGAGATCCCGGACGTGACGAGGGTCTCCGGAATGGTCCGGGGACGAAGATTGATATATAGGATGAAAGGTTTCGGAGTCCGGAAGTGTTCCGGGGAGCATCGGGAAATCGGCGGATTACCGAAAAGGGTTTCGGGGGTCCCGGAAGTGGTTCTGGGCCTAATGGGCCACAAGGGGGGACACCACAGCCCTCATAGGGCTGTGCGCCCCCCCCCCCCCTGGGCCCTCTCCTCATGCGCAAGGGGAGGTGGACCCTCCTAGGGCTGCCGCACCCCCCCTGGCTTGGGGGGCAAGGCACCTAGGGGGGGAAACCCTAGGGCCTGGCCCTTGGCCGCCGCCCCCCCTGCCCTGGCCGCCGGCCCCCCTAGGGGAAACCCTAGGGCGCCCCCCTCTCCTCCTTCCCCCTATATATAGAGAGGTAAAGGGAGGGCAGCGAACACACGTTTGTGCCTCGGTGCTGCCCTCCCTCTCCCATAACATCTTCATCTCCCGCGGTGCTTAGGCGAAGCCCTGCTGGAATTCTTCTCCACCATCACCACCATGCCGTCGTGCTGCCGGTCTCTCCATCAACCTCTCCTCCACCCCTTGCTGGATCAAGAAGGAGGAGACGTCCCCGAGCCGTACGTGTGAAGAACGCGGAGGCACCGTTGCTTCGGTGCTAGGATCTTCGGCGATCTGAATCGCGGCGAGTACGACTCCATCAACCGCGTTCTTAACGCTTCCGCTTAGCGATCTACAAGGGTACGTAGATCCAACTCTCCTCTCGTAGTAGCATCTCCTAGATTGATCTTGGTGAACGTAGGAAAAATTTTTGTTTCCCATGCAACGTTCCAACAGTGGTATCAGAGCCAGGTTCTTGCGTAGATGCTTTCTCGAGTAGAACACAAAAGGTTTTGTGGGCGTTGATGTTTAAATTGCTGCCCTCCTTAGTCTTTCTTGATTCAGCGGTATTATGGGATGAAGCGGCCCGGACCAACTTTACATGTCCACGTACATGAGACCGGTTCCATCGACAGACATGTGACTTTTGTTGCATAAGATGGCTGGCGGGTGTCTGTCTCTCCTATCTTAGTTGAATCGGAATAGAACAAGGCATTCCTTGTAGAAGGTTAAATAGCAACTTGAATATCACCGTTGTGGCTTTGCGTAGGTAAGAAGCGTTCTTGCTAGATACCCATAGCAGCCACGTAAAACATGCAACAACAAATTAGAGGACGTCTAACTTGTTTTTGCAGGGTATGTATGTGATATGATATGGCCAATGACATGATGAGATATATTTGATGTATGAGATGATCATGTTGTAATAGTTAATATCGACTTGCATGTCGATGCATACGGCAACCGGCAGGAGCCATAGGGTTGTCTTTAATTTTTGTATGACCTGCGTGTCAATCATTAAGCGCTTTGTACTGCTTTACTTTATCGCTAAACGGTAGCAATAGTAGTAAGAGCATGGTGGGCGCCGACAACCCCGATGGCGACACGATGATGGAGATCATGATGATGGGGATCATGGTGTGGCGCCGGTGACGATGGAGATCATGCCGGTGCTTTGGAGATGGAGATCAAAAGCACGAGTTGATGGCCATATCATGTCACTTATGATTTGCATGTGATGTTAATCCTTTTATGCATCTTATTTTGCTTAGGACGACGGTAGCATTATAAGATGATCCTTCACTAAAATTTCAAGATAAAATTGTGTTCCCCCCGAGTGTGCGCCGTTGCGAAGGTTCGTCGTTTCGAAGCACCACGTGATGATCGGGTGTGATAGACTCTACGTTCGCATACAACGGGTGCAAGCCAGTTTTGCACATGCAGAACACTCGGGTTAGACTTGACGAGCCTAGCATGTACAGACATGGCCTCGGAACACGGAGGACCGAAAGGTCGAGCATGAGTCATATAGTAGATATGATCAACATGTTGATGTTCACCATTGACACCACCTCATCTCACGTGATGATCGGACTTGGGTTGGTGAATTTGGATCATGTCACGCTCGAATGACCAGAAGGTTTTGTCGATCCAAAGAATGCTGACAAAGTATGCAGGCTCCAGCGTTCCATTTATGGGCTGGTGCAAGCATCTCGGAGTTGGAATCTTCGCTTTGATGAGGTGATCAAAGCGTTTGGGTTTATACAAGTTTACAATGAAGCTTGTATTTACAAGAAAGTGAGTGGGAGCTCTATAGCGTTTCTGATATTATATGTGGATGACATATTGCTGATTGGAAACAATATAGAATTTTTGGATAGCGTGAAGGGGTATTTGAACAAGAGTTTTTCGATGAAGGATCTCGGTGAAGCTGCTTTCATATTGGGCATCAAGATCTATAGAGATAGATCAAGACGCTTGATAGGACTTTCACAAAGTACATACCTTGATAAAGTTTTGAAGAAGTTCAAAATGGATCAATCCAAGAAGGGGTTCTTGCCGGTATTGCAAGGTACAAAGTTGAGTAAGACTCAATGCCCAGTGACTGCGGAAGATAGAGAAAAGATGAGTGTTGTCCCCTATGCTTCAGCCATAGGCTCTATCATGTATGCAATGCTGTGCACAAGACCAGATGTCAGCCTTGCCATAAGTATGGCCGGAAGGTTTCAAAGTAATCCTGGTATGGATCACTGGACAGCGGTCAAGAATATCCTAAAGTACCTGAAACGGACTAAGGAGATGTTTCTCGTTTATGGAGGTGATCAAGAGCTCGTCGTAAAGGGTTACGTCGATGCAAGCTTTGACACTGATCCGGATGACTCTAAGTCTCAAACCGGATACGTATATATTCTCAACGGGGGAGCGGTAAGCTGGTGCAGTTCCAAGCAGAGCGTGGTAGCTGATTCTACATGTGAAGCGGAGTATATAGCTGCCTCGGAGGCGGCAAAGGAAGGTGTCTGGATGAAGGAGTTCATGACAGATCTTGGAGTTGTGCATAGTGCACTGAACCCAATGACTCTGTTCTGTGACAACACTGGTGCCATTGCTCTAGCCAAGGAACCAAGGTTTCACAAGAGGACCAGACACATAAAGCGACGCTTCAATTCCATCCGCGATTCGGTCAAGGAGGAGGACATAAACATTTGCAAAGTACACACGGATTTGAATGTTGCAGATCCGTTGACTAAGCCTCTTCCACGGGCTAAGCACGATCAACACCAAGACTCTATGGGTGTTAGATTCATTACCTTGTAATACTAGATTATTGACTCTAGTGCAAGTGGGAGACTGTTGGAAATATGCCCTAGAGGCAATAATAAAAGAGTTATTATTATATTTCCTTGTTCATGATAATCGTTTATTATCCATGCTATAACTGTATTGATTGGAAACTCAAATACACGTGTGGATAAATAGACAGACTTTGTGTCCCTAGTGAGCCTCTACAGGACTAGCTCGTTGATCAAAGATGACCGCGGTTTCCAGGTCATAGACATGAGTTGTCATTTGATAACGGGATCACATCATTAGGAGAATGATGTGATGGACGAGACCCAAACGTTAACATAGCTTTTGATCGTGTCAGTTATCGCTATAGTTTTCTGCATGTCAAGTATAAGTTCCTATGACCATGAGATCATGTAACTCACTGACACCGTAGGAGTGCTTTGTGTGTGCCAAACGTCGCAACGTAACTGGGTGACTATAAAGGTACTCTACAGGTATCTCCGAGGATGTCTGTTGGGTTGACATGGATCGAGACTGGGATTTGTCACTCCGTGTGACGGAGAGGTATCTCCGGGCCCACTCGGTAATACGTCATCTCAATGAGCTCAAAGTGACCAAGTAGTTGGTCACGGGATTATGTATTACGGTAACGAGTAAAGAGACTTGCCGGTAACGAGATTGAACTAGGTATAGAGATACCGACGATCGAATCTCGGGCAAGTAACATACCGACGAGACAAAGGGAACTGTATACGGGATTGCCTGAATCCTTGACATCGTGGTTCATCCGATGAGATCATCGAGAAACATGTGGGAACCAATATGGGTATCCAGATCCCGCTATTGGTTATTGACCTGGGAGTGTCTCGGTCATGTCTACATGGTTTCCGAACCCGCAGGGTCTACACACTTAAGGATCGGTGACGCTAGGGTTGTTAGTGAGAAGAGTGCATGGTTACCGAAGGTTGTTCGGAGTCCCGGATGAGATCCCGGACATGACGAGGGTCTCCGGAATGGTCCGGAGACGAAGATTGATATATAGGATGAAAGGTTTCGGAGTCCGGAAGTGTTCCGGGGAGCATCGGGAAATCGGCGGAGTACCGGAAAGGTTTTCGGGGGGTCCGGAAGAAGTTCTGGGCCTAATGGGCCACAAGGGGGGACACCACAGCCCTCAGGGGGCTGTGCGCCCCCCCCTGGGCCCTCTCCTCATGCGGCTAAGGGGGTGGGACCCCCTAGGGCAGCCGCACCCCTTTGGAGTGGGGGGCAAGGCACCTAGGGGGGGAAACCCTAGGGCCTGGCCCTTGGCCGCCGCCCCCCCATGCCCTGGCCGCCGGCCCCCCTAGGGGAAACCCTAGGGGCGCCCCCCTCTCCTCCTTCCCCCTATATATAGAGAGGTAGAGGGAGGGCAGCCAACACAAGTTCGTGCCTCGGTGCTGCCCTCCCTCTCCCACAACATCTTCTTCTCCCGCGGTGCTTAGGCGAAGCCCTGCTGGAATTCTCCTCCACCATCACCACCACGCCGTCGTGCTGCCGGTTCTCCATCAACCTCTCCTCCACCCCTTGCTGGATCAAGAAGGAGGAGACGTCCCCGAGCCGTACGTGTGAAGAACGCGGAGGCACCGTTGCTTCGGTGCTAGGATCTTCGGCGATCTGAATCGCGGCGAGTACGACTCCATCATCCGCGTTCATAACGCTTCCGCTTAGCGATCTACAAGGGTATGTGGATCCTACTCTCCCCTCGTAGTTGCATCTACTAGATTGATTTTGGTGAACGTAGAGAAAAATTTTTGTTTTCCATGCAACGTTTCCCAACACTAATACCCAAAAGTGGTGCGCCACTAATGAGCTTTTTTCTAGTAGTGGAGGTAGCCACCTGACCCCGTGCGATGGTGATGCTTCTTCTTCGCAGCATTTATCCGGTTTGTCTCCGACATCTTCTGACTCTTTTCCGATGTCTTATAGGCCACAAATGCGGGCCAGTCATCCTTGATCTTCTCATATATGCCCACGAATTCTGGAGTCTTTTTATCTTTGACAAACTTATTCAGTTTTTTCTTCCATGCCCTGAATTGGTCTGCCATCTTTGAAAGAGCAGCAGACTTGATTAAGTCCTCTTTAACTGGCTTCGCCGGATCATCCTCTGGCTGTAGGATGAAATTTGACTTCAGCTCAGTCCAAAGATCTTCTTTCTGCATATCAGTGACATAAGACACCTGAGCGTCATTTGCAGCCGGCTTTAACCATTGATGGATGCTGATCGGGATCTTGTCCCTAACCAGAACCCCGCACTGATTAACAAATGCGTTCTTTGTCCGGATGGGGTCAATCGGCTCGCCGGAGCGCGAGATTTCTGAGATCTCAAACTTTTCATCCGGCCTCAACTTATCATGAACAATAGTCTAAAATGTCTTTGCAAATTTTGGTTGTAGATGGCTCGCGCAGTAGCTCCCCTGAATTTTAATGCGTTCCTAGAGAAAGCTAAACTGAAAGATGACGGGAGCAACTTTGTGGACTGGCTCCGCAATCTGAGGATCATCCTCACAGCTGCCCAAAAGGTTTATGTCCTAAATGCACCGCTAGGTGAACCCCCCGCTCCTGGAGCCTCTGCAGACGTTATGAACGTCTGGCAGACGCGTTCGGATGACTATTCGATGGTGCAGTGTGCCATGTTGTACGGCTTGGAAGGAGGACTTCAAAGGCGTTTTGAACGTCATGGTGCATATGAGATGTACACGGAGTTGAAGTTCATCTTTGAAAAGAATGCTAAGATCGAGAGGTATGAGACCACCGATAAATTCTTTGCTTGCAAGATGGAGGAGAATTCGTCTGTCAGTGAGCACTTGCTGAAGATGTCTGGGTACTATACCCGCATAGCTGATCTGGGACTTGTGTTCCCGGATGAGGCTATCATTGACAGAATTCTCCAGTCACTCCCTCCAAGCTACAAGAGCTTCGTGCAGCAGTATAACATGCAAGGGATGAACAAGACCATCGCCGAGCTGTTTTCGATGCTGAAAGTCGCTGAGGCAGACATCCAGAAGGAGTATCAAGTGTTGATGGTCAATAAAACCACTAGTTTCAAGAAGAATGGCAAGGGCAAGAAGGGTAACTCTAAGAAGGGTGGCAAAGCAGTTGCTAATCCAGTGAAGAAACCCAAGGCTGGGCCCAAGCCAGAGACTGAGTGTTTCTATTGCAAGGGGAACGGTCACTGGAAGCGGAACTGCCCCAAGTATCTGGCGGACAAGAAGGGGGCCAACAACAACAAAGGTATATGTGATATACATGTTATTGATGTGTACCTTACCAACTCTCGTTGTAGTGCCTGGGTATTTGATACCGGTTCGGTTGCTCACATTTGCAACTCTAAACAGGAACTGCGAAATAAACGGAGGCTGGCGAAGGATGAAGTGACGATGCGCGTGGGAAATGGTTCCAAGGTTGATGTGATCGCCGTCGGCACGCTCGCTCTTCGATTACCATCGGGATTAGTTTTGAACCTGAATAATTGTTATTTAGTGCCTGCGTTAAGCATGAACATTATATCTGGATCTTGTTTATTGCGAGACGGTTACTCATTTAAGTCAGAGAATAATGGTTGTTCTATTTATATGAGTAATATCTTTTATGGTCATGCACCCGAAGTTAGGGGTTTATTCTTATTGAATCTCGATAGTGATGATACACATGTTCATAACATTGATGCCAAAAGATGTAGAGTTGATAATGATAATACCACTTTCTTGTGGCACTGCCGTCTGGGTCATATCGGCGTGAAACGCATGAGGAAGCTCCATGCTGATGGACTTTTGGAGTCTCTTGATTTTGAATCACTTGACACGTGCGAGCCGTGCCTCATGGGCAAGATGACAAGGACCCCGTTTTCAGGGACAATGGAACGGGCAAGTGACTTATTGGAAATCATACATACTGATGTGTGCGGTCCGATGAGTGTAACGGCGCGCGGTGGATATCGTTATTTTCTCACCTTCACTGACGACTTAAGTAGATATGGGTATATTTACTTAATGAAGCATAAGTCTGAAACTTTTGAAAAGTTCAAGCAATTTCAGAGTGAAGTTGAAAATCATCGTAAAAAGAAGATCAAGTTCCTACGATCTGATCGAGGGGGAGAATATCTGAGTTATGAGTTTGGTGATCACTTAAGAAAATGTGGAATTGTTTCACAGTTGACGCCACCTGGAACACCACAGCGTAATGGTGTGTCCGAACGTCGTAATCGAACCCTATTAGATATGGTACGTTCTATGATGTCTCTTGCCGATTTGCCACTATCGTTTTGGGGATATGCGTTAGAGACAGCTGCATTCACTTTAAATAGGGCTCCATCTAAGTCCGTTGAGACAACACCGTATGAACTGTGGTTTGGTAAGAAACCTAAGTTGTCTTTTCTCAAGGTTTGGGGTTGCGATGCTTATGTCAAAAGGCTTCAGCCAGAAAAGCTCGAACCCAAAGCGGACAAATGTGTCTTCATAGGATACCCAAAAGAAACAGTTGGGTACACCTTCTATCTCAAATCCGAGGGCAAAGTGTTTGTCGCTAAGAACGGGTCCTTTCTCGAGAAAGAGTTTCTCTCGAAAGAATTGAGTGGGAGGAAGGTAGAACTTGATGAGGTTATTGAACCTCTGCTTCAACCAGAGAGTAGCGCAGCGCAGAAAGATGTTTTTGTGGAGCCTGCAGAGGTTGAAGAGGAAGCAAATGATGATGATCAAGGAGCTTCTGATCAAGTTACTACCGAACCTCGTAGGTCGACAAGGGTACGCACTGCACCTAAGTGGTATGGTAACCCTGTCTTGGAGGTCATGTTGTTAGACAACGGTGAACCTACGAGCTATGGAGAAGCGATGGTGGGCCCGGATTCCGACAAATGGTTAGAGGCCATGAAATCCGAGATGGGATCCATGTATGAAAACAAAGTATGGACTTTGGAAGTATTACCTGAAGGGCGGAAGGCCATTCAGAATAAATGGATTTTTAAGAGGAAGACGGACGCTGACGGTAATGTCACCGTGTATAAAGCTCGACTTGTGGCAAAGGGTTTTTCACAAGTTCAAGGGATTGACTACGATGAGACTTTCTCACCCGTAGCGATGCTTAAATCCGTCCGAATCATGTTAGCAATAGCTGCATATTTCGATTATGAAATTTGGCAGATGGATGTCAAAACAGCGTTCCTTAACGGTTTTCTTAAGGAAGAGTTGTATATGATGCAACCAGAAGGTTTTGTCGATCCAGAGAATGCTGATAAAGTATGCAAGCTCCAGCGTTCCATTTATGGGCTGGTGCAAGTATCTCGGAGTTGGAATCTTCGCTTTGATGAGGTGATCAAAGCGTTTGGGTTTATACAAGTTTACAATGAAGCTTGTATTTACAAGAAAGTGAGTGGGAGCTCTATAGCGTTTCTAATATTATATGTGGATGACATATTGCTGATTGGAAACAATATAGAATTTTTGGATAGCGTGAAGGGGTATTTGAACAAGAGTTTTTCGATGAAAGATCTCGGTGAAGCTGCTTTCATATTGGGCATCAAGATCTATAGAGATAGATCAAGACGCTTGATAGGACTTTCACAAAGCACATACCTTGATAAAGTTTTGAAGAAGTTCAAAATGGATCAATCCAAGAAGGGGTTCTTGCCGGTATTGCAAGGTACAAAGTTGAGTAAGACTCAGTGCCCAGTGACTGCGGAAGATAGAGAAAAGATGAGTGTCGTCCCCTATGCTTCAGCCATAGGCTCTATCATGTATGCAATGCTGTGCACAAGACCAGATGTCAGCCTTGCCATAAGTATGGCCGGAAGGTTTCAAAGTAATCCTGGTATGGATCACTGGACAGTGGTCAAGAATATCCTGAAGTACCTGAAAAGGACTAAAGATATGTTTCTCGTGTATGGAGGTGATCAAGAGCTCGTCGTAAAGGGTTACGTCGATGCAAGCTTTGACACTGATCCGGATGACTCTAAGTCTCAAACCGGATACGTATATATTCTCAACGGGGGAGCGGTAAGCTGGTGCAGTTCCAAGCAGAGCGTGGTAGCTGATTCTACATGTGAAGCGGAGTATATAGCTGCCTCGGAGGCGGCGAAGGAAGGTGTCTGGATGAAGGAGTTCATGACAGATCTTGGAGTTGTGCCTAGTGCACTGAACCCAATGACTCTGTTCTGTGACAACACTGGTGCCATTGCTCTAGCCAAGGAACCAAGGTTTCACAAGAGGACCAGACACATAAAGCGACGCTTCAATTCCATCCGCGATTCGGTCAAGGAGGAGGACATAAATATTTGCAAAGTACACACAGATTTGAATGTTGCAGATCCGTTGACTAAGCCTCTTCCACGGGCTAAGCATGATCAACACCAAGACTCTATGTGTGTTAGATTCATTACCTTGTAATGCTAGATTATTGACTCTAGTGCAAGTGGGAGACTGTTGGAAATATGCCCTAGAGGCAATAATAAAAGAGTTATTATTATATTTCCTTGTTCATGATAATCGTTTATTATCCATGCTATAACTGTATTGATTGGAAACTCAAATACACGTGTGGATGAATAGACAGACTTTGTGTCCCTAGTGAGCCTCTACAGGACTAGCTCGTTGATCAAAGATGACCGTGGTTTCCAGGTCATAGACATGAGTTGTCATTTGATAACGGGATCACATCATTAGGAGAATGATGTGATGGACGAGACCCAAACGTTAAACATAGCTTTTGATCGTGTCAGTTATCGCTATAGTTTTCTGCATGTCAAGTATAAGTTCCTATGACCATGAGATCATGTAACTCACTGACACCGTAGGAGTGCTTTGTGTGTGCCAAACGTCACAACGTAACTGGGTGACTATAAAGGTACTCTACAGGTATCTCCGAGGGTGTCTGTTGAGTTGACATGGATCGAGACTGGGATTTGTCACTCCGTGTAACGGAGAGGTATCTCCGGGCCCACTCGGTAATACGTCATCTCAATGAGCTCAAAGTGACCAAGTAGTTGGTCACGGGATTATGTATTACGGTAACGAGTAAAGAGACTTGCCGGTAACGAGATTGAACTAGGTATAGAGATACCGACGATCGAATCTCGGGCAAGTAACATACCGACGAGACAAAGGGAACTGTATACGGGATTGCCTGAATCCTTGACATCGTGGTTCATCCGATGAGATCATCGAGAAACGTGTGGGAACCAATATGGGTATCCAGATCCCGCTATTGGTTATTGACCTGGGAGTGTCTCGGTCATGTCTACATGGTTTCCGAACCCGCAGGGTCTACACACTTAAGGTTCGGTGACGCTAGAGTTGTTAGTGAGAACAGTGCATGGTTACCGAAGGTTGTTCGGAGTCCCGGATGAGATCCCGGACGTGACGAGGGTCTCCGGAATGGTCCGGGGACGAAGATTGATATATAGGATGAAAGGTTTCGGAGTCCGGAAGTGTTCCGGGGAGCATCGGGAAATCGGCGGATTACCGAAAAGGGTTTCGGGGGTCCCGGAAGTGGTTCTGGGCCTAATGGGCCACAAGGGGGGACACCACAGCCCTCATAGGGCTGTGCGCCCCCCCCCCCC
>LR738709.1:538844525-538887785 GCA_902687465.1 Secale cereale | reverse complement strand
CCTCCTAGGGCTGCCGCACCCCCCTGGCTTGGGGGGCAAGGCACCTAGGGGGGGAAACCCTAGGGCCTGGCCCTTGGCCGCCGCCCCCCCCCCTGCCCTGGCCGCCGGCCCCCCTAGGGGAAACCCTAGGGCGCCCCCCTCTCCTCCTTCCCCCTATATATAGAGAGGTAAAGGGAGGGCAGCGAACACACGTTTGTGCCTCGGTGCTGCCCTCCCTCTCCCATAACATCTTCATCTCCCGCGGTGCTTAGGCGAAGCCCTGCTGGAATTCTTCTCCACCATCACCACCACGCCGTCGTGCTGCCGGTCTCTCCATCAACCTCTCCTCCACCCCTTGCTGGATCAAGAAGGAGGAGACGTCCCCGAGCCGTACGTGTGAAGAACGCGGAGGCACCGTTGCTTCGGTGCTAGGATCTTCGGCGATCTGAATCGCGGCGAGTACGACTCCATCAACCGCGTTCTTAACGCTTCCGCTTAGCGATCTACAAGGGTACGTAGATCCAACTCTCCTCTCGTAGTAGCATCTCCTAGATTGATCTTGGTGAACGTAGGAAAAATTTTTGTTTCCCATGCAACGTTCCAACAGGAGGCAAGATCCTAGCTACGGTAAGGTTGTACACGAGATGTTTACGAGTTCAGGCCCTTCTCGGAAGAAGTAACAACCCTATGTCTCAGTGCCCGAAGGCGGTTGACTGGAATATGGATATGTGTATGTGTTACAGGGGGTGCGAACCCTTGTACCGGAGGAGGGGTGGCTTATATAGAGTGCGCCAGGACCCCAGCCATCCCCCATTACAGAGGGTTCAATGTTCATAAGAGCAGGACGTTACTGATAACGCATGTAATAAAAGATAATAAAGGCTATCATTACCGCGGAGCGAACGCCCGACCGTTTCTGGCGTTATGAGACCTTTTACATTCAGGAGTCGAGTGGTTTCTTGTACGATCAAGTGGCTTCATCCTTCCGAGTGGAATTGGGTTATCCGAGTGAGGTAAGCTGTCGAGTGAATTGCTCTCTTTGGCCATATCAGTTGGCAGCTTCTATAATCCTTGGAATGTCTTTGAGCTTTTAGGGCAATGACCTTGGGTAGGGTACTCAGATCAGGCATGTAACCCTACACTAGGTCTGTGGTATCATCAGCCGGCGCGACGAGTGCAGGCGGCACCATGGACGGCAAGTGCGATGAGGATTTGGCGTAACTACTCCTAGCAAAAAGGTGACGAGCACAGCGGTCGGGGGCGGCTAGGTCGACGAGCTCGTAAGCCATGGCCGCGGCCGTCGGGTGCCAGGCACCGGTGCTACAACGATTGGGGGGCATCACCTGCAAGCTCACAGGTAGGGCGGCCGTGTCTCACAAGCTCGAGGTGGAAGTCGAGCTAAGAGTACCAAGGGACACTCCCTGATGTTGTGACCGGCGTTCTGGAAAGCTACAACTGATGCGGCAAAAAGCTTTAACCAGCGGCGACAGATGCTGGAATCAACCACTGCCACAACAAAGAGTTACATCCGGTATCGCACAAAGCTTCAACCGGCGTTGGAAAAAGCTTCAAACACTGAATGTCGTTGCGAGGAGCTGGCTATTGCCAACAGGGAAAAGGTTCAACCGGTGTCGCAAAAAGCTTAAACCGTAGATAATAAATATTCAACCGTAGTTGGATTTTGCTACCACCGCCAAAGTTTTTGCTACATCCATCAAGGCGGAGCTGCGACCTCGCGATGGCGGCAGCGACAATTTGCTGCAACCATAGTAGGATTTTGCTACTGTCGCTGAAGGCTTTTGCTACGTCCATCCAGGCGGAGCTATGACCTCCCGGCGACGGCGAGAAGAATTTTGTTGCAACTGCAGTTCAACTTTGCTACTACCAATGAAGTTTTTTGCTACATCCATTTCAAGTGGCGTTGATTGACTGATGGCCATCATTGACGCAATTCATTGTAGCGAGCATTAACGGCGAGGGGCGGAGGCGAAGCTACAACCGAGAGCAACAATCGTCGCCGTCGAGAGCTACAATTGCAGGTGCAACTGTTTGATACGTCTCCAATGTATCTATAATTTTTAATTGTTCCATGCTATTATATTATCTGTTTTGTATGTTTTATATGCATTAATATGTTATTTTATATTATCTTTCGGACTAACTTATTAACCTAGAGCCTAGTGCCAGTTTCTGTTTTTCCTTGTTTTTGAGTTTCGCAGAAAAGGAACATCAAACGGAGTCCAAACAGAATGAAACTTTCGCGATAATTTTTCTTGAACCCGAAGACACCTCGTAGACTTGAGAACCAAGTCATAGGAGCCACGAGGCGGCGAAAAGGGGAGAGGGCGCGCCCTAGGGGGCTGTTGGCGCGCCCCCACCCTTGTGGGCCCCTCGCAGCTCCCCTCGCCAACATCTTTCGCCTATATATTCACATATATTCCTGAAACCTTAGGGGGGCATTGAAACCACTTTTCCACCGTCGTAACCTTCTGTATTCATAAGATCCCATCTAGAGGTCTTTTCCGGTAATCTGTCGGAGGGGGATTCAACCACGGAGGGCATCTACATCAACACCATTGCCCTTCTGATGAAGCGTGAGTAGTTTACCACAGACCTATGGGTCCATATCTAGTAGCTAGATGGCTTCTTCTCTCTCGTTGATTCTCAATACCATGTTCTCCTCGATGTTCTTGGAGATCTATCCGATGTAATCTTCTTTTGCGGTGTGTTTGTCGAGATCCGTTGAATTGTGGATTTATTATCAGCTTATCTATGAATATTATTTGAATCTTCTCTGAATTCTTATATGCATGATTTGATATCTTAGTAATTCTCTTCTAACAATCGGTTTGGTTTGGCCAACTAGATTGGTTTTTCTTGCAATGGGAGAAGTGATTTGCTTTGGTTTCAATCTTACGGTGATCTCACCCAGTGATAGAAGGGCTAGCGAGGCACGTATTGTATCGTTGCCATCGAGGATAAAAAGATGGGATTTTCATCATATTGCTTGAGTCAATTCATCTACAACATGTCATCTTACTTAAAGCATTACTTTATTCTTCATCAACTTAATACTCTAGATGCAGGCCGAAGTCAGTCGATGTGTGGAGTAATAGTAGTAGATGTAGGCCGGAGTCGGTCTACTTGATACAGACGTGATGCCTATATTACATAATCATTGCCTTAGATATCTTCATAAGTTTGTGCTTTTCTATCAATTGATCGATATTAATTTATTTACCCACTGTATTATTTGCTATCAATAGAGAAGCCTCTAGTGAAACCTATGGCCCTCGGGTCTATTTTCCATCATATTGGTTTCCGATCTACTATTTTGCAATCTTTTACTTTCCAATCTATAAACCAAAAACCAAAAATATTTAACCTTTTATTTATATATCTCTATCAGATCTCACTTTTGCAAGTAACCGTGAAGGGATTGACAACCCTTTTATCGCATTAGGTGCAAGTTGTTTGATTGTTTATGCAGGTATTGTTGATTTGTGCATTGTCTTCTACTGGATTGATAACTTGGTTCTCAAACAGAGGGAAATACTTATGTCTACTTTGCTGCATCACCCTTTCCTCTTCAAGGGAAAAACCAACGCAAGCTCAAGAAGTAGCAGGAAGAATTTCTGGCGCCGTTGCCCGAGAGATCTACGCCAAATCAAGACACACCAAGTACCCATCATAAAACTCACATCTCTTGCATTTACATTATTTTCCATTCGCCTCTCGTTTTCCACTCCCCCACTTCTAAAACGTTTTCAGAAAAACACAAAAAGATTTTCCTTTTTCCTTCATCCTTTTTATTAACCATTTTTCCGTTTGCCTTTATATTTGTCTGCTCGTTCATTAGATTGGTTTCTTCCACTATGTTTGAATCTGGGAAGGTTATTGCTGAAAATCTTGAGGAAAAACTTGGATGTTCTTCGGATGACAAAACTGAAACTCCTGCTAATTACAAAACAAAAACTTTTTGCGTGGGGGTGGTAATATCATTGGAAAAAGTGACATTCAAAAATTCTTTAATTGTACGGGACCTATGCCTACTAGTAAACGATCTATTCTTCTTGATACAAATTGCTATGTAGATGTCATTTGTATGCTTGTTGAGAAGTTAGAAATAAAATTTGTGCATATACATCCTGCCTTGCAAACGGTGTTTTACGAACTTCCCAATATTAATCATCCTATAGCCAAAAAGATTGCCACTATCATCCTCATGCAAGAATTTGATTTTATAATGCAAGAAGCTAAGGAGATTTTTGCTTTCTATAACAAACATGTTGCGCATCCTCCGATTGAAGATATCCTCCATGATAAAGAAACTATGCGTAGTTTGGAATCTAGGGACTATTAATCTTATAGCGAGAATCTTAGGAGGAGAGTTCCCCATTCAGAAATCTCTCAAGCCTTGTACCTTGAGACCTATGAGAAATTTTATTGGATTTCTAGGGGAATTCATGTGGGATTTAATAGGGACTGGTTGAATAAAATTATGAAACAACCTGTTAGGAATGAGTTAGGTATTCTTTATAATGATATATATGGTGACGATCATGATTATGGGTTTATGAATATTAAAATCACTAATCAAAATCCCTTTCACGATTTAAGTTCCTCCACTAGAAGAGAAATAAAATAAAGGATAGACTTGTTAAGACGAGCTTTAGAAGATTTAATGAGAAAAGAATTACACTTCAAAGATGACAATACTTAGATCTATGTTTTATGCCTAGCTAGGGGCGTTAAACAATTGCGCTTGTTGGGAGGCAACCCAATTCTTTTATTTTTTATTTTTCTTTTTAGTTCTGTTTTTCAATAAATACATATTATTACTTCTATATTAATTGTGTTTTGGTGTTTTAACTAGTGTTTGAGCCAAGTAAGACCTTTGAGATGGCTTAAGGTGACCGTTGATTTGATTTTGCTAAAAAATATAAACTTTTGCGCCCAGTGCATAAAATTCAATAATTCGCTGGAATGTGAAAACCTTCTGAAATTTTTACACACCATTTATATACAAATTACCTACGTCCTACTATTTTTTTAAGAACTTTTAGAGTTCCAGAAGTTTGTGAAGTTTTCAGATTACTACAAACTATTCTTTTTCTGACAGATTCTGTTTTCTATGTGTTGTTTGCCTATTTTGATGAATTTATGGCTAGTATCGGGGGCTATGAACAATGGAAAAGTTGTAATACATTAGATATTACACCAACATAAAATAAGAATGAGATCACAACAGTACCTTGAGTGGTTATTTTCTTTGTTTAACTAACGGATCTCACGAGTTTTCTGTTGAGTTTTGCGTTGTGAAGTTTTCAAGTTTTGGGTAAGGATTTGATGGACTATGGAATAAGCCACCCCAAGGTAATATTCACGGACAACTAAGAGCCTAAGCTTGGGGATGCCTCGGGAAGGCATCCCCTCTTTCGTCTTCGTCTATCGGTAACTTTACTTGAGGGTATATTTTTATTCATCACATGATATGTGTTTTGCTTGGAACGTCTTGTATGATATGAGTCTTTGCCTTTTATTTTGCCCAATCTCCTTGTTGTACACACCTTTTGAGGGGGACACGCTTGAATCGTGATTTATTAGAATACTCTATGTGCTTCAATTATATCTTTTGAGCTAGGCAATTTCGCTCTTGTGATTCACTTATATCTTTTTAGAGCACGGCGGTGGTTTTATTTTATATAAATTGTTGAACTCTCTTGCTTAAACTATATTATTTTGAGAGTCTTTAAAAACAGCATGGTAATTTGCTTGGGTTATGAATCTAGTCCTAATATGATAGGCATTTAAATTGGCGCTCATTGTATATTGATTGTTTATCTTTGCGTGGAGGTCGGGGGCGCGCGATGGTTAACTCCTACCAACCTCCCCCTAGGAGCATGCATTGTAGTACTTTGCTTTGAGGGCTAATAGATTTTTTGCAATACGTATGTGAGTTCTTTATGACTAATGTTGAGTCCATGGATTATACGCACTCTCACCCTTCCACCTTGCTAGCCACTCTAGTGCTGCACAACTTTCCCCGGTGCATCAAACCACCTTATACCCTTCCTAAAAATAGCCACCATAGCTACCTATTATGACATTTCCATAGCCATCTCAAGATATATTGCCATGTAACTCTAGCATTCCATTTTTTATGACACACGCCTTCTTTATCATATTGCTTTGCATGATCATGTAGTTGGCATAGAATTTGTGGCAGATACACCGTTCATATTTTTTATACATGTAACTCTTGATCATTGCACATCCCGGTACACCGCCGGAGGCATTCATATAGAGTCATATTTTGTTCTAGTATCAAGTTGTAATATCGAGTTGTAAGTAAATAAAAGTGTGATGGCCATCATTATTAGAGCATTGTCCCATGTGAGATTATAAATAAAAGAGGCCAAAGAAGCCCAAATAAATAAAAGAGGCCAAAGAAGCCCACAAAAAAAGAGGGTAAAGAGCCGAAATAAAAAAATGAGAGAAAAAGAGAGAAGGGACAATGTTACTATCTTTTTCCACACTTGTGCTTCGGAATAGCACCATGATCTT
Source organism: Secale cereale (assembly GCA_902687465.1). Taxonomy (NCBI): domain Eukaryota; kingdom Viridiplantae; phylum Streptophyta; class Magnoliopsida; order Poales; family Poaceae; genus Secale; species Secale cereale. Next base: position 538,881,239 of record LR738709.1, on the reverse strand, counting down.
CATGATAGAGATTCTCCTATGTTATCACTTCCATATACTAGTGGAAATTTTTCATTATAGAACTTGGCTTGTATATTCCAACGACGGGCTTCCTCAAATGCCCTAGGTCTTCATGAGCAAGCAAGTTGGATGCACACCCACTTAGTTTTCTTTTGAGCTTTCATACACTTATAGCTCTAGTGCATCCGTTACATGGCAATACCTACTCACTCACATTGATATCGATTGATGGACATCTCCATAGTCCATTGATTTGCCTAGTTGATGTGAGACTTTCTCCCTCCTTTTGTCTACCACCACCTTCTATTCCACCCATAGTGCGATGTCCATGGCTCAAGCTCATGTATTGCGTGAAGAGTTGAAAAAGTTTGACAAAGTAAATTATGAAAACAATTGCTGAATGACACCGGGATGGGCTATATTTATACTTTGTGTTAATAAAAGACTATATGATTTTGTAGGGATAACTATCTTTAGCCATGTTATTTTTGAAGCTTCGTAGATTGCTTTTAGTATGCTTGAAGTATTATTATTTTGATATTGATAAACTTTTGTTTTGAGTCTTATGGATCTGAACATTCATGCCATAATAAAGAAGTATTACATTGATAAATATGTTAGGTAGCATTCCACATCAAAAAATCTGTTTTTATTAGTTACCTACTCGAGGACGAGCAGGAAATAACCTTGGTGATGCTTGATATGTCAGCAAACGTATCTATAATTTTTGATTGTTCCTTGCTATTAGATTATCTGTTTTGGATGTTTTATATGCATTAATATGCTATTTCATATTATTTTTGGGACTAACTTATTAACCTAGAGCCTAGTGCCAGTTTATGTTTTTCCTTGTTTTCAAGTTTCAAACGGAGTCCAAACGGAATGAAACCTTCGCGATGATTTTTCTTTGCCCCGAAGACACCCCGTAGACTTGAGAACCAAGTCAGAGGAGCCACAAGGCGGCGACAAGATGGGGACGCCCCCACCCTTGTGGGCCCCTCGCAGGTCCCCTCACCGACCTCTTTCACCTATATATTCACATATATTCCAGAAACCCTAGGGGGCATCGAAACAACTTTTCCATCGATGTAAACTTCTGTATCCACAAGATCCCATCTGGAGGCCTTTTCCGGTACTCTACTGGAGGGGGATTCAACCACGGAGGGCATCTACATCAACACATTTTCCCTTCCAATGAAGCCTGCGTAGTTTACCACAGACCTACGGGTCCATAGCTAGTAACTAGATGGCTTCTTCTCTCTCTTTGATTCTCAATACCCTGTTCTCCTCGATGTTCTTGGATATCTATCTGATGTAATCTTTTTTTGCGGTGTGTTCGTCGAGATCCGATGAATTGTGGATTTATGATCAGCTTATCTATGAATATTATTTGAATCTTCTCTGAATTCTTATATGCATGGTTTTATATCTTATTAATTCTCTTGGAACTATCGGTTTGGTTTGGCCAACTAGATTGTTTTTTCTTGCAATGGGAGAAGTGCTTTGCTTTGGGTTCAATCTTGCGGTGATCTCACCCAGTGACAGTAGGGGTAACAAGGCATGTATTGTATTGTTGCAATCGAGGATAACAAGATGGGGTTTTCATCATATTGCTTGAGTTAATTCCGCTACATCATGTCATTTTACTTAAAGTGCTACTCTGTTCTTCATGAACTTAATACTCTAGATGCGTGTAGGAGCCGGTCGACGTGTGGAGTAATAGTAGTAGATGCAGGAAGGAGCCGGTCTACTTGACACAGACATGATGCCTATATTACATAATCATTGCCTTAGATATCTTCGTAAGTTTGCGCTTTTCTATCAATTGCTCAACAGTAATTTGTTCACCCACCGTATTATTTGCTATAAAGAGAGAAGCCTCTAGTGAAACCTATGGCCCCCCGGGTATATTTTCCATCATATTAGTTTTTGATCTACTATTTTGCAACGTTTTACTTTCTAATCTATGAACCAAAAACCCAAAAATATTTTACCTTTTATTTATCAATCTCTACCAGACCTCACTTTTGCAAGTAACCATGAAGGGATTGTCAACCCCTTTATCACGTTGGGTGCAAGATGTTTTATTGTTTGCGTATGTATTGGTGATTTGTGCATTGTCCCCTACTGGATTGATACCCTGGTTCTCAAACTAAGGGAAATACTTATCTCTACTTTTCTGCATCACCCTTTCCTCTTCAAGGGAAAAACCAACACAAGCTCAAGAAGTAGCACTGTTGCATGGGTCGAGGCAGTGACGAGGACGACCGGCAAGGATGGGGACCGGCGACAAGGACAATCGGCGAGGGTGGGGACCGGCGATGAGGAAGACCGATGAGGGCGGGGACCGGCGATGAGGATGGCCACCACAGGGGACAGGAGGCGCGGCGCCGCCCTCCTCGAGTGGGATATGTGGATCCAGCCCAACTGTCCGAGGAAGAAGAAGCTGGGGGCGATTCTTTTTTTTTTGCCCAGATCCAACGGCCGCACTCCTCACACCCAACGGCTTGGGATAGAACGACCGAAACTTTCGGCCGGCACACCGGCACCTATCAGCGCCCATAAAAAAACTGCCCAGTTTTGTTTGTTTGAAACTCGTAAACACTAATGAGTGCTTGTCGATATGCATTACCACATTTTACTTCGGTTAAAATGTTGCAAACTAGTGAGTGCTTGTGTACTATGCCCACCATGGGGCCTATCCTCGTGATGGTCCTCCTCGTGGGCGTGGTCGAGTGGGTGTGGGGCTTTATGATGGCAGTCATTAGTCGGAGTGGTGGGCTGGCACTAGCATGATGACTCCCCTCAACCTCCCCTGCTCGACCGCACTTGTTGCTTCCCTTCTCTCCCTCTTCCTCTCCTAACACTAGCCAAGTAGCCATGGAGCCATCGTTGCTGGACATCGTGGTCGGTGGTGCGCCATCGCTTGAGGAAGGTGTGGTCACGGGGCTTGCGGCAACCTCGGGGAGCCTGGTTGGGAACCTTTGGCTCCCAAGTCTAGGGTGGTGCCTGGGCTCTCGACCAGGAGGGTTGTGTCGCTACTCGCCCATCCGTGGGGGCTCTGCGCTGGTGAGATCTGCCATCCCGGCCCAGTGTGGCCGGAAGGGGATCATCGACGATCCCGGGCTCACCTGGGAAGACTGTGGGCTAAGGTTGGTTTGTGCCCCTGTAAGGCTTTGGGGTGTCTTTCGACGTGGTCCAGTAGTTGATGGTCGTGCACGAAATTGTGGTCCTCGATGTTGGTTCGGCGATTCCAGGGGGTGGTCCACCTAGTTGGATCTCATGTGATTATCATGGGCGTAGTGGTGGCTGCATTCCTTGGTCATGTGGGCAGCGAGGGGTGCAGCGGCGTGTGTACTTGGCTCCTTCTCTACTGTTGATAGTGGCGGCGCTCAGATCTGGATCTGGAGGCATGGACTAGGGGTGTCTTCCCCCGCGGTGGCCTATGTAGCCTAGGGACTTGATATGTCTCAAGCATATCAATAATTTTTGCTATCATGCTCCTTCTATACCATTATTAAATAGTTTTGCCAAATTTTTATACAATTTCATTATACTAACCTATTAATCCACAGTGTCGTTGTTGTTTTCTGCATATTTTTGGAATTTGAAGAAATAATATTTTTCATGGAGAAAATAAACAAATAATAATATTTACAAATTTTAACATCATGATGTCGTTATGGGCTAGAGACCTGCCGAAGGGGTGGGCCAAGGCATCCATGCGGGTTGCCCTTGCACCCTAGATGCTAGGCACGGTTACTCAAAACAAAAAGGTGCAAGCCACAAGGAGAGGTGATGTGGAGCATCCTGCTGTCATCCCATGGACATGCGCCATTGTTGGAAATATGTCCTAGGGGCAATAATAAATTGGTTATAATCATATTTCCTTGTTCATGATAATCGTTTATTATCCATGCTAGATTGTATAGATCGTAAGCTCAAATAAATGTCTGGATACATAGACAACTAGATGTCCCTAGTTAGACTCTACCGGACTAGCTCATTGATCAAAGATGGCTATGGTTTCCTAGCCATTGACATGAGTTGTCATTTCATATCGAGGTCATATCATTAGTGAAGGAAATATGCCCTAGAGGCAATGATAAAGATGTAATTTGTATTTCCTTATATCATGATAAATGTCTTTTTATTCATGCTAGAATTGTATTAACCGGAAACTTAGTACATGTGTGAATACATAGACAATACAGTATGTCCCTAGTATGCCTCTACTAGAATAGCTCATTGATCAAAGATGGTTATGTTTCCTAGCCATAGACATGAGTTGTCATTTGATCAACGAGATCACATCATTAGGAGAATGATGTGATGGACAAGACCCATCTGTTAGCTTAGCACTATGATCGTTTAGTTTTACTATTATGACTATGAGATTATGCAACTCCCGAATACTGGAGGAACACCTTGTGTGCTATCAAACATCACAACGTAACTGGGTGATAATAAATATGCTCTACAGGTGTCTCCGAAAGTATTCGTGGTGTTGGCATAGATCAAGAATAGGATTTGTCACTCCGAGTGTCGGAGAGGTATCTCTGGGCCCTCTCGGTAATGCACATCATAATAAGCCTTGCAAGCAAATGACTAAAGAGTTAGTCACGAGATGATGTATTACAGAACGAGTAAAGAGACTTGCCGGTAACGAGATTGAACTAGGTATTGAGATACCGACGGTCGAATCTCGGACAAGTAACATACCGATGACAAAGGGAACAACGTATGTTGTTATGCGGTTTGACTGATAAAGATCTTCATAGAATATGTAGGAGCGAATATGAGCATCCAGGTTCCGCTATTGGTTATTGACCGGAGATGAGTCTCGGTCATGTCTACATAGTTCTCGAACCCGTAGGGTCCGCACGCTTAACGTTTGATGACGATCGGTATTATGAGTTTATGAGTTTTGATGTACCGAAGGTAGTTCGGAGTCCCGGATGAGATCACGGACATAACGAGGAGTCTCGAAATGTCCGAGACATAAAGATTAATATATTGGACGACTATGTTTGTGTTGGGAATATGCCCTAGAGGCAATAATAAAAGTATTATTATTATATTTCCTTGTTCATGATAATCGTCTGTTATTCATGCTTGAATTGTATTGTACGGAAACAGCAATACATGTGTGGATACATAGACCACAATGAGTCCCTGGTAGGCCTCTAGTTACCAGCTCGTTGATCAACAGATGGTCACGGTTTCCTGACCATGGACATGGGATGTCAGTGATAACGGGATCACATCATTAGGAGAATGATGTGATGGACAAGACCCAATCCTGAGCATAACACGAGATCGTATAGTTCGTAATGCATAAGCTTTTCGGTGTCAAGTATTTATTCCTTAGACCATGAGGTTGTACAACTCCCGGATGCCGTAGGAATGCTTTGGGTGTGCCAAACGTCACAACGTAACTGGGTGGCTATAAAGGTATGCATCGGGTATCTCCGAAAGTGTCTGTTGAGTTGGTACGAACCGAGACTGGGATGTTGTCACTCCGTATGACGGAGAGGTACCTCTGGGCCCACTCGGTAAGACATCATCATAATGAGCTCAATGTGACTAAGTGGTTAGTCACGGGATGATGGATTACAGATCGAGTAAAGAGACTTGCCATGACGAGATTGAACAAGGTATCGGGAATACCGACGATCGAATCTCGGGCAAGTACCGTACCGATGGACAAAGGGAATAACGTACGGGATTAAGTGAATCCTTGACACGGTGGTTCATCCGATGAAGATCATCGAGGAACACGTGGGAACCAACATGGGTATCCAGATCCTGCTGTAGGTTATTGACCGGAGAGTGGTCTCGGTCATGTCTACGTGTCTCCCGAACCCGTAGGGTCTACACACTTAAGGTTTGGTAACGCTAGGGTCGTAGAGATAAATGCACGTGGAAACCCGAAAGTTGTTCGAAGTCCCGGATGAGATCCCGGACATCACGAGGAGTTCCGGAATGGTCCGGAGGTAAAGATTGATATACAGGAAGTCCAGTTTCGGCCATCGGGTGATCTTCGGGGGTCATCGGGAGCGTCCCGGGACCATCGGAGTGGCCCCGGGGGTCCACCGGGTGGGGCCACCCATACCGGTGGGGCCCCTAGGCCGCAAGCGGAAGTATCCAGCCCTAATGGGCAGGCGCACCACTAGGGGCCCACCTCCCCATGCGCCTAGGGTTGAAACCCTAGGGGGGAGGGGGCGCCCCACTAGCCTTGGGGGGCAAGGAACCCCCCCTGGCCGCCGCCCCCTGCAGATTGGATCTGCAGGGGCCCTGGCGCACCCCCTGGCCCCCTATATATATGTGGGAGGGGAGAGGGCAGCCGCACCCTTGCCCTGGCGCCTCTCCCCCTCCCGTCACACCTCCATACTCCAACGCAGGGCGCGCGGCGAAGCCCTGCTGCGATTTCCACTGCATCCGTCATCACACCGTCGTGCTGCCGGATCTCTGACGACTTCTCCTCCCCCCTTGCTGGATCAAGAAGGAGGTGACGTTGCTGCACCGTACGTGTGTTGAACGCGGAGGTGCCGTCCGTTCGGTGCTAGATCACCGGTGACGAAGAATGTGAAGAGTACGACTACTTCATCCACGCTTCTTCGAAAGCTTCCGCTCGCAATCTCCATAACGGTATGTAGATGCACTCTTACTTGCTCGTTGCTAGATGTCTCCATAGTTGGGTCTTGGTGAAGGCGTAGAAAATTTTTGAATTATGCTACGTTCCCCAACAGTGGCATCTGAGCTAGGTTTTATGCGTAGCATCTTGCACAAGTAGAACACAAACAGTTGTGGGCGTTTGTTTTTGTTCAACTTTCTTACCGTAACTAGTCAATCTTGATTCGGCGGTATTGTGGGATGAAGCGGCCCGGACCGACTTTACATGTACGCTTACGTGAGACTGGTTCCACCGACAGACATGCACTAGATGCATAAGGTGGCTGGCGGGTGTCTGTCTCTCCTACTTTAGTCGGATCGGATTCGATGAAAAGGGTCCTTATGAAGGGTAAATAGAAGTTGACAAATTACGTTGTGGTTTTGGCGTAGGTAAGAAATGTTCTTGCTAGAAATCCTATAGAAGCCACGTAAAACTTGCAACAACAATTAGAGGACGTCTAACTTGTTTTTGTAGCACGTGCTTTGTGACGGGGTATGGACAAGAACGAAGATGTAATGAATGATATATGTGATGTATGAGATTGATCATGTTTTTGTAATAGGGAATCACGACTTGCATGTCGATGAACTTGACAACCGGCAGGAGCCATAGGAGTTGTCTTAATTATTGTATGACCTGCGTGTCACTGAATAACGCCATGTAATTACTTTACTTCATTGCTAAACGTTAACTATAGTAGTAGAAGTAATAGTTGGCGTGACGACTTCTTCAAGACACGATGATGAAGATCATGATGATGAAGATCATGGTGTCGAGCCGGTGACAAGATGATCATGGTGCCTCGAAGATGGAGATCCAAGGAGCAAGATGATATTGGCCATATCATGTCACTTTAATTGATTGCATGTGATGTTTATCATGTTTATGCATCTTGTTTACTTAGAACGACAGTAGTAAATAAGATGATCTCTCACTAAAATTTCAAGAATTGTGTTTCCCCTAACTGTGCACCGTTGCTAAAGTTCGTTGCTCCGAAGCACCACGTGATGATCGGGTGTGATAGGTTCTAACGTTCGCATACAACGGGTGTAAGCCAGATTTACACACGCGATACACTTAGGGTTCACTTGACGAGCCTAGCATGTACAGACATGGCCTCGGAACACGGAAGACCGAAAGGTCGAACACGAGTCGTATAGAAGATACGATCAACATGAAGATGTTCACCGTTGCTGACTAGTCCGTCTCACGTGATGATCGAACATGGGCTAGTCGATTCGGATCGTGTATCACTTAGATGACTAGAGAGATGTCATTCTGAGTGGGAGTTCATTAAAATTTGATTAAGATGAACTTAATTATCATGAACTTAGTATAAATTCTTTACAATATATCTTGTAGATCAAATGGCCCACGCTCCAGTTTCCCTCAACTTCAACGCGTTCCTAGAGAAAACCAAGCTGAAAGACGATGGTAGCAACTATACGGATTGGGTCCGTAACCTGAGGATTATCCTCATAGCTGCCAAGAGATCATATGTCCTAGAAGCACCACTAGGTGACGCTCCCGCCCCGGCAAACCAAGACGTTATGAACGCTTGGCAGTCGCGTTGTGATGATTACTCCCTGGTTCAGTGTGGCATGCTTTACAGCTTAGAGTCGGGGCTCCAAAAACGTTTTGAGCACCACGGAGCATATGAGATGTTCGAAGAGCTGAAAATGGTTTTCCAAGCTCATGCCCGAGTCGAGAGATATGATGTCTCCGACGCATTCTACAGCTGTAAGATGGAGGAGAACAGTTCTGTCAGTGAGCACATCCTCAAGTTTTCAGGATTGCACAACCGCTTGTCTCAGCTGGGAATGAATCTCCCAGATGAAGCGGTCGTTGACAGAATCCTCCAGTCGCTCCCACCAAGCTTCAAGAGCTTCGTGTTGAACTTCAATATGCAGGGGATGGAGAAGTCCATTCCCGAGGTGTATTCGATGCTGAAATCAGCAGAGGTAGACATCAAGAAAGAACATCAAGTGTTGATGGTCAATAAAACCACTAAGTTCAAGAAAGGCAAGGGTAAGAAGAACTTCAAGAAGGACGGCAAGGGAGTTGCCGCGCCTGGCAAGCATGTTGCTGGGAAGAAGCCAAAGTATGGACCCAAGCCTGAGACAGAGTGCTTTTATTGCAAGGGAACGGGTCACTGGAAGCGGAACTGCCCCAAATATTTAGCAGACAAGAAGGCCGGCAACGTCAAAGGTATATATGATATACATGTTATTGATGTGTACCTTACCAGCACTCGTAGTAGCTCCTGGGTATTTGATACCGGTGCAGTTGCTCACATTTGTAACTCAAAACAGGAGCTGCGGAATAAACGGAGGCTGGCGAAGGATGAGGTGACGATGCGCGTCGGGAATGGTTCCAAGGTCGATGTGATCGCCGTCGGCACGCTGCCTCTACATCTACCCTCGGGATTAGTTTTAAACCTCAATAATTGTTATTTAGTACCAGCTTTGAGCATGAACATTGTTTCTGGATCTCGTCTTATGCGAGATGGCTACTCTTTCAAATCGGAGAATAATGGTTGTTCTATTTATTTGAGAGATATGTTTTATGGTCATGCGCCGCTGGTCAATGGTTTATTTTTGATGAATCTCGAACGTAGTGATACACATATTCATAGTGTAGATGCCAAAAGATGTAAAGTTGATAATGATAGTCCCACATACTTGTAGCATTGCCGCCTTGGTCATATTGGTGTCAAACGTATGAAGAAGCTCCATTCAGATGGACTTCTGGAGTCTCTTGATTATGAATCATTTGACACGTGCGAACCATGCCTCTTGGGCAAGATGACCAAGACTCCGTTCTCCGGAACAATGGAGCGAGCAACCAACTTGTTGGAAATCATACATACCGATGTGTGCGGTCCAATGAGTGTTGAGGCTCGCGGAGGCTATCGTTATGTTCTCACCCTCACGGATGACTTGAGTAGATACGGGTATATCTATTTGATGAAACACAAGTCTGAGACCTTTGAAAAGTTCAAGGAATTTCGGAATGAGGTTGAGAATCAACGTGACAGAAAAATAAAGTTCTTGCGATCGGATCGTGGGGGTGAATATTTAAGTCATGAATTTGGCACACACCTTAGGAGCTGTGGAATTTTTTCACAATTGACACCGCCCGGAACACCTCAACGTAACGGTGTGTCCGAACGTCGAAATCGTACTCTGTTGGACATGGTGCGATCTATGATGTCCCTCACCGATTTACCGCTATCTTTTTGGGGTTATGCTTTAGAGACTGCCGCATTCACTTTAAATAGGGCTGAGTCGAAATCCGTTGAGACGACTCCGTATGAACTTTGGTTTGGCAAGAAACCGAAGCTGTCGTTTCTGAAAGTTTGGGGTTGCGATGCTTATGTCAAGAAACTTCAACCTGAAAAGCTCGAACCCAAATCGGAAAAATGCGTCTTCATAGGATACCCAAAGGAAACGATTGGGTACACCTTCTACCACAGATCCGAAGGCAAAGTCTTTGTTGCCAAGAATGGATGCTTTCTGGAGAAAGAGTTTCTCTCGAAAGAAGTGAGTGGGAGGAAAGTAGAACTTGATGAGGTGACAGTCACCCCTCCTATACCGGAAAGTAGCGCAGCGCAGGAAACTGTTCCTGAGGTGCCTGCACCGACAAGGGAGGACGTTGATGATAATGATCATGAAGAAACAGATCAAGTTACTACTGAACTTCGAAGGTCCACGAGGGCACGTTCCGCACCAGAGTGGCAACCCCGTCCTGGAAATCATGTTGTTAGACAACGGTGAACCTTCGAACTATGAAGAAGCGATGGCGGGCCCGGATTCCAATAAATGGCTTGGAGCCATGAAATCCGAGATAGAATCCATGTATGAAAACAAAGTATGGACTTTGGTGGACTTGCCTGATGATAGGCACGCCATAGAAAACAAATGGATATTTAAGAAGAAGACAGACGCGGATGGTAAGGTGACCATCTATAAGGCTCGGCTTGTCGCTAAGGGTTATCGACAAGTTCAAGGGATTGACTACGACGAGACTTTCTCTCCCGTAGCGATGCTGAAGTCAGTCAGAATCATGTTAGCTATTGCCGCATTCTATGATTATGAGATATGGCAAATGGACGTCAAAACAGCATTCCTTAATGGCTTCCTCAAGTAAGAGTTGTATATGATGCAACCGGAAGGTTATGTCGATCCAGAGAACGCTAACAAGGTATGCAAGCTCCAGCGCTCGATTTACGGGCTGGTGCAAGCATCTCGGAGTTGGAATATTTGCTTTGATGAAGTGATCAAAGCGTTTGGATTTATACAGACTTATGGAGAAGCCTGTATCTACAAGAAAGTGAGTGGGAGCTCTGTGGCATTTCTCATATTATATGTGGATGACATATTGCTGATGGGAAATGATATAGAATTCTTGGAAAATGTAAAGGCCTACTTGAATAAAAGTTTTTCAATGAAGGACCTTGGAGAAGCTGCTTACATATTAGGCATCAAAATCTATAAAGATAGATCAAGACGCCTCATTGATCTTTCACAAAGTACATACCTTGACAAAATATTGAAGAAGTTCAATATGGATCAGTCAAAGAAAGGATTATTGCCTGTTTTGCAAGGTATGAGATTGAGCAAGGCTCAGTCGCCGACCACGGCAGAAGATAGAGAAAAGATGAGTGTCATTCCCTATGCCTCGGCCATAGGTTCTATCATGTATGCCATGTTGTGTACCAGACCTGATGTGAACCTTGCCATAAGTTTGGTAGGGAGGTACCAAAGTGATCTCGGTACGGAACACTGGACAACGGTCAAGAACATCCTGAAGTACCTGAAAAGGACTAAGGATATGTTTCTCGTTTATGGAGGTGACGAAGAGCTCGTCGTAAAGGGTTACGTCGATGCTAGCTTCGACACAGATCTGGATGACTCTAAGTCTCAAACCGGATACGTGTATATTTTGAACGGAGGGGCAGTCAGCTGGTGCAGTTGCAAGCAAAGCGTCGTGGCAGCATCTACATGTGAAGCGGAGTACATAGCTGCTTCTGAAGCAGCGCAGGAAGGAGTCTGGATGAAGGAGTTCATCACCGACCTAGGAGTCATTCCAAGCGCGTCAAGCCCGATGACTCTCTTCTGTGACAACACTGGTGCTATTGCCATTACCAAGGAGCCCAGGTTTCACAAGAAGACCAAGCACATCAAGCGCCGTTTCAACTCCATCCGGAATTATGTTCAGGATGGAGATATAGATATTTGTAAAGTGCATGTGGATCTGAATGTCGCAGACCCGTTGACTAAACCTCTTTCACGGGCAAAACATGATCAACACCAGAACTCTATGGGTGTTCGATTCATCACAATGTAACTAGATTATTGACTCTAGTGCAAGTGGGAGACTGTTGGGAATATGCCCTAGAGGCAATAATAAAAGTATTATTATTATATTTCCTTGTTCATGATAATCGTCTGTTATTCATGCTTGAATTGTATTGTACGGAAACAGCAATACATGTGTGGATACATAGACCACAATGAGTCCCTGGTAGGCCTCTAGTTACCAGCTCGTTGATCAACAGATGGTCACGGTTTCCTGACCATGGACATGGGATGTCAGTGATAACGGGATCACATCATTAGGAGAATGATGTGATGGACAAGACCCAATCCTGAGCATAACACGAGATCGTATAGTTCGTAATGCATAAGCTTTTCGGTGTCAAGTATTTATTCCTTAGACCATGAGGTTGTACAACTCCCGGATGCCGTAGGAATGCTTTGGGTGTGCCAAACGTCACAACGTAATTGGGTGGCTATAAAGGTACGCATCGGGTATCTCCGAAAGTGTCTGTTGAGTTGGTATGAACCGAGACTGGGATGTTGTCACTCCGTATGACGGAGAGGTACCTCTGGGCCCACTCGGTAAGACGTCATCATAATGAGCTCAATGTGACTAAGTGGTTAGTCACGGGATGATGGATTACGGATCGAGTAAAGAGACTTGCCATGACGAGATTGAACAAGGTATCGGGAATACCGACGATCGAATCTCGGGCAAGTACCGTACCGATGGACAAAGGGAATAACGTACGGGATTAAGTGAATCCTTGACACGGTGGTTCATCCGATGAAGATCATCGAGGAACACGTGGCAACCAACATGGGTATCCAGATCCCGCTGTTGGTTATTGACCGGAGAGTGGTCTCGGTCATGTCTACGTGTCTCCCGAACCCGTAGGGTCTACACACTTAAGGTTCGGTAACGCTAGGGTCGTAGAGATAAACGCACGTGGAAACCCGAAAGTTGTTCGGAGTCCCGGATGAGATCCCGGACATCACGAGGAGTTCCGGAATGGTCCGGAGGTAAAGATTGATATATAGGAAGTCCAGTTTCGGCCATCGGGTGATCTCCGGGGGTCATCGGGAGCGTCCCGGGACCACTGGAGTGTCCCCGGGGGTCCACCGGGTAGGGCCACCCATCCCGGTGGGGCCCCTAGGTCGAAAGGGGAAGTGTCCAGCCCTAATGGGCGGGCGCACCACTAGGGGCCCACCTCCCCATGCGCCTAGGGTTGAAACCCTAGGGGGGAGGGGGCGCCCACTAGCCTTGGGGGGCAAGGAACCCCCCCCCCCCTGGCCGCCGCCCCCTGCAGATTGGATCTGCAGGGGCCCTGGCGCACCCCCTGGCCCCCTATATATATGTGGGAGGGGAGAGGGCAGCCGCACCCTTGCCCTGGCGCCTCTCCCCCTCCCGTCACACCTCCATACTCCAACGCAGGGCGCCCGGCGAAGCCCTGCTGTGATTTCCACTACATCCGTCATCACGCCGTCGTGCTGCCGGATCTCTGACGACTTCTCCTCCCCCCTTGCTGGATCAAGAAGGAGGTGACGTTGCTGCACCGTACGTGTGTTGAACGCGGAGGTGTCGTCCGTTCGGCGCTAGATCATCGGTGACGAAGAACGTGAAGAGTACGACTACTTCATCCACGCTTCTTCGAAAGCTTCCGCTCGCAATCTCCATAACGGTATGTAGATGCACTCTTACTTGCTTGTTGCTAGATGTCTCCATAGTTGGATCTTGGTGAAGGCGTAGAAATTTTTTGAATTATGCTACGTTCCCCAACAGTTTGGACACCGGAAGGGTTTCGAAAGGTTTCGGTCATATACGGGGGTACTGGGGGGTTACCGGAACCCCCCGGGGAGTTAATTGGGCCTCATGGGCCCTAGTGGGAGAAAAGAAGGGGCAGCCAGGGCAGCTGCGCTCCCCCTCCCCCTCTAGTCCGAATTGGACAAGGAGGGGGGTGGCGCCCCCCTCTTTCCTTCTCTTCCTCTCCCTTTCCTTCTCCCCTCCTAATACAACTAGGAAAAGAGGGAGTTCTACTCCCGGTAGGAGTAGGACTCCTCCCTTGGCGCGCCCTCCTCCTGGCCGGCCGCCTCCCCCTAGCTCCTTTATAACGAGGGAAGGGGGGTACTTCTATACACATAATTTGATTAGTTGATCTCTTCCAACCGTCTGCGGTGCCCCCCTCCACAGAAACACACCTCGGTCATACCGTTGCAGCGCTTAGGCGAAGCCCTACGCCGGTAGCTTCATCATCTCCGTCACCACACCATCGTGCTGACGAAACTCTGCCGTGAAGCTCTACTGGATCAAGAGCTCATGGGACGTCATCAAGCTAAACGTGTGATGAACGCGGAGGTGCCGTACCTTCGGTACCTGATCGGTTGGATCGCGAAGAAGTTCGACTACATCAACCGCGTCACTAGACGCTTCCGCTTTCGATCTACGAGGGTACGTAGACACACTCTCCCCTCTCGTTGCTATGCATCTAGTATATAGATCTTGCGTGATCGTAGAATTTTTTGAAATACTGCGTTCCCCAACAATTAGGAGAACGATGTGATGGACGAGAACCAAACTATAAATGTAGCATATGATCGTATCAAGTTTATTGCTATCGTTTTCTGCATGTCAAGTATATATGTTCCTATGACCATGAGGTCATGCAAGTCACTGACACCGTAGGGGTGCCTTGTGTGTACCAAACATCGCAACGGAACTGGGTGGCTATAAAGGTGCTCTACAGGTATCTCTGAGGGTGTCTATTTAGTTGGCATGGATCAAGACTGGGATTTGTCACTCTGTATGATGGAGCGGTATCTCAGGGCCCACACGGTAATACAACATCACAATAAGCTTGCAAGCAATGTGAATAATGAGTTAGCCATGTGATATTGTATTACAGAACGAGTAAAGGGACTTGTCGGTAACGAGATTGAACTATGTATGGAGATACCGATGATCAAATCTCGGGCAAGTAACATACCGATAGACAAAGGGAACTACATACGGGATTAACTGAATCCTTGACATCGAGGTTTGGCCGATAAGATATTCATAGAATATGTGGGAACCAATATGGTCTTCCAGGTCCTGCTATTGGTTATTGACCGTAGAGGTGTCTCGGTCATCTCTGCATATTTCTCGAACCCGCGGGGTCTACACACTTAACGTTTGGTGACGATATAAGTATAGTTGAGTCATTGTGTTGGTGATCAAAGGTTGTTCGGAGTCCCGGATCAGATCCCCGATGTGATGAGGAACTATGGAATGGTCCGGATGTGAAGATTGATATATAGGATGATGGGAATCGGAGTCCGAAAGTGTTTCGAGGGGTACCGAGGAGTCGTCGGAAGACCGAAAGGAGTTTCGGGGGTCCCAGCAAGTGTTGCGGGCCTCATGGGCGAAAAGGGGGGAGGCACATCAGCCCACATAGGGGTTGTGTGCCCCCTCAACCCTTCCCCATGCAGCCAGGAGGGTGGGGGCGCCCCTAGGGCTGTCGGCCCCCTCTGGCTTGGGGGCAAGGCACCTAGAGGGGGCCACCCAAACCCTAGCCGCTCCCATCTCCCTTGTGGCCGCTGCCCCCTAGGGGGAAACCCTAGGGTGCCTCCACCCCTCCCTCCCCCTATATGTAGTGAGAGAAAGAGAGGGCAACCGCACCCTTATAGGCCATGACGCTTCCCCTCCTCTCCCTCGTAGCTCTTCTACTCTCCACAGACGCACGTAGTAGCCCTGCTGAAATTCGTCCACCATCACCATCTCCACGCCGTCGTGCCGCCGGAGGACTTGAGCTACTACTTTACCTTCGCTCGCCGGATTGAGGAAGTGAAGGTGTCATCAAGCCATACGTGTGTTGAACGCGGAGGTGCCGTCCATTCGGCACTAGATCGGAGTTCGCGGGACGGTTCGTTATTGGATCACGAAGATGTACCACTACATCAACCACGCTCTGTAACGCTTAAGCTTAGCGATCTACAAGGGTATGTGGATCTAACTCTCCTCTCGTAGATGTGCATCTCCTAGATTGGTTCTTGGGTGTTCGTAGGATTTTGTTTGTTTCCCATGCAACGTTCCTCAACAGTGGCATCATTACCTAGGTCTATGCGTAGATGACATCACGAGTAGAGCACAAAGGAGTTTGTGGGCATTGATATTCAGATTGCTTCCTTCCCTAGTCTAATTTTGATTCAGCAGTATTGTGGGATGAAGCGGCTTGGACCAACTTTACATGTCCACGTACATGAGCCGGTTCCATCGACAGACATGCAACTTGTTACATAAAGATGGTTGGCGGGTGTCTGTCTCTCCCACCTTAGTTGAATCGGATTCGACAAAGGTGGTCCTTGTAGAAGGTTGAATAGAAATTTGCATATCACCGTTGTGTCTTTGTGTAGGTAAGTTCGTTCTTGCTAGATACCCATAGCAGCCATGTAAAACATGCAACAACAATTAGAGGACGTCTAACTTGTTTTTGCAGGGTATGATGTGATATGATATGGCCAAGGACATGATGAGATATATTTGACGTATGAGATGATCATGTTTTGTATATATTATCACGACTTGCATGTCGATGAATACGGCAACCAGCAGGAGCCATAGGGTTGTCTTTAATTATTGTATGACATGTGTGTCAATCATTAAGCGCTATGTAATGCTTTACTTTATCGCTAAACGGTAGTAATAGTTGTAGAAGCATGGTTGGCGTGACTACTCCGATGACGACACGATGATGGAGATCATGGTGTCATGACGGTGACGATGGAGATCATGCGGATGCTTTGGAGATGGAGATCAAAAGCACAAGATGATGGCCATATCATGTCACTTATGATTTGCATGTCATGTTAATCCTTTTATGCATGTTATTTTGCATAGGACGCCGGTAGCATTATAAGGTGATCCCTCACTATAATTTCAAGATAACATTGTGTTCTCCCTAAGTGTGCACCGTTGCGAAAGTTCGTCGTTTCAAAGCACCACGTGATGATCAAGTGTGATAGATTCTACGTTCACATACAACGGGTGCAAGCCAGTTTTGCACATGCGGAACACTTGGGTTAAACTTGACGAGCCTAGCATGTACAGACATGGCCTCGGAACACAAGAGACCGAAAGGTCGAACATGAGTCATATAGTAGATATGATCAACATGGAGATGTTCACCATTGAAACCACCTCATCTCACGTGATGATCGGACTTGGGTTGGTGAATTTGGATCATGTTACACTTGGACAACCGGAGGGATGTTGATTTGAGTGGGAGTTCTTAGCTAATATGATTAATTGAACTCATTATCATGAAAAATAGTCTAAATTGTCCTTGCAAATTATGTTGAAGATCAATAGCTCATGCTGTAGCTCCCTGTGTTAATACGTTCCTAGAGAAAGACTAAGTTGAAAGATATGTTGAGCAATTATGCGGACTAGGTCCGTAATCTGAGGATTGTCCTCACTGCTGCACAGAAGGCTTATGTCCTTGATGCACCGCTCGGTGTACCAGCCCCTCTAGCGTCGTATGTGGATGTTGTGAACATATGACAGACCGTTCTGATGACTACTTGATAGTTTAGTGCGCCATGCTTTACGGCTTAGAACCAAGACTTCAAAGGCGTTTTGAACGTCATGGAGCATATGAGATGTTCCAGGAGTTGAAGTTTATTTTTCTGAAAAATGCACGGATCAAGAGGTATGAGACCTCCGATAAGTTCTATACCTACAAGATGGAGGAGAATAGCTCAGCCAGTGAGCAAGTGCTCAGAATGTCTGGGTGCTACAATCGCTTGAATCAAGTGGGAGTTAATCTTCCAGATAAGATAGTGATTGGCAGAGTTCTCCAGTCACTATCACCAAGCTGCTAGAACTTCGTGATGAACTATAACATGCAAGGGATTGAAATGATCCCGGAGTTGTTTGCGGTAGGCCGCGAAGGTAGAAATCAAGAAGGAGCGTCAAGTGTTGATGGTTAACAAGACCAATGGTTTCAAGAAGGACAAGGGCAAGAAGGGAAACTTCATGAATGGCAAGCCAGTTGCCGCTTCAGTGAAGAAACCCAAGGTTGAACCCAAACCCGAGACTAAGTGCTTCTATTGTAAGGGGAACGATCACTAGTAGCGGAACTACCCCAAATACTTGGTAGATAAGAAGGTTGTCAACTTCAACACAAGTATATTTGATATAAGTGTTATTGATGTGTACCTACTAGTACTCCTAGCAGGACCTGGGTATGAGATACCGGTTCAGTTGCTAATATTGGTAACTCGAAACAAAAGCTGCGGAATGGAGACTAGCTAAGGGCGAGGTGATGATGTGTGTTGGAAGTGTTTCCAAGGTTGATGTGATCACCATCACACGCTCCCTCTACCTTCGAGATTAGTGTTGAACCTAGATAAATGTTTTCTAGTGTCTGCATTGAGGCATGAACATGATTAGATTGTGTTTATTGCAATATGGTTATTCATTTAAGTAAGAGAATAATGGTTATTCTGTTTACATGAATAATACCTTATATGGTCATGCACCCAATGTGAATGGTTTATTGAATCTCGATCGTAGTGATACACATGTTCATAATATTGATGCCAAAAAATGTAGAGTTGATGATGATAGTACCACTTTATTGTGGCATTGCCGCTTAGTCATATTGGTGCAAAGCGCATGGACAAAACTCCATGCTAATGGACTTTTGGAGTCACTTGATTTTGAATCACTTGACACATGCGGACCATGCCTCATGGACAAGATGACTAAAACCCCGTTTTTCGGAACAATAGAACGGGCAAGTGACTTGTTGCAAATCATACATACTGATGTGTGTGGTCCTATGAGTATTGACGCATGCGGTGGATGTCGTTATTTCATCACCTTCACCGATGACTTGAGTAGATATGGGTATATTTACTTAATGAAGCATATGTCTGAAACGTTTGAAAAGTTCAAGCAATTTTGGAGTGAAGTTGAGAATCATTGTAACAAGAAGATTAAATTCCTACGATCCGATCGAATGGAAAATATATGAGTTATGAGTTTGGCAACCACTTAAGACAATGTGGAATTGTTTCACAGTTGACGCCACCTGGAACACCACAGCATAATGGTGTGACCGAATATCGTAATCGTACGTTATTGGATATGGCGCGTTCTATGATGTCTCTTGCCGATCTGCCACTATCACTTTGGGGTTATGCGTTAGAGACAACTACATTCACTTTAAAAAGGGCACCATCTAAGTCCATAGACACGACACTGTATGAACTATGGTTTGGCAAGAAACCTAAGTTGTCGTTTCTTAAGGTTTGGGGCTGCGATGCTTATGTCAAAAGGCTTCAGCTAGAAAAACTTGAACCAAAGCGAAAAAATGTGTCTTCATAGGATACCCAAAGGATACAGTTCGATATACCTTCTATCTCAGATCCAAGGGCAAAGTGTTTGTCACTAAGAATGGGTCCTTTCTCGAGAAAGAGTTTCTCTCGAAAGAATTGAGTGGGAGGAAGATAGAACTTGGTGAGGTTGTTGAACCTTCAATTCAACCAGAGAGTAGCGCAATGCAGAAAGAAGTTTCGGTGGCACCTATGTCAGTTGAAGAGGAACCTAATGATGGTGATCATGAGCCTTCGGATCAAGTTACTATCGAACCTCGTAGGTCGACGAGGATACGTACTACTCCTGAAGGGTACGGTAACCCTGTCTTAGAGGTCATGTTGTTGGACAACGATGAACCTATGAGCTATGGAGAAGCGATGGTGGGCCCGGATTCCAACAAATGTTTAGAGGACATGAAATCTGAGATGGGATCCATGTATGAAAACAAAGTGTGGACTTTGTAAGTATTACTTGAAGGGCGAAAGGACATTCAGAATAAATGGATCTTCAAGAAAAAGACAGACGCGAACGGTAATGTCACCGTCCATAAAGCTCGACTTGTGGCAAAGGAGTTTTCACAAGTTAAAAGAGTTGGCTACGATGAGACTTTCTCACCCATAGCGATGCCTAAGTCCGTCAGAATTATGTTAGCAGTTGCTGCATTTTTTGATTACAAAATCTGGAAGATGGATGTCAAAACATTGTCTGAACCATTTACGAAGGAAGAAATCGACAGAATAATCAAAATCATACCTTCAGATCGTGCACCTGGACCTGATGGATTTACAGGATAGTTTCTGAAAATTTGTTGGCATATCATCGCTCCTGACTTTTACAAATTGTGCCAAAACTTTATGGAAGGAAAAACCAACTTACAATGCCTAAACAATTCTCTTGTAACTTTAATACCCAAGAAGCTCAATCCCGAGAGAGTAAATGACTTTCGCCCAACTTCACTGCTGAATTGTGTTCTCGGAGTTCTTACTAAATTGTTGGTTGAACATCTACAAAGTTGGATTTCGAAGCTCGTGCATCACAACTAGTACGGGCTCATCAAGTCTTGCAACATTCAAGATTGCCTTGGTTGGGACTTCGAATACTTACACCCATGCAAATCTTGAGGCAGACCGATTGTCATTTTAAAGCTTGATTTCAAAAAAGTGTTTGACACACTGGGGCACACCTTCATTCTTGATATGCTTAAAGTGGAGGGGTTTGACAGAAGATGGAGCATTTGGATTGAGAATATCCTAGACTTTGGAACCTCTCAGTGCTGCTCAATGGCATCCCAGGAACAGAATTTAAATGTAAACGGGGTGCAAGACAAGGGGACCCCATATCCCCCTGCTGTTTGTGCTGGCAGCCAATCTTTTGCAATCATTAGTAGACAAATCTTGGCAGGAAGGAAATCTCACACTCTTGATTGATCAACCTCCATTTGAAGACTACACTGTGATCCAATACGCAGACAATACTCTGATTGTACTACTGGTCGATCATGATCAGCTTCGAGTAATTAAAAATCTCCTGGATTCATACGCTACAGCGAGTGGTCTTAAAATAAATTATTGCAAATTTCAGCTCATACCTATAAATGCCAGACCATAGGATGTCAACGAATTGGCTCAAACACTAGGATGTGAAACTGGGTCTATGCCTTTCCCATACCTCGGGCTCCCAGTTGGAACTACAAGACCTACAGTTGGAGAACTAATGACACTTGTTGACAAGATTAAAAGAAGACTGGCCGCGGCGATGATTTGGTTAAATTATGGTAGCACAATTCAGTATGTGAACTCTTCCCTCTCTTCCTTGTTGTCATTAGCCATGTGTGTTCTCAAAATACTAGATAAGTTGGTTGAACTATTCGACCGGGCTCGAAGACATTGTATCTGGCGCAAGGTTTTGGACAGGGACGCGCGCACGCACTCTTTGGCGGCTTGGGATTTGGTTTGCCGTCCAAAAAACAAAGGAGGTTTGGGTGTGGTTAACCTTAAGATTCAAAGCCAAGCTTTACTTCTGAAGTTCATACACAAATCTATGCACAAGAAGGATACGCCCTAGGTCCTGCTTTTGTGGAACAAATATTCCAATGATGTGCCACCACATGCCATGCATGCTTGTGGTTCCTTTTGGTTGCATGATGTCTTCTCGCTGATCGACATATATAGGGGAGTTACCGTCCGTATTCCAAGGGCTGGTGACGTCATCCTGCTATGGAAGGATGTATGGACTGATGAAACAGCTCTACAGAACACATATCATCATCTCTTTTCCTATGCAAAGGATGAAGACGTCTCACTTGCTCGCTTCCACGATGACAGCCACCTCCAGAACAACTTCCATCTACCACTCTCAGTTGAAGCCATGCAAGAATACAATCTGCTACAATCGCAAATAGAGACAATCAACCTATAGCCAATGGTAGCCGACGAATGGATAACTTGATGGGGAGACACAACATACAAGCCAAGCAAGTTCTATAAGCTCTGTTTGAGAGATCGGATGCCCCCTCTTTATATCACTAAGATTTGGAAAAGTAAATGCCTTATGCAACACAAAGTATTTGCTTGGTAGATGCTGTAGGATCGAAAGTAGGTCTAGAGGGGGGGTGATTAGACTACTTGACAATATAAAAAATCTGCCTTTAGATCATGCAAAGTTTTTGGCAGTTTCACAAACAAGATCAAATCAAGTAACACCCTACACATGCAATTCTAGAGTATATGCAGCGGAAAGTAAATTGCACATGTAAAAAGAGAGGTGGAGAAGATCAAACGCAGTTTGGTGACACGGAGATTTTTGTCGTGGTTCCGATAGGTGGTGCTATCGTACATCCACGTTGATGGAGACTTCAACCCACGGAGGGTAACGGCTGCGCGAGTCCACGGAGGGCTCCACCCACAAAGGGTCCACGAAGAAGCAACCTTGTCTATTCCATCACGGCCTACGCCCACGGAGGACTAGCCTTACTCGGGGTAGATCTTCACGAAGTAGGCGATCTCCTTGCCCTTACAAACTTCTTGGTTCAACTCCACATCATCAAGACGGAGGCTCCCAAGCGACACCTAACCAATCTAGGAGGCACCACCCTCCAAAAGGTAATAGATGTTGTAGATGATGATGAACTCCTTGCTCTTGTGCTTCAAATGATAATCTCCCCAACACTCAACTCTCCTCACTGATATGGCTGTGGTGGAAGAAAGATTTGAGTGGAAAGCAACTTGGGAAGGCTAGAGATCAAGTTTCATATGGTAGGAATGGAATGGCTTGATCTCAACACAAGGGTAGGTGGTTCACTTCTCAGAAAGTGTATGGTAGAAGTGGTGGTACTTTCTGATGGCTCTCCTCACGAATGAGGAGGGGGTGGAGGGGTATATATAGCCTCCACACAAAATCCAACCGTTACACACACATTTGACCAATCTCGGTGAGACCGAAGTTAAACTCGGTCAGACCGAAAGTTCAAATATAGTGAACGTTGGGATTTTCGGTGGGACCGAAAATACCATCTCGGTGAGACCGAAGTGAGTCAAAGGTTAGGGTTTGCCATTTCGGTGAGACCGAAAATATAAACTCGGATATTCCGAATTGATGTCAACTGATCACAGAAGGTTGGCAGCCCTTTTTCGGTGAGACCGAAACTCAGAATCGGTTTGACCGAGAAGCTAGGGTTTGGAGAAACAACTGAAGTGGTTCATCTCGGTGGGACTGAGTTGGAGAAATCGGTGTGACCGAGATGTTAGGGTTTGTGTAAAGTAGTGAGTAGTGCTGATAGTTGAGGGAGTTAGATCACCAAGCACTTGAGCAACAAGAACATTAACACAACCTCATCCCCTTTTAATAGTATTGGCTTTTCCTATGGACTCAATGTGATCTTTGATCACTAAACCAAAAATGGAGTCTTGAGCTTTTGCCAATGCTTGTCTTAGCATTTTGAGGGGTCCACTTCTTCAGACATTTCCATACCCATATCATCGAACTTCTCTGAAATGATTCTCAAGATAATATTAGTTCAATGATATATATGTTGTTATTAATTACCAAAACCACCCGGGGATTAGTTGCACTTTCAATCTCCCCCTTTTTGGTAATTGATGACAACATATAGATCAAAGCTTCGACAAAAGATATAATCAATGAATAACATCGTCGCTTTGAGAAGTATGTGATAAACAAGAGCTCCCCCTAAATTTGTGCATTATTTAAAATTTGCGTTTGAATGCAAATGCACAATCGATTAGGATTATGGATCACTCTTCCATGTCACATACATCTTGGTGGAGCGCACAAAATGATAAGAATGAATAACATGCACTTAATCACCAAGACAAGAGTAAATAGCCGTACAATAAGGAATAGCATATGATAAGCAATAAGCACACATTAAGGCATAGTATGACTAAGCACTCATTAAGGTAGCATCAAACGTAGTAGCAAGCACACATAAAGTATCTGGAACCAAAAGAAATCAATGTATCACAGAGAAACCGACAAAAGAACGAAAAGACGAAAAGAGCACTCTCTCTCTCGAAGCCCTATGATCTATAACAATTTCTCCCCCTTTGGCAACAAGTTACCAAAAAGTTCGAAAAGGTATAGAGCTAAACGTCACTGCGGGCTCGGCTGGCTGCTCCCGTCTGGGTCGATGTCGGTGTAGAGATAGCTGCATCTGCGAAGACTTCTGCTGATGTCTGCGGTGGAGGAGTGGATGCTGGAGCTGTAGGAACTGCTGGAGCTGTAGCTGGTGCTGAAGTGGTAGCCCTGGAGTCTGTCACTGGGATAGCTGCAGATCTGGATCCTGAGCAGCCTGGCGATGAGAGTCCTGGACTAGATCATCCTGCATAAGCTCTGCTCTCTCCTGCCTAGTCTCCTCCATGTCTGCCTCAAGCTTGTTGACAGACACCTGAATCTCAGTCAGCTTCACGTCTAGAGCGTGGATCTTGTCCTCGACAATCCTCTCAAGGCTCTCCTGAGATTGCTCAATGCTGGCCAGGCGTTGTTCAATTCTCCGGGTTGCTTCAAGAATCTGATCTCCAAAGCTCTTTGGCTTAGCTGCTGCTGCTGCTGCCTCTTTGTCAGCTTTGGCTTTCTTTGCAGCTTCAATCTTGGCTTGCCCTTCAACTGAGGTAGGATCCTCTTCATCCATCACAACTACGTTGTCCTCATGCTCTGGCTGCAGTGGCAAGTGCTTCCTATCCAACATGAATTTGCCCGTGCCAAACTTGGCATTGATGAGCATCTGTATCTGCGGAGCAAACCCACACGACCTCTTCTGGTCAGCTGCAGTCCTCTTAATGGTTTCTACCATCAAGTCCATCACCTTAAAAGGTGCCTTCTCATCGAGAATGTGCAGCATGTTGATAGAATAGCCTCGTATCATCCGGTGGTCACCTGACTTAGGCATCAAAGTATGCCTCAGAATAGTGTTAGTGGTGGTCAGACCAGCCTGGAGATAATACACTGAGCCGAGCTTCCATCCCTCCAAATCAGCAGCTGGGATCTCCTTGTACATATTCTTCATAGAATCATGACTCTTCTTAGGAATCCCATAGACATCAATGTCGTCCTCTCTCTGCACAGGAGCGTTCAGAAGTTCTGCCCATTCTGCAACAGTTGAAGAAAACCGTTGACCTTCAGTCATCCAGGTGATCTTGCCATCAGGGTAGAAATGGGCTGTGGCATAGAACTGCATGATCATCTCGTCATTCCATGCTGTCAGTTCTTGACCCACAAAATCAGCAACTCCACATGCAGTAAAGCTCTCATGCACATGGGGAAAGAAGTCCCGGTGCTCTTCACTGTCAATGTACTCCCAGTCAACATACCTGGTGTCAGCAACAATGGGCTTCTTATCCATTAGCACGGTCTCATAGAAATCCTGCTGCTCTCTGGTGTGGAATCTGGGGTCCACATCAGTCCTTCTTCTTACGGCATATGGATCAGACTGTCTCCATAGCCTGAGACCTTTGTCCTTCCTTGCCTTCATGTCCTCAGCTTGAGGATGAGCATCATTGTGGAGTGGCAACTTGGGACGGAGCTTGAGCAACACATGCTCTTCATCTGACTCAGAAGGTGGCATCTCACCTTTGTTCTTCTCAGAAGCTGGAATGCTTCTGGTTGTCCTCTTGGGCTTCTCTGGAGCTGCCTTAGCTGGAGCAGGCTTCTTGGGCTTGGAGGAGGCTTGAGCCCGAATAGCATCACCCATGAACTTAGCTTTCTGAGGAGGAGGCTGGGGTGCATCTTCTTCTTCTTCTTCTGCATCAGCATCAACTTGAGGTTCAGCATAAACAACTCTCTTCCTCTTGGAAGTCTTCTTCACCTTGCTTGGAGCAGGTTCTTCCAAGTTGAGCTTCTTGGCAACTGCAGACTGTTTTACCTTGCTTGTACCTTTCCTTGGCTGCTGCCCTTGGTGCTCTTTGGCAACCACATTCCTCTTGGGCTTGGAGGTAACTTCCTCAGCAACAAAGTCGGAATCCTCATCATCAGAAGTTCTCTTTTTCCTGGTTCTCGTAGCTGCGGGAGGCAGACCACTAGGGGTGCTCCTCTCACCATCATCACTAGAGCTGCTTGCAGGACTTGTTTCTGCCTCTGGAATTTCAGCAAATGGTGATTCAGACCTGTTCTGGCTGTCACTGACATCTGACATGGCTGAAAGACCTGTGAAAAGATAAGGTATAGGCAGAATAGAAGAGTTATCACAACTGCAGAAGTTTTTGAAAAGAAAAATGAGTTAAAAACTTAGTTTTGAGTTTTCACAGAATGTATTTCGGTCAAACCGATTTCAAGTTTCGGTGTAACCGAAGTGTTCAACAGAACCTACACACCACTTTCGGTCAGACCGAAATGGGTTTCGGTCCTACCGAAAACTTAGGGTTTCACAGAAACTTCAATTCGGACATTCCGATTTTCACAACTCGGTCAGACCGAACTATGTAGTGCAATGGTCAGAGACCAAATCGGTCAGTACGAGTTTCAGGAATCGGCTTCACCGAGATGCATTCCGTGGAAACCTAAACCTAAGAATTTTCCTCGAAACTAGAAGATCTGAACAATGTATTGGGATCATATCAAACTTGGATAGAATCAGGGCAGTCCTATCATGCAAGAATCAGAAGTGGAGCATGAAAGGGATCGGGACACACCCTAACTTGGTGGTGTCCCTCTACGGCGGCAACGGCGGAGAAGATTACCGTTGACGGCGGCGGAGACCTGCGGCGAGGGCGCACAGGTGATGAAGGCGACGATCCGTAGACCAGGGCGGCGGCAGCAGGGGTCTTGGAGGGCGAACGTTTGAAAGGAATAGATCGTGCGCAGCCCTCAGTATATATAACCCCGTGCTGTCGGTGGGACCGAGTTGAAAAACTCGGTGTCACCGAGATGCATAATTGCAGTGCAGTTACGCATATCGGTCAGACCGAGATTTTGAACTCGGTTTCACCGAGATGAAACCTAGATCAATCTAAGTGTTTCGGTTGGACCGAGATTGAGAAGCCGGTCAGACCGAAAAGGACTTAGAAGGTTTTGGAAGTCAGCCTTAGACGAATCGGTGGTTCCGAGTGCTCCTCACTCGGACTGTCCGAAAAAGACTTGTTCAAAGTTGTGATATAAGCATGAATATAATTTGAGACAAGATAGCATAGATAGCTAGGGAAGGTGCTTAGGCATTCTTGTCCATCCATTTGGCCAGAAAAAGAAACCAAAACAATCAAAACCACAAATGGATGTCCTTGAATGAATAGAATCATGCATTCAACATGCTCACACAATAAGATAGCAACTGAAATATGTGTCAAACATGCACAACCAAAACTCTAGCTACTAGCACACAATTTGTCGATGACTAGGTCATCTATATATGAGTATAT
The DNA here is from genome assembly GCA_902687465.1 of Secale cereale. Classification (NCBI taxonomy): domain Eukaryota; kingdom Viridiplantae; phylum Streptophyta; class Magnoliopsida; order Poales; family Poaceae; genus Secale; species Secale cereale. Next base: position 538,854,014 of record LR738709.1, on the reverse strand, counting down.
TGACTTAGGAGCCAAATGAGAACATTTGATCATAGGTCATACTCATCGTTTAAGCACAAGTGGGGTTACCACTTTTACATAAAGCATTTATGTGTTCACATCATTTGAAGATGCTTTAGCTCATTTTTTAGAGCAAAGCTCCCCCTAGATGTGAGAACCCCTTTTAAAGGGTCAAACTAACCTTGGGTTGTCGTAGAAGACTTCATGTAGATGTTGAAGATGTGGATGCTCAATGTTGATGTAGATCATCAAGAGTTGAGAGCTATCCTTGGATTAGGGCACTTTCAATACCTACATGGGTTAGTCCCACAAGGAACAAACAAGAATATCCATGGACATAGAGTGAAGTACACAAAAGATAATGTCCATGAAAGCAATGATTACCTTGTCCCTTGACTTACCAACAAGAGGGTTTGTGACTCCTTGAACAAGTGCATGATGTGGAAGTTGATTGCACAAGTTCTTGCCAAAATGAATATGAGTGAAGTTTGTTGGCGGAGTCACCCTCAAGAACCTACTAGTTCTTCTTCTTTGGGATCCACATCATCTTGATGGGAATCCTTGGTGTTGTAGTTGAGCTTGACGAAGTAGAACTTGATGTGTCCTTGGGAACCCACTTGACCATGGCTTGAGGTGCTTCAATGAATGCATCAATCTCCTCTTGAAGCTTGTCCTTGGCCTTTAGCTTGTGGTCTTGTGGTGGAAGGTCATCTTCTTCCCACTCAACACCTTCGGCGTTGAACTTTCGCTCAAAACCAATCCCTTGATTCTTCCGGTGTCTTCCTTGTTTGCGAACAATCTCCTCAAAGTTCTTGCTTCCGGCAAGACTCTTGTAGACACCTTTCTCTATGATTTCCTTCAATAAGCTATTTTCTTGCTCAAGTGTAACTTGGCTTGAAACATTGTTAGTGGAATCAAGAGAACTACTGGAAGCAACAACATTTGATTTAACATTGTTATTGTTACTACTAGAGGAAGAATTTTTCTTATGATTGTCATGCTTAGTCTTAATAGGTGGCAAGAAATTAGACAAGAGAAGTCGTTTGGCAAGATATGAAGAACTCTTCTTTCGAAGATCGTCATTGATCGCTTTTAGAAACTCATGTTCTTGCTCTAGAGTGAGCTTCTCGAAGCGTAGCTTCTCATGAGATCTTAGGAGCTCTCTATGATCTTCTTGAGTTGTTTCATGAGCTAACTTAAGAGTGTTTAGTTCTTTAGTTAGACGCTCAATCTCCTTCATAGCATTGTCATTCGACTCTTCTCGACTATAAAGACTACTAGCATTTTCATCATTACTAAGCTCACTAGATTTATCATGCAATAGCTCATCTTCACCAAGTAAGTCATCCTCATCACTATCAAAGTCAATGAATTCAGGGTGTGTTACCTTGGGGCCTTTAGCCATGAAGCATCTTCCAATTCCCTCATTTGGTGAATCAAATAAGTCGTAGGAGTTGGAGTTGGAGGATACTAGTGCAAGTCCGGCAACACCTTCATCTTGACTATAGTCGGAGTCGGAGTGATAGCTTCCATCGGATTGACTGTCAGAGTCGGAGCCGGAGACCCATTCACCAACATGAGCTTGATGTCTTCTTCTTGTGTAGCTCCTTGATGACTTGTCTTTCTTCTCCGAATCCTTGCTTCTCCGAGAGGGTCTTCGTTCATAACGATCATCTCTACTCCTTCTCTCTCTCCGAGGTGACTCATCTCTTGCTCTTCTTCTTGGAGATTCTTCTCTTCTCTTGTGGGGAGCCGTACACTCATTTGAGAAGTGTCCGGGTCTTCCACAATTGTAGCAGTTTCGATCACGACTAGAAGATCTCTTTCCATCATATGATCTAGACATTGAGCTTCTTTCTTTGCCTCTATTCTTGTAGAACTTGTTGAAGTTCTTGACCATTAGGCTTATCTCTTCATTGGAAATTAGCTTGTCACTTGAGGTAGTAGGAGCATCACTTGAAGCTTTGTAAGCACCACTTGACTTGTTGTGAAGCTCTTCCTTATCCTTAAGTGTCATCTCATGAGCAACAATTCTTCCAATGACTTCAGTTGGCTTGAGAGTCTTGTAGTTTGGCATCATTTGGATCAAAGTGCACACGGTGTCATACTTTCCATCCAAAGCTCTGAGAATCTTCTTAATGATGAATCGGTCGGTCATTTCTTCGCTTCCTAAGCCAGCAATCTCATTTGTGATGAGAGCAAGCCTAGAGTACATTTCAGCGACTCCTTCACCATCCTTCATCTTGAACTTGTCAAGTTGACCTTGAAGAATATCTAGCTTTGATTCCTTCACAGATTCAGTACCTTCGTGCATTTCAACCAAAGTATCCCAAATCTCTTTAGCATTCTCAAGACGGCTGATTTTGTTGAACTCTTCGGGACACAAAGCATTGAAGAGAATGTCACAAGCTTGAGCATTGTTTTGCAACATCCGCAACTCTTCGGGTGTAGCTTCGCGATCCGGAACTTTTCCTTCTTCAAAGAAATCACCTTGCATGCAAACACAAATAATGCCCCATGCGGCAGGGTTATGACCAAGAATATGCATTTTCATTTTATGCTTCCAACTAGCAAAATTTGTACCATCAAAGTAAGGACCTCTACGATAATTACCCTCACTAGACGCCATACTCTCCTAGGTTGTGAAACCAAGCTTATGGAGTCCAATGCAATGGAAACCAAGGCAATGGAGACCAAAGCTCTGATACCACTTGTAGGATCGAAGTAGGTCTAGAGGGGGGGTGATTAGACTACTTGACAATATAAAAATCTGCCTTTAGATCATGCAAAGTTTTTGGCAGTTTCACAAACAAGATCAAATCAAGTAACACCCTACACATGCAATTCTAGAGTATATGCAGCGGAAAGTAAATTGCACATGTAAAAAGGAGATGGAGAAGATCAAACGCAGTTTGGTGACACGGAGATTTTTGTCGTGGTTCCGATAGGTGGTGCTATCGTACATCCACGTTGATGGAGACTTCAACCCACGGAGGGTAACGGCTGCGCGAGTCCACGGAGGGCTCCACCCACGAAGGGTCCACGAAGAAGCAACCTTGTCTATTCCATCACGGCCTACGCCCACGGAGGACTAGCCTTACTCGGGGTAGATCTTCACGAAGTAGGCGATCTCCTTGCCCTTATAAACTTCTTGGTTCAACTCCACATCATCAAGACGGAGGCTCCCAAGCGACACCTAACCAATCTAGGAGGCACCACCCCCCAAAAGGTAATAGACGGTGTTGATGGTGATGAACTCCTTGCTCTTGTGCTTCAAGTGATAAACTCCCCAACACTCAACTCTCCTCACTGATATGGCTGTGGTGGAAGAAAGATTTGAGTGGAAAGCAACTTGGGAAGGCTAGAGATCAAGTTTCATATGGTAGGAATGGAATGGCTTGATCTCAACACAAGGGTAGGTGGTTCACTTCTCAGAAAGTGTATGGTAGAAGTGGTGGTACTTTCTGATGGCTCTCCTCACGAATGAGGAGGGGGTGGAGGGGTATATATAGCCTCCACACAAAATCCAACCGTTACACACACATTTGACCAATCTCGGTCAGACCGAAGTGAAAACTCGGTTAGACCGAAAGTTCAAATATAGTGAACGTTGGGATTTTCGGTGGGACCGAAAATACCATCTCGGTGAGACCGAAGTGAGTCAAAGGTTAGGGTTTGCCATTTCGGTGAGACCGAAAATATAAACTCGGATATTCCAAATTGATGTCAACTGATCACAGAAGGTTGGCAGCCCTTTTTCGGTGAGACCGAAACTCAGAATCGGTTTGACCGAGAAGCTAGGGTTTGGAGAAACAACTGAAGTGGTTCATCTCGGTGGGACTGAGTTGGAGAAATTGGTGTGACCGAGATGTTAGGGTTTGTGTAAAGTAGTGAGTAGTGCTGATAGTTGAGGGAGTTAGATCACCAAGCACTTGAGCAACAAGAACATTAACACAACCTCATCCCCTTTTAATAGTATTGGCTTTTCCTATGGACTCAATGTGATCTTTGATCACTAAACCAAAAATGGAGTCTTGAGCTTTTGCCAATGCTTGTCTTAGCATTTTGAGGGGTCCACTTCTTCAGACATTTCCATACCCATATCATCGAACTTCTCTGAAATGATTCTCAAGATAATATTAGTTCAATGATATATATGTTGTTATTAATTACCAAAACCACCCGGGGATTAGTTGCACTTTCAGATGCACATGGACAGAATCAACATGAGAGATATGTTGTGCCGACGACACTTTAACATAGGGGATGACCATTCATGCCTCATGTGCCAAATTCAGCCCCTAGAAACCAGCAAACATCTTTTCTTCGATTGCAGCTTGAGTGCATCTTGTTGGCAGGCTATCAACATTCGATGTGATACAAGACTGGAGCCGCAAGACATGTTTGCCCTTGCAGCACACAACTGGAGGCACCCCATATTCAAAGAAATCTCCATTTTGGCTGACTGGAATATATGGAAGCAGAGGAACGGAGTGTATTTTGAAAAATTCCTACGTTTATACAAGACTCGAAAAGAGCGTTGAAGAGTGACTTACTGATTCTGAAATTTAGAGTTGCCCCTGAGGTGGCCACCTTCATAGACAATTTTGTTACAAGATTGGCCCTGTAATTTTACACTTCCCCCTTTTTAGCCAGAATGGCTATGTAAAGCCCCCCCCCCCCTCGTCTGTAAATATTCACCATTTAGCTTTAATATATAAATAGTAGGAGCCTCTCCTGCTGTTCTCGTTATTCAAAAAAAAAATCTCAAGACATGCTCAAGAAATTCAAGCTAAGTGATGTCAAGCCGGCCTCTACTCCAATGCCTACCAAATGCCAACTTGACATTGATCCCAATGGTAAAGTGGTCGATCAAAAGGTATATTGTTCTATGATTGGATCCTTGCTTTACCTTTGTGCGTCTAGGACGGATATCATGTTGAGTGTGGGAATGTGTGTATGGTTTCAAGCAGAGCCTAAGGAAAGTCACTTTGGGGCAGTCAAGCGAATCTTTCGATATTTGGCTCATACCCCAAACTTTTGGTTATGGTACCCCAAAGGTTCAAGCTTTGATCTCATTGGATATTCTGACTCAGATTGGGCAGGATACCGTGCGGATAGGAAGTCAACTTCCGGAGGGTGCCAATTCCTTGGTCGCTCTCTGGTAAGTTGGTCTTCAAAGAAACAAAATTGTGTGTCCCTCTCCACCACCGAAGCTGAGTATGTTGCTCCTGCTAGTTGTTGTGCTCAACTTCTATGGATGAGGCAAACTTTAAAGGATTGCGGTGTCATTTGTGACAAAGTGCCTCTATTTTACGACAGTGAGAGTGCAATCAAGATCTCTTACAATCCGGAGCAACATAGCAAGACGAAGCATATCGAGATTCGCCATCACTATATCCGGGATCACATCAAGTGTGGGGAGATCAATGTTATTCATGTAGGTACTCAAGTGCAACTAGCGGATATCTTCACGAAGCCTTTGGATGAGGCGAGATTTCGCGAGTTAAGGCATGAGCTAAATATCATTGATTCGAACAATGTGGCTTGAATCTAGCCACACCCCACCACACTCATCATTTTATCTTGCTCTAGATGTAGGCATGGACATAGGGGGAGTGTTGTTCTCTCAATGAACTCTCCCTCCCCCCATTATGCATAGATCAATCACGTCTTTCACTTTAGCCATTTTGATGGTACTTGTGCTTCAAAGATGAGTTTTGGTCATGGGCCCAAGATTAAAATCTTCGTGGTGCCATCCAATGGACTCAAACATAGGTGGCTTCGGCCGCCACGCTCTCCTCGAGAGGTGTTTGTTATTCTTCGATCTTTTCTAGTCTTGTGGATTATGTTTGTGTGTTGAGACTCTCCAAGGGTGTTCATATGGTTTGTTTGTCTTTTGGTCTTAAAGTTGCTCCCTCGGTTTCTCGTGTTGTCTTTCTCTCTCTTTTTTCTAAGCCATTTTCCTCCTGGTTCGTCTTGTTGCCACTAGAGCGGCACTACCGCTGTGGTTGGGTGGCACTATCGCTTATGGCGTCAAGCGCTACTACCGCCCGCCCGCGCGGTACTGCCACTGTGAGGCAGGGCGTGTGGGTTATGAATCGGGCAGTGGGAGTTTTTACCCCCCCCCCCACACACATACCCATTTGTCTGTCTCCCCCTCGCCTCTTCCTCTCTCCAGTGGCGAACAAGTAGCAGGGGGTTGCCGGCGGGCTGCCGCCTCCGTGTCGTCTTCTATGATTCCGTCTGGTGGGACCGTTCCCCACCTTCTCCTCTTGCCATGGATGCCGGTATTGCCTCTGTTTTCCTCTCCTTTGGTTCTCTTTGTTCGATCTAGGCTTTAGGGAAATATTGTTGGCATTCATCGATTTTTGGCTAGATCGAGGCATGAGTAGGGCGTAGAAGTCTGCTAGACTAGGTGGATTAGCGATTGGTCAGAGTATTTTTCAATTTTTGGCACCCCTAGTAGTACCGGATCTACGCACAGTAGTGGGCTGATAACCATTCTCCGCCTCGGGCGGTACTACTGCTCCGGGTGGCACTACCGCTCCTCTAGAGCGGCACTACCGCTCGGGATGCCGGCCTCCTTTATTCTCATACCAATCTCTGATTCTTGTTATGTTTTTCTGCTGGCTTATGCTTTGTTCTCATTTTTCTCTTCTCTTTGTTTTGTATGGGTTACAGGTGATGGCACTTCGGAGTAGAAAGCCCTACTCATCAACCTCGGGCGCCCTGGCAGGTCCAAACACGGTCGCATTTCTAAGGCTGCTGCATCATCCAGTGCTCAACCTTCGCAGCCCAAGCCGCCATCCAAGCAGGTTGCGAGCAAGCCAAAGTCAAAATTCAGATCAGTGTCAGAGATGTCAGCCAAGGAGTTTTGCGTGGCTCGTCGCCGCAATCCGTATTCTCAAGATCAAGAACCTGCCCTCATCAACCGCCCTTTTTGGAATAGGATGCAATGGTCCATCTACTTTGATATGCTCAAGGCCAAGAAGAACCTGTTTGTGAGTGTTCAGTCCATTGACATTGCTTATTTGGAGAAGGACCGGCTCTAGATATGTGCTCTCAGCTGAATATCACCATGATCATGGAGTTCAACAAGGATTTTGATGTTGACATTGTGGCTCAGTTTTATGTCACTTTTCACCTTGGCACTAATGATGAAAGGACAATGACGTGGATGACTAATGGAAGACTTCTCGTCATCAAATGGAAGGAATTTATGGAGCTTTCGTTCTATGAGGATCATGGGCTTGACAACCCGGTTGGTTTACGCCCTCACATGGAGGCTACCTCTGCCCACGAGTCTCGTATTTGGCCCTATAGCATAGTGAAGGTTAATCCCAAGACGAACAAGAATACTTATGAGTTGTTTTCTTTTCTGAACATTCTTCATCGCATCTTCAAGCACAAACTTTTCCCTCGAGTTGGGAACTTGGATCAGGTTCACTCTTATCTTGTGGATATGTTGCTCTTTTGTCAGCATGAGAAGAGGCAAGCACCAGAGAAACTTTGGATGTCTCTTATGTCATGTGGTCGGAGCTCCTCTCGGTCATCACTGAGCGCAAGTGTATTATCTATGGTCCCTTTCTGATGCTGCTCATTGGGAAGGCATGGGCGTACACCTACCCCGATGTCATGTTCGAGACTGGAGAGTTGGTGTCACATGAGATTGTTCATCTGAGGCACAAGGAGCACCAGGGCGCTCCTGATTAGGGTACTGAGACTTCGTTGGGAGATGATGAGGTTGAAACTAACAATGATGATGATGATGATTATGAGTCCTTGGGTGTGGGGCCATCTTGGGCTAAGAAGATCAAGATGAAGAAGCTATTCCGTATGGAGTCCCATGGGAGGTATATGGCACATGTGTATGAGAAGAACTCTCGCAGTCGTCAAAAGATGCTTATGCGTCAGCTTTGTGTTGAGGTTGCTAGTGGATCCAAGGATAAGATCACTGTCCGTGGACTGATCCAAAGACTGACCACCCTACTAGTGCCAATGACGGAGATGCGGGTGACCACGCGGAGCTGTGAGGACGGAGATCTCTGGAGTTGCTATCACTCGTTGTCATTGTAGTTCTCTTTCTCTTTTTGGTGTCTCAATGCCAAAATGGGAGAGAGTTCATGGATTTGTCGTATTGCGAGTGTGTGTCTTATTTGTCGTGTCTTTTTCTCTCGCGAACTATTTTATCGGTCGTTTGCTTTGGTTTGGTTTAAGCTTGCGAGACTTGGCTATCCTATCATATGGTGTGAGACATATGCTATCTTATTATTATCCTTGCATGTCTGGTACCTTGCTAGGTTGTGAGCGTCATGTTTTAACTTATATCATTTCGTATTTCTCACTTGTTTCTTCTAGCATCCTAGTTATCCCGCTCCAAGCTTGTAGATGCTAGTATTGTTGGTCTATAAAATATAGGGGGAGTGTTGTTCCTAGTGTGTGTGCTTTGCATTCCAAAATCACTCTTTATTAAGCGCACATATCTAGGGGGAGCCCATCTATATATTGTAGACTTTGGGGTTTGCTTGTTCCATTGTCTTATCTTTGTGCAAATCCCGTATTATCATCAATCCACCAAAAGGGGGAGATTGTAAGGGCGTATTTCTCCCTTAGTGGTTTTGGTAATTGATGAAAATACGTTTATGGACTAACCGTGTGCTTTGAGCATTTCAGAGATTCATTCATATGGCACGAGACGATTTGTACCCCTCGGTGTTTAAAGAGAAGGCGGTGTTATTTCCTTCATTTAAGTTTTGGTGGACTTGAGTCGTAGGAAACACTTTACTATCAAGAGGGGGTCCGTATCAGAAAGGTTAGGGTGGAATCAACACGTACACGTCTCCTTTTGCACCCTTAGCTCTTTCCCGCTTCTTTGGAGGATCCGCCATTACCTTGCAAATGGCATTGAGAGGGGGCTAGCGGTAGTACTGCGACACTGAGCGGCAGTACCGCTTGCCAGTGGTAGTGCTGCCCCAAGCGGCAGTACCGCTGTGACAGTGGTAGTAGTGCTCATGGCTACAAGCAGTAGTTCCGCCCAGTGCCACTCGAGTACCGCTTCGATTCGAAACATTTTGTTTTCGTGTCGGGTTCAGCGGCAGTAGTAGCGGTAGTATGTAGGTAGTACAGCCCATGAGCGGTAGTACCGCCCTACCACTTCTACTAGTGTCGTTCTTGCCGCTTCTCTCTCCTGTTCCTTTCTCCCTCCTACTGTGCGCGGCCCCAGCGGTAGTACCGCTGGGCCAAGCGGCAGTACCGCTCCCTCGAGTGGTATTACCGCTCGCTGCGGGCTGGTTAGTGGGGGTAATGGTTCGATTTGTTCCTCCGCTATATAAGGAGGTCTTCTTCTCAAAGAAGACTTACCTCTTCCCTTCCAAAACTCCATTGTTGCTCCAAAGCTCCTTTTCACCCGATCTCTCTCCCAAGTTAATCAAACTTGTTGATTTTTTTAGGGATTGGTTGAGAAGGCCCCAATCTACACTTCCACCA
>LR738709.1:538808875-538844436 GCA_902687465.1 Secale cereale | reverse complement strand
CCCCCCCCCACTAATCCCTTGCGGATCTTGTTACTCTTGGGTGTTTGAGCACCCTAGACGGTTGAGGTCACCTTGGAGCCACATTCCATTGTGGTGAAGCTCCGTGTGTTGTTGTGAACCTCCAAGCTTGTTGTGGAGATTGCCCCAACCTTGTCTGTAAATGTTCGGTCGCCGTCTTCAAGGGCACCACTAGTGCAATCACGACATCTTGCATTGTGCGAGGGCGTGAGGAGAATACGGTGGCCATAGTGGCTTATTGGGGAGCATTTTGCCTCCACACCGCTCCAACGGAGACGTACTTCCCCTCAAAGGGAAGGAACTTTGGTAACACATCCTCGTCTCCACCGGCTCCACTTGTGGTTATTCCACCTTAACTTTGTGCAAGCTTTTGTCGTGTAGCATCCCTTACTTGCTTGTGTTGCTTGTTGTGTTAGCATCATATAGGTTGTTCACCTAGTTGCATTTCTAGACAACCTATTTGTTGTTATTCTTAATTTGTTTAAGAAAGCGTAAAATTTGGTAGTTGCCTATTCACCCCCCCCCCCCTCTAGTCAACCATATTGATCCTTTCAAGTAGGCCACGTAGGAAGGTCGTTTACACCCCTCCCTTCTTGAAACACGGCTTGTGCCCAAGCTGTTGCCACCAAGGAGCTTTCTAGGATCCCATGGAGCTTGAAGATCCCTCACCATGCTGAAATCACCATGATAGTCATTGCAGTAGTAACCATGGTTGACATCGACCTGCACGAGATCAAAGAAGGTTTGATGTTGTAGTCTTAGCCGCTAGGGACTTGGTAGAGGGAGGTGTCGAGGTAGTAGTGGTGGTCGACATGGACTTGATCGGAGTAATAGTAGGGATGGTCGAAGCAGCAGAAGAAGTATCTTTGACAAAAGATCATCATTTCTTGTGTACGAGAAACTTCTACTCCCCCTCCTTGAAACGCTGCTTGCCCCCAAGCTAGATATTTGAAGGAGATTGAAAGCCTGACTCATCGGGATCCTATGGACAGTGAAGTTCTTTGATCTACTTTGGTTTGTTGTGGTAGTCATCAATGTAGGGGCCGAGGTCAATATTGTCTTGGCCATAGTAGTGAGCTTCAAGAATGTAGCAGCCGCAACCAAGACGAATGTGGTCAGAAAAGGCCGCTCAAAGCATGGCGCTCCTTGCTCCATGAAAATAAGCTTGTCCGCGGTAAATGGAGGACTTTGTTGCATCCATGGCCCTTGCTCCAAACCCGATCCGAGGTGCACATGCCAAGAGTGTTAGTGGCCACTGAAATCGTTCAGAACAATTCAGAGGAGCGGTCCACCATTTTTGTGACCTGCACAGTTCAGACATACAACCACCAGGATCACATGGAATAACGAACAATAGTCCTCCTGGATCTGATACCACTTGTAAGGGGCACTCTAGTTCTCTCTGATAATGGCGACGAGTATATGGGGATGAGATACACTTGGGAAAGAAGATGAACTTGTGAGAGGGGAGGACGAAGATTACAAGCCACCGTCACCGGTTCTGATCCAAGCTAGGATAACTTGCCCGCTCGGTTCTCTCTGGAGTATATAGTCCATGTGTCACTAGGGCTTGTGGTGAGCTAGGCCTTGGACTATCCATGGCCAAATAGAAAGATTGCCAACAAATAGGTTCGTTGGCATTTATCACACAACGAATTACTTTAAAAAATTGACGTGGCTCCGATTCTGCGCCAAAATTCATGCAAACGAAACCGACAACACATTGTGTGTCGCTGCAAAATCAATCAAGCTGATGGACGAGCATTTTCATTAAAAAAAATTGACTGCCTTGAGCCCAGTGATTCCTTAAAAACAGATGCCATCCATCATGCATGGATCAAGGGCAAAAGGAATCTCATCACTTACTTCTAAGGAAAAGATTTGTTTTTTAACCAAATTCCGGGTAAATATGCAGTCCAGTGGTTGGCAGCAAAACAAAGAAGAAATGAAATAGGATGTGGCTAGGTCTAAGTAGACTTAACCAAGTCTCGGTCAAGTGATATAATATATAAAAACCGAAAAGAGAATTATTGTACGAATCTTCATGCAAGATAAAAGAATACAGCATCGACTGAGACATAACTGAGTGGACTGAGTGAGCCTTAGCAAAACTGAATGAAATAATATTGAAGGTCACATGGGTTCACACGGAAACGTCCTATAAGTACACTCCCAAGCTGAAGCAAAGAGGCCACAACACTAGCTACCGAGTAGCCAACAAGCCAATCTTACTGGTACGAAGCCGACCGATCGAGAAGATCCCTCGAATTAACTCCCGCGCGCCATGTCGTTCCTCCCGATCCCACTGCCAATCGTTGGAGACATAGCCAGCAGGCTGCAAGGCCAAGAGAAACCGCGTGGCGGCGACACGACGTCGTCGGCGCCGGCGCCTGTCCTCGGAACCGTGGCCAGCAGGTGGCGCGAGCTCCACGGCGAGAACTCGTGGAAGGGCCTCCTGGACCCTCTGGACCCGCACCTCCGCGTCAGCATCATCTCCTACGGCGAGATGGTGCAGGCCGCCTACGACGCCTTCAACACCGAGAGGCGCTCCCCGCACTGCGGCGCGTGCTTCTACGGCTACGAGGACCTGCTCGCCGGCGTGGGGGTGCCCCACCACGGCAACAACTACGAGGTCACCAAGTTCATCTACGCCACCTCGTCGCTGCCACTCCCCAGCTCCTTCCTCCTGCTGCCGCTGCCGTCGCTGCCAGACGTCTGGAGCCGAGAGTCCAACTGGATGGGGTACGTGGCCGTGGCCACGGACGAGGGCGCCGCCGCGCTCGGGAGGCGGGACATCGTTGTGGCGTGGCGCGGCACCGTCCAGAACATGGAGTGGGTCAACGACCTCGACTTCGCGCCCGTGCCCGCCGGGCCCGTGCTGGGCTCCGTGGCGAGCCAGCACCGCCTTGCCGTCGTGCACCATGGGTTCCTGTCCATGTACACGTCAAGCAACAAGAGCTCCGAGTTCACCAAGATCAGCGCCAGAGATCAGGTCAGTAATGTGCCACAGTGACTAATGGGGGTTTGGTTTGGTACGTCTACTCGATCTAACCGGACATTATACTTCCATTCCAGTTCTAACATAGAGAAATGACAACGGCTTACCTACAATAATCTAAACAATGACTATACTGAAGAAAAGCAAAGCGATTGACTATACTGAAGCAAGGCGACGGTCTTAATAGCCACAGGAAGTCAGTGTGATGTTCCCAAGATAAGTTAAATCATGTGAAGATAGAAAATAATGTCTTATCTTGAGGCTCACGGCATCAACTATCGTTCGCTCATCACGTCCTTTTCTTTCGTAAAAATCCCCACACTATATGAGGGCGTCAGATAATTGAACCCTTCATAAATGGTACTGTGGCAAGTTAACACATGGGCTGCACTTATTCAGGTCCCATAGAGCCAGCCTCAGCTTTGACAAACTCGCGGGCAGCGTGTTAATTGTCGCTATCCAAATGATAAATTTATCCATCAACGAAAGCGATGCCGGCGCTACTGGTTGATGAGAGTATGTTTGCCCCAAAAAAGACCTACCCTATATTTGAGTATAGTTGCACATTTACATTCCGTGCAACTTGGTTGATTTAGAACAAACTGTTTATTTTTTAGCGTCCTGAAGAATATCACACATAATTATTATGCAATTAGTTGATTATTAACATGCATCTAAACACGCAAGCAGGTTGTCAAGGAGGTCAGGAGGCTCGTGGAGCTGTACAAGGACGAGGAGGTCAGCATCACCGTCTGCGGCCATAGCCTTGGTGCGTCGGTCGCCACCCTGAACGCCGTTGACCTAGTGTCCAGCGGCATCAACAAACCCGAGGGCTCCACTAAGTCGTTCCCCGTGACTGCTATCGTCTTCGCGAGCCCTCACGTCGGGTGCCGCTTCTTTAGGTCGGCGTTCAACTCATTTCCAGACTTAAAGGCACTACATGTGCAGAACGCTGGTGACGTCGTGCCTATGTACCCACCCCTGGGATACGTGGATGTGGCCGTGGAGCTTACCATAAGAACAATCCGATCTCCGTACATGCGTAAGCCGGCCACGGTGGGAACACTCCACAATCTCGAGTGCTACCTACACGGAGTGGCCGGGGAGCAGGGAAGCGCCGGAGGGTTCAAGCTAGAGGTGGATCGTGACATAGCCCTGGTGAACAAGGGTGTCGACGCTCTCACGGACGAGCACCCGGTGCCGGCGTGTTGGTTGGTCCCTAAACACAAATTCATGGTCAAGGGGGAAGATGGGCGATGGACGCTCCAGGACTTCAAGCACATCTGAGTTACTCACATCGGCCAATAAAAGGAAAATTGGGCCTTGAGGTGATTCACGACATTGTTGTTACCAAGGTTCTAAATAATGGCGACGGTTTGTCAACCGTTCCCAATATCTTTCCCTTTTTATCCTTTTTATGCAATCCAAGTGAATGTTTCCGGAATACAGTATGTGTGTCACATGAATATGATGAAACAACTTTCCCTCGGCAATTCCTTCCAAAATAAACTATGTGTGACACATGAATATGATGAAACGAGTTCACCTCGATAATTCCTTTGGCATTCTTCATGCCAAATTTGTTGATCATATCCTTGGTGTACTTGGTTTGAGAGATGAAGGTGCCATCATGGACATTTTAAACTTGTTTTCCATGACTTTACCAAACCCTTTGCTAAACGTACACAAAAATAGTTCAACATTAATTAACTTTCCTAGTGAATAGGGTTGAGTCAACTATACCAATTTAATGGAGAGTTATATCGTGGTGACTAGCATAAGAATATATTCAAGGCATGTCATGAGGGCATATCCCGCACTAAAGTCTTACATTCAATTTGGGTGTACCCTTGAGCCATGAGGTTGTGAAGATTATCGAAGCGTTCTACCCTCTCTGTGAGAGGGCCGCATGGCTTATCCCCTAGGTTGCACACACGGTTTTCTCTACAAGTGTGATTAGCACGTTGTTGGGAAAAATAAAAAGATTACATCAACATAGTATGCTAACAACATAACATACCAACTCTCGGGGGCAATCTAGAAGCTTGTGGAACCTTCTAGATTATATCTTCTACAATCCTCCTCCCTCTTCTAAGTTCCTTGTTGGTAATACCTTGGTAAATCAAACTACATTATCATCCTTTAAATGGACGAATCAGTGTCCCATTGTTTGACAGCTACTTGACTCTCACAAAGTGAAAGTCTATTTCAATATATTTGGTTTTAGCACGGAAAAATAGATGAATCGATTTGAATGTGTAAAATAAAATATTAACTTATTGTAATAAATGTCCATTTGATTTTAAAAAGTGTTCACATCCAAAAAATGGCCATGTATTTGTCCAAAATATATATTTATAGTGTTACATACTTTTGTAAAAAATAAAAAGGAAAAAACTACAATGTGAAGGAAACACAAACTGTTAAAAACCTCACACCATAAAAAGGAGGAAAAACCTACAACGTGGGCCAGCCCATTCGGTTGATGCGTGAGGTGATTGTTACCTATTTCCACCAACATTCTTGTGAAAGCCCAACAATTCATAGAAGCCATTACTCACAAAGAGTGGAGATCTGCAACATTTATGCAAAATCAGTAATTAAGGAGTACTCCTTTCAAAGAAACTCCAAACTCCTCACGTCGCGACAAATGGCGCACTGCATGCGCGCCATTTGTTGCAACCTGTGAGTTTTTCCATTTTTGTACGTAAATTTATTCAAACCGTCTTATCTATTAAACCGTGCGTCCAAATCTCGAACCATTTTCATCATTGCATGCCGAGTTTTTCTAACCGGGCCAAAAAACGGAACCGGGAGCATGTGTTTCCCCCTTTTCCGAGAGAGGCACGGCCGTGCCTCTCTTCTGGGTGCTCCTATTCCACGTTTTAGATGTTGTTGGGCTAAAACACTCACATGGGTTGCCCACACAGCTCTCGCTTGCTCGGCGGGCTCGTTCCGCTTGTTGTCTTTGTCTCTTTTCACTCGCACTTCTGCTAGAGGCTCGAGAAATAAATAGTTACTAGTAATTTTGAAAAAGTTGATGAACTCAAAAAATATTTATTATTTTTTATAAAGGTTCCTGAATTACAAAGATGTTTGTGAACCTAAAACTTCTCCGTGGTTCGTGAATAATAATGTTCAGAATTGCAAAAATGTTCATAAATTGTAAAACATACTCACGAAGACTATTAATTCCATTGCCAAAAAATTATTCATCAATTTTATGAATGTTAGTGAAATTAAAATGTGATCATGGACTTTTAAAATCGAACATGAAGTTATGGAAGCTCTAGCGAATCCAAATGTTCACGAATTTAATATAAAAGTAGAATAAAATAAGGAAAAAGTAAAATAAGAAACGTAGAGGTATAATCGCCCAATGAGTAGAGAAAGTGCACGTAAAAATAAAAAATAAAGCCTGTAAATTCTCAAAGTAATAGTTAATATAAAACTGAAGCCATTAATGGGTGCCTTCAGCACCCATTCTTCAAACTAGGGCCTCCTGCCCCGTCTAAGTTGGCCATATCTAAAAGGCCCACTCGTTCAATCATTCGTCGGTTGGTTCGTTCCCTCCTTTGGTCGTTCGTTTCTGCTTCAAATTTTTTGGCTAAAAAAAGCGTTAGCTTTAACCTCTGACCTGACACTTAACCATTTTGATCCTGTTGACCATTGACTTCTCAATAAGATGAAAAACTTCATGAATTAAAAATAGTTCATTGATTCGAAAAAAAACATTCATCGATTTTGAAGAAAAAAACATGAATTTGAAAAAAGTTCATCAATTCTGTAAAAAAAATCACAGATCTAAAAAAATCATAGATTTTGAAAAAAAAACATCAAATTTAAAACAAATCCATCAATTTTGAAAAGTAACCATCTTTTTTTTAAACAAAGTGTACCATGTTTGAAAAAAGCATCAAATTTCTAAAAAGTTCATCTAATCTGAAAGGATCGAATTCAGAAAAGTAAAGCATTTAAAAAAAGAAAAAAAGACAATACAAAAAATGGTCTGTAAAACCAGGGCTTTGTGGGTACTGGAAACTGTCCAGCGACCAGAAAAAACCAGATTGGGAAAGTTGTGTTATTCTGGTGGTTGTGTTATCATTTTATTATTTTTAAGCTCATGCAAAGCCCAGAGGTAAAGACGTCAAAAAAGTTGTGTTATTCTGGTGGTTGTCTTCGGTCCTTCGTGAGAAAGTGGTGGCGAGTTCGATTGCACGTGGGCGCACACCTTTTTTGCAGCTTGACAGAAAAAGGAAAAGGCAAATGGGCTTGTTGCCCAGCACGAAACAGGGGTGTGCGCCACTTTGCGATTAAGGACATAAGTGGCGCTGAGGGCGCCATATAGGAAATGCCTATAAACCTAACCAAAGAGAACGATTTGGGATCTTCATCACTATCCTATTGGGCCAGCACATTATTCTTTCTAATTATGCCTAAAATAGACTATTATACGCATGAGCTCCTATTGGATGCTCTGTGCATCAAAAGGTCGCCAGACGCAAAGTGCAACACTAGCTGGGCCGGCTTGACTAGCAACTATAGCGTCCACTAAAAGAACTGTAGTGAACCCGCATTGTAGCAACACGTTCATTACAGTAACCAGTCTTTTTGCCTAGCCACTGGTAGCGACCCTGGTTTAAGCTAAAAGACTGGCAATCCTCATGAACCTGTATTCCTATGAATTACCACATTAATCAATAGAGTGTCCGTTATTGCTAAAAAAAACAACCAGTCTTTTAGCCATTTTTTAATTTCATAAAATTTTAAAATATTAACGTTTTTTATGAATGCGAATATATTTTAATACACATACAATTTTGAAAGTTTTGAATAGTTTTCGAAAACATGGAATTTTCTTGAAAACGCAAACATTTTTGAAATACCTAATGTTTTCTGGAAAAGGACACATTTATTGAATTTCAAAACAAAAGTTGAAAACGGGAATAATTTGAAAACATGAACTTTTTTCAAATTACTTAATTTTTTATGAAAATTCCCTATCATTTTGTGAAAACACGAACATATTAGAATTTGTGAACATTGTTTTAAAAAAGAACGTTCATGAAATTCCAAATAATATTTGAAACATAAATATAATTTTGAAATTCTGGAATATATTTGAAAATCTTGACATTTTTCAAAATTCCGAACAATATCTTCAATTTTCAACAATTTTCGAGAAAGGAAACTTTTTGAAAAAAAAAAGAAACCCCGTAAAAGTAACAGGAGGAAAAATAAATAAAAAATCAGTGAAAACCGGACCATAACTTTCTAAAAGCTTCACAAAACCGATGAGCTAATGTACAACTGAATGTGCTGTCCGGTTTTCCGGTGCGATTCCGCGCCGCGTCAAACAGGAATGGTAGGTGGAATAAGATTTTTCTAACAGTAGTGGGCTGCTTATGCTTAATCTTATTTATTATATGTGCTTTTAGTCAAGAGCCTTGTGCCTTGGATCTACCCCTCAACACGGGCGTTTACAGTAAATTAGGGAGCTATACCTAAAAAAAGAGTAAATTAGGAAGCTCCTAATTGGCTGATGTCAAAAAAAGGAGCTCCTAATTGGCACCTTTAGCATAAGCTTTTTTTATCAGTACCTTTAGCATCAGCTTTTTTTTATGGCAACTAGGGATTTTATTCATTGATCAAAACATCTGGAATACAAATAATATTTGGGGGGATCCCTAGCCACATGTGGCGACCTTCCGGAAGCGACGAAGCTGCCTTTGACAAAGCATGAGCTTCATAATTCGCTTCCCTAACCTCAAAGCGAAAAGTAACTTTAACAAAATCCTTTACTCTATCTTTAATCTCATCTAGAATCATGGAAAAAGATGATTGCGCACCCTGGTTGATATCCGAGACAACCTGCATACAATCTGAAGCTATCACATGTGATATGTTGAGGTCCTTTGCGAGGGAGAGGGCTTCATTACAAGCACAAGCTTCCAGACTTGGTGCATCAATTAGACCTTCAAAGATCATCGCCGAGGCTCCTAGATACTTGCCATCTTTGTCTCTACAAACAGCTGCAGCAGCGCCCATGCATCTGTTGCGTGAGAGTCCTCCATCAACATTGTTTTTTGCCGAGTTTTCATCCGGAGCGATCCACCTCTGGACACGAGGCTGGGTTGTGCCTCTATTTGGCTGTGCAGTCCTCACGGAAGCAATCTCCAAGTCCTCCAAGTACCTATTGATGAAGCACATAGTTGACATAGGGCTCTGAAACTCATTATCATGTATTGCACGCCTCCTCGCCCACCAAATCGACCACATTGTTATGAGCACTCTAGCAAGGTCTTGTTGGTTCAAAGTTTCAAAAAGCCAAAACAGCCAAAGCCGGGCATCATCCAATGTGTTCGATAGCAAATGCTCGAGCACTTCTTCATCCCTGAGGGCCCAAGCGCACCATGCCATGCGACAGTCGAACAACGAGTGCCGCCAAGAATCTTCAGCTGAGTTGCATATAGAGCAGGCCGGCGAGGTCACCATCTTCCTCTCATGTCTTACAGTTCCCGTTGGCAGTGACATGTGTGACAGACGCCATACAAAAACTTTCACGTTTGATGGTATTTTAACCTTCCACAACTGTGACCAGGAATGACGCTCAACTGCGACATTCGACCGGCCCGATCTATGCTCGAGCCAGTCTTCTCGCTGCTGCCTAATCCCACTTAGCATTTTATAGGCTGATCGGATAGACAAGACACCCCTCCTGTCATAGTGCCAAGCCCAAAAATCGTGTTGTACTCTGGAACTCGGTGGTATGTTCAAGATAACATCCACGTCCGGGCGAACAAAATGCTCCTCCAGGATATTTTTCTTCCAACACCTAGTCACGGGCTCGATCAGTTCAGAAACTCGTTGTGGAGGGCTAGCCGAAATAGCACATAAAGATCTTAACTTGAAGTCTCGCGGCAGCCAATTATCTTGCCAAATATGAGTAGTGGAGCCCGACCCAATTCTCTTGATGATCCCGAGTGCTAACACGTCACGCCCCTCCAAGAGTGGGCGCCAAACCTGAGACGGGCGGGTACCCAGGGTGGCATCCAATATGTCAGATTGTGGATGGTAGCGCGCCTTCAAGACGCGGGCACTGAGGGAGGATGGGTCCTGCAGCAACCGCCAGACTTGTCGAGCAAGCAACGCTAGGTTGAAGAGCTCAACATCTCAAAAATCCATACCTCCCATGAACTTTGGTTTGCACATTGTCTTCCAGGAAACCCATGCTGGTTTTCTCTGACCTTGCTTACTACCCCACCAGAATTTTCGAAGGAGACCATTGCTATGTTCGCATAAGCCTCGAGGCAATTTAAAACATGCCATAGAGTATGTCGGAATGGATTGAGCAACTGATTTAATCAAGACTTCTTTCCCCCTTGCTGATAGACATTTATCCATCCATCCTTGTATATGTTTCCATATTCTATCCTTCAAGTATCTAAAGCAGCCCTCATTTGCCTTACCTACATCGGTAGGTAGGCTCGTTCAAAGATTCATTCTGGACTTCAAGGACATTTTTAATATCAACACGTGCAGTCTCCGGAACGCCCTTATTGAAAAGTATTGACGATTTGTATGTGTTGATACGTTGGCCAAATGCCGCACGATATATATCAAGAAGTTTCTTCACCCTGGATGCACTACCAGTTGTTGCTTCAAAGAATAAAAGGCTGTCATCGGCGAAGAGAAGATGATTGACGTCCGGTGCCGATGCAGCTACCGACAGGCCTCGAACACCCAGGCCTTCTGATTTCAGCAAGCAAGACAGGCCCTCCGTAGCTAACAGGAAAAGATAAGGGGAGCTGGGATCCCCTTGCCGTAAATCCCTTGAGGGCCTGAAATCATCCAAGATGCCACCATTAAAAAGGACAGAAAAGGAAACTGAAGTTACACACCTCATAATAGCAGCAGTAAAGCGAGGGCTAAAGCCCATCTTAAGCATAACTGCCTCCAGATATGGTCATTCAATCCTGTCATAAGCCTTCATCATGTCTAGCTTGAGTGCACAGTAGCGATTACCCTTAGCTCTCCTTGTTTTCATGTAATGCAGACATTCGTATGCTGTTATAAAGTTGTCTGTTATAAGGCGTCCAGGAACAAAAGCCGACTGCTCTTGAGAAATAACTTCTGGGAGTATAATCTTCAACCTGTTTGCTAAGACCTTTGATGCAATCTTGTAGATCACATTGCAAAGGCTTATAGGTCGAAAATGTCCTAATAGTTTTTGACTTGCTATCTTTGGAATCATAACGATGAACGTGCGATTGATTTCCTCCGGTGAGTCATCTCCATTGAGCACCCTAGTGACCATGCATGTTACCTCATCACCACAAACCTCCCAGTGTCGCTGAAAAAAATGAGCCTGGAAACCATCAGGTCCAGGGGCCTTTGTGGGAAACATCTGAAAGAGCGCATTTTTATCTCATCTTTAGTGTAAGGAGCATTGAGGCCAGCATTCATGGTTGCATCCACTCTGGTCGGTATGTGTGACAGAACCTCTTCCTTTCCTATAGTTCCCTCTGAAGTATACAAATTAGTGTAAAAGGAGCCAGCCATATCTGCTAGTTCGGCCGGGTCCGTACATATCGATCCATCTTGGCGCTGCAGTTGCGTGATATTATTTTTAGCTCTCCTAGCGCTAGCTTTCTTCTGAAAATACTGGGTGTTCCTGTCTCCCTCTGAAAGCCACCGAATGCGTGATCTCTGTCTCATCATGATCTCCTCTCGGTAAGATACTTCAACTATGCGGTTTTGGATCTTTTTCTCCCCCTCACTGGGACCAACTTGAAGAGGATCAGCACACAAGGCAGCTAGCTCTTGCCTAAGTCTCCTCAACTCATGGCGCACAGAGCCAAAAGTGGTCTTCCCCAAAAAAAATAGAGAAGAAGCAACAATGGTAAGCTTAGTAGCAAGCTCAGCTACCGTAGCAGGGTGATCAGCCCGCCAAGCTTGTTCCATTGTATCTCCGAACGAATCTTCAGTCTCCCACATACACTCATAATGAAACGGCCTCTTCAGTGCAATGCTCAAATTGTTAGCTTCCGTCACATTTAGCAGAAGAATTGGACAGTGATCTGATTTTGCCGCCGTGGGATGTTCCACTGAAGTGAAAGGAAAAATAGCCGACCATGAAGGAGTTGCAAGGGCGCGGTCAAGTAGGACCCGACAGTATTCTCCTCCTACCACTCGTTTCTCAAAAGTCCAATCTAGGCCTTTGTAACCAAGATCTGCAAGCTCGCACACATCGACAACCTCTCTCAAACCCGCTATATGTGCGCTATCCCTCTCATTCGGTCCCATCTGCTCCTCTGGCCGAAGAATTTCATTATAGTCACCCATGAAGACCCATGGCATCGTGTTTTCTCCTCGCAAGACCTTCATAGTGTCCCAAGTTTTGTATCTAAGACTCCTGTTTGCAGCTCCATAGAAGCAAGACAAGCGCCATGGATCTTTACCTAGTTCTTTAAATACCGAGTCAATATGATACTGAGAAGAACTTTTTATTTCCAGAGCCACATTATTATTCTAGTACAAGCACAAACCTCCACTACGACCATTACTAGCTACTCCAAACCTACCCCTAAAACCTAGACTACCCGCCAAACCTTCCACCCTATACTTCGCTAGCTGAGTTTCAACTATCCAAAGCACATCTCGCGCACAAGCCTCCACTAGATCGCGGAGCTCACGAACCATCGCGGGGTCCCACGACAGTTCCAACATAAAATCCTCATTTGGCGCGCTGGTCCCCCAACTCGGAGGCCGCCTTAGTGCTCAGCTCCATCTCATCTACTCCCTGCTCGCCCCCCTGCTTCCTCCTATTCACTATTGGTGCCTTTTCTGGGGTTGATGCCGAAGCTGCATTGGCATCGCGAGTTACTCCATGTGGCCCATTTTCTAGCTGCAGAACTGTCCCAGCAACCTTCCCGGCAAGGTTTGGTATTGGTTGCCCACGAATGTTCATAATCCCATCCGAAGAGACCAAACTCTTACGAGAATTGGCGTTATCCGGTGGATTCTGTTCATAGGAAGCATGCCTCATCGCTTCCGTTTCAGATTGCTCCTCTGGCCTTCCCCTCTCTCCCATCGTCCCCCTCCACTTTGCCTTCCTCCCCGAGCTCCTCTTCCACCCGATTTCCCCCTAGCACTTCCCTCCGTACCCCCCCTGCAGCATAGGTCGGCGGGCCCGGGTTCCATAATAACCAATCACCCCATTCGCAGGTGTGTGGATGATGCACACCGTCGTCGCACTCCTCAACTGTGTGGCCCATCAGACCACAGAAGAAACAAAAGTCTGGTAGCTTGTCATAAAACACTGGGTATTTCTTCCTTTCTTTCAGAGTGATCGGGACAAATCTCACCAAGGTCGTGTTGACATCCACAAAGACTCTAACATGCAAGATACCAGCCAGATTAATGTTGCCTTCAGTAAAAAGCACCGTAAACGGTGGTTCTCCCACCTTTTCAGCCACCCGTTCTGCTAGTTCTTTTTTTGCTGTAAGCCCCGCTAGCAGCCCCTTTATCCTTGCCCACACCAGCAGTTTATTCAGCTTGTACTCAGCCACATCAGTAAAACCATCGTATTCTTGAAGGATCAGTGGAGCGTTTCGAAAGATCCATGGCCCTCCTTCCATCACCCTACTCCAATCTCCAAGGTAATGGCAATGAACCAATAACAAATTCGGGCCCTTTACATTAATTGTCACACCCTGCACAGATGCCCATGCATTCCTCATCTGCCTGAGCAGCGCGGCATGGCTGAAGGGTTTTGTAGTATGAACCCTAAAAAAACTTAGCCAGCACACTCCTTCAATCAAGTCTTCCACCTCACCCGACAGATCCAGATCGTCCTCCTCTTCCCCATGCAGATGCATACCTACGAATTTATCCTCCAGATCTGGTTCTGGGCCATAGCCCGTAACGCCCCGGATGTAACAATTCCATTTATGGCAATGTATGCATCATTGACTTAATCAATTCCATTCTGGGCTATTCCTTCATTTTGGGTTTCTTCGTTTTTGTCTTGTGTGTGTGTTGCATGTCACCATGTCATTTTCTTTACGTGCATTGCATTGGCATAGTCTCACTTGCATCCGTGTGTAGTTGCATCGTCTTCATCCTCTCCGTCGTCCGTTTCGGGTTCCGTCTCTCTCACACGGCCCCGTCGCACCTCTCAAGCCTTTGTTTCGTGAGTGGGTCAAAAACATCCTCAGAATGGGCCGAGAGTTGTCATGTGGTCTTGGTATATCACCGGTAGACCGCCTGTCAAGTTTCGTCTCGTTTGGAGGTCATTTGATACTCCAACGGTTAAACACGTGGGCTAAAAACCCCTAACTCGTTTGGCCCAGCACCCCTCCACAACAGCCCACAAACCCATCCCAACCACCTCCATCCCCTTGGTCGTCGGATCGTGATCGTGTGGGCGAAAACCGCACCTCATTTGGAGTCTCCTAGCTCCCTCTACCTATAAAACAGCCTCATCCCCTGAAAATTCGGGCAAAACCGTAGCCCGAGCTCCTCCCACCGCGCCGGACGTGTCCGCCGGCGCCGGACACGTCCACCGCCACCCCCTCGGCCAATCAGAAGCCGACACGTGTCCACTGCACCTCTCTCTCTCTCTCTCTCTCTCCCCCGCGCCGCTGGCCCGCCAGGCCCAGGCGGGGTCGCGCCTGGCCCGCGCGCCACCCCGCCGTCCATACGCAGGGCTGCGCCCGCCCGCCGCCACGACTCCCTCGGCCCGCTTTACCGCCGGCACGCCGCCGCGCCTTCGGCCGCCGACCACCGCACGCCCCGCCGCTGCTCCTTCGCCCAGCCACGCCTCCACGCTGGTGCCGCCTATCCGTCCGCCGGTCGCCGCCTTCTCCGCAGCCGGCGACTCCCGCGACCCCGCCGGCCGGCACCGCCGCCGCCCGGCCAGCTCCACGTCGCATCCCCGCCGTCTCCGGCCGCCCCTCTGGCGAGCCGCCGCCGCCGGTCCAGATCACTCCGTCCCGAATCCGTCCCGTCCCGCGTTGACTTTTTCGGAGGGGTAAAAATTCCACTAAGTCCCTGGATCCGTTAAATTTCTTGCCTCCTTCATCATGTGGTAACTTTGTGCTCGGTGCTCCGTTTTGCGCATATGATATATCAAAATGTTCGTCTTGAAGTGCTCTACATGTTAGCATCAGTTTCATGCATGTTAAGGTACATCTAGATGTCTTAATATTCGTTGCAAGAGTGCTTTGTGATGTTACTATTTCAGCACTAGTTGTCTGTTAACAATTTGTTGGTATGTTCGTGAGGTCACAACTTGGTGCGTGTTGGTCCAAATGGAGTGCATGGTATGTCCAGGTGTTTGTCTCGTGATGCTCTTCATGATGGATACATTTGCATACATGTTAGGTTGCATTATGACATGTTTAACCCTGTTGCAAAAGTGCATGTGGCTGATAAGTTTCGGAAATTGTTTTGAGATAATGTTTTGTCTTGTTTGTGTATTTTAATGCATGTGTCATATGAGCTAGGAGTCAACATGAGTTTTACTCATTAGAATGTGCTATACATGATAGATTTATTTTTATGCCATGATATGCCTTGAGATGAGTGCAACAAGCTTGTTAACATGCCATCGTGATATTAAATTTTTGCTAAGGGTGAATCTGTTAATTTTTATGCCATGTTTCCATGAGGCTCCCGTCATTGTTGTGCATGGTTAGAGTTGTCCAGTGGGTGTTCCTTGATGTATATGTTATGCTCTAGCTATCCATGCTCTTGTTTGCCATGATGCCATGATGTAGCTTGTTCTTGTGAGGCCCTCTAGTTGCTTCAAAATGTTTTCTGTCAGCATGCCCAGATTTTGCTAAGTCTGGATAAACTTTTGCACTTTTACCATGATGTTTGGGACATGTTCTAGTATGTTGTAGAAGTAGCCATGTGGTTATTCTTGAAGAGAATGTTATGTATGTTATTGTCATGCCTTTGTCTTGCATGATGGCTTGCTGTAGCTTGTTGTTTTCATGCTCTCAAGTTGCTATAAAATGTTTCCGTCAGCCTATTATCAGCAAGTTCAGTTTTGCCATGTGAATAGCTAGTGTTCTATGCATCCTATGACCATGTTCTTGCCATGAGTAGCTTCACAAACATGTCTTCTTGCTGTTGGTTATATTCACATGCCATGCTATGCTTTGGGATGAGTTGCACAAGCTTGCAAACATGCCTACTTGTCATTGTTGTTGCATGCCTTGTAATTTTCTCTAAGTCTGAGAAATCTGTAAACTTATTGCATCTTTCCATGCTTGTTTAATTGTATTACAGTAAGTTTTTGGGTGTGCTCTAAGTTCATGCTTGTTAAGAATCATGTATGTTTCACATCCATGTCTTTTGTCTTCATGTTTGGGTGTTGTAGCATAATTATATCTTGCTCAAAAGATGCCATGTAGCTTATAACTACAGTTTTGCATTGCATCTTGTTTTGCTTGCCTTTTGAAAACCGTGCATCCGTTTCCCATGATCTTTATGTCGATTTTGACCGAAATCTTCCCATCTTTCCAGTGGCTTGCTTGGTTGCCCAAGATGAAGCCAATTCAATCATCTTCTCCTTTAGGCTCGAGAGCATCCTCATGCATACGCACATCATACTTGCATCCCATGTCATGTCTTGCATCATGATGATTGTACATTGCACCGTGATTGATCGTGTATCATTGTTGTGCTCTTGTGTTGGGTAGAGCCCGGAGCCGATTCCGAGTCCGAGGATCTTGTCGAGACTGAGTTTGAGGAGCCGTATTACCATCCCACCGACGACTTACCAGGCAAGATGACCGTTCCCCGATATCACCTCTATCTTTGCCTTGCTAGTTGTCTCGCTCTTTAGCTATGCCTCGATGCCTATTCCTGTGTTGTCAGCCTCCTATGTTGCCATGAAACACTTTAACAGCCTTCCTAGAAAACAGTTGATTGGCGCAGTACGCTTTTGCTCAGCCCCTCTTATAGCGTTGCTAGTTGCAGGTGAAGTTTGTCGAAGATTGCTCCATGTTCGGACTTGCTTGGGATAACACAATATATATCTGAATTAACTTAATGCACATATATAGGCAATGGGTGGAAGGTTTGGCCGTCTGCTTGGTGTTTTGTTCCACTCATGCCACCTTAGGACCCGACAAACCGGTGTTATGTTCCTTGATTTTGCGTTCCTAACACGGTTGGAGTTGATGGGCCTCTAACCCCTCGTTGGTTACCCCAAGTGGAAGGTGTGAGATGCAGTGTTGTGGAAGTTTTTCCCTTAGCAAAGATGCCAAGGATCGAATCCCCAGAGACTCCTAGGTTCAACAAGTAGGTGTCAACTGCTAACGGTGCCAGATATTAGCAATCAACGTGGACCTGCACACAGATACAAATAACTTTGCTCCCAACGAGTACAGAGAGGTTGTCAATCCCTCCGGCCTTGTACTTCACAAAGGATTAAACGCAAATGATAGTAGTGATAGATAATATTTGCAATAGTAAATAATAGCGAAAAGTAAATAGCGGATTTGATCAATGATGGTAATATGGACCGGAGTCTCATGATGTTCACTAGTGATGTCTCTCTCCCAAAAGATGATAAAACAACTATGTGAGGTAAACGAATTACAGCTGGGCAATTGACAGGACCACGAACGCAAACCAATGCTGACTACATTGCAAGAAAGGTTGAGGTTCAAAGCATGGGCGGTACGCCAAAGTAAGTAGACCGAAATCCATCAATATCTACTACTAATCATCCACCTTGAGATTGAAGGAAATATGCCCTAGAGGCAATAATAAAGATGTTATTTGTATTTCCTTATATCATGATAAATGTCTTTTATTCATGCTAGAATTGTATTAATCGGAAACTTGATACATGTGTGAATACATAGACAAAATAGTATGTCCCTAGTATGCCTCTACTAGACTAGCTCATTGATCAAAGATGGCTATGTTTCCTAGCCATAGACATGAGTTGTCATTTGATCAATGGGATCACATCATTAGGAGAATGATGTGATGGACTAGACCCATCCGTTAGCATAGCACTATGATCGTTTAGTTTTACTGCTATTGCTTTCTTCATGACTTATACATGTTCCTATGACTATGAGATTATGCAACTCCCGAATACCGTAGGAACACCTTGTGTGCTATCAAACGTCACAACGTAACTGGGTGATCATAAAGATGCTCTACAGGTATCTCCGAAAGTGTTCATGGTGTTGGCATAGATCAAGAATAGGATTTGTCACTCCGAGTGTCGGAGAGGTATCTCTGGGCCCTCTCGGTAATGCACATCATAATAAGCCTTGCAAGCAAATGACTAATGAGTTAGTCATGAGATGATGTATTACGGAACGAGTAAAGAGACTTGCCGGTAACGAGATTGAACTAGGTATTGAGATACCGATGATCGAATCTCGGGCAAGTAACATACCGATAACAAAGGGAACAACGTATGTTGTTATGCGGTTTGACCGATAAAGATCTTCGTAGAATATGTGAGAGCCAATATGAGCATCCAGGTTCCGCTATTGGTTATTGACCGGAGACGTGTCTCGGTCATGTCTACATAGTTCTCGAACCCGTAGGGTCCGCACGCTTAAGGTTTCGATGACAGTTTTATTATGAGTTTATGATTTTTTATGTACCGAAGGAGTTCGGAGTCCCGGATGAGATCGGGGACATGACGAGGAGTCTCGAAATGGTCGAGACGTAAAAATCGATATATTGGACGACTATATTCGGACATCGGAAAGGTTCCGAGTGATTCGGGTATTTTCGGAGTACTGGGGAGTTACGGGAATAGAAGAGAGAGGCCAAAAGGAAGGAGGCGCGCGCCCCCCTTCTGGTCCGAATTGGACAAGGGGTGCAACCCCCTTTTCCTTCTCCCTCTCCCCCTCTTTCCTTCTCTCCTACTCGGGAAAGGAAAGGGGAATCCTACTAGGACTTGGGAGTCCTAGTAGGACTCCCCACACTTGGCGCGCCCCCTCTAGGGCCGGCGTCTCCCTCCCTCCTTTATATACGGGGGCAAGGGGGCACCTCTAGACACAACAATTGATCTCTTGATCTCTTAGCTATGTGCGGTGCCCCCCTCCACCATAGTTCTCCTCGATAATATTGTAGCGGTGCTTAGGCGAAGCCCTGCGACGGTAGAACATCAAGATCGTCACCACGCCATCGTGCTGACGGAACTCTCCCTCGACACTCGGCTGGATCGGAGTTCGAGGGACGTCATCGAGCTGAACGTGTGCTAGAACTCGGAGGTGCCGTAGTTTCGGTTCTTGATCGGTCGGGCCGTGAAGGCGTACGACTACATCAACTGCGTTGTTCTAACGCTTCCGCTTTCGGTCTACGAGGGTACGTAGACACACTCTCTGTTGGGGAACGTAGTATTTTCAAAATTTTCCTACGATCACGCAAGATCTATCTACTAGATGCATAGCAACGAGAGGGGAGAGTGTGTCTACGTACCCTCGTAGACCGAAAGCGGAAGCGTTTATCAACGCGGTTGATTAGTCGTGCACCTTCACGATCCGTCCCGATCTAGTACCGAACGTACGGCACCTCCGCGTTCAGCACACGTTCAGCTCGATGACGTCCTCGCCTTCTTGATCCAGCAAGACGGGCGAAGTAGTAGATGAGTTCCGGCAGCACGACAGCGTGGTGACGGTTGTTGATGAAGAACAATCTCTGCAGGGCTTCGCCAAGCACTACAGAAACTAGACGGACGATAAACTAGAGGGTCGGGGTAGCCGGCACACGGCTTGGTGTATCTTGATGTGTCTTGGGTGCTAGCCCTACCCCTCTATTTCTATGTTGAGCCTTGGGGTCGAAACTTGGAGTAAAAGCCTTCACAAAGTCGGTTTCACCCGAAAGGCAAGAGTCCTTCTCGGACTCCAGGGCCTGACGCCAGGGTTCCCGGCGTCTGGACCCAGACGCCAGGGACCCTGGCGTCTGGCCCCTGGACTCCGCAAAACTTCCTTTTGCGCCTTCCAAAAACCTTGTGTGCTTTCCCTTTTGGCCCAAATAAAGTGTTCTCGTACCCAAACACTTCGGGAAACATCCGGAACCCCTTCCGGTGAATTCCGGAACCCTTCCGGAGGTCAAACACTATTATCCCATATATTAATCTTTATCTCCGGACCATTCCGGAGTTCCTCGTCATGTCCGTGATCTCATCCGGGACTCCGAACAACATTCGGTCACCAACATACATAACTCATTCAATACTATATCGTCAACGAAACGTTAAGCGTGCGGACCCTACGGGTTCGAGAACTATGTAGACATGACCGAGACACTTCTCTGGTCAATAACCAATAGCGGAATCTGGATGCCCATATTGGCTCCTACATATTCTACGAAGATCTTTATCGGTCGAACCGCATAACAACATACGTTATTCCCTTTGTCATCGGTATGTTACTTGCCCGAGATTCGATCGTCGGTATCATCATACCTAGTTCAATCTCGTTACTGGCAAGTCTCTTTACTCGTTCCGTAATACATCATCTCGTGACTAACTCATTAGTCATTTGCTTGCAAGGCTTATTATGATGTGCATTACCGAGAGGGCCCAGAGATACCTCTCCGACAATCGGAGTGACAAATCCTAATCTCGAAATACGCCAACCCAACAAGTACCTTCGGAGACACCTGTAGAGCACCTTTATAATCACCCAGTTACGTTGTGACGTTTGGTAGCACACAAAGTGTTCCTCCGGTAAATGGGAGTTGCATAATCTCATAGTCATAGGAACATGTATAAGTCATGAAGAAAGCAATAGCAACATACTAAACGATCAAGTTGCTAAGCTAACGGATGGGTCTTGTCCATCACATCATTCTCCTAATGATGTGATCCCATTGATCAAATGACAACTCATGTCTATGGTTAGGAAACATAACCATCTTTGATCAATGAGCTAGTCTAGTAGAGGCATACTAGGGACACTCTGTTTTGTCTATGTATTCACACATGTATTAAGTTTCCGGTTAATACAATTCTAGCATGAATAAAAGACATTTATCATGATATAAGGAAATATAAAATAACAACTTTATTTTTGCCTCTAGGGCATATTTCCTTCAGTCTCCCACTTGCACTAGAGTCAATAATGTAGTTCACATCGACATGTGATTTAACACCAATAGTTCACATCGTCATGTGATTAACACCCATAGTTCACATCGCCATGTGACCAACACCCAAAGGGTTTACTAGAGTCAATAATCTAGTTCACATCTCTATGTGATTAACACCCAAAGAGTACTAAGGTGTGATCATGTTTTGCTTCGTGAGAGAAGTTTAGTCAACGGGCCTGTCACATTCAGATCCGTATGTATTTCGCAAATTTCTATGTCTACAATGCTCTGCATAGAGCTACTCTAGCTAATTGCTCCCACTTTCAATACGCATCCAGATTGATACTTAGAGTCATCTGGATTTAGTGTCAAAGCTTGCATCGGCGTAACCCTTTACGACGAACTCTTTATCACCTCCATAATCGAGAAACATTTCCTTAGTCATCCAGTTACTAAGGATAATTTTGACCGCTGTACAGTGATCTACTCCTGGATCACTATTGTACCCCCTTGACAAACTCATGGCAAGGTACACAACATGTTTGGTACACAACATGGCATACTTTATAGAACCTATGGCTGAGGCATAGGGAATGACTTTCATTCTCTCTATATTTTTCTGCCGTGGTCTAGCTTTGAGTCTTACTCAACTTCACACCTTACAAGTCAGGGAAGAACTCCTTCTTTGACTAATCCATTTTGAACTACTTCAAAATCTTATCAAGGTATGTACTCATCGAAAGTCTTATCAAGCGTCTTGATCTATCTCTATAGATCTTGATGCCCAATATGTAAGCAGCTTCACCAAGGTCTTTCTTTGAAAAACTCCTTTCAAACACTCCTTCATGCTTTCTAGAAAATTCTACATCATTTCTGATCGACAATATGTCATTCACATATACTTATCAGAAAGGTTGTAGTGCTCCCACTCACTTCTTGTAAATACAGGCTTCACCGCAAGCCTGTATAAATCTATATGCTTTGATCAACTTATCAAAGCGTATATTCCAACTCCGAGATGCTTGCACCAGTCCATAGATGGATCGCTGGAGCTTGCACAATTTGCTAGCACCTTTAGGATTGACAAAACCTTTCTGGTTGCATCATATACAACTCTTCTTTAATAAATCCATTAAAGAACGCAGTTTCGTTATCCATTTGCCAGATTTCATAAAATGTGGCAATTGCTAACATGATTCGAACAGACTTAAGCATCGCTACGGGTGAGAAAATCTCATCGTAGTCAACACCTTGAACTTGTCGAAAACCTTTCGCAACAAGTCGAGCTTTGTAGACAGTAACATTACCATCGGCGTCAGTCTTCCTCTTAAAGATCCATTTATTTTCAATGGCTTGCCGACCATCGGGCAAGTCAACCAAAGTCCATACTTTGTTCTCATACATGGATCCCATCTCAGATTTCATGGCTTCAAGCCATTTTGCGGAATCTGGGCTCATCATCGCTTCCTCATAGTTCGTAGGTTCATCATGTTCCAGTAACATGACTTCCAGAACCGGGTTGCCGTACCACTCTGGTGCGGAACAAACTCTGGTTGATCTACGAAGTTCAGCAGAAACTTGATCTGAAGTTTCATGATCATCATCATTAGCTTCCTCACTAATTGGTGTAGGAATCACTTAAACTAGTTTCTGTGATGTTCCACTTTCCAATTCGGGAGAAGGTACAATTACCGCATCAAGTTCTACTTTCCTCCTACTCACTTCTTTCGAGAGAAACTCCTTCTCTAGAAAGGATCCACTCTTAGCAACAAAGACCTTGCCTTCAGATTTGTGATAGAAGGTGTACCCAACAGTTTCTTTTGGGTATCCTATGAAGATTTACTTCTCCAATTTGGGTTCGAGCTTATCATGTTGAAACTTTTTCACATAAGCATCGCAGTCCCAAACTTAAAGAAATGACAGCTTAGGTTTCTCGTGAAACCACAGTTCATACGGTGTCATCTCCATGGATTTAGATGGTGCCCTATTTAACGTGAATGTAGCTGTCTCTAATGCATAACCCCAAAAGCGATAGTGGTAGATCGGTAAGAGACATCATCGATCGCACCATATCTAATAAAGTATGGTTATGACGTTCGGACACACCATTACACTGTGGTGTTCCAGGTGGCGTGAGTAGTGAAACTATTTCACATTGTTTTTACTAAAGGCCAAACTCGCTAACTCAAATATTTTACCTCTACGATCATATCGTAGAAACTCTTATTTTATTGTTACGATGATTCTCCACTTCACTCTGAAATTCTTTGAACTTTTCAAATGTTTCAGACTTGTGCTTCATTAAGTAGATGTACCCATATCTGCTCAAATCATCAGTGAAGGTCAGAAAATAACGATACCCGCCGCGAGCTTCAGCACTCATTGGTCCACATACATCTGTATGTATGATCTCCAACAAATCTGTTGCTCGCTCCATTGTTCCGGAGAACGGAGTTTTAGTCATCTTGCCCATGAGGCATGGTTCGCAAGCACCAAGTGATTCATAATCAAGTGATTCCAAAAGTCCATCACTATGGAGTTTCTTCATGCGCTTTACACCATTATGACCTAAACGGCAGTGCCACAAATAAGTTGCACTATCATTATTAACCTTGCATCTTTTGGCTTCAACATTATGAATATGCGTATCACCACGATCGGGATCCAACAAACTATTTTCATTGGGTGTATGACCATCGAAGGTTTTATTCATGTAAACAGAATAATAAGTATTCTATGACTTTAAATGAATAACCGTATTGCAACAAATATGATCAAATCATATTCATGCTCAACGCAAATGCCAAATAACATTTATTTAGGTTTTACACTAATCCCGAAAGTATAGGGAGTGTGCGATGATGATCATATCAATCTTGGAACCACTTCCAACACACATCGTCACTTCACCTTTAACTAGTTTCTGTTTATTATGCAACTCTGATTTCGAGTTACTACTCTTTAGCAACTGAACCAGTATCAAATACTGAGGGATTGCTATGAACACTAGTAAAATACACATCAATAATCTGTATATCAAATATACCTTTGTTCACTTTGCCATCCTTCTTATCCGCCAAATATCTAGGGCAGTTCCACTTCCAGTGACCATTTCCTTTGCAGTAGAAGCACTTAGTTTCAGGCTTGAGTTTAGCTTTGGGTTTCTTCATGGGAGTGACAACTTGCTTGTCATTCTTCTTGAAGATCCCCTTCTATCCCCTTGCCCTTTACTTGAAACAAGTGGTCTTGTTAACCATCAACATTTGATGCTCTTTCTTGATTTCTACCTTCGCCGATTTCAGGATCGCGAAGAGCTCGGGAATTACCTTCGTCATCCCTTGCATATTATAGTTCATCACGAAGTTCTACTAACTTGGTGATAGTGACTAGAGAACTTTGTCAATTACTATCTTATCTGGAAGAATAACTCCCACTTGATTCAAATAATTGTAGTACCCAGACAATCTGAGCACATGCTCACTGGTTGAGCTATTCTCCTCCATCTTGTAGGCAAAGTACTGTCAGAGGTCTCATACCTCTCGACACGGGCATGAGTATGAAATACTAATTTCAACTCTTGGAACATCTTATATGCTCCGTGGCGTTCAAAACGTTTTTGAAGTCCCGGTTCTAAGCCGTAAAGCATGGTGCATTTAAACTATCAAGTAGTCATCATACCGAGCTTTTGTCAAAACGTTCATAACGTCTGCATCTGCTCCTGCAATAGGTCTGTCACCTAGCGGTGCATCAAGGACATAATTCTTCTGTGCAGCAATGAGGATAATCCTCAGATCACGGAACAATTCCGCATCATTGCTACTAACATCTTTCAACTTAGTTTTCTCTAGGAACATATAAAATAAACGGGGAGCAACATCGCGAGCTATTGATTTACAACATAGATATGCTAATACTACCAGGACTAAGTTCATGATAAATTAAAGTTCAATTTAATCATATTAATTAAAGAACTCCCACTTAGATAGACATCCCTCTGGTCATCTAAATGATCACGTGATCCAAATCAACTAAACCATGTCTGATCATCACGTGAGATGGCGTAGTATCAATGGTAAACATCTTATGTTGATCATATCTACTATATGATTCACGCTCGACCTTTCGGTCTCCAGTGTTCCGAGGCCATATCTGCATAGGCTAGGCTCGTCAAGTTTAACCCGAGTATTCTGCGTGTGCAAAACTGGCTTACACCCGTTGTATTTGAACGTAGAGCTTATCACACCCGATCATCACGTGGTGTCTCGGCACGACGAACTTTCGCAACGGTGCATACTCAGGGAGAACACTTATACCTTGAAATTTAGTAAGGGATCATCTTATAATGCTACCGTCGTTCTAAGCAAAATAAGGAGCATAATAAGATAAACATCACATGCAAATCAAAATATGTGACATGATATGGCCATCATCATCTTGTGCTTTTGATCTCCATCTCCAAAGCACCATCATGATCACCTTCGTCACCGGCGCGACACCTTGATCTCCATCGTAGCATCGTTGTCGTCTCGCCAAATATTGCTTCTACGACTATCGCTACCGCTTAGTGATAAAGTAAAGCAATTACATGGCGATTGCATTTCATACAATAAAGCGACAACCATATGGCTCCTGCCAGTTGCCGATAACTTTACAAAACATGATCATCTCATACAAAACCATATAACTCATCATGTCTTGACCATATCACATCACAACATGCCCTGCAAAACAAGTTAGACGTCCTCTACTTTGTTGTTGCAAGTTTTACGTGGCTGCTACGGGCTTAGCAAGAACCGTTCTTACCTACGCATACAAAAACCACAACGATGTTTCGTCAAGTATGTGCTGTTTTAACCTTCACAAGGACCGGGCGTAGCCATACTTGATTCAGCTAAAGTGAGAGAGATAGACACCCGCCAGTCACCTTTAAGCAACGAGTGCTCGTAATGGTGAAACCAGTCTCGCGTAAGCGTACGCATAATGTCGGTCCGGGCCGCTTCATCTCACAATACCGCCGAAGCAAAGTATGACATGCTGGTAAGCAGTATGACTAGTATCGCCCACAACTCATTGTGTTCTACTCGTGCATATCATCTACGCATAGACCTGGCTCATGATGCCACTGTTGGGGAACGTAGTATTTTCAAAATTTTCCTACGATCACGCAAGATCTATCTACTAGATGCATAGCAACGAGAGGGGAGAGTGTGTCTACATACCCTCGTAGACCGAAAGCGGAAGCGTTTATCAACGCGGTTGATTAGTCGTGCACCTTCACGATCCGTCCCGATCTAGTACCGAACGTACGGCACCTCCGCGTTCAGCACACGTTTAGCTCGATGACGTCCTCGCCTTCTTGATCCAGCAAGACGGGCGAAGTAGTAGATGAGTTCCGGCAGCACGACAGCGTGGTGACGGTTGTTGATGAAGAACAATCTCTGCAGGCCTTCGCCAAGCACTACAGAAACTAGACGGAGGATAAACTAGAGGGTCGGGGTAGCCGGCACACGGCTTGGTGTATCTTGATGTGTCTTGGGTGCTAGCCCTACCCCTCTATTTCTATGTTGAGCCTTGGAGTCGAAACTTGGAGTAAAAGCCTTCACAAAGTCGGTTTCACCCGAAAGGCAAGAGTCCTTCTCGGACTCCAGGGCCAGACGCCAGGGACCCTGGCGTCTGGCCCCTGGACTCCGCAAAACTTCCTTTTGCGCCTTCCAAAAACCTTGTGTGCTTTCCCTTTTGGCCCAAATAAAGTGTTCTCGTACCCAAACACTTCGGGAAACATCCGGAACCCCTTCCGGTGAATTCCGGAACCCTTCCGGAGGTCAAACACTATTATCCCATATATTAATCTTTATCTCCGGACCATTCCGGAGTTCCTCGTCATGTCCGTGATCTCATCCGGGACTCCGAACAACATTCGGTCACCAACATACATAACTCATTCAATACTATATCGTCAACGAAACGTTAAGCGTGCAGACCCTACGGGTTCGAGAACTATGTAGACATGACCGAGACACTTCTCTGGTCAATAACCAATAGCGGAACCTGGATGCCCATATTGGCTCCTACATATTCTACGAAGATCTTTATCGGTCGAACCGCATAACAACATACGTTATTCCCTTTGTCATCGGTATGTTACTTGCCCGAGATTCGATCGTCGGTATCATCATACCTAGTTCAATCTCGTTACCGGCAAGTCTCTTTACTCGTTCCGTAATACATCATCTCGTGACTAACTCATTAGTCATTTGCTTGCAAGGCTTATTATGATGTGCATTACCGAGAGGGCCCAGAGATACCTATCCGACAATCGGAGTGACAAATCCTAATCTCGAAATACGCCAACCCAACAAGTACCTTCGGAGACACCTGTAGAGCACCTTTATAATCACCCAGTTACGTTGTGACGTTTGGTAGCACGCAAAGTGTTCCTCCGGTAAATGGGAGTTGCATAATCTCATAGTCATAGGAACATGTATAAGTCATGAAGAAAGCAATAGCAACATACTAAACGATCAAGTTGCTAAGCTAACGGATGGGTCTTGTCCATCACATCATTCTCCTAATGATGTGATCCCATTGATCAAATGACAACTCATGTCTATGGTTAGGAAACATAACCATCTTTGATCAATGAGCTAGTCTAGTAGAGGCATACTAGGGACACTCTGTTTTGTCTATGTATTCACACATGTATTAAGTTTCCGGTTAATACAATTCTAGCATGAATAAAAGACATTTATCATGATATAAGGAAATATAAAATAACAACTTTATTATTGCCTCTAGGGCATATTTCCTTCACTCTCCCCTCTCGTCGCTATGCATCTGGTAGATAGATCTTGCGCGATCGTAGGAAATTTTTAAAATACTACGTTCTCCAACAGTGGCATCAGAGCCAGGTTTATGCGTAGATGATATGAACGAGTAGAACACAATGAGTTGTGGGCGATACTAGTCATACTGCTTACCAGCATGTCATACTTTGCTTCGGCGGTATTGTGAGATGAAGCGGCCCGGACCGACATTACGCGTACGCTTACGCGAGACTGGTTTCACCGTTACGAGCACTCGTTGCTTAAAGGTGACTGGCGGGTGTCTGTCTCTCTCACTTTAGCTGAATCAAGTGTGACTACGCCCGGTCCTTGTGAAGGTTAAAACAGCACATACTTGACGAAACATCGTTGTGGTTTTGAATGCGTAGGTAAGAACGGTTCTTGCTAAGCCCGTAGCAGCCACGTAAAACTTGCAACAACAAAGTAGAGGACGTCTAACTTGTTTTTGCAGGGCATGTTGTGATGTGATATGGTCAAGACTTGATGAGTGATATGGTTTTGTATGAGATGATCATGTTTTGTAATGTTATCGGCAACTGGCAGGAGCCATATGGTTGTCGCTTTATTGTATGAAATGCAATCGCCATCTAATTGCTTTACTTTATCACCAAGCGGTAGCGATAGTCGTAGAAGCAATAGTTGGCGAGACGACAACGATGCTACGATGGAGATCAAGGTGTCGCGCCGGTGACGAAGGTGATCATGACGGTGCTTTGGAGATGGAGATCAAAAGCACAAGATGATGATGGCCATATCATGTCACATTTTTTGATTGCATGTGATGTTTATCTTATTATGCTTCTTATTTTGCTTAGAACGACGGTAGCATTATAAGATGATCCCTCACTAAATTTCAAGGTATAAGTGTTCTCCCTGAGTATGCACCGTTGCGAAAGTTCGTCGTGCCGAGACACCACGTGATGATCGGGTGTGATAAGCTCTACGTTCAAATACAACGGGTGTAAGCCAGTTTTGCACAGGCGGAATACTCAGGTTAAACTTGACGAGCCTAGCATATGCAGATATGGCCTCGGAACACTGGAGACCGAAAGGTCGAGCGTGAATCATATAGTAGATATGATCAACATAAGATGTTCACCATTGAAACTACTCCATCTCACGTGATGATCGGACATGGTTTAGTTGATTTGGATCACGTGATCATTTAGATGACCGGAGGGATGTCTATCTAAGTGGGAGTTATATAATTAATATGATTAAATTGAACTTTAATTTATCATGAACTTAGTCCTTGTAGTATTAGCATATCTATGTTGTAGATCAATAGCTCACGATGTTGCTCCCCGTTTATTTTTTATATGTTCCTAGAGAAAACTAAGTTGAAAGATGTTAGTAGCAATGATGCGGAATTGTTCCGTGATCTGAGGATTATCCTCATTGCTGCACAGAGAAATATGTCCTTGATGCACCGCTAGGTGACAGACCTATTGCAGGAGTAGATGTAGATGTTATGAACGTTTTGACAAAAGCTCGGTATGATGACTACTTGATAGTTTAGTGCACCATGCTTTACGGCTTATAACCGGGACTTCAAAAACGTTTTGAACGCCACGGAGCATATGAGATGTTCCAAGAGTTGAAATTAGTATTTCATACTCATGCCCGTGTCGAGAGGTATAAGACTTCTGACAGTACTTTGCCTACAAGATGGAGGAGAATAGCTCAACCAGTGAGCATGTGCTCAGATTGTCTGGGTACTACAATTACTTGAATCAAGTGGGAGTTAATCTTCCAGATAAGATAGTAATTGACAAAGTTCTCTAGTCACTATCACCAAGTTAGTAGAACTTCGTGATGAACTATAATATGCAAGGGATGACGAAGGTAATTCCCGAGCTCTTCGCGATCCTGAAATCGGCGAAGGTAGAAATCAAGAAAGAGCATCAAGTGTTGATGGTTAATAAGACCACTTGTTTCAAGTAAAGGGCAAAGGGATAGAAGGGGAACTTCAAGAAGAATGACAAGCAAGTTGTCACTCTCATGAAGAAACCCAAAGCTAAACTCAAGCCTGAAACTAAGTGCTTCTACTGCAAAGGAAATGGTCACCGGAAGTGGAACTGCCCTAGATACTTGGCGGATAAGAAGGATGGCAAAGTGAACAAAGGTATATTTGATATACAGATTATTGATGTGTATTTTACTAGTGTTCATAGCAACCCCTCGGTATTTGATACTGGTTCAGTTGCTAAAGAGTAGTAACTCGAAGTGGGAGTTGCATAATGAACATAAACTAGTTAAAGGATGAAGTGACGATGTGTATTGGAAGCAATTCCAAGATTGATATGATCATCATCGCACACTCCCTATACTTTCGGGATTAGTGTTGAACCTAAATAAGTGTATGATTTGATCATGTTTATTGCAATACGGTTATTCATGTAAGTTAGAGAATAATTGTTGTTCTGTTTACATGAATAAAACCTTCTATGGTCATACACCCAATGAAAATAGTTTGTTGAATCTCGATCGTGTGATACACATATTCATAATATTGAAGCCAAAAGATGCAAGGTTAATAATGATAGTGCAACTTATTTGTGGCACTGCCGTTTAGGTCATATTGGTGTAAAACGCATGAAGAAACTCCATAATGATGGACTTTTGGAATCACTTGATTATGAATCACTTGGTGCTTGCGAACCATGCCTCATGGGCAAGATGACTAAAACTCCGTTCTCCGAAACTATGGAGCAAGCAACAGATTTGTTGGAAATCATACATACTGATGTATGTGGGCCAATGAGTGTTGGAGCTCGCGGCGGGTATCGTTATTTTCTGACCTTCACTGATGATTTGAGCAGATATGGGTATATCTACTTAATGAAGCAAAAGTCTGAGACATTTGAAAAGTTCAAAGAATTTCAGAGTGAAGTAGAAAATCATCATAACAAGAAAATAAAGTTTCTACGATCCGATCGTGGAGGAGAATATTTGAGTTACGAGTTTGGTCTTCATTTGAAACAATGTGGAATAGTTTCACAACTCACGCCACCCGGAACACCACAGCGTAATGGTGTGTCCGAACGTCGTAACCGTACTTTATTGGATATGGTGCGATCTATGATGTCTCTTACCGATTTACCACTATCGTTTTGGGGTTATGCTTTAGAGACAGCTGCATTCACGTTAAATAGGGCACCATCTAAATCCGTTGATACGACACCTTATGAACTATGGTTTGGCAAGAAACCAAAGTTGTCGTT
The DNA here is from genome assembly GCA_902687465.1 of Secale cereale. Taxonomy (NCBI): domain Eukaryota; kingdom Viridiplantae; phylum Streptophyta; class Magnoliopsida; order Poales; family Poaceae; genus Secale; species Secale cereale. Next base: position 538,813,270 of record LR738709.1, on the reverse strand, counting down.
TCTTAAAGTTTGGGGCTGCGATGCTTATGTGAAAAAGCTTCAACCTGATGAGCTCGAACCCAAGTCGGGGAAATGTGTCTTCATAGGATACCCAAGAGAGACTGTTGGGAACACCTTCTATCACAGATCCGAAGGCAAGATATTCGTTGCTAAGAATGGATCCTTTCTAGAGAAGGAGTTTCTCTCGAAAGAAGTGAGTGGGAGGAAAGTAGAACTTGATGAGGTAATTGTACCTTCTCCTGAATTGGAAAGTAGTACATCACAGAAAATTGTTCCAGTGATTCCTACACCAATCAGTGAGGAAGTTAATGATGATGATCATGAAACTTCAGATCAAGTTTCTGTTGAACGTCGTAGATCAACCAGAGTACGTTCCGCACCAGAGTGGTACGGCAATCCAGTTCTGGAAATCATGTTACTAGACCATGATGAACCTACGAACTATGAGGAAGCGATGATGAGCCCAGATTCCGCAAAATGGCTTGAGGCCATGAAATCTGAGATGGGATCCATGTATGAGAACAAAGTGTGGACTTTGGTTGACTTGCCCGATGATCGGCAGGCCATCGAAAATAAATGGATCTTCAAGAGGAAGACCGACGCAGACGGTAATGTTACTGTTTACAAAGCTCGACTTGTTGCGAAAGGGTTTCGACAAGTTCAAGGAGTTGACTACGATGAGACCTTCTCACCTGTAGCGATGCTTAAGTCTGTCCGAATCATGTTAGCAATTGCCGCATTTTATGATTATGAAATCTGGCAAATGGATGTCAAAACTGCATTCCTGAATGGATATCTCAAAGAAGAGTTGTATATGATGCAACCAGAAGGTTTTGTCGATCCAAAAGGTGCTAACAAAGTATGCAAGCTCCAGCAATCCATCTATGGACTTGTGCAAGCATCTCGGAGTTGGAATATACGCTTTGATGAGGTGATCAAAGCATATGGTTTTATACAGACTTTTGGAGAAGCCTGTATTTACAAGAAGTGAATGGGAGCACTACAACCTTTCTGATAAGTATATGTGAATGATATATTGTCGATCGGAAATGATGTAGAATTTTCTGGAAAGCATAAAGGAGTGTTTGAAAGGAGTTTTTCAAAGAAAGACCTTGGTGAAGCTGCTTACATATTGGGCATCAAGATCTATAGAGATAGATCAAGACGCTTGATAAGACTTTCGATAAGTACATACCTTGATAAGATTTTGAAGTAGTTCAAAATGGATCAGTCAAAGAAGGAGTTCTTGCCTGGCTTGTAAGATGTGAAGTTGAGTAAGACTCAAAGCCAGACCACGGCAGAAAAATATAGAGAGAATGAAAGTCATTCCCTATGCCTCAGCCATAGGTTCTATAAAGTATGCCATGCTGTGTACCAAACATGTTGTGTACCTTGCCATGAGTTTGTCAAGGGGGTACAATAGTGATCCAGGAGTAGATCACTGTACAGCGGTCAAAATTATCCTTAGTAACTGGATGACTAAGGAAATGTTTCTCGATTATGGAGGTGATAAAGAGTTCGTCGTAAAGGGTTACGCCGATGCAAGCTTTGACACTAAATCCAGATGACTCTAAGTATCAATCTGGATGCGTATTGAAAGTGGGAGCAATTAGCTAGAGTAGCTCTATGCAGAGCATTGTAGACATAGAAATTTGCAAAATACATACGGATCTGAATGTGACAGACCCGTTGACTAAACTTCTCTCACAAGCAAAACATGATCACACCTTATTACTCTTGGGTATTAATCACATAGCGATGTGAACTAGATTATTGACTCTAGTAAACCCTTTGGGTGTTGGTCACATGGCGATGTGAACTATGGGTGTTATTCACATAACGATGTGAACTATCTATATTAAATCACATGGCGATGTGAGCTAGATTATTGACTCTAGTGCAAGTGGGAGACTGAAGGAAATATGCCCTAGAGGCAATAATAAAGATGTTATTTGTATTTCCTTATGTCATGATAAATGTCTTTTATTCATGCTAGAATTGTATTAATCGGAAACTTGATACATGTGTGAATACATAGACAAAATAGTATGTCCCTAGTATGCCTCTACTAGACTAGCTCATTGATCAAAGATGGCTATGTTTCCTAGCCATAGACATGAGTTGTCATTTGATCAGCGGGATCACATCATTAGGAGAATGATGTGATGGACTAGACCCGTCCGTTAGCATAGCACTATGATCGTTTAGTTTTACTGCTATTGCTTTCTTCATGACTTATACATGTTCCTATGACTATGAGATTATGCAACTCCCGAATACCGTAGGAACACCTTGTGTGCTATCAAACGTCACAACGTAACTGGGTGATCATAAAGATGCTCTACAGGTATCTCCGAAAGTGTTCGTGGTGTTGGCATAGATCAAGAATAGGATTTGTCACTCCGAGTGTCGGAGAGGTATCTCTGGGCCCTCTCGGTAATGCACATCATAATAAGCCTTGCAAGCAAATGACTAATGAGTTAGTCATGAGATGATGTATTACGGAACGAGTAAAGAGACTTGCTGGTAACGAGATTGAACTAGGTATTGAGATACCGACGATCGAATCTCGGGCAAGTAACATACCGATGACAAAGGGAACAACGTATGTTGTTATGCGGTTTGACCGATAAAGATCTTCGTAGAATATGTGAGAGCCAATATGAGCATCCAGGTTCCGCTATTGTTTATTGACCGGAGACGTGTCTCGGTCATGTCTACATAGTTCTCGAACCCGTAGGGTCCGCACGCTTAAGGTTTCGATGACAGTTTTATTATGAGTTTATGATTTTTGATGTACCGAAGGAGTTCGGAGTCCCGGATGAGATCGGGGACATGACGAGGAGTCTCGAAATGGTCGAGAAGTAAAAATTGATATATTGGACGACTATATTCGGACATCGGAAAGGTTCCGAGTGATTCAGGTATTTTCGGAGTACTGGGGAGTTACGGGAATAGAAGAGAGAGGCCAAAAGGAAGGAGGCGCGCGCCCCCCTTCTGGTCCGAATTGGACAAGGGGTGCAGCCCCCTTTTCCTTCTCCCTCTCCCCCTCTTTCCTTCTCTCCTACTCCGGAAAGGAAAGGGGAATCCTACTAGGACTTGGGAGTCCTAGTAGGACTCCCCACACTTGGCGCGCCCCCTCTAGGGCTGGCGTCTCCCTCCCTCCTTTATATACGGGGGCAAGGGGGCACCTCTAGACACAACAATTGATCTCTTGATCTCTTAGCCGTGTGCGGTGCCCCCCTCCACCATAGTTCTCCTCGATAATATTGTAGCGGTGCTTAGGCGAAGCCCTGCGACGGTAGAACATCAAGATCGTCACCACGCCGTCGTGCTGACGGAACTCTCCCTCGACACTCGGCTGGATCGGAGTTCGAGGGACGTCATCGAGCTGAACGTGTGCTAGAACTCGGAGGTGCCGTAGTTTCGGTTCTTGATCGGTCGGGCCGTGAAGACGTACGACTACATCAACTGCGTTGTTCTAACGCTTCCGCTTTCGGTCTACGAGGGTACATAGACACACTCTCCCCTCTCGTTGCTATGCATCTGGTAGATAGATCTTGCATGATCGTAGGAAATTTTTAAAATACTACGTTCTCCAACAGAGATATCTATACAGAACATCTCGCTGGTATTAAGTTGCGAGTCCCACCCATAGTGTAAACTCAAAGCAACAGACAACTGCATTAAAAGAACTTTGCGTAAAGTAAACAATTCTTGCACCCGCGGGCACAAGCACTGTTGTTTTCCCCCTTGTGGCAACAGCACATCCCCTAGACTCATGTTTCTGTCACTCAAGCTAGTCATCGAGGGGCATGAACCCACAATCGAGCATAACGTTCCCTCTTGGAGTCACTACCTACTACTTGGCCAAAGCAATAAATAACAACGGAGAACATGCAAGAATTACTTATGAACATAAATATAAAAGAGGTAGATCAAATATATTACTCAATCACAATCTGAACATAATCTCATAATCCATCGGATCCCAGCAAACTCATCATAGCAACAGCATAAGGATTACATGTGCCTCGATCATGTAGGGCAGCTCACGAGGACTAATTAGTGAAGCACAAGAACGGGAGGAGAACATCACATAGCTACTGGTCATGGACTCATGGTCCAAGGGAGACTACTCACAACTCATCTGGGAGGCGTCCATGGTGGTGGAGAGGCTCCCGGTGGTGATCCTCCCCTCCGGCAGGGTGCCGGGAAGAGTTCTCCTGGTGCTCCCGATCTTGGAAGCGGCGGCGGCGGCGGAACAGAGATGAGATCGCGAAAAAGAGTTTTCGTCCCGAGGGTTTCGAAGGACGCTCTAAATATATGCCAAAGGGGGGCACCAGACGGGGCTCGAGGGGCCCAGGCGCCCCCCCCCCCCCCCCCCCCCCCCGC
>LR738709.1:538784052-538808792 GCA_902687465.1 Secale cereale | reverse complement strand
CCCCCCCGGCTGTCCTTCGGGCGCAAGGTAGGTTCTGGAACGCTGATTTTTTATATAATTTTTCTGGATTTTTCCTGGCAGTTCTCGTAATGTGAAAACCTCAAATACAAAAACAGCCGAAAACAGAAACTGGCACTGGGGTGCACTGGATTAGTAGGTTAGTCCAAATATGATCAAAAGTGTATGGAAGTGTATAAATATCATAGCAATATCACCCAAAAGTGGCATGGAGCAAGCAGAAATTATAGATACGTTTTGGACGTATCAGGGGTTTATGGGCCCCCCTTGATAATTCGCTCTGCTTAAAGCTTTTCTAGCAAGACCCAACATTGGTTCTACATTTGCCTGACAACTAAAACTTGCATAGGGAGTTGCAAACCCGAGTTCCTAATCAACAACCCGGGCCAGTGCTCCTCATGAGTGTTGGTCCAAACTGGGCGGACTGCAGAGCCGCCTTGGGGAAACCCGAGGTATCTGGTATTACCTGTAGGATGTCCCATCCGGTCGTGGCCTGAGACGAGATACGCGCGGCTACTATCAGGGTGTCGGCACGCCAGGAGGTCTTGCTGGATTAGTTTTACCTTTGTCGAAATATCTTGAGCATGGGATTCCGAGAATACGCGGGTCTTCCCACTTTGGAGTTGCGACTCCGCAGATCGTGAGCTTGTGATGGGCTAAGTTGGGACACCCCTGCAGGGTTTTGAACTTTCGAAAGTCGTGCCTGCAGTTATGTGGCAGATGGGAATTTGTTAATATCCGGTTGTAGATAACTTGAACCCATATCCCTAAGAATACACTACCTGTGTGAGTACCGTGATGGTCCCTTTTCGAAGGGGTTTCGGAAAGTGAACACGGTGGGGTTATGCATGAACGTGAGTAGCTAGGATCACTTCTTGATCATCTTTGGCGACCGTTGGCACATATTCTCTTCTCGCTCTGAACTCGTAAGCTAGTTGCTTAGTGCTTGCTGCAAACACTTTATTACCTCTCCACACCTAAAGGCTTTGTTAGTTTTGATACTCGGGAATGGGATTGCTGAGTCCTTGTGGCTCACAGATTACTACACACACCAGATGCAGGTACATCCGAGAACGATGCAGGAGATGGATCATAACTTCAATGGGAGTTCAATGAAGAGCGTGGTCGTTTCTATGTTACGTATCCCGACGATCAGTAGTGGCTTCTACTAGGGGCGATCAGGACTTGTGTTTGTGGTATCTTTCTCGTTTGGATTTCGTCCGTAGTCGGGCCCTGTGTTATTTGGATGAATGTATGCTATTGTATTCATTGTCTAACGTGGCGAGTGTAAGCCAACTATTTTACTCTTTCGTCCCTGAACTTTTACATGAGTTGTGCAAAGATACCACGCTTGCGATCATTCCAGAATGTGCTTATGTCTCTAAGTCATGCCTCGACACGTAGGAGATATAGTCGCATCCTGGGCACTACATAGCCCCAATCTTCGTCTTCATCCTCCCCGTCTCCCGCACCAAGATCTGCTCCCCGCTCTCCTGGCGCGCTACCATCTCCAGCTCCATCCGCCCTCTGGCTCCCCTCTCCTAACTCCATCTTCTTCCCTGCATCATCTACTTCCTTCCCTCTACCAACTCTATCCCCCAGCTCCAGCGCCTAGGGCGACGTTCCCGCCATGCAGCCGAGCCTGCAGACTCACACGATCGATTAACGTGGCCACCGTGAAGGATTAACGTGGACTCCGCCGTCGCCGTCGGAGGTCAGATTGGAACCCTAGATAGGGGTCATGATTAGGATACCTTTAGCATCAGCTAAGGGGTCTGGCGCTCACGCGCGAGCTTAGCAGGCCGCCCCATATCCACGCACGCTTCGGTTACTACCCTTGCCTCACTTGCAATTGACTATTCACAACGGGGGTTGACTGCTTTTGCTATAAAAAAGCGGGAGTGGACTATTGACGGATGATGATGAAAAATAATCACAGATTTTTTTAAAAATAGATAATTTGGAAAAAGTTCACGAACCTGAGAAAAGTTCACGAAATTGCGAAAAATTTCATAAATTTTATAAAATGTTAAACAAAATGGGAAAACTTCTGGAATTTGAAAAACAAAGTTGGAAAATTTTGGTAAAAATCAACAACTTCGAAATAAAGTTCATTAAAATTTGAAAATGGTCATCGATTTTGAAAAAAATTCACAAATTTGAAAAGAAAAAAAATCATCGATTTCAAAAAAAAATCTCAAGCTTGAAAGAAAGTTCATCGATTTTGAAAATCAAATTCACATATTAGGAAAGGTTCATTGCTTTTGGAAAAAAAGTTAACGAATATTTTTTAATCAATTTTGAAATAAAAATCATGAATTTGATAAAACGTCATGGATTTTGCCAAAAAGTTCATCGATTTTTAAGAAAATGTTCATGAATTTTAGAAAAGGAAAAGGGGACAGTGAAAAGAAAAAGGGAAAGGAAAAAAGGGGAAAGAATGAAGAAGGAAAGACCATTTTTTCTAATATAATCACAATTGGTGATGTGTCCAGGCGGTTGCTGCGACTTGCACTGAACTCGGCGTTGTGTGTTTGTTTCACATCTTGCTTACATTTTTTGCAGTTTAAAAACTGAAGAAAATGGCGATGAAGGCGCCAAATAGCACTTGCCCGTAAATTAGGCCTGTCTATTTTTTTCGGCATTGATGGGTAATTTTTAGACATGAACACGGATCTAATGATTGCAACCTTTTGATTTCTAAACTAATGGTCACATGTTTCTAATTTGTGTGAGATTTCCTAACATATTTCTCTTTTTCTGTTATCCCTATGCACTTTTTATATAATTGATTTGATCAAAAACCACGACAAGTATTTCGTAACAGAGGGAGTATTTAGGTAGCTAAAATATTGTTCACGGTTTTGCTTCCCATGATTTGACCCGTGATGAATAGGAAAATAAACTAAAGATGGTATTTGAATATAAAAAATGACAATCATCAAAACAAGAAATAAAAAATGGTTACTATGAACATATATGCATGGTTGGTTTTAGACCAGTGTACCTTACCTTTTACTCTCTCTTTTCTAACCCTTTTTAAATGAATTAGCGTGGGCCTTTTTTTAGTCAAGAGCCCTGGGAATGATTTTTATTTTATTTTTTGAAATGGAGGATAGACCCCGGCTGCATCTGGACGATGCATGGCCATTTTATTAATTATTCATAGTGACCATACAAAGTAAGACATCAATGAAACCATCATCTAGACAACACCTGTTGCTACTTATATCCCATTGATAAAGGTGTGCCGAATATCCAGGCCTAATACCAAACAGACATCACACCAAACTCTAACATGTAAAACCGGATGCCTTAGCCCAGCCACACACCGGGACTGGGTCCCATACCGGACCGACGCACTCTCAGAGGTTGCCGCCGCCGTTTTCCACCAGTCCAGCAGCAGAGCAGAAACTGACCTATCGACCTTGCCTGGCCTGCCGTCGACGGCACCACGACGCCAGACAACTCCATCATCCTGCACGTATCCGTCCACACGCGCCCATCGCCGAACCTCCGCATCACCATGCCAACAGGATCCACCGTTGGCCTTGCGGTGGATAAGACACCGCTCTTCCACTTGTCCCGTCCAACCAGCACTTGCTCCAAAAACGATGCCCTCACGAGGGACAACGACATCCAAGGTTTCATTATCATCCGATCCGGTAGATCCAGACCTATGGTTTTCTCCAGAGCATCACGAATGGGGTGCCACGACCTGCAATAACGATGCCTCGAGAAGGGAACAACGTCATAGACGTCGCCATCGTGCGCCATGACCGAAGTCAGCGCAATTTTCACTGAAAATCGCGTCCTTCCAACCTCGCAGCTGGCTGGAACCGAACGGGATCTCGCCATGGAGACGAGAGCCGCCACCGGCACGCCGGCAGGGAGCCTCCCGCCGCCCCTCATCAGTCCTCCTGGCGCCACCGGCCGGCCAAGGCCGTACCGAGATGGATCTGAACAGGGCGCTAGATCTGCAGCCATTGGAGCCACCCATGCTCCCGCGACCGCCACACAGCCGGTCATGTAGGTTCCCATCGCCTCCGCGCATCAGGGGCGCCGCCCTGACTGCCGCCCCCGACCTCCCCGCGTGAGACGCCACCTCCGCCTCACAGAATCTGACGTGGCGACCATCCGCCCTGGATCTGCAGTGCAGGGCCCGTCCGCGGCGGCGGAGGATGGTGGAGTGGGGAGGGGATGACGGCGCGGGATCGGGGGGCACTGGCGCCGCCCGAGGGGAGGGGAGGCGAGGGGGGAACGAGATCCTCTAACATCACGAAGGGATGTCAGGGAAGCTACAGTACCTTGACATCCCTTCTTCACGTCCATATGATTAAGCCTAAAATGACTTAAATTAATTTGCAAATTACAAATTTACTGTATACATTTACAAAAATTACATACAAGCAAAATTATGGTGCAATAAAATTAATTTCAGATTTTATTTTCTGTGAACAGTATTTGCGTATAGTGTCTTTGCTACAGTGTCCACGACATTCCTTCTTCGTTTTGCACTGGGATTGCACTGTAGCTTCGTGACATCCCTTCATGATGTTAGAGGATCCGTTCCCGGCGAGGGGGAGGGGAGGGGAGTTAGTACCCCCGGGCATGAATTTGCCCTGATAATGTCCATTCAAAGGCAGAACCGCCGGTTGCTGCACAGAAAATCACGGGGTCATGCATAAGCAGACAGCAACACGAGCGGACGTGGCGGCGTGCACCGCTGCCCTTTCCTACTCAGTACCACGTGCAGCAGACGACAACGGAGCCATGGTCGAGCGGTCAAACAAACACAGGTGCCACAGTGGTGTGATATTCGTCGCTTTGATCACGTAGTTTTCCCGAGCCAACAAGCTACCAGTACACGTCTTCTCGCACAACGGAAGGGCCAAAAATATCATAAGAATCAAGGTTCACATGGCAAGGAACAGCACTGGGATTATACGTACTGATATTTATTCGAGCGAGCAGCGACGCATACGTGGGTTAAATCAGTATGAAGTGTTTACTCACGAAGTGCTGCAGCGCGGGCCAGCTTATTACTCCATGCTTGTATGTTTCCAAGCAACGAGCGCTCAAAATTACCTATTCATGCGCACAAGACGAGGAAAAACCCCTCCATCTCCAAAACTTGTTGAAGAATAGTACCATATCGTAATACCAATTAGATGTTTATTCTATTTTACACCTCATCGAATTTATAAGAAGTGTCACAACTTTGAACTAAGGCTAAACTAATATTAGTTTAAAATCGCGACATTTATTTTGGATCCGGGAGAGTATTATTTTTACCATATATGTAGCTCATAGACGATTCTTGATAAAATCATGACGACATACAAAAGGGCCGTCTGAGTAAATCGAATACCATTCAACACCATCTAAACTAAGTGATTAGTGTCTACTTTTGTGAATATCATAAATTCCAGATTATGAAGACAGATGGGCAGCATGTGTTCTTATCTTCATCTCATCTCAGCATTTAATATGAAAGTCACCACTGACAAGGAAGAGGTTGAGTCTACTTACACAAACGATTCAACTAAAAATCCCTTTCATGATTCAGCTACACCACACCATAAACCGCAACAAGAACCCACTCAAAACCATTCGCTTTAGGTGGCTAAATTTGGTGTTTTGACATTTCCTCAAACTTCAGCAGAATCTGACCCCGGTCAAAAATATTTTAGGATCTGACCATTTTCCTACTGCCACGGTCTTTAATGGTAGGGTTATACTGCTTACCGCCATGGTCTACGACAGTAGGATTTAATTGCGTCATTACGTTGTTATAACGTTAAAAATATCCTACCGTCAAGGTCTTCGGCGGTAGTCCGTTATACCCTATCACCAAGCTGCTTGACGATAGGGTCTGCACTACCTTTATGTTTGAGGCAACGAAGTAAACCAATGCCAAAGCGATCTGGACTGGTAGCATGCATGTCTTGTCCATTATTCAAAGACATGTTAGTGTGTATGCTTTGCTAGAGTGCAATACTCTTACTACTAGATGTAGGTTTTTCCTTTTAGTTTTTAAGGTTGCCGCGAGCCGAGAAAAAGACATGCATGCTATCTATCGGGCGTAGTAATTTGCAACTCCCCTACCCTTAGGCACGTATTGTACCTAGCTCACAGCAAGCTAGGCCGATGCATGCATGCTTTGACGATTGACATAAATTATACATGCGTCTAGTGAGAGAAACTACCACTATAGAGGTCCATATTTTGATGGTACATATTTTGCTAGTTGGAAGCATAAGATGAAAAAGCATATTCTTGGTCGAAACCCTGCCGTTTGGGCTATTGTTCGTATTAGCTTGCAAGATGAATACTTTGAGGATGGCAAAGAACCTGATCGTGAAGCAGCCACAGAAGAATTGAAGATGTTGTTATACAATGCTCAAGCTTGTGACATTCTCTTCAACGCTTTGTGCTCCGAGGTGTTTAACAAAATTAGCCGTCTCGAAAATGCCAAGGAATTTGGGATACTTTGGTTCATATGCACGAAGGTACCAAGTTTATCAAGGAATCCAAGTTGGATGCTTCAAAGTCAACTTGACAAGTTCAAGATGAAGGATGGTGAAGGAGTCGCTGAGATATACTTTAGGCTTGCTCTCATCACAAATGAGATTGCCGGCTTATGAAGCAAAGAGATGACCAGCAAATTCATCATCATGAAGATCCTTACAGACCTGTATGGAAAGTATGACACCGTGTGCATATTGATCCAAATGATCCCAAATTACAAAGATCTCAAGCCTACCGAAGTCATTGGAAGAATCGTTGCTCATGAGATGTCACTCAAGGATAAAGAGGAGCTCCATAAAAAGTCAAGTGGTGCATACAAAGCCTCAAGTCCTCCAAATTCAAGTGACAAGCAAGTATCCAATGAGGAATTGGTCTAATGGTGAAGAACTTCAACATATTCTACACGAATAGAAACAAAGAGAGAAGCTCCAACTCAGGGCACCATGAGCAAAGATTATCAAGTCGTGACCAAAATTGCTACAATTGTAGAAGATTCATACACTACTCCAATGAGTGTACGACACCTCAAACGAAAAGAGAAGACTCACCTAGAAGGAAAAGTGGAAGAGATGAATCACCTCATAGAGAGAGAAGTAGTAGAGATGATCGTTATGAACGAAGACCTTCTCGAAGAAACAAGGAATCAGAAGGGAAATACAAGTCAACCAAGAGCTACTCTATAAGAAGACATCAAACTCATGTTGGTGAATGTGTTTCCGGCTCTGACTCTGACAACCACTCCGAGAGAAGTTATCACTCCGCCTCCGACTATAGTCAAGATGAAAGTGTTGCCGGACTTGCTCTAGTATCGTCCAACTCCTATGACATATTTGATTCACCAAATGACGGAATTGGAAAATGCTTCATGGCTAAAGGCCCCAAGGTATCACCCCCTGAGTATCTTGATTCCGATAGTGATGAGGATGATTTGCCAGGTGATGATGATTTGCTTGTTGATAAAACAAATAATGTAAGCTATAATGAACTTGCTAGTACTCATGATAGTCAAGATGAAATAAATGACAATGCTAAGAAGGAGATTGAGCGCCTAACTAAAGAACCAAACACTCTTAAGTTGGACCAGGAAACAACTCAAGAAGATCATAGAGAGCTTCTTAGAACTCATGAGAAGCTATGCTTCGAGAATCTAAATTTATAGCAAGAGCATGAGCTTCTTAAAACAATCAATGATAATCTTCGAAAGAAGAGTTCTTCTTACATTGTGAAACATCTCCTCTTATCTAATTTTGTGCCACAAGCTAAATCTAGTCAAGCTAGTAACAAGAGTAAGAAAGGTTCTTCATCTAGTAGTGACAATAACAATGCTAAATCCAATATTGTTGCTTCTAGTAGCTCTCTTGAATCCACTAATGATTCTCTTAGCTAAGTCACACTTCAGCAAGAAAATAGTTTATTGAAGGGAATTATAGAGCCACGTGTTTACAAGAGTCTTGCCGGGAGTAAGCAATTTGGGGAAATTGTGCGCAAGCAAGGAAGACACTGGAAGAATAAAGGTATTGCTTTTGAATGGAATTTCAATGCCAATGGAGTTGAATGGGAAGAAGATAAATAACCCAAGACGAAGTTTGTCCCTCAACAAGAGAAGTATGATCCCATTGCTACCTCTTGAGCTTGCGTTGTATTCCCTCGAAGAGGAAAGGGAGATGCAGCACAATAGCGTAAGTATTTCGCTTAGTTTTTGAGAACCAAGGTATCAATCCAGTAGGAGACCACGCGCGAGTCCCTCGCACCTGCACAAACAAATAAGAACTTCGCAGCCAACGCGATAAGGGGTTGTCAATCCCTTAACGGTCACTTACGAAAGTGAGATCTGATAGAGATGATAGTTTATATTTTTGGTATTTTTAGTTTAATAAAACAGCAAATAAAAGCGGTAAAACTAAAGTAGATGTAGATTGATATGTTAAGAATAGACCCGGGGGCCATAGTTTTCTCTAGTGGCTTCTCTCATGAGAGCGGTATTCTACGGCGGGTAAACAAATTACTGTCGAGCAATTGATAGAAAAGCGAATAATTATGAGACTATCTAGGCATGATCATTGTATATAGGCATCACGTCCAAGACAAGTAGACCGACTCCTGCCTGCATCTACTACTATTACTCCACACATCGGCTGCTATCCAGCAAGTATCTAGTGTATTGAGTTCATACGAACAGAGTAACGCCTTAAGCAAGATGACATGATGTAGAGGGATAAACTCAAGCAATATGATGTAAACCCCATCTTTTTAGCCTCAATGGCAACAATACAATACGTGCCTTGCTGCCCCTACTGTCACTGGGAAAGGACACCACAAGATTGAACCCAAAGCCAAGCACTTCTCCCATTGCAAGAACTATAGATCTAGTAGGCCAAACCAAACCAATAATTCGAAGAGACTTGCAAGGATATTATGAGCACACATAAAAAGTTCAGAGAAGAACTAAATATCTTTCATAGATAACCTTGATCATAATCTCACAATTCATCAGATCTCGATAAACACACCGCAAAAAGAGATTACATCGAATAGATCTCCTCAAAGACCGAGGAGAACTTTGTATTGAGATCCAGAGAGTGAGAAGAAGCCATCTAAATACTAGCTATGGACTCGAAGGTCTATGGTAAACTACTCACAACTCATGGTGAGGGCGATCATGATGATGATGAAGGCCTCCGTGATGGATCCCCCTCCGGTGGAGCTCCGGAACAGGCTCCAAGATGGGATCTCCACGGGAACAGAAGTTACGATGGTGAAATTAGGGTTTTCTCTGTGTTCACGTAGTTTCTGGGGTACGTGGACTTATATAGGAAGAAGGAGGGCACCGGGGGACGCTCGAGTGGGCCTCGAGGGAGGGGGCACGCCCTGGGAAGGGGGGCGCGCCCCCCACCCTCGAGGGCCACTCGAGGCTCCCCTGACGTGGTTCTCAAGTTCCTCTGGCGTGATGTTCTCCAAAAATATCTCTCGCGAAGGTTTCATTCCGTTTGGACTCCGTTTGATATTCTTTCTCTGCAAAACCCTGAAATGGGCAAGAAACAACAATCTGGACTGGGCCTTTGGGTTAGTAGGTTAGTCCCAAAAATGATATAAAAGTGAATGATAAAGCCCATTGAACATCCAAGACTTCATAAATAATAGCATGGAACAATAAAAAATTATAGATACGTTGGAGACGTATCAAGCATCCCCAAGCTTAATTCCTGCTCGTCCTCGAGTAGGTAAATGATAAAGAAAGAATTTTTGATGTGGAATGCTAACCAATATAGTTTTTCAATGTAATTCTCTTAATTGTGGCATGAATGTTCAGATCTGAAAGATTCAAGATAAAAGTCTATATTGACATAAGAAATAATGATACTTCAAGCAATACTAACAAAGTAATCATGTCTTCTCAAAATACTATGGCTAAAGAAAGTTATCCCTACAAAATCATATAGTGTTGGCTATGCTCCCTCGTTATCACACTAAATATTCATATCATGCAGAAACCCGATTTCAGCCAAGCATTTGTTTTCATACTCTATCTTTCAAACCTTTCAACTTTCACGCAATACATGAGCGTGAGCCATGGACATAGCACTATGGGTGGAATAGAGGTGGTTGTGGAGAAGACAAAAAGGAGGGAGATAGTCTCACATCGACTAGGCGTATCAACGGGCTATGGAGATGCCCATCAATAGATATCAATGTGAGTGAGTAGGGATTGCCATGCAACGGATGCACTAGAGCTAAATATGAATGAAAGCTCAACAAAAGAAACTAGTGGGTGCGCATCCAACTTGCTTGCTCACAAAGACCTAGGGCATTTGAGGAAGCCCATCGTTGGAATATACAAGCCAAGTCATACAATGAAAGTTCGCACTAGTATATGAAAGTGACTAAGCATGAGACTCTCTACAATGAAGAACATGGTGCTACTTTGAAGCACAAGTGTGGAAAAAGATAGTAGCAATTGTCCCTTCTCTCATTTCTCTCATTTTTTTGGAGGGGCTTTCTCCTTTTTTTATTAGCCCCTCTCTATTTTTTTTGGGCCATCTCTTTTTTTATTGGCCTTTCCTCACATGGGACAATGCTCTAATAATGATGATCATCACACTTTCTATTACAACTCGAAATTACAACTCGATACTACAACAATTATGAATCTACATGAATGCCTCCGGCGGTGTACTGGGATATGCAATGAATCAAGAGCAACATATATGAAAAGTTAAGCATGGTGGATTTGCCACTACTACGATGTCAACTACATGATCATGCATGGCAATATGACAATATGATGCGTGCCATATAAACGGAACGGTGGAAAGTTGCATGGCAATATATCTCGGAATGGCTATGGAAATGCCATGATAGGTAGATATGGTGGCTGTTTTGAGGAACAATATGGTGGCTGTTTTGAGGAAGGATATATAGTGGGTTTATGGCACCGGCGAAAATTGCGCGGTACAAGAGAGGCTAGCAATGGTGGAACGGTGAGAGTGCGTATAATCCATGGACTCAACATTAGTCATAAGAACTCATATACTTATTGCAAAAATCTACGAGTCATCAAAACAAAGCAATCAACTCATGCTCTTATGGGGGAGGTTGGTAGGAGTTAACCATCGCGCGCCCCCGACCTCCACACAAAGGTTGGCACTCTACAAATACCTCATGCTTTAACTTAGTAACACAACGGTTCACCATACGTACATGCTACGGGAATCACTAACATTAACACAAATATTTCTCAATTTCATAATAACTCCACTAGCATGACTCTAATATCACTATCCTCATATCTCAAAACAATTATCAAGCATCCAACATCTCATTCTATTCAATGCACTTAGTGAAATATATTTTTACTACATTGACATTGGATGTCTATCATGTGAAGACTAGTTTCTTTAGCCTAAACACATTACCATGCTATTTTAATAGACTCTCAAATAGATATAAGTGAAGCATGAGAGTTCAACAATTTCTACAAAATATTATCACCACCGTGCTCTAAAAGATATAAGTGAAGCACTAGAGCAAAAACTATTCAACTCAAAAGATATAAGTGAAGCACATAGAGTGTTCTAATAATTTATAGGCCATATTTAACTCTCTCAAATAGGTGTGTCCAGCAAGGATGATTGTGGCAAACTAACAAGCAAAGACTCAAATTATACAAGACGCTCCAAGCAAAACACATAACATGTTGCGAATAAAAATATAGCTCCAAGTATAGTTACCGATGGATGAAGACGAAAGAGGGGATGCCTTCCCGGGGAATCCCCAAGCTTAGGCTTTTTATTATCTTGAATTTACTTGGGGTGCCATGGGCATCCCCAAGCTTAGGCCTTTGCTACTCCTTGTTTCATAGTCCATCAAAGCAATACTCAAAACTTGAAAACTTCACAACACAAAACTTAGACAAAAATTCTCGTGAGCTCCGTTAGTATAAGAAAACAAACCACTACTCAAAGGTACAACAATTAATTCATTCTTTATTTATATTGGTATTAAACCTACTGTACTCCAACTTCTCTATGATTCATATCCTCCAACACTACTCATAGATGCATCGGAATAAGCAACCAACACACGAAAAACAGAATCTGTCAAAAACAGAACAGTCTATAGTAATCTGTAGGTTTCGCCTACTTCTAGAACTCCAAAAATTCAAACTAAATTGGTAAATTTGCGCAATTTGTCTACCAATCAGCTGCAAAAAGAATCAACTAAAAAGCACGCTCCAGTAAAATCCCACTACTACTTTAGTTAGCGCTAACGATTCTGTTTTTCACAGCAAGATCATATAAACTTCACACAAGTCTTCCCAAAGGTTCTACTTGGCACAAACACTATAAAAAACATGAAACCACATCTAATCAGAGGCTAGATGCAATATTTATTCTCTAACAGCAACAAAAACAAAAAACAAAAAATTGAGTTGCCTCCCAACAAGCGCTATCGTTTTACGCCCCTAGCTAGGCACGATATTTCAATGATGCTCACATGAGAGACAAGGATTGAAGCACAAAAAGAGCATCATAAAGCATGTGAAAATCACATCTAAGTCTAACATACTTCCTATGCATAGGCATTTTATACGCAAACAAATTATCAAGGCAATCAAGATCTAGCATATTGAAGGAAGGAGAAAGAAACAATAACAATCTCAACATAACGAGAGGTAATTTAGTAACATGAAAATTTCTACAACCATATTTCCCTCTCTCATAATAATTGCATGTAGGATCATGATCAAATTCAAAAAAATAGCTATCACATAACATATTATTAACACGATCCACATGCATACGAAGTTGACACTCTTCCAAAATAGTGGGATCACCATTAACTAAACTCATGACCTCTCCAAACCCACTTTTATCAAAAAAATCATAATATTGATCAATATCTAAAGTAGTGGGATCGAAAGTTGACACTCTCTCAAATCCACTTTCAGTATCATGGCAACCATTATTATCAATCTCATATTCATCATGGGGCTTAAATAAATTTTCAAGATCATAAGAAGAATCACCCCAATCATGATCATTGCAACAAGTAGTGGGCATAGCAACATAAGCATCCCCAAGCTTAGGGTTTTGCATATCATTAGCACAATTGACATTAATAGAAATAACATCATTGCAATCGTGTTTTTTATTTAACAAGCTATCATGAATCACTTTTTCTTTTAACAATTCCTCACAATTTTCAAATTCATAAATTTCGAGCAAAACCTCATAAAGATAATCTAGTGCACACAGCTCACTAGCAATAGGTTCAACATAATGGGATCTCTTAAAGATATTAGCAAGTGGTTGAGGATCCATACTTTAGCAAGCGAAGATTCAAGCTAGTTGAGGGCACATAGCACACAAGCAAATAAGAGGCAAGCGAACGGTAAACACACGGCAAAAGAAGGGCAAATAAAACGGCAAGGGTGAAGTGGGGAGAGGAAAACGAGAGGAAAATAAATGTAATGCGAAGGATAAGGGTATGTGATAGGTACTTGGCATATGACTTTTGCGTAAGCCTCCCCGGCAACGGCGCCAGAAATTCTTCTTGCTACCTCTTGAGCTTGCGTTGTATTCCCTCGAAGAGGAAAGGGAGATGCAGCACAGTAGCGTAAGTATTTCCCTCAGTTTTTGAGAATCAAGGTATTAATCCAGTAGGAGACCACGCGCGAGTCCCTCGCACCTGCACAAACAAATAAGAACTTCGCAGCCAACGCGATAAAGGGTTGTCAATCCCTTTACGGTCACTTACGAAAGTGAGATATGATAGAGATGATAGTTTATATTTTTGGTATTTTTAGTTTAATAAAACAACAAATAAAAGCAGTAAAAGTAAAGTAGATGTAGATTGATATGTTGAGAATAGACCCGGGGGCCATAGTTTTCTCGTGTGGCTTCTCTCATGATAGCGGTATTCTACGGCAGGTAAACAAATTACTGTCGAGCAATTGATAGAAAAGCGAATAATTATGAGACTATCTAGGCATGATCATTGTATATAGGCATCACGTCCAAGACAAGTAGACCGGCTCCTGCCTGCATCTGCTACTATTACTCCACACATCGACCGCTATCCAGCATGCATCTAGTCTATTGAGTTCATACGAACAGAGTAACGCCTTAAGCAAGATGACATGATGTAGAGGGATTAACTCAAGCAATATAATGTAAACCCAATCTTTTTATCCTCGATGGAAATAATACAATACGTGCCTTGCTGCTCCTACTGTCACTGGGAAAGGACACCGCAAGATTGAACCCAAAGCCAAGCACTTCTCCCATTGCAAGAACTATAGATCTAGTAGGCCAAACCAAACCAATAATTCGAAGAGACTTGCAAGGATATTATGAGCACACATGAAAAGTTCAGAGAAGAACCAAATATCTTTTATAGATAACCTTGATCATAAACTCACAATTCATCGAATGTCGACAAACACACCGCAAAAAGAGATTACATCGAATAGATCTCCTCGAAGACCGAGGAGAACTTTGTATTGAGATCCAGAGAGAGAGAAGAAGCCATCTAGATACTAGCTATGGACCCGAAGGTCTATGGTAAACTACTCACAACTCATGGCGAGGGCAATGATGATGATGATGAAGGCCTCCGTGATGGATCCCCCTCCGGTGGAGCAACAGAACAGGCTCCAAGATGGGATCTCCACGGGAACAGAAGCCACTAGTAGAAAATGGGGCAATGGTCCAGCCCATTAGTCCCGGTTCAATCCAGAACCGGGACCAATGGGGGCATTGGACCCGGTTCGTGAGCCCAGGGGGGCGGCCGGGCCACGTGGGCCATTGGTCCTGGTTCGTCTGGACCTTTTGGTCCCGGTTGGTGCCCCGAACCGGGACCAATTGGTCTTGCTCCTGGCCCACAACCATTGGTCCCGGTTGGTGACTTGAACCGGGACCAAAGGCGCCCCTTTAGTCCCGGTTCATGTCACCAACCGGGACCAATGAGGTGCCTATATATACCCCCTCGCGCAAGAGCAGAGCACACTGCTTTGTTTTTTCTGGCCGAGGGGGAGAGGGCTTGGTGGTGCTCTAGCTCACCTCCTATGCACACAACGTGTTCGATGGAATGCCCGAGCCACACTAGTTAAGCTTTTCTCCTCTCGAAGCTCTATTTTCTCCGAGATTTGTCTAGGTTTAGCGGTCCGTCACGTCCTGTCCCCGTCTTCGCCGCCGTCGATCGCCCCCGCCGGTCTCGTCACCGGCACCACCGTGGTGAGCCTTTTGGTATGTCCATGATTTTCTTACTTTTATTATTGCTTGTTTTTATTGCTTTAGATAGATATTTGTCTGATTTTCTTATGTTTATTATTGCTTGTCATTATATAGTGCGATGGTTTTGATATCCGCCCACGTGGGCCCTCGTCCTGTCTACGATTCGGATGTGGTATATTTTCTTTAATTTATAACTATTTGTTTTAGTGTTTATGATAATTATGCTGACCAACGTGACATGCATAGATGTTTTTATATGTCTAGGAGGTAGTTGAACCGGAAATTCCAACCGACCCTCTTGTGGAGAGGTTAAATTTAGTTGAAGAGGAAAACATTTCCTTGAAGAAAAAAATGGAAAAAATGGAGGAGGAGTGTAATGCCCCGGATGTAATACTTTCCCTTTTGGGTATATAATATATCTCCGGCTTCATCTATTTCCATTTCGGGTTCTTTGTCTTTCGGGCTCTCGTCGTTTTGTTGTGTGAGTGTGTGGCATTCATTTCATATCATGTAGACATGTGCATTGCATTGCATTTGTGTTGTGGGTTGCATCCGGTTCTTCGTGTTTCTTCCCGTTGTCCGTTTCGCGTTCCGGAGCTCCCTCACGTGTCCGTGACGTCCCGTAGGCCTACTTTGTTGTTCGGGCGTTTTACGTTACCGGTGTGCCGCGAGGTTGTTTTGTGTGTTGTTGTTTTGTTGTGTGCAACCCGCCTCTCAAATCTCGTCTCGTTTGGACTCCGTTGACTTTTCCCTCCGTTGACTTTTCCCTCCGTTGCTCGTGTGGGCCCGAAGTGCCTTCACTTCGTGTCCCGGAAACATCCCTACTGCATTCTTTTATCTCCGTCTGGGCCTTTTAAATCAACCCCCGCGATCGGATCCGTCGGATCGCGATCGGAGGGCTCCTAACGCCCCTAAATCCCCTCCTAACCCTAAAAACTGCTACTTATAGACCCCTAGGTCTATTTGGGCATCCCCTTCTTCTTCCCCCCTTCTCCACTTTCTTTTTTTTCCTTTCTTCTCAGATCCCAAAAATCCTCCCGCAGATCTGGCCAGCTCCTTAGCCAGTTCATTCGATCCCCTCGAACCGGGCGCTTCGATCGACCACCCCGTTGACCAGATCGATCGACGCAACGCCCCAGCGAAGGACCGACCGTACGCCGCGGCCGAACGACCGAGCAGCCGGGCCCATCGCTCCCAGCAGCGACCGGTCCGGGCGAGGGACCACATCGCCACGGGCCATCGCCCCAGGCCGCGCCAGGCGCTGCCTTCGCCAGCCCCGCCTCGTCCACCGACCGGGCCAGCCGCCGCTTTCCGCGCCGCCCGAGCGGGCCGCCTCCCCCCCGGCCCGTTCCTCCACCGCGCGCCGCGCCCCGCAAGCCGCAGGCCGTCCTGGGCCCGTACCTCGCCGCCGCACCACCGAAGGCCCAGCGCCAGCCGCCGTCCTGGGCCTCCCGCCTCCGCGCGCGGGCCGCCTCGCCCCGCCTCTCCGCACCAGATCTGGGCCGGATCCGCAGCCCCGGCCCGTTACTGTTTATCTGGATCAGATCTGGATCCGTTGAGGTTGACCTAAATCCTCCTAAGTCCTTTTTAATCCTGTTCTGATATGCTAACTTTGGACTGCTCTAACTTTGTGCCTGTTGCTCCGTTTTGCGCGTGTAGCATGTCCAGATGTTCGTGGAGATGTCCTCTACGTTTTACCTGTTGTTGTCATGCATGTTAGATGTCATCTTGATACTTGTTTTGCTGTTGCAAGAGTGCATCATGATATAAACTGCTGTTATGTGTTATTTTCATGCCACCTTTGACATGTGACATCTTTTAGCTCGTTTGTCCAAACGATGCAAATGACATGTCCACGTGTTCGTCTTGCCACGAACTACGTGTTGTGTGTGATAGGTTGCATGGTAGATTTATTGTTTCCTTGTTATCATCGTTGCAAAGTGCCATGTTCACATGTTGTGTTTTCACTTGTTATGAAATGCCATCTTGTTGAGCTCGTTGTAATCGGTGTGTTCACCTCTATGAAGCATGCTTGTGTGTTTCGGGATCACCTTCATGTGTATTTTGATGAGGTGCTTACCCTTGGCCATGTTTAGTTTCGAGGTGACTTAAACATGCTCTTTTGTGTGCTATGATGATATTGCTGTTTTGGGACTTAGTGATTGTTTCACTAAGTCTGAAATCTGTAACGTTTCGATGCCATGTTCGTGTGATGTTCTAGGAAAATGCATGATAGTTTTGGGGTGGATTTTGATTGTTCCTTGTAGTATATATTGTTGTCTTTCCATTCATGTCCTCACATGTCCATTTGAGTGGCTGTAGCATGTTTATCTTTTGCTCTAAAGTTTCAATAAAATTCTGCTGCCAGAATTTTATTGCAAAGTTCATTATGTCCAAGATCATTGCTATTGATCCGTGACTCCGTCGGGGGTGCACTTTGGACCTAGTTGCTGTACTATATATCTAGTTTGTGTTCATGTCCTTTGCCATGCTTTTTGGGAGCTGTAGCTTAATTATTTTGAGCTCCAAAGTTGCTATGTTGCTGTAATTTTCAGTTTTCGCTCAAATCTTGTTTCGGGCGTAACTTTTAGCCCGTAACTCCGATTTCAGCGAATCTTATATCAAACTTGGGTGTTTTTCTGTGTAGATTAATAATATCAGCTTGTTATCTTGGTTTGAGGTGTTTTGCTTGAGTGACGTTTTACGTGCTCCATGTGCTCCTTAGTGCATCCATCATGCATTCATGTTTTTCGAGTGCGCATTGCATCGTGTTGATTGGTGCTTGGTGTGTTTGTCTTGTTTAGAGCCGGAAGCTGAGACCGGGTTCGAAGTTGAGCACGAGTTTTCCAGCGAGGTTGACCACGAGGACCCTTCTTACGATCCGAACGTCTTCTCTTCAGGCAAGATGACCGAACCCCGATAACATTACTATCTTCGCCTATTGCTAGTAGTCTCGATCTATAGTTTTGCCTCGATGCCCATGTTCTTCTTGTCAGCCTCCTACTTGTAACCAATTGCCATGTTTAACCATCCTACCTATGCAAACCATTGCTTGGCTAAGTACGCTTCGCTCAGCCCTTCTTATAGCGTTGCTAGTTGCAGGTGAAGTGAAGATGCTTGCTCCATGTTGAAGTTTGGTTGGGTTATATCACACTATATAAATGCTTTAACTGAAATCATCTATATATTGGCAAGGGTGGAAGGCTAAGCCTTTTGCTTGGTGTTTTGTTCCACTCATGCCGTTAGGATCCGTATAAGCCGGTTTTATGTTCCTTGATTATGCGTTCCTAACACGGTTGGGGTGTATGGGACCCCCTCGATAAACCGCTAAGTGCTAAGTCTTTTCCAGCAAATCCCAACATTGGTACTATTTGCCTAATAACAAACTAAACATGCATAGGGAGTAATTAACCCTCTTTCTTAATCAACAACCCCGGGCCAGTGCTCCACATGAGTGTTGGTCCGAAACGAGCGGACTGCGGGGCCACCTCAAGGAAACTCGAGGTCTGGTAAAAACCCGTAGGATGTCTCATCCGGTCGTGTCCTGAGACCTAGATACGCGCGGCTACTATCAGGGTGTCGACACGCCGGGAGGATTTGCTGGATTAGCCTTACCTTAGCTCGGTATATCTTGAGCACGGGATTCCGAGGATACTCGGGTCTTCCCACTTTGGAGTTGCGACTCCGCGGATCGTGGGCTTGTAATGGGTCAAGTTGGAACACCCCTGCAGGGTTTGAACTTTCGAAAGCCGTGCCCGCGGTTATGTGGCAGATGGGAGCTTGTTAATTCCGGTTGTAGAAAACTTGACACAATGATACTAATACACTACCAGCGTGTGTTCCGTGACTGTCAATTTCCGGATGGGGATTCGGGAGTTGAACACGGAGGGGTTATGTTTGTGAGCTCGTAGCTAGGATCACTTCGTGATCACTTCTCGCCGATGCCTTCTCTTCTCGCTCTCACTTGCGTAAGCTAGATGCTAGTTGCTGCTGCAGACTTGTTCTTTCTTCAGCCTTTTCCCTCACCTAAAGGCTTAAATAGTTCTGTTACCCGGGAACGGGATTGCTAAGTCCTCTGTGGCTCACAGTTACTTCACACACCAGATGCAGGTCCAGCTGTGAGCTATCCAGGTGATGGCACCGAGCTGGATTGGGATTACGACGAGGAGCGTAGTCGGTACTACGTGCGCTACCCGGACGATCAGTAGTGGAGTCTCTTACTAGGATTCGATCCGCCTGTGGTTTATTTATCTGAGTTTGGTACTTTGACTTTTGGCTTTTGCCCTTAGAGGGTTGTAGTGCTCTTAATGTATGATGTTTGAGACTTGTACTGTATTCTGTGACGTGGCGATTGTAAGCCAACTATTTTTCAGTTTACTATCCTCTCTTTTACATGAGTTGTGCAAAGATTACCAAACTTGAGATCATTCTAGGATGGACTTATGCCTTTAAGTCGTGCCTCGACACGTAGGAGGTATAACTCCATCCTGGGCATTACAAGGAGAAGATGGAATTGGAGTTGCATGTTGCGGAAGTCGTCGATGATCACAAGATCAAGATGGACCCTATTGTCGAGAGGTTAAATTTAGTTGAAGAAGAAAACAATTTCTTGAAGGAAAAAAATAAAAAAAATTGAGGACGAGAAGATGATATTGGAGTTGCATGTTGCGGATGTCGTCGATGATCACAAGATCAAGATGGACGCAATGCGGTTGAAGATTAGAAAGATTAGAAAATATGCCATTCATACAGAGGCTTGGTATCATTATGCTGTTGTATCAATTGTTACCTTGGTTGCGATTATGATCGCATTTGTTTTCGCATTGAAATGTTTTACATTGTTTCGATGTGTATGGTGAAAATTAATTAGATGCTCTGGAGAGCTATATGTTGTTAGATGAGAACTATGTATGTACTTTGGTTTTAATGTGATGATGAACTTCTATTAATTTGGTCACTTAATTATCTATTTATGATGTTCTATAATGGTTTTTGACACACTTAATTATATATAATGCATGCAGATGAACCGGCAATGGATGTACGGTGACAGACACACCTCCGAGTACATTAAGGGCGTGCATGCGTTTCTAAATGTGGCTGAGGCAAACAAGCAGAATGGTTTTATGTGTTGTCCATGCACTAAATGTGGGAATACGATGTCTTACTCTAACCGGAAAATCCTTCACTCCCGCCTGCTTTACAAGGGTTTCATGCCACACTATAATGTTTGGACGAGGCACGGAGAAATAGGGGTTATGATGGAAGACGGCGAAGAAGAAGAGTACGATGACAACTATGTGCCCCTGAATACGGTGATGCTGCAATGGGGGGAGCTGGTGAAGATCAAGAGGAACCAGACGATGTGCCCAATGATGCTACAACGGCTAAAGCTGCTGAAGATCAAGAGGAACCAGATGATGATCTCCGCCGGGTCATTGTCAATGCAAGGACGCAAGGCGAAAGTCAAAAGGAGAAGCTGAAGTTCGATCGCATGTTAGAGGATCACAAAAAAGGGTTGTACCCCAATTGCGAAGATGGCAACACAAAGCTCGGTACCGTACTGGAATTGCTGCAGTGGAAGGCAGAGAATGCTGTGGCTGACAAAGGATTTGAGAAGCTACTGAAAATATTGAAGAAGAAGCTTCCGAAGGATAACGAATTGCCCGACAGTACATACGCAGCAAAGAAGGTCGTATGCCCTCTAGGATTGGAGGAGCAGAAGATACATGCATGCCCTAATGACTGCATCCTCTACCGTGGTGCATACAAAGATCTGAACGCATGCCCGGTATGCGGTGCATTGCGGTATAAGATGAGACGAGATGACCCTGGTGATGTTGACGGTGAGCCCGCCAGGAAGAGTGTTCCTGCGAAGGTGATGTGGTATGCTCCTATAATACCACGGTTGAAACGTTTGTTCAGAAACGGAGAGCATGCCAAGTTGATGCGATGGCACAGTGAGGACCGTAAGAAAGACGGGAAGTTGAGAGCACCCGCTGACGGGTCGGAGTGGAGAAAAATCGAGAGAAAGTACTGGGAGGAGTTTGCAAAGGACCCAAGGAACGTATGGTTTGCTTTAAGCGCGGATGGCATTAATCCTTTCGAGGAGCAGAGCAGCAATCACAGCACCTGGCCCATGGCTCTATGTATGTATAACCTTCCTCCTTGGATGTGCATGAAGTGGAAGTTCATTATGATGCCAGTTCTCATCCAAGGCCCTAAGCAACCCGGCAACGACATTGATGCGTACCTAAGGCCATTAGTTGAAGAACTTTTACAGCTGTGGAATGGAAATGGTGTACGTGTGTGGGATGAGCACAGACAGGAGGAATTTGACCTAAAGGGGTTGCTGTTCGTGACCATCAACGATTGGCCCGCTCTCAGTAACCTTTCAGGACAAACAAACAAAGGATACCACGCATGCACGCACTGTTTAGATGACATTGAAAGTATATACCTAGACAAATGCAGGAAGAACGTGTAACTGGGCCATCGTCGATTTCTTCCGACCAACCATCAATGTCGAAATAAAGGCAAGCATTTCAAAGGCGAGGCAGATCACCGGAAGAAGCCCGCCATGCATACCGGTGATCACGTACTTGCTATGGTTAATGATTTACACGTAATCTTTGGAAAGGGCCCCGGCGCACTAGCTGTTCCGAATGACGCTGAGGGACACGCACCCATGTGGAAGAAGAAATCTATATTTTGGGACCTACCCTACTGGAAAGACCTAGAGGTCCGCTCTTCAATCGACATGATGCACGTGACGAAGAACCTTTGCGTGAACCTGCTAGGATTCTTGGGCATGTATGGAAAGACAAAAGATACAGATGAGGCACGGGAGGACCTACAACGTTTGCACGAAAAAGACGCCATGCCTCCGAAGCAGTATGAAGGTCCTGCCAGCTATGCTCTTACGATAGAAGAGAAAGAAATCTTCTTTGAATGCCTGCTAAGTATGAAGGTCCCGACTGGCTTCTCGCCGAATATAAAGGGAATAATAAATATGCCAGAGAAAAAGTTCCAGAACCTAAAGTCTCATGACCGCCATGTGATTATGACGCAACTGCTTCCGGTTGCATTGAGGGGGCTTCTACCGGAAAACGTCCGATTAGCCATTGTGAAGCTATGTGCATTACTCAATGCAATCTCTCAGAAGGTGATCGATCCAGAAATCGTACCAAGGCTAAGGAGTGATGTGGCGCTATGTCTTGTCAGTTTCGAGCTGGTGTTCCCACCATCCTTCTTCAATATCATGACACACGTCCTAGTTCATCTAGTCGACGAGATTGTCATTCTGGGGCCCGTATTTCTACACAATATGTTCCCCTTTGAGAGGTTCATGGGAGTTCTAAAGAAATATGTCCGTAACCGCGCTAGGCCAGAAGGAAGCATCTCCATGGGCCATCAAACAGAGGATGTCATCGGGTTTTGTGTTGACTTCATTCCTGGCCTTAATAAGATAGGTCTCCCTAAATCGCGATATGAGGGGAGACTGACTGGAAAAAGGCATGCTTGGAAGGGACTCAATAATATGCAGGGACGGATATCCTTGGTCTCAAGCACACTACACAGTTCTACAGAACTCTACCTTGGTGACCCCATATGTCGATGAACACAAGAACAGTCTGCGCTCCAAACACACGGAGCAGTGCGACGACTGGATTACATGTGAACACATCAGGACTTTCAGCAGTTGGTTGAAAACACGTCTCAGAGGTGACAACACTATTTGTGATGAGTTGTACTTGTTGTCCAGGGGACCATCTTTGACTATATTGATTTACAAAGGATACGAGATAAATGGGAATACATTTTACACGATTGTCCAAGATCAAAAGAGCACAAACCAAAACAGCGGTGTCCGCTTTGATGCAACAACCGAGAGGGGAAAGGACACATATTATGGTTACATAGTGGACATATGGGAACTTGACTACGGACATGATTTTAAGGTCCCTTTGTTTAAGTGCAAATGGGTCAATCTGTCAGGAGGCGGGGTGCAGGTAGACCCACAATACGGAATGACAACAGTGGATCTGAAAAATCTTGGGTACACTGACGAACCGTTTGTCCTAGCCAATGATGTGGCACAGGTTATCTATGTGAAGGACATGTCTACCAGACCGAGAAAAAGAAAAGATAAGGAAGCGAATACATCATACGATAAGCCAAAGCGCCACATAGTTCTTTCAGGAAAAAGGGACATTCTGGGAGTGGAGGGCAAGACAGACATATCTGAAGATTATGAAAAGTTTCATGAAATTCCTCCCTTCAAAGTCAAGGCTGACCCAAGCATCCTGATAAACGATGAAGATTATCCATGGTTACGGCACAATAAGCAAATGACACAAGCGAAGAAAAAGTGAAGACTTTTTTCCGCAACTATTATGATGATACCATGCCAACTTTGTAACAGACGAGTATGATACCATTGTCCGTTTTGTACATGCACATGCTATGCCAACTTTTTCAGAGTTCATTTGAAAACTATGAATTTATGTTGAATTTTCTGTATAGGTGCATCTATGTTCATTTTTGTAGTAAAGTTAACCACAAACTTGTGATTCACACAAATTTCAAAGAATTCAAATTTTAATTATTCAAATTTGAAAACTAATGGCACTAACAGAAAGTTTATAATTTTTCTAAAACTAATGGCACTAATAGAAAGTTTATAATTTTGCTGACCTAAAAGCAAAAAGAATTAAAAAATAAAGCAAAAAACAAAAGAAAATAAATAATGCAGAAAACAAAACAAAAAAACTTGCAAAAAAATAAAAATAGCAACAATAAGTATTTTGTTATAAGTAGAAACAAAATAAAATAAATAAAGCAACAAATAAAACAAATAATTTCAAATTTAAACTATTCAAATTTGAATACTACTGGCACTAACAGAAAGTTTGTAATTGGTTTTACCTAAAGCAACAAAGAAAGTATTTTGTTGTAAGTAGAAACAAAATAAAATAAATAAAGCAACAAAGAAAACAAATAATTTCAAATTTAAACTATTCAAATTTGAATACTACTAGCACTAACAAAAAGTTTGTAATTGGTTTTAGCTAAAGCAAGAATATCCACAAAGAAACTCTAAATACAGCAAAAAAACAACTCAGAAATAAATAAAGCAGAAAAGGAAAAAAACTACATTTTAAAAATAGGGCGCTGCCCAGCGAGCCTGCAAGGCCTACGGCCTAGCATGCAGCTGGACTGTAAGGCCCAGCAGACTCACAGGGCAGCGTGCAAAGTTAGGCCCAGAAGCCTGCAATAGAGAGGAGTTCAATACAGCCACCGCAGTGGGGCTTATAAACCACTCCGAGCCCCTGTCAACTAGCGAGGTGGGACTAAAGATTTTGGCCGCGGGGCAGGACAAGGACTTTGGTCCCGGTTGGTGGCACCAACCGGGGCTAAAGGGGGGCATTGGTCCCGGTTCGTGGCACCAACCGG
>LR738709.1:538717848-538784042 GCA_902687465.1 Secale cereale | reverse complement strand
AGGCCCAGCAGACTCACAGGGCAGCGTGCAAAGTTAGGCCCAGAAGCCTGCAATAGAGAGGAGTTCAATACAGCCACCGCAGTGGGGCTTATAAACCACTCCGAGCCCCTGTCAACTAGCGAGGTGGGACTAAAGATTTTGGCCGCGGGGCAGGACAAGGACTTTGGTCCCGGTTGGTGGCACCAACCGGGACCAAAGGTCTCTCCTTCCCGCCCTTTGGGCTGCTGAAAAGAGACCTTTGGTCCTGGTTGGTGCCACGAACCGGGATCAAAGGGGGCATTCGTCTCGGTTTTTGCCACGAACCGGGACCAATGCCCTGGGTATATAAGTAGCACTTAGCAATTTTCAGTTTCCAATCCCCATTTCCCCCGACGACGCCGAGCTCATCGACACCGCCGAGCTCATCGACGCCGAGCTCATCGTCGTCGTCGCCCCGCGCCCCTGCGCCGTGCTCGCCGTCGCCGTTACCCTGCCCCTGCCCCGTCCCGCCCCCGCGCGCCGGCGCCCTCGCCGCCCCCGCCGCCGCCTCGAGCTCCCCTGCCACGGGCTCGCCCTCGCCGCGCGCCGGCCTCATCGCCGGCCTCCAGCCCGCCGTCCTCGTCTCTCCCTCGCCCCCCGAACCCTCCGTCCTCGTCGCCATCGCCGTGCGCCCCCACAGTGAGCCCCCATGTATATGTATATGTTTTTTTCATGTATATGTGTATATGCTCATGTATATGTGTATATGTTCATGTATATAAGTATATAAGTATAGAAGTATATGTTTTTTTCATGTATATGTGTATATGTTCATGTATATGTGTGTATATGTTCATGTATGAGATGAGATAGATAGATAGATAAATTTTCATGTGTATATGTTCATGTATGAGATGTATATGTGCTCTTTTGTACCGAATCCACCGCATTTTCATAAAGTTTTTCCACCGAGTCCACATCGCACCGAGCACCCGCGGCCAAGTCTTTTTTCTAGGTAGTTTTCTTGTTAAAATGAGGGGCGACGTTGGACATGAGATGAGGGGGGACGTCGGACATGTGATGAGGGACTGAGCGTCGTTGTCGTCTACCCCCTCCCCGATAACATTGACATGAGGGGGGACGTCGGACATGACATGAGGGGTGATGTCAGACATGACATGAGGGGGTCGAGGGTCGTCGAGGGGTTGAGTGTCGAGGATCGTCGAGGGGTCGAGAGTCGCCGAGGAAGAACAGGAGGAAAAAAATAAGAAGAGAAAGGAGAAGAAGAAGAGAAGAAGAGGGGGAAGAAGGAAAAAAACATGGAGAAGAAGAAGGAATAGAGTAGAAGAAGAAGGAATGGAGTAGAAGAAGAAGGAATAGAGGAGAAGAAGATAAAATAGAATAATATATTCTATTTTTTTCTTCTTCCCCTCTATTCATTTCTTCTTCACCTCTTTTCTTCTTCTTCTTCCTCTTCTTCTTTTTTATCGGGTATGTCGTTGTCGATATACCCCCTCCCCGATAACTTCGACATGAGGGGGGGGGGGTCGAGGGTCGTCGAGGGATCGAGGGTCGTCGAGGGGTCGAGAGGTTGCCTAGTGTCAAAGTATTGAAGAAATCCATGCCTTCATCATTTGCCAGAAGTAACCGGGGCATGTTGGTACGAAGTTCTGGAAAGTTATTTTGGAACGGAGTTCCTGATAGGATAATCCGTCTTTTGTTACGAATTTCAGCAAAGCCTTCCAAATAGCGATATTTGGAAGGCTCTTGCTGAACTTTGTACCAAAAAGCGAATTATCCTATCTGGGACTCCGTTCCAAAATAAATTTGGAGAGCTTCGTACCATCATGCGCCTGTTACTTTCGCCTAATGATGAAGACATGGTTTTGTTGAATCCTTTGACACTAAACAAAATGTGACATGAGGGGGTCTAGGTTGTGGATCGCCGAGCAGTCGAGGGTCGAGGCTCGTCTAGGGGTCGAGGGTCCTGATTTATCAAGAATGCTCCCAATATGGATGTGCACAAGTTGATCCAATTTTTTCTGATATCATCTATATTTATATATTCTTCTATATGTCACGTTGGCTGCCAAAGTATTGAAGAAATCCATGGCTTCATCATTAACTGGAAGTAACATGCGCATAATGGTGCGAAGCTCTTCAAAGTTGTTTTGGAACGAAGTTCCAGATAGAATAATCCGCTTTTTCGTATGAATTTCAACAAAGGCCTTCCAAATAGCGATATTCATAAGGCTCATGCTGAACTTTGTACTAAAAAGAAAATTATTCTATCGGGAACTCCATCCAAAACAACTTTGAAGAGCTTCTCGTACCATTATGCGTCTGTCATTTCCAGCTAATGATGAAGTCATGGTTTTCTTGAAATCTTCGATATTACCCCCTCCTTGAAGAGTTCTCGAGGCCACCCCTAACCCTTGAAGCGTTGTCGAGGCCACCCGAAACCCTAGAGAAGCAGCGTCGAGGCCACAAATTAATATATGTGATTCCTTACTGTGATTAGCTAGCTAGTTCTACGTTTGCCATTAATATATCCATCTGTCATGTTTGAAAAATAATTGGCATGTTGTAAATATTTGTAGAAACTATGGACGACAACCCCCGAGACGAAGCACAAGAAGCGATGTTGCTGGACATAATCGCAGACGGACGTGATGCCGTCTTGTCGTTTCTCAACGACACCGATGAGCTGCTGGAAAGAGAGGAGGAAGAAGCAGGCTATGATTATGATGGCTCCGGTGACCCAATGCACATGCAAGAAGTAGACCATGAGGACGGCTCCGGTGACCCAATGCCGGTGCAAGAAGGAGACCGTGATGATGGCTTTGGTGACCGAACCGAGTCCGGCCAGCAGGTATATATATTAGTTAAGCCTGTGCTGGCTAGTTAATTGATGCATTCATTGTTTTGGTATGTACACATATTAATTAATTAACTCTCGTCTTTGTTCTTTTTTCTAGCCCTCTGGATCGAGCACATTTTCAGTAAGGAGACGAGGCGCGAAGAGAAAGTTGAGCTCGGATGAAAAGTTTGAGATCACAGAAATCACGCGCACCGGCCAACCGATTGAACCCATCCGGACAAAGAACGCATTTGTTAATCAGTGCGGGGTTCTGGTTAGGGACAAGATCCCGATCAGCATCCATCAATGGTTAAAGCCGGCTGTAGAAGACGCTCAGGTGTCTTATGTCACTGATATGCAGAAAGAAGATCTTTGGACTGAGCTGAAGTCAAATTTCACCCTACCACCAGCGGCTGATCCGGCGAAGCCAGTTACAGAGGATTTAATCAAGTCTTTTGCTCTTACAAAGATGGCAGAACTATTCAGGGGGTGGAAGAAACACATGAATAAGTTTGTCCGCAAAAAAGAGACTCCAGAATTCTAGGGCATATATGAGAAGATCAGAGATGACTGGACCGCATTTGTGGCCTATAAGACATCGGAAAAGAGTAAAAAGATGTCGGTGACAAACCAGAAAATGCTGCGAAGAAGATGCATCACCATCGCACGGGGTCAGGTGGCTACCTCAGAGCCCGGCCTAAGTGGGCCAAGGCTGAGAATGATATGCTTCAGAAAGGGATCAAACCAGAGACAATGAACTGGCCGGACCGTTGCCGGACTTGGCGGGGCTGGTGGAACCTTGGACCCTGTATCAGGGAGGTGCATTTGGACGGACAAGCAATTGGAAATACCACTCAAGAAGCTTCAGCACTATATCAAAGCAGTGCAGCAAGGGACGTTCTTTCCAGACAGAGAGAACGACGAGCTCACAATGGCCCTCGGGAATCCTGAGCACCCTGGATGGACACGAGGCACGCCAGGCTCCATTCCGTGGAGTGCTGGGTTTCCGGACGCAGGCGGTTACAAATGCCACGAGAGGAGGAATAAAGTGCAGTAGACCGAACTGCAGGTGCTGCACGCCAGAATACAAGCGATAGAGGAACGAGAAGCAAATCGGGACAAAAGAACTGCCGAAGCTTCCCCCGAAGCTACCCCGCCATCTTAGCGGAGAAGTAGCGTGGCTTCCACCGAGCTGCTTCAGCCGGAGCATGTCTTGACGGCTCCTGCCAGCTATCCCGTGGATGCTATCACGGAGTCTCAAAATTGCCACCTTATGACGCAATGGATAAATATGAAGGTCAAGGCGGCTGCTGGCTCTGTTTATCCTACTGGACCCGGCGCAACTTTTCACTGCCGGCCGATTCCAGAAGGATATGCTAGGGTGACGGTGGATGAAATAACGGAGGGATTTGAGGACCTCCAGCTTGACCACCCTACCGGTGAAGGGGAGACTCGGCTGGGTTCTTCACTGAAGACTCCATGCCTATGGCGGAAGGACCTCATCAACATTCTCAACTGGACGCCTCCGCCTCCTCCGACGACGACGACGAGTCAGGGCACTCCGCCTCCTCCACCGCCTCCTCCTCCGGCGAGTGACGATCAGGGCACTCCGGCTCCTTCTCCAGCGCGTGGCGGCACTCCGCCTCCTTCTCCGCCTGCGCCGGCGCGCCCGAGCAGCCAGCCTCCTCCTTCTCCGCCTAATCAGCAAGGGCGGAAGAGACCTGCCGCCGCTCCGGCTGCTCCGGCGCGTAAGCAAGGAAAGAAGACAGCCGCTTCGTCTGGTCTGCCGGCGTCTAGCAGTACAGCCAGAGGCGGGAGGCAACACAGATTCGGTCCTTCTCTCACGCCTCTAGAGAAGTTACCATACGAGAGGTCCGACAAGGAAAACACGAAGATCGCTGAAGGCGAAGTGAAGGACTGGCTTGAATGGTTGAAAGCACAGAGACATCCACCTCCGGAGGAGAAGATAGATCTGGTGAAAGCAAAGCGCACTCTTGCTGCTCTGAAGAAACCAGCGAAAAGTCAGCCGAAAGACAACTATGACCGCATTATTGAAAAGTCATTTCACGAAGCGAAGCGGTCGGGAAGTACTAAAAGTGATCAAAGGTTAGCAGAAGGACGAGCTGGGAAACAAATTGCCCAGC
The DNA here is from genome assembly GCA_902687465.1 of Secale cereale. NCBI lineage: Eukaryota > Viridiplantae > Streptophyta > Magnoliopsida > Poales > Poaceae > Secale > Secale cereale. Next base: position 538,779,080 of record LR738709.1, on the reverse strand, counting down.
TCGGCGAACAAGCGGGCCAATCGTGCCCCCCGCTCAAGGTGTCTAGCGACATCGTCGCTAATGATTTGAGGATGGTGCCCGGTTATAGCAATCTTGGAGATTACCTGCCTGACGATGTACATTATGATTTCTTGGAGGTGCAGATACAAAGATACGAGTACGGGAAGCCTCTCGTCAAAGATGAAAGATCTCCATCAACGATGATGCGAAGATTGCATGATTGGTACTTGAAAATCTGCAGAGAGTCTGGGGGGAGTGATAGTTTGTATGTGAGAGTTAAACCGGAGCATGACCTCGTTGGAATTGAACTGATGCCTATTCCATTTGAGGAGTTCTATCAGTTTTTCAATCAATTGGCCCTCGATAAAGCAACGGTCACCAGCTACTGTATGTAAGTAGTACTACTTCTGTCATTAAGTCTCTCTATATAGCTCAGCTCTTTCATTGCATGTATTTATAATTATCCTCACTATATTATGCAGATTGAAGATCGTCGAATTGAAGAAAAGACAAGTCGGTGATATAGGGTTCATTAACACATATCTCATAGATGCAACTGAGGTTTAATTGCGTGCCGCAGATACCGAGGCCAACTTGCTACGATCGTTGGTGGTAAATGAAAACAAAGATATAATACTTTTTCCTTACAACTTCAAGTGAGTGTTACTGTCCTGTTCATATTCGGTTTCCCTTATATATTAGTCAAGGTTATAGTAATGTAATTGATGAGTTCATGCATGCGTGCGCAGGTTCCACTATATTCTCCTAGAGATTAAGCTTGATCAGGGAGTAGTAACTGTCTTGGACTCTAAACGAAAAGATCCCAAGGAGTATGCGGACATGACTCAAATGCTCGAGAAGTAAGTTTAATCAATCATTATCCACCATGCATATCAGCAACTTTGTTCATTTCTGATATCAAGTAATTGTTTTCTTTGTCTGGCAGGGTTCGGAAAAAATTCACCAAAAAAGCTCCGGGACTGCCGAAGAAGCTGCGATTTAGACACCCAAAAGTAAGTACTATATAGTAGCATGTTCCGCGCATCTCCTATTGATTCAAGCGCTAGTTTCATCAATAATATTTGGCATTCTTGCTTATCAGTTTGATTGACCTCTATTTCTTGTAAAGTGGTTGTGGCAGGAACAAGGGAATGATTTCTATGGATACTACATTTGCGAGTCCATCCGCCGCACGACCTGTGAGCGGGGCTACTCTGACGCACAATTTGAAGTGCGTAAGCAATTAATAATATTCACAATTTTATTTCATTACCATCATTTGTGTTGTGTTTCATTTATTCATATAGGGTGGATCTATTCTCATAACACCCCTTAAGACCTTATTCTCGTAACAAAAATCTTATTCTCATAACACCCCCACTTAAATAGGTTTCTAGCGCGGAGCGCACCGAGGACAGCAACCACTGCCCCGCCTCCTACCCCCGCGCTGCCGCCCCGCCTCCTTCCCCCAGCACCGTCGTGCCGGCTCCTATCCTGATGCAGTGCGGTTTTCTTGTGTAGTTCGGAAGCGCAAAAAAACGCTCGCTGCCATTATTCGTCGGTCGCACCGTTTTCAAAGCTGCTCTTAAACCGTGCGGAATCTCGAAAAGTGTTCAACATGGCAAAGTTGTGTCTACTCCATAGCTTTTCAACGGTATATTACACGCATAATTCCGATAAACGGTTAAAAAACTAGAGCAAAAAAGGTACCGAAAAAACAACACGTAGAATTTTTCAAACATGCAGTTCACCGTTTTCAAAACTTCTCTTAAACCGTGCGGAATCTCGAAAAGTGTTCAACATGGCGAAGTTGCATCTACTCCATAGCTTTTCAACGGTATATTACACGCATAATTCCGATAAACGGTTAAAAAACTAGAGCAAAAAAGGTACCGAAAAACAACACGTACAGTTTTTTCAAACATGCAGTTCACCGTTTTCAAAACTGCTCTTAAACCGTGCGGAATCTCGAAAAGTGTTCAACATGGCGAAGTTGCGTCTACTCCATAGCTTTTCAACGGTATATTACACGCATAATTCTGATAAACGGTTAAAAACTAGAGCAAAAAAGGTACCGAAAAAACAACACGTACAGTTTTTTCAAACATGCAGTTCATTGGTCTCTGTGCTGCAGTAACACGCAGTTCGGAAGCGCAAAAAAACGCGTCGATTTGGGTGTCGCAAAAAACAGAGTTTCCGCGTTTTTGTAACTTCAAAACTGCTCTTAAACCGTAATGAATTAGAGGGGTTGTTCTACATGAAAAAGTAGCGTCTCGACGATATCTTTCCAACGGTGTATCATTTGGATCATTTCGACCAACGTTTTGTAAAAATTTCACGAAAAACGGCCACTGCCCTTCGTAGTCAGCCGCACGATTTTCAAATTTAACTAAAAACCGTAAGGAATCTGAAAAACATTTCAACATATGAAAGTTACGCCTCGTTCATAGCTTTCCAACGGTATATTACACGCCTTGTTTCGACAAACGGTTAGAAAACTGGAGTGAAAACAGTACCAAAAATTTGAAAAAATTCGAAAAACATAATTCCGCGATTTAGTAAATTCAAAACTGCTCTTAAACCATAGCGAATTAAAAAAATAATAGATATGAAAAATATGCGCGCCGATGATACCTTTCCAATGATGTATCATACGTTTCATTCCGACGAGCGGTTTAGAAAAAAACGCAAAAAAACGCTCGCTGTCATTCGTTGTGAGCCGCACGATTTTTGAAACTGCTCTTAAACTATGATGAATTTTGAAAAGTGTTCAACATGGCGAAGTTGCGTCTACTCCATAGCTTTTCAACGGTATATTACACGCATAATTCCGATAAACGGTTAAAAAACTAGAGCAAAAAAGGTACCGAAAAAACAACACGTACAGTTTTTTCAAACATGAGGTTCTGTTGCAGTATCTGTGCAGTGCGCATAGCTTTCCAATGCAGTAAAACAAAGCAGTTCGGAAGTGTTATGAGAATATTATTCTCATAATGTTATGAGAATATACCGGTTGTATATATATATATATATATATATATATATATATATATATATATATGTATGTATGTATGTATATGTATTGATCCCCTTCTTCAAATTAGATCTTTCGGATGCGGAATGAACTCCTAGCACCAGATCGTCTGCGTGCAATTCAAGAGGAATTGGCGGCATTCTTCCTTGACCACGTGATCGCGCCAGACGGAGAATACTATGTGGACCATGCGTCCATACGATAGGAGATTATATTTGTAAGAGATAATTATTGTATATATGTACCCGATAGTGTCGGATAGATATACGAGAACTTGTTGTTCGACCAATCTCTCGGAGAAGGAGAGGTGGTCGATATCACTTCTCTCTGTATGCATATATATGTTGATTACGATCTTCTGTTTCCTTTGTTTGCTTACTAGCTAGCTAGCTAGCGTGTCTAGTCCTCTCTATACGTATGTGTAGTACGTAGCGTCAACCAAGCACAGACATAAGAGAGGACACTTCTCTCTATTAATTAGCTAGCTAACACAATATATGAAACACCTAAATTAACCCCCCAAAACCTCAAACCCCCCTTTCAAAAAAAAAAACCCACAGGCATAGAAATGCTGACGCGTGGATGCCTTTTGGTCCCGGTTGGTGATACCAACCGGGACCAAAGGCCCTCCTGCCTGGGCTCCGCACACAGGCCACGTGGAGACCCATCTGCCCCGGTTCTAGATTGAACCGGGACTAAAGGGCCAGGGCATTAGTACCGACCCTTTAGTCCCGGTTCAAGAACCGGGGCAAAAGGCCCTTACCAACCGGGGCAGATGGCCCGTTCTCTACTAGTGAGCTACGACGATGGAATTAGGGTTTTCTATCTGTTCACGGAGTTTCTGGGGTACGTGGACTTATATAGGAAGAAGGAGGGCACCGGGGGACGCTCGAGTGGGCCTCGAGGCAAGGGGCGCGCCCTGGGTAGGGGCGCGCCCCCCACCCTCGAGGGCCACTCGAGGCTCCCCTGACGTGGTTCTCAAGCTCCTCTGGCGTGATTTTTTCCAAAAATATCTCTCGCGAAGGTTTCATTCCGTTTGGACTCCGTTTGATATTCTTTCTCTGCAAAACCCTGAAATAGGCAAAAAACAGCAATCTGGACTGGGCCTTTGGGTTAGTAGGTTAGTCCCAAAAATGATATAAAAGTGAATGATAAAGCCCATTAAACATCCAAGACTTCATAAATAATAGCATGGAACAATAAAAAATTATAGATATATTGGAGACGTATCACCCACTTCCATCAAGGGAGCACAAGCTCAAGATGATCTTCCACCAGAAGACCACAAGCTAAAAGGCAAGGACAATCTTCAAGAAGAGATTGATTCATTTGAAGAAGCACCTCAAGCCAAGGTCAAGTGGGTTCCCAAAACTTCATCGAACTCAACCACAACTCCAAGGATTCCCATCAAGTTGATGTGGGTCCCAAAGAAAAAGAACTAGAGTGTTCTTGAGGGTGACTCCACCAACAAACTGCACTCACATTATTTTTGGCAAGAACTTGTGCTACCAACTTCAACAACTTGCTCTAGTTTAAGGAGTCAGAAACCCTCTTGTTGGTACGACAATGGACAAGGTATTCAATGCATTCATGGATTATGTGTGCATTTCACTCTATGTCTATGGATAACCTTGTATGTTCCTTGTGCGACTAACCCATCTATCTATTGAAAGTGCCCAAATCCAAAGGATTGCTGCCAACTCTTGATGGACTACATCAACATTGAGCATCACATCTTCACTATCTACATGAAGTCATCTTCGACAAAACCCAAGGTTAGTTCATCCCTCTTTGGAGGGGATATCACGTCTAGGGGGAGCTTTGCTCTAAGACTTGAGCTAAAGCAACCCAAATGGTGTGAACGCATTAATGATTTATGTAAAAGTGGTAACCCCACTTGTGCTTAAACGATGAGTATGACCTATGATCAAATGTTCTTATTTGGCTCTTAAGTCAATATACTCATATATGGATGACCTAGTCATCGCCAATTGCTTAATAGTTGCTAGAATTGGTTGTGCATGTTTGACACATATTTCATTAGCTATCTTATTGTGTGAGCATGTTGATATGCATATTTTCTCCGTTCGAGGATTTTTTTACTTGATTTGGTTTATTTGGCCAAATGGATGTACAAGAATGCCTAAGTACCCTCTCTAGCTATCTATCTCAACTCATCCAAATTCACTCTTGCTATATCACACAAACTTGAACAAGTCATTTTCAGACCCTCCCGGTGAGGCGCACTCGGTGTCACTAATATGGAAGGACTGCACTCCAAAACCTTCTGGATGCTTTTGATTGGACCAACTCACTCACACTCGGTCAAACCAAAATCATTTAGATTGATCAGATTTTTCCTTCTCGGTGCCATCGAGTTGAACCATTTCGGAGTCACTGATGTGCTATACTGCTAGCAGTTACACATATTGGTGCCACCGAATTGTTTCACTCGGAGCCACCGACAGCTGATGGCTATATATTTCCAGCAAGACGTGCGGTTGAAATTTCTCGACTCATTTTCGACCTCGCACCCCACAACTGACGTCGCCAAGTCTCCGGACAGTCGTCATTGCATCTAGCGCGCCCTCGCTGTTGGATTCCATCGCCGTCAATGGGAATCTCTTCCTCCGTTGTCGCCATAGAGGATTTGCGCGAAGTTAGGGTAAAATCTGATCGCCTTGTGCTTCAATTTCTGACTCGATGCACTAAGGTTTGCGCCATTGTTCTTGCCGTAGATTGCAATATCTATTCCTCAGATTAGGTTTGAGTTAAAAATTTATGGTTAGATTTTCGCAGAATTAATCTCAGAATGACCGAACGGAAATAATTGGAACCACCGATTTGGCCTCTGGCCATTGCACAATGTACGTCTCGGTGCCTCCGAGCAGTACAAATCGATGATTCCAAGTCTAAAGTCTAAGTAGAACCCTAGAATGTCGGAGAGACCAAAACACAGCTTGATCTGACCAAGACTGTGTGAGTCTGTCTCTAAGGAAACATCGATACTACCGAAACTATCCACTCGGTGACTCTGATATCACTTCTGTGAAAACCAAGAACTAAATTTTTTACTCAAATTTCTGGGGGAAAGCTGTGTTTTTGTGATGCTCATCCATTCCACACTACCCCATCTACTTGACAGGTGCAGTGTCAGCAATGTCAGACATAAGTGACAGCCAGAACATGTCAGAGGAGTAGAGCATTGAGTTGAGTGCAGGATCAAGTCCCGAGGGAAGTTTCTATGAAGGAGAGATAAGTTCTCCATATTTGCCAAAAGCAGCCACTAGATCAAAGAAGAAGAAAATTTCAGATGATGAAGATTTCGTTGCAAGTGAGGCAACATCAAAGAAGGCCAAGAGAGTGGTTCTTACAAAGAAGTACGACACTGCTGCTAGCTCAAAGCCTTCTGCCAGCTCCAAAGACAGAACAACGTTAAGAAAGGTTCCTCCGTCCAAGAAGGACAAGGTTTCTGAGGAGGAGCCACCCAAGAAAGAGAGGGTGAGGAAAGAGTCACTTTAAGTGACATTCAAACCTATCTCCACGAGGAGAGATTACATGCCTGAAGATGAAGAGCAAGAATATGCTTCTAACCCCCCTCCCGCCAAGAAAATAGAAGCTCATGCATATGACATGAAGAGTGCAGCCCCCTCCATGTCCGAGTCTAGGGATCCTCCTTCCAAGCCAAGAGAGAAGACTATCAGAAATATATCTGCTGCTGAAAAGAATAAGGCCGAGTGCCCGAAAGGGAAGAAGAAGAAGAAGAAGAAGAAGAAGAAGAGGAAGCCCCAATGCTTATGAAGCTGAGACCCAATTTGCTTGAGCACAATGATGCTCATCCCATTGCTGAGAACATGAAGAAGAGGAAAGACAAGGGCTGAAGGAAATGGAGAGAGGCACGCCCCTATTCCATTAGAATGAGAACTGATGTTCACTATCGATTTCACACCAAAGAACAACAAGACTTATATGAGACTGTTTTGCTTGATAAGAAGCCCATTGTGAGTGACATGAAGTGGGTGGATTGGAAATATATTGATCTTCATGAAGACAAATTTCCCCACGTTCATGAGGATTTCAGGAATGTTGATGTTGATGCATTCATAGGGAAGAAGCTGACTGCATGGAACGACAAGATGATCATGCAATGTTACTCCACTGCTCACTTCTATCCAAATGGAAAGATTGTGTGGATGACTGAAGGTGTCCGGTACAAGTCCAGTGTGCTTGCATGGGCCACATTGCTTGGTGTGCCTGAAGCTGATGAGAATCATTTAGATGTGACTCTTTGGCCAACATGTACAAGGAGATCCCTCATGAGTACAAAGAGTCTCATAAATTTGGCTGAGTATACTTCTTGTTGGCCGGACTTGCTACTTCCAAAACCATCATGAGGCATACATTGATGCGCAAGTCAGGAGATGAGAGGATGATTCGTGGTCACTCTATAAATATGTTGCATCACATTGATCACCATGAAAAAGTTCAAAGTCATGGATCTCATTGTAGAAACAATCAAGAGGACTATTGCTGATTAGAAGAGATCGTGTGGGTTTGCCCCTCATATTTAGGTTCTTATCAACTCCAAGGGTGCAAACAAGAGCATTCTGTTGGACTGTGAACATTTTCCACTTCGGCCTGAGTTTGAGGACAACACTGTTACTATGGATGCTTCCCATCCTACCTCACCTGAAGCACATGCAAGAGAAGAGGCTGCCAAAGCGTCAGCATCTAGTGCCCACTTAGCTCGAGTGCTCAAGACTAAGACAGAACAGATGGAATACATCATTCAAGCCACTCATAGGATCGAGCGGAGCCTGGCCAGCCTCACAGAGAACCTAAAGAGCCTTGAGAGGATTGTAGAGGCAAGATTCTTTGATCTGGATATCAAAGTGACAATAGTTCCATCCACAGTGGAGAAGCTTGAGAAGGACGTGGACGAGCAAGGCATTCTAGTGCTGATGAGGTTGAACATCCTAGCCCAACACTTCCGACGTACTACTATTAGTTCTAGAGGATGCTTAGGTCAGATGCAGTGTTAGACACTTCCAAAGCCACAGTTTCAGCTCCAACCACTGCCCCCTCTGCCGCTCCATCAGTTTCTCGTGTTGTCTCCAATCTAGCAGACGTCATCCAAGGCTTTTGAAGATGCACTCATCTCGACTCTGACATCGATGCGCACTGGTGCTGGAAGTCAGATGACTTCACCACTAGGAGTTGTCGGAGATCAAGCCTAGAGAGACGATTAGCTCTATACTCATTCGAACTTTTTGGTACTTGTTGCCAAGGGGGGGGGGGGGTTGTATAGATCATTAAGCTTCGAGTGAGAGAGTGTTTTGCTTTTCCTCGCTTGAATTGCTTTGAGTTTTTGCTACAATTTGGTTTATGCTGCTTTGAGATACATTTGTGCGATGCTTGTACGAGACTACGTTAACGTGTGCTTGAACATACCATACTTTAATGCTACGATTGCTTGGATATTCATCTCATATGATTTTGTATGATCACTCACTTGCATACTGCTACTTCTCAAGCTTGTGTTGTATTCCCTCGAAGAGGAAAGGGAGATGCAGCACAGTAGAGTAAGTATTTCCCTCAGTTTTTGAGAACCAAGGTATCAATCCAGTAGGAGACCACGCGGGAGTCCCTCGTACCTGCACAAACAAATAAGAACTTCGCAGCCAACACGATAAGGGGTTGTCAATCCCTTTACGGTCACTTACGAAAGTGAGATCTGATAGAGATGATAGTTGATTTTTTTGGTATTTTTTAGTTATAAGAACATAAATTAAAAGCCGAAAAAGTAAAGTATGTGTAAACTGATATGTTGAGAACATACCCGGGGCCATAGTGTTCTCTAGTGGCTTCTCTCATGATAGCAATATTCTACGGCGGGTTAACAAATTATTGTCGAGCAATTGATAGAAAAGCGAATAATTATGAGACTATCTAGGCATGATCATTATATATAGGCATCACGTCCGAGACAAGTAGACCGAAATGATTCTTCATCTACTACTATTAGTCCACACATCGACCGCTATCCAGCATGCATCTAGTGTATTGAGTTCATAAGAACAGAGTAACGCCTTAAGCAAGGTGACATGATGTAGAGGGATAAACTCAAGGAATATGATATAAACCCCATCTTTTTATCCTCGATGGCAATAATACAATACGTGCCTTGCTGCCCCTACTGTCACTGGGAAAGGACACCGTAAGATTGAACCCAAAGTGTCAAGACCGGTTTTCCAATAAAACATTTATTGAGAAGCCGACCTTTTTATAAGACCAGTATAGAAGAATCCTCCTTACTGGTTGACAAATCCTTGATACAGAAATCCAGAAGTACTAAATATTATACAAGGTTGAGCTGAAGCTGCTCAACAATTTACTACAAGCACACCGATATTATACATAAAGGCGGATATGACACAAAGGGTCTGGTGGCATAGCTACTGACTCGTAATAAAGGTGGTGGTGGATATGTCACAGTGAAGTGGGTGACATGCCTCCAAAATCTTACAGCTCATCAAGCGCCGGAGTGAGGCTCGATGAATTTATTTGGGTAGCGGAAGCGTATATAATACAAGTGACCAATTCTAGGATTGCACGAGACTGACTGGGACTCCTCTAGGCGTCGGACTCGCTATCGAACTCTTCATCCATAAGATCGCCTTCGTCAACATCTGGCCAAATCAACAAGCCAGGTGAGTACTTTGAATGTGCTCGCAAGACAGTTTGGACATAAGATATAACAAGTGCAAACATGATGCACATGAGCAGATTAGTAATGCGCACTCAGATAATAAATTTGCACTTCATGTTAAATGAAAAGGAAGTCAGGCGGTAGTCCTCCTGAAATCCCAATAAAATAGCTGAAGACCGATCAGGTGTCTGAAGCGATGCCTTGAAAGGTAAAATAAATTATCATGCCGCAGTCGGGCGTCAGGGCGACACCACATAAAGGGCTTATATTGAAAAGTAAATGACAGAACATGCCACAGTCGGACGTCTAAGCGACATCTCGAAAAGGGCTTATAATGAAAGTAAATAACAAGGATGCCACAGTCGGATGTCTGAGCGACATCACATAAAGGGCTTATATCCGAAATTAAGTAACAAGAATGCCACAGTAGGACGTCTGAGCGACATCACATAAAGGGCTTATATCCGAAACTAAATAACAAGAATGCCATAGTCGGACGTCTGAGCGACATCACATAAAGGGCTTATATTTCATCATTCGAATTCAAGTAACTCACGAGGGTAAATCATCCCAAGGAAATACTCCGTACATAATAATAAATTGGTTAGTGCATCCACGGGAATAACATTCAGCCGGGTTTACCACTCTTAGTTCCATGTTTATTCACCAGAGACTGTCACTGAGACTGACACTGAGACTGACGTTGAGACGGACGCTGAGACTGACGGTGATACTGACATTGATATGACGATCAAAGTCCTTGACCATGGACGTGGTTACTCGAATGGTTTTGACTCTGCAGAGTTTGTACTCTTTAACCACAGCCAACGGATTTCAGTAGTCACAAAGGACTAGTTCCGTTTACGGTATTTTAGAAGAAACACATCTAACCAGTACACACCCATTCCACATTCCGCTGCCAGGAATCACCCTAGGAAACGTTCGAGAAAAACACCAAGACGGGGAGGCCACAACCTCGAATAGCATGGGATCAAATATATATCGCGCGCTCTAAGGGGTGCCCCCCCTCTCGGTCCCAACCGAAAACACCCATGCCCCCCTGACCGGATGACGGGCTTTAATCCAGGGCCATGGAACCCTCATCACGGACCCTCTATTTGGTGTGTACAAGGAAAGAGGTTTGCAACTAACTAGACCGCATTCTTTGCAGAAGACATGTGGCAGCACAAAAAGGGGACGAACAGGAACAAGACTTGATCTACGTTAATACTGGAGTTAAATTGTTGATATAAAACTGGCATGCTTCAATAATACCAGCTTGGAACCTGTCATGCCACCACATGATTAGGCTATCTCACAATCATATGAACACATCAAATTTCGAAGCTCACTTGCAGCTTGCTTTGCATGAAATATAACATTCACAAATGCTTATATAAACATGTCATGAGAAAACCACTTAAGCAATCATGAAAAATACTCATCATATCAAAGGTTCAAACATGCTTTCCTGGTTCCGAGTAGTCGGAGTCTAGCTCGGCAAAGTTTGCGGCTCCGTCACCTCCTTCGGTATCTACGTTATAAAAGAAATCGGATACTAACGTAAATACCGTGCGTGCATAAAAATTGTTCCAAATATTTTTCAAATAAATATGATAAAAAACTAGATAGAAAAATAAAGATGACAGGAAAAGAATCAACTCAAAATCATCTTCTGTTTAAAAGTTATGAAGGTTTTAGTCCAGGGACTAATCTGTGATGAAACAGAAACTTTCCAGGGGCTAGTTTAAAAAACAGAAAACGTTTCGGTTAGAAATACGCCGACCCAAAGGGAAAACGTACTTTGCTGAAGGCGCTTTCAGAAAAATTTTCGAATAAAAGAGGAGAGGCTGATGAGGGGGCCCCGCATGTCAGGTTTAAAATCCCACCGCCGGCCGAAGCAAACGATGATCGCCGGCGACGATCGACGGCGATCCAGAGGAGGGCAAGGGTATGGTTGCACTCACGAGACAATTCCGCGTCGTTGGGTGGTGGATTTGGTCGTCGGCGAGCACCACACCGACGGCGGCTTCCACTCCGGCGGACGGCGGTTCGGTCGAGGATGTATCCCCCGAAGAGAGCTGCAAACGCCAAATTGAAGCGCGGGTTAGGGGAGTGGGTGCACTAGGAGGTTCCTCCCCAAGTTTGAGCTAGAGCTATGCAAGGAATCGAGTGAATCAAGCTGGCTACCAGAGCGGGTCGTGGCGGCCGGAGTTGGGGAAGAAGGCCTCCTCGAGGTCCTTCTAGCGGCTGGGCGCGACTCTGGTGAGGTGGAGGAGTGGTGTTGGGTCGAAGGCGAGCTCGGGGCCTCTATTTATAGCCGGCCCGAGGCGGTTGTCGAGAACGGGATTACTCCGGCGAGCGATTACGGTGAGGCAGTGGTCGGGCTGGAGGTTTAGGTGACTGGGCATCTTCGGATTGGTCCACTGGGTCCATTCAACAGCTAAACTTGATCGGATTTGGCCTGCTCCCGTGGCTTCGATGGAACGGAGCTCACGGGCTCGTCGGCGGCATAGAGCGCGCTCTGCGCCTCTCAGGCCACGGCGACGGTTCTGCAGCGCGCACAGAGAAGAGGACGGCCACACGGAGGGTCCTGGTGGTGTGTGATACGTCCAAAACGTATCTATAATTTCGGCTTGCTCCATGTCACTTTTGGGTGATATTGCTATGATATTTATACACTTCCATACACTTTTGATCATATTTGGACTAACCTACTAATCCAGTGCACCCCAGTGCCAGTTCCTGTTTTCGGCTGTTTTTGTATTTCAGGTTTTCACATTACGAGAACTGCCAGGAAAAATCCAGAAAAATTATACAAAAAATCAGCGTTCCAGAACCTACCTTGCGCCCGAAGGACAGCCGGGGGGGCCACCAGGGCTCCAGGCGCCCTGGCGGCGCCCCCCCCCCCCCCCTGGGCCGCACCGGCGGGGCGCCTGGGCCCCCCGAGCCCCGTCTGGTGCCCCCCTTTGGCATATATTTAGAGCGTCCTTCGAAACCCTCGGGACTGGAACTCATTTTCGTGATCTCATCTCTGTTCCGCCACCGCCGCCGCTTCCAAGATCGGGAGCACCAGGAGAACTCTTCCCGGCACCCTTCCGGAGGGGAGGATCGTCATCGGGAGCCTCTCCACCACCATGGACGCCTCCCGGATGAGTTGTGAGTAGTCTCCCTTGGACCATGAGTCCATGACCAGTAGCTATGTGATGTTCTCCTCCCGTTCTTGTGCTTCACTAATTAGTCCTCGTGAGCTGCCCTACATGATCGAGGCACATATGTAATCCTTATGCTGTTGCTATGATGAGTTTGCTGGGATCCGATGGATTATGAGATTATGTTCAGATTGTGCTTGAGTAATATATTTGAGCTACCTCTTTTATATTTATATTCATAAGTAATTCTTGCATGTTCTCCGTTGTTATTTATTGCTTTGGCCAAGTAGTAGGTAGTGACTCCAAGAGGGAACGTTATGCTTGATTGTGGGTTCATGCCCCTCGATGACTAGCTTGAGTGACATAAACATGAGTCGAGGGGATGTGTTGTTGCCACAAGGGGGAAAACAACGGTGCTTGTGCCCGCGGGTGCAAGGATTGTTTACTTTACGCAAAGTTCTTTTAATGCAGTTGTCCGTTGCTTTGAGTTTACACTATGGGTGGGGCTCGCAACTTAATACCAGCGAGATGTTCTGGATAGATATCTCAAGGTGGATGATTAGTAGTAGATATTGATGGATTTCGGTCTACTTACTTTGGCGTACCGCCCATGCTTTGAACCTCAACCTTTCTTGCAATGTAGTCAGCATTGGTTTGCGTTCGTGGTCCTGTCAATTGCCCAGCTGTAATTCGTTTACCTCACATAGCTGTTTTATCGTCTTTTGGGAGAGAGACATCACTAGTGAACATCATGAGACTCCGGTCCATATTACCTTCATTGATCACATCCGCTATTTACTTTTCGCTTTTACTTACTATTGCAAACATTATCTATCACTACTATCATTTGCGTTTAATCCTTTGTGAACTACAAGGCCGGAGGGATTGACAACCCCTCTGTACTCGTTTGGAGCAAAGTTATTTGTATCTGTGTGCAGGTCCACGTTGATTGCTAATATCTGGCGCCGTTAGCAGTTGACACCTACTTGTTGAACCTAGGAGTCTCTGGGTATTCGATCCTTGGCATCTTTGCTAAGGGAAAAACTTCCACAACACTGCATCTCACACCTTCCACTTGGGGTAACCAACGAGGGGTTAGAGGCCCATCAAGGAGTTTTTCTGGCGCCGTTGCCGGGGACTCCACTCTTCAGGATAGGGGAGTTGCATGCTATCTTTTACCTTTGCTTTTTAGTCTTGTTAGTTTACCTTTCAGTTTTTGCTTTAGTACCTTTTTATCGAAAATCACAAAAATAGTTATCTTGCTTGCTTGCTACTATGGGTTTCACCGAGAACACCAAGTTGTGGGACTTCACTAGTCACAACAACGATGACTTTATCAGCACACCTATCACTACACCTGCCACTTCAGCACCTTCATATGAAATTAAACTTAGTTATGAGAGATCAATTCTCCGGTGCTGGAGATGATGCTGCTTTACACTTAAACAACTTTGTTGAACTTTGTGATATGCAAAATTACCACGAAATAGATGGTAATATTGTTAAGCTTAAGCTTTTTCCCTTCTCCTTGAGAGGAGGAGCTAAAATTTGGTTTCAGTCTTTGCCTAGAAATAGCATAGATTCTTGGGACAAGTGCAAAGATGCTTTTATCGGAAAATACTATCCACCTGCTAAAATTATCCAACTTAGAAGTAACATAATGAATTTTAAACAATTGGATAATGAACACGTTGCCCAAGCTTGGGAACGTATGAAATCTCTTATCAAGAACTGCCCTACTCACGATTTGACTACTTGGATGGTTATCCAAACTTTTTATGCAGGCTTGAACTTTACCTCGCGGAACTTGTTAGATTCGGCCACGGGAGGAACTTTTATGTCAACTACACTTGGTGCTGCCACAAAGCTTCTCGATGAGATGATGACCAACTATTCCCAATGGCACACCGAATGCGCTCCAACAGGTAGGAAGGTAAACTATGTCGAGGAGATTTTCTCCTTAAATGAAAAAGTTGACTTGATCATGTCTCTACTTTCGAAGCAATCCTCTGTTGATCCTCGTGATGTTCCTTTAAATTCTTTGATTGCTCAAGAACAAGTAGATGTGAATTTTACCTCTAGAAACAATTTTAACAACAATGCTTATAGGAGTAATTTTGGTAGCAATCCTAGACCGTTCCCCTCTAATTCTTATGGGAACAACAATGCTTATCCTAGTACCAAGAACTCCACTACTGAACTAGAGATTATGCTTAAAGATTTCATCACTACCCAAAAAGCCTTTAATAAGAGTGTAGAAGAAAAACTACATAAACTAGATGATCTTTCTTTTAAGGTAGACCATTTAGCCAATGAGGTAAAATTGCTAAAAATTAAAACTTCTCCTCTTGAGGAGAGGGAAGTCACTCCTGTAAATGCTATTCAAGTGCAAATTAATGAAAACATTAGGATGATGGCTAAACTTAAAGAGAGATGGGCTAGAGAAAGGGAGGAAGAAGATAGAATTAAGAGCCTTCCTACCCACCACACTGTTGCTACTATCCAAGTTGTTGAGGATATCCAAACTCTTAGCACCCAATGTACTCCTGGTCCCATTGGACCTATTAATGGTGATGCTATGACTATAGAAACTACCAAACAAGTGAACCTAAAGGACACCACTACCACTTTACTTGATGCTAATGACCTTGATTTTGATAATTGCACTCTTACCGAAGTTATTGATTTCCTTCACAAGATGTCTAGAGACCCCCGCACTAGCACGCTTAACCTTGCCTTCACAGAGCATATCACTAATGCTCTCATCAAAGCTAGGGAGGAGAAACTTAGAGTAGAAGCCTCCATACCTAGAAAGCTAGAAGATGGTTGGGATCCTATGATAAAAATTAAGTTGAATGACTTCTCTTGCTATGCATTATGTGATGTTGGAGCTAGTACCTCTGTTATGCCCAAAAGAATATATGATATGCTTAAATTGAAACCTTATGATTCTTGTTCTTTTGGTGTTCGTCTCGTTGATTCTTCCATAAAGAAACCTTTGGGGAGGATCGACGATGTTCTTATCGTTGTCAATGATAATTATGTTCCCGTTGATTTTACTATAATGGATATTGAATGTGATCCTTCTTGTCCAATTATTTTGGGACGTCCCTTTTTACGCACCGTTGGAGCTATCATTGACATGAAAGAGGGTAATATAAAATTTCAGTTTCCTCTCAAGAAAGGGATGGAACACTTCCCTCGAAAGAAGATCAAGTTACCTTTTGAGTCCGTTGTACGGGCTAGCTATTCTTTTACTCTTGATAAGACTTGACCTCTATGCATTATGCCTAGCTTAAAATCATAAAAGAAAGCGCTTTTGGGAGGCAGCCCACATGAATAAATTTTTATATTTTACTTTTGTTGTGTCTTGATGTTGTTTACTACAGTAGCATCATCATTGTATCTTTGCTTTTCATATTTGTGCCAAGTATAGCCTGTGATTGCTAGAAAGTTCAAAAGTTGTGAGGTGCTGTCCAGGAAACAGATTCTGTCCTTGGATAGAAAAATTCGTATAAAATCACCAGATCATCTTTTTGGTCTGATTTTTTTCGACAGCGTTCTCTATATAATTGTCTTTCGTGCATCTGTTCTGAGTTTTTTGATTTGAGTTGCAGAAGTACCCCGAACAAATCATTTACTACCTGCTGTTCTGTTTTTCACAGATTCTGTCCTGTTTTGCCTTTCCTTCATTTTGCAAACCAAGAGCTTGCTTTTTCTTTGCAAAAACCTTTTGGCAATCTTGAGAAACAGTAGAACTTCAAGAATATCTTTATTTCCAGCAAGGAACAATTATTTTATTAAGGGTACTAACCTCGCTAATCAGATTATAATGAGTTATGTATGAAGGGAGTTTTCAAGTGTGCGAGGGAAGATGATAAAAAGATTCAGGAGTGTCAAACACTCAAGCTTGGGGATGCCCCCGTGCACCCCCAAGAAATATTCAAGGAGACTCAAGCGTCTAAGCTTGGGGATGCCCCCGTGCATCCCCTTCTCCATCAACATTATCAGTTCGTCTTTCGTTCCGCTATATTTTTATCACTTCATGTGTTATGTGCTATGCTTGGAGCGTCTTGCTTTTAGTTTTCTTTTTAGTTCTTCATAACGAGTCGGAACTCAGCATTCTTTATGTGGGAGAGAAACACGCTCCACTTCTACCTAGAACATAACATAGAATTTTCATGTCTATCCTTGCTGTGTGTGTTCTTTGTCATTTAATAGCTACTATCATGCTCTGCTCTTAGTATTCATGCTTATCTTTTCAAAGAGCTTTTGTTTAGTTGGTTGCTTGAACTCTCTTTAATTACCATGCTCACCTTATTAAGAGAGTTTGCTTCCGTTGCATTGGTTAATATGTCTATGATAAAGATGCTACGTGCATAATGGCGCTTAGTAATTCATGTTTTCTTGTGGTTAGTCTCAAATAGCTGGGGGATTCCCAATGTGTTATTGGAGTACCAACTTGATTTGTTTGCCTATGATGTGGTATGGTTTAGTAATATCTTCCTTCAAGAATTTATTTTGATTGACTTGGCGTATGCTCACGCATATTTAAGACTGTAAAGAAAGTCTGTCAAGCCTTGATGATCTTTTATTTCTGAGTAGCGATATAACTACCATGCCTGATTCAATGTTGCTTTGTCGCTCTGCATGATTATGACCGTCATTGCTCTCTTAGTTGGTCGCTCCCAGTCTTTTGCTAACCTCCACCTGTACTAAGCAGACTAACTTTGCAATACATAGCTCATGGGAAAGTAGCTTAAAAACTATTGTGGTAAAGAATATGTTGCCTATGTATCTTATTTCTTATAAGTTGCTTGCTGAGCGGTAACCATGTTTCTGGGGACGCCATCAACTATCACACTTTTGTTGAATATCATGTGAGTTGCTATGCATGTTCGTCTTGTCTGAAGTAAGGGTGATTTGCCTTGGGTTGAATGGTTGAGTATGCATATTGTTAGAGAAGAACATTGGGCCGCCAACCAAAGCCATGTATCATGGTGGAAGTTTTAGCTTGGACATTAATCCTCAATCTCGTATGAGAATATGCTTATGCATTAAAGAGGAGTCCATCATCTATTTTCTATGTTGTCCCGGTATGGATGTCCTCAAGTTGAGATCTATCAAAAACGAGAAATCAAATGCGATTTATCTCCTTGGACCTTTGTACAGGTGGCATAGAGGTACCCCTTTGTGACACTTGGTTGAAACATATGTAATGCAATGATAACCCATGGAAATCCGAGCTAATTAGGACAAGGTGCGAGCACTATTGGTATTCGATGCATGAGTCTTGCAACTTATAGGATGTCTTATGCATGACACATATGAAGTACTACTACCGTTGACAAAATTGCTTATATGTTTTCAAAAAAAAAAAGCTCTAGCACATAACCATTCTTTTACTTTTATGTTGAGTCTCCACCTTCTTTCTTCAAGCACCAACTACTGAGAGCATGATTGTCATTCTGAGTGTAATGTGCATTGTCCCAAAGTAGCATTGTCTTTTGCATGATTGTGATATCGTTTATTTTGAAATCATTGTATCTAGTCATAACTTAAACCTTGAAGGTGCCCCTGCATTTATGTTTTGCTTCACTAAAGGGGGCAAGATAGATATCACTTTATCATATTTGCACATCATGTTCATTGCAAATATTATTGATGTTTCAGTTTCATGTTGTAAAACTTTCAGTCATTTGTGATTTTCTCATGAGGCAACTTAATTACTACAGATTCATTGTCTCAGTAAGCTTTTGTCATATGACTATGAATAAGTCCTATATGGTTAATAGCATGTCACCACAGAAATTATTCTTGTTATCATTTACCTACTCGAGGACGAGCAGGAATTAAGCTTGGGGATGTTGATACGTCCAAAACATATCTATAATTTCTGCTTGCTCCATGCCACTTTTGGGTGATATTGCTATGATATTTATACACTTCCATACACTTTTGATCATATTTGGACTAACCTACTAATCCAGTGCACCCCAGTGCCAGTTTCTGTTTTCGGCTGTTTTTGTATTTCAGGTTTTCACATTACGAGAACTGCCAGGAAAAATCCAGAAAAATTATATAAAAAATCAGCGTTCCAGAACCTACCTTGCGCCCGAAGGACAGCCGGGGGGGGGGGGGCCACCAGGGCTCCAGGCGCCCTGGCGGCGCCCCCCCTGGGCCACGCCGGGGGGGCGCCTGGGCCCCCCGAGCCTCGTCTGGTGCCCCCCTTTGGCATATATTTAGAGCGTCCTTCGAAACCCTCGGGACGGGAACTCTTTTTTGTGATCTCATCTCTGTTCTGCCGCCGCCGCCGCTTCCAAGATCGGGAGCACCAGGAGAACTCTTCCCGGCACCCTGCCGGAGGGGAGGATCATCATCGGGAGCCTCTCCACCACCATGGACGCCTCCCGGATGAGTTGTGAGTAGTCTCCCTTGGACCATGAGTCCATGACCAGTAGCTATGTGATGTTCTCCTCCCGTTCTTGTGCTTCACTAATTAGTCCTCGTGAGCTGCCCTACATGATCGAGGCACATATGTAATCCTTATGCTGTTGCTATGATGAGTTTGCTGGGATCCGATGGATTATGAGATTATGTTCAGATTGTGCTTGAGTAATATATTTGATCTACCTCTTTTATATTTATGTTCATAAGTAATTCTTGCATGTTCTCTGTTGTTATTTATTGCTTTGGCCAAGTAGTAGGTAGTGACTCCAAGAGGGAACGTTAGGCTCGATTGTGGGTTCATGCCCCTCGATGACTAGCTTGAGTGACAGAAACATGAGTCTAGGGGATGTGTTGTTGCCACAAGGGGGAAAACAACGGTGCTTGTGCCCGCGGGTGCAAGGATTGTTTACTTTACGCAAAGTTCTTTTAATGCAGTTGTCTGTTGCTTTGAGTTTACACTATGGGTGGGGCTCGCAACTTAATACCAGCGAGATGTTCTGGATAGATATCTCAAGGTGGATGATTAGTAGTAGATATTGATGGATTTCGGTCTACTTACTTTGGCGTACCGCCCATGCTTTGAACCTCAACCTTTCTTGCAATGTAGTCAGCATTGGTTTGCGTTCGTGGTCCTGTCAATTGCCCAGCTGTAATTCGTTTACCTCACATAGCTGTTTTATCGTCTTTTGGGAGAGAGACATCACTAGTGAACATCATGAGACTCCGGTCCATATTACCATCATTGATCACATCCGCTATTTACTTTTCGCTTTTACTTACTATTGCAAACATTATCTATCACTACTATCATTTGCGTTTAATCCTTTGTGAACTACAAGGCCGGAGGGATTGACAACCTCTCTGTACTCGTTGGGAGCAAAGTTATTTGTATCTGTGTGCAGGTCCACGTCGATTGCTAATATCTGGCGCCGTTAGCAGTTGACACCTACTTGTTGAACCTAGGAGTCTCTGGGGAATCGATCCTTGGCATCTTTGCTAAGGGAAAAACTTCCACAACACTGCATCTCACACCTTCCACTTGGGGTAACCAACGAGGGGTTAGAGGCCCATCAGTGTGGGCGGTGCTAGACGGCGCCGTACAGCAGGGCTGGCCCCTGCTGGCCGCCACGGGCGGTTCTGCCACCGCGGGAGGCGCCGGAGTTGACATGACACATCACCACCGACGTTCGCGACCGGCCAAACAACCATGCAGCGCACTGGATAAGGAGGGGGAACAGGGAGCAAGAGGCCACGGCGAGCACTGGCGAGATCGACGCCAAGGTTCTGAAGAAAACAACACTGACCCTGAAACTGAAACACTGAATTTCTGAAACTTGACAGGAACAGTGCCGGCCACCTATTCGATGAAATGATTTAAGCATGTGGAAATTTTTTCTTAAGCTGAAACTTGGTGAGGTGATCTCTTGATGCATCTGGAGACTGCCTGAATTATCTCAGAATTTTTGGAAAAGAAAAAGAATAAAATTCACCAAAAATGGCAAATCTGGTCCAAACTTGCAGCAAGCAAATTTTGAAAAAATTGAACTGTGGGCTACCAGATTTTGATGGATCTAGGTTGAGGGCACTAAGGACTAGCCAGAGGAATTTATTTGGAACCAAAACTTAAAAGAAATCTAGTAATTCATTTGTAAATTACTAAGGTACAAATAAATGGCAGAAAAAGATTTTGAGATTAAAATAAACAGAATTAAAATCAAGGGGAAGTTGAACTTTGTTGGACTTGATGCTTGACTTGACCCAAAGTGGGGAGGTGGGTTTTCGAAGAAAGTTTTCAACATAGGTCATGGCAAGAGAGAAATGTTTGAATGGGAAAATAATAAATCCATAATTCATAGGAACTCTTTTTAATAAAAAGAATTGTGAAAAATTTCCAAAATTATTTGTGTTGAGCCAACACAAGATGAAAAGCCCTCAAGACCAAAAATCAAGGTTGAGAAGAACACATAAAATATTTGTCATAAAAGATTTGAGAAGGAGAGGCTTTAAGAAAAAATTAAATAACCTCCTTCCAAGTAATTAAAGAATTTTATGAAAACCAAATATATTTTTTTGGAGTGTTACACAAAGCCAAGCACTTCTCCCATTGCAAGAACTATAGATCTAGTAGGCCAAACCAAACCAATAATTCGAAGAGACTTGCAAGGATATTATAATCATACATAAAGAGTTCAGAGAAGAACCAAATATTTCTCATAGATAATCTTGATCATAAACCCACAATTCATTGGATCTCGACAAACACACCGCAAAAAGAGATTACATCGAATAGATCTCCTCGAAGACCGAGGAGAACTTTGTATTGAGATCCAAAGAGAGAGAAGAAGCCATCTAGATACTAGCTATGGACCCGAAGGTCTGTGGTAAACTACTCACAACTCATGGTGAGGCGATGATGATGATGTAGAAGCACTCCGTGGAATATCCCCCCTCCGACGGAGCTCCGAAACAGGCCCCAAGATGGGATCTCACGGGAACAGAAGGTTGCGGCGGTGGAACTAGGGTTTTCTGTGTTGTTCTGATGGTTTCGGGGTACGTAGCTATATACAGGAGGAAGGAGGACACCGGGGGCCATACGAGGGACCCACGAGGCAGGGGGCGCGCCCTAGGGGGCGCCCCCACCCTCGTGGGCACCTCGTTGACCCTACTCTGTGGTTCTCAAGTCTCCCATGCGTGATTTTCTCCAAAAATATCTCTCCCGAAGGTTTCATTCCATTTGGACTCCGTTTGATATTCCTTTTCTGCAAAAAACAGCAATCTGGACTGGGCCTTTGGGTTAGTAGGTTAGTCCCAAAAATAATATAAAAGTATATGACAAAGCCCATTAAACATCCAAAACATCATAAATAATAGCATGGATCAATAAAAAATTATAGATACGTTGGAGACGTATCAGCATCCCCATGCTTAATTCCTGCTCGTCCTCGAGTAGGTAAATAATAAAAACAGAACTTTTGATGTGGAATGCTAACCAACATAGTTTTTCAATGTAATTCTCTTAATTGTGGCACAAATGTTCAGATCTGAAAGATTCAAGACAAAAGTCTATATTGACATAAGAAATAATAATACTTCAAGCATACTAACAAAGCAATCATGTCTTCTCAAAATACTATGGCTAAAGAAAGTTTTCCCTACAAAGTCATATAGTCTGGCTATGCTCCCTCTTCATCACACAAAATATTCATATCATGCACAACCCCGATTTCAGCCAAGCACTTGTTTTCATACTCTATTCTTTCAAGCCTTTCAACTTTCACGCAATACATGAGCGTGAGCCATGGACATAGCATTATGGGTGGAATAGAGAGGTGGTTGTGGAGAAGACAAAAAGGAGGGAGATAGTCTCACATCAACTAGGCGTATCAACAAGCTATGGAGATGCCCATCAATAGATATCAATGTGAGTGAGTAGGGATTGCCATGCAACGGATGCACTAGAGCTAAATATGTATGAAAGCTCAACAAAAGAAACTAGTGGGTGGGCATCCAACTTGCTTGCTCATGAAGATCTAGGGCATTTGAGGAAGCCCATCGTTGGAATATACAAGCCAAGTTCTATAACTAAAATTCCCACTAGTATATGAAAGTGACTAAACATGAGACTCTATATCATGAAGAACATGGTGCTAATTTGAAGCACAAGTGTGGAAAAAGATAGTAGCAATTGTCCCTTTTTTCTTTTTTTTCTTTTGGGTCTTTTTTTTTCTTTGGCCTTTCTCTTTTTTTTGGAGGGGCTTTATTGATTTAGCCTTTCCTCACATGGGACAATGCTCTAATAATGATGATCATCACACTTTCATTGAATTACAACTCGATATTAGAACTCGATACTAGAACAAAGTATGACTCTATATGAATGCCTCCGACGGTGTACCGGGATGTGCAATGAATCAAGAGTGACATGTATGAAAAATTATGCATGGTGGCCTAGCCACAAATACGATGTCAACTACATGATCATGCATGGAAATATGACAATATAATGCGTGTCATATGAACGGAACGGTGGAAAGTTGCATGGCAATATATCTCGGAATGGCTATGGAAATGCCATGATAGGTAGGTATGGTGGATGTTTTGAGGAATATATATGGTGGCTGTTTTGAGGAAGGATATATAGTGGGTGTATGGTACCGGTGAAAGTTGCGCGGTACAAGAGAGGCTAGCAATGGTGGAAGGGTGAGAGTGCGTATAATCCATGGACTCAACATTAGTCATAAGAACTCATATACTTATTGAAAAAATCTATGAGTCATCAAAACAAAGCAATCAACGCATGCTCCTAGGGGGGGAGGTTGGTAGGAGTTAACCATCGCGCGCCCCCCGACCTCCACACAAAGGTTGACACTTTACAAATACCTCATGCTCTAACTTCGTCACATAGCGGTTAACCATACGTGCATGCTACGGGAATCACTAACCTTAACACAAGCATTTCTCAATTTCATAATAACTCCACTAGCATGACTCTAATATCACTATCCTCATATCTCAAAACAATTATCAAGCATCCAACTTCTCATCATATTCAATGCACTTAGTGTGAAAGTTTTTACTACATTGATATTGGATGTCTATCATGTGAAGACTAGTTTTATAGCCTAAGCACATTACCATGCTGTTTTAATAGACTCCAAAATGGATATAAGTGAAGCATGAGAGTTCAACAATTTCTACAAAATATAATCACCACCGTGCTCTAAAAGGTATAAGTGAAGCACTAGAGCAAAAACTATTCAACTCAAAAGATATAAGTGAAGCACACAGAGTGTTCTAACAATTCCTAGGCCATATTTAACTCTCTCAAATAGGTGTGTCCAGCAATGATAATTCAGGCAAACTAACAAGCAAAGACTCAAATTATACAAGACGCTCCAAGTAAAACACATATCATGTGGTGAATAAAAATATAGCTCCGAGTATAGTTACTGATGGATGAAGACGAAAGAGGGGATGCCTTCCCGGGGCATCCCCAAGCTTAGGCTTTTGGTTGTCCTTAAATTTTACTTGGGGTGCCTTGGGCATCCCCAAGCTTAGGCCCTTGCTAATCTTTGTTCGATAGTTCATCAAAGCAATACTCAAAACTTGAAAACTTCACAACACAAAACTTAGACAAAAATCTCGTGAGCTCCGTTAGTATAAGAAAGCAAACCAATACTCAAAGGTACTGCAATGAATTCATTCTTTGTTTATATTGGTGTTAAACCTACTGTATTCCAACTTCTCTATGGTTCATACTTCCCAATATTACTCATAGATGCATTGAAATAAGCAAACAACACATGAAAAACAGAATCTGTCAAAAACAGAACAATCTGTAGTAATCTGCATGTTTCGCATAATTATGTAACTCCAAAAAATTCAAATTAAATTGGTAAACGTGAGGGATTTATCTATTAGTCATATGCAAAAAGAATCAACTAAATAGCACGCTCTAGTAAAATCTGATGACCATTCTAGCGAGCGCTAACGATTCTGTTTTTCACAGCAAGATCACATAAACTTCACACAAGTCTTCCCAAAGGTTCTACTTGGCACAAACACTAAACAAAACACAAAACCACATCTAAACAGAAGTAGATGCAATATTTATTCCTAAACAGAATCAAAAAAAAAATTGGGTTGCCTCCCATCAAGCGCTATCGTTTTACGCCCCTAGCTAGGCACGATACATGATGGATCTAGGTATTGCCATCTTTGGAAGGCAATTCTTTAATTAAGCACTTGTGATTCTTATGAACTTCTTTATCCCTATTGATAATCAAACTCTTGGGCAAGAAATCAAGAAATTCTAAAGTGTCAAAAGGGTCTCTTGGAAAAGTAAGAAAATTAGGGTGAACACTTATGGATTTAAGATCCGCAATTCCTTTACTAGATGTTTCACCTTTGTCTTTAGGGACATACATGAACTTTGATAATTTAGTGGTAGAAGCATTTGGAGTAGTTTTCATAGGAGAAAGAGAAGAACCCACATTAGTAATAATATCCTCAAGCTTACTGATTCTAGTAGAATCCTGATCTACTTTTCTTTAACAATGGGTTTCTTTTCCTTAAGATTTTTCAGAACAACTCCTACCTTGGATCCATATTGGGTAATTTCATTATGGATTTTTCTATCCAAGTTTTCTACCAGTTCTACCGTAGGAACTTTTTTTTCAATGATTTCTAACCTTTGCATGACATGCTCCAAAGTTAAAACGGTCCTATTAACCATAAGGGGTGGTGAGCCAAATAATTCAGTCATTGCATTATAAGAATCAAAAGTATGGTACCCAGGAAATTCCCTCCGGTAATGGTATCTAAGATAAATCTATTCCACGGAGTTATGCCAACATAAAAATTGCGAAGAAGCACGGAAGTGGATAGCTTCCTAGTAGATCTATTTTGAGCATTGCAAATTCTATACCAGGCATCTTTTAAGTTTTCTTCCTCCCTTTGTTTAAAGTTGAGGACCTCACTCTCGGGAGTGTTGATAATGATAGGTTGCTAGGCATGATGACAAGCAAAGCAAGCAACACACAAGCAAACAAGAAGCAAGTGAACGATAAACACACGACAGAAGAAGGGCAAATAAAATGACAAGGGTGAAGTGGGGGAGAGGAAAACGAGAGGCAAAAAATGTAATGCGAAGGATAAGGGTTTGTGATAGGTACTTGGTATATGACTTTTGCATAAGCCTCCCCGGCAACGGCGCCAGAAATTCTTCTTGCTACTTCTCGAGCTTGCGTTGTATTCCCTTGAAGAGGAAAGGGAGATGCAGCACAGCAGCGTAAGTATTTCTCTCAGTTTTTGAGAACCAAGGTATCAATCTAGTAGGAGACCATGCACGAGTCCCTCGCACCTGCACAAACAAATAAGAACTTCGCAGCCAACGCGATAAGGGGTTGTCAATCCCTTTACGGTCACTTACGAAAGTGAGATCTGATAGAGATGATAGTTGATATTTTTGGTATTTTTTAGTTATAAGAACATAAAGTAAAAGCGGAAAAAGTAAAGTAGGTGTAGATTGATATGTTGAAAATAGACCCGGGGGCCATAGTGTTCTCTAGTGGCTTCTCTCATGATAGCGATATTCTACGGCGGGTAAACAAATTACTGTCGAGCAATTGATAGATAAGCGAATAATTATGAGACTATCTAGGCATGATCATTATATATAGGCACCACGTCCGAGACAAGTAGACCGAAACGATTCTGCATCAACTACTATTACTCCACACATCGACCGCTATCCAGCATGCATCTAGTGTATTGAGTTCATAAGAACAGAGTAACGCCTTAAGCAAGATGACATGATGTAGAGGGATAAACTCAAGCAATATGATATAAACCCCATCTTTTTATCCTCGATGGCAACAATACAATACGTGCCTTGCTGCCCCTACTGTCACTGGGAAAGGACACCGCAAGATTGAACCCAAAGCCAAGCACTTCTCCCATTGCAAGAACTATAGATCTAGTAGGCCAAACCAAACCAATAATTCGAAGAGACTTGCAAGGATATTATAATCATACATAAAGAGTTCAGAGAAGAACCAAATATTTCTCATAGATAATCATGATCATAAACCCACAATTCATCGAATCTCGACAAACACACCGCAAAAAGAGATTACATCGAATAGATCTCCTCGAAGACTGAGGAGAACTTTGTATTGAGATCCAAAGAGAGAGAAGAAGCCATCTAGATACTAGCTATGGACCCGAAGGTCTGTGGTAAACTACTCACAACTCATGGTGAGGCGATGATGATGATATAGAAGCACTCCGTGGAAGATCCCCCCTCCGGCGGAGCTCCGGAACAGGCCCCAAGATGGGATCTCACGGGAAAAGAAGGTTGCGGCGGTGGAACTAGGGTTTTCTGTGTGTTGTTCTGATGGTTTCGGGGTACGTAGGTATATATAGGAGGAAGGAGGGCACCGGGGGCCATACGAGGGACCCACGAGGCAGGGGGCGCGCCCTAAGGGGGTGCCCCCCACCCTCGTGGGCACCTCGTAGACCCTACTCCGTGGTTCTCAAGTCTCACGTGCGTGATTTTCTCCAAAAATATCTCTCCCGAAGGTTTCATTCCGTTTGGACTCCCTTTGATATTGCTTTTCTGCAAAACCCTGAAACAGGCAAAAAAACAGCAATCTGGACTGGGCCTTTAGGTTAGTTGGTTAGTCCCAAAAATAATATAAAAGTGTATGAAAAAGCCCATTAAACATCCAAAACATTATAAATAATAGCATGGAACAATAAAAAATTATAGATACATTGGAGACGTATCACATACTTGGTGATGAGTGCCATTTACATTGCAATCTTATCATTTTGAGCACTCCACCAAGATGTATGTGACATGGAAGAGTAATCAATTGAACCTAATCAATTGTGCATTTGCATTCAAACACAATTTTTTAATAATGCACAAATTTAGGGGAGATCTTTCTTATCACATACTTCTGAAAGTGACAATGTATTTCATTCATTATATCTTTTATCGAAGCTTTGATATATATGTTGTCATCAGTTACCAAAGAGGGGGAGGTTGAAAGTAAAACTAATCCCTGGGTGATTTTGGTAATTAATAACAACATATATGTCATTGATCTAATGAACATTGATGATAAATTTCAGAAAATATCAATGATTGGCATGGCATGGACTAATGGACGTGGACCCCTCAAAATGTGAAGAGCAAATTTGGCCACCCCAAGACTACATTTTTGCTTTAGTGATCCAAGATCACATTGAGTCCCTTAGGAAAGCCAATACTATGAAAAGGGGGTGAGGTATTGTTGATGAGGTTGTTACTCAAATTGCTCAGTGATATTGCTCCAAAGACCCTCCATCACTTTCCCAAATCACATCTATCCAAAACCCTAATACATTATTTCGGTCCCACCGATACATCCCATTCCGGACTCACCAAGATGACCCTTCTACTGCCATAGCCAAAACCCTAACATTTCGGTTTGACCGAAATGGCTCTCGGTCCCACCGAGATGGCCCGACCAAGTTTCTATGATGAAATCATTCACTTCGGAATCACTGAGTGAAACTGACCGGAATTACCAAATGCGGTTCTTCCTTTGCCATTGCACTTCGGTCCCACTGAGATGATCCGGTCGGTACCACCAAAACCTCCAACCTTCATATCTTTTGCACAGATCGGTCTGATCGAGAATTCCAGCCGTTGCCACCGAGTTTGGTCAAATGTGTGGAACGGTTGGATTTCTTGTGGGGTTATTTATACCCCTCCACCCCTCTTACTTAGTAAGAGAGCCATCAGAATGAAACACAACTTCCACAATTCATTTCTGAGAGAGAACCACCTGCTCATGTATTGAGATCAATTGAATCCATCCCTACCATTTGAACCATGATTTCTAGCCTCTTCAAGTTGCTTTCCTATCCAATCCTTCTCCTACCCAAGCCAAAACTGAGAGAGAGAGAGAGAGAGAGAGAGAGAGAGAGATTGACTGCGAGGAGACTATCATTTGAAGCACAAGATCAAGAGTGATGTCTCCTAGATTGGTTAGGTGTCACTTGGGAGCCTCCAAGATCATGTGGAATTGAACCAAGGAGTTTGCAAGGGCAATGAGATTGCCTACTTTGTGAAGATCTACCCGAGTGAGGCTAGTCCTTACAAGACGTAAGCCATGGTGGAATAGACAAGGTTACTTCTTCGTGGACCCTTCGTTGGTGGAGCCCTTCGTGGACTCGCACAACCATTACCCTCCGTGGGTTGAAGTCTCCATCAACGTGGACGTACGATTTACCACCTAGCAGAACCACACAAAAAATCATCGTGTCTTCATTGCGTTTGAAATCTCCGAACTCCTCCTTTGCTTACATGTGCAATGTTTTACTTTGCGCTCCTACATTCATAGAATTGCATGTGTAGGATGATACTTGACTTGCTAGAATTGCTAAAATCTGCCTACAACTAAGATTAAGAAAATGTTATGTTTTATTTGGTCAAGTAGTTTAATCACCCCCTCTAGACATATTTTCAATCCTACAGTAGGTTAATCGCGTCGTGGCCTTGGTAGTGCTCTGCCTCCTCCAACAAGATCGTGTAAGTGTCCTGATCCCATGAAGCGCTGCTAAGGTCCTTGAACTTGGACGCTTGGATCCATCCGGCTCTCCACTTTCTGAGGTGACTGTGGACCTGGGTCAAGGTGACCTCTTGGCAACATAACTCGAATACCTGCTTGGGAATAACGTTCAAGTGCATGTCCTTGAAGCCCTTGCCAGTTGTACCCCCACTGTCTATGATATCACACATCATGTTAAGCACACAAATGGATAGGAACGGCTCACATTGCATCGAGTCCCCCTAGCCATCTTTGCCTTCTCAGCCTTGATGACCGCCTTATGTGTAGGTCCTTCTAACTAGATTCTAACTAGATGCAACCTTGATGACCGCCTTGTGTACACGAATCTAGTTAGAATGAGTAGACACGAGGGAGTGATCGAACTTACAACCATCGATGCAGCCGGGTGGAGGTGGGAACATATCATAGAAGAGGAAGAAGACGAATCGCTGCGGCCATCTAGCGTTGGCCGGAGAACATGAACCGTTTACGTACTCGTCGGTGACGATCCGTGAGGGACTGAGAGCTCGAATGGGGAAAATGTGGTTGGGATTTGGGCGGTGAGTCAAAGGTGATTATATTGGGCGACAGAATCAGCGGGAGGTGACCCAATTCCTCCAGCTGATTTTTCAAGGACCGTCACGAGCTCGTGCCATCCCCTACTCGCATGAGCCTCGCGTCACGTGCCCCTCCCCTATATTATCCGAGCCTGGCTGATGAAAAACTGCCGATTCGACAGGCCCTATCGGGCCTGACTGAGAGGGTTTTATTTTTGAGTCAATTACACCACTGGTGCTAGAACTTGGCACAAATAATTATTTTAGTGCTAGAACTTATGGTGTACATATAAGTGGTTCAAGAACTTGGCTTGATGGTGCAAATACGGTGTTGCATACGCATGCGGCGCTGACTAGGCATGCCAGCAAGGTGGGGCCACTGTAAGTGACAGAAAGGGAAGGCAGGGCGGCTTGTGTTCTGTTTTGCGAAAAGCCCATCAACAAATTTTTTTCTCTTTCTAAAAAGTACAGAAAAAAATTGAGGTGAAAGTACACAAAATAAATTGGTCCACAGGAGGTTCAAACCAGCGACATGTGGATTGCCAGCCCACATAGACGGCCTTGTTGTCACATGAGGATACATATCCTTTATATATTTTGACTGAACAATTTTAATCTAAAAAATCAGTGCATGCTCGGTAATTCGAACTAGGAACCTTAGGGTAAATAAGTGTCTGGGCATACAACCACAACAGACAAGGCCAGTTATCTGTGATGTCTAATTACACTTTATGAACATAACACAACGCGATCGTGTGACTAAACTGAATTGCAGTCAAAGAAACAATTTTCAACATTTTAGTTTTTTGCATCTTTAAATTTGGTAAAAAATATATGTAAATTAATAATAAAAATACATTAAAAATTTCATATAACATAAAAAAATTCACCTACTAATTTAACAAAAAATCATATAATTAAATTAGTGCCCAGGGGTACAACTCCAACCGAAGTGTTAACACATTTCTGCAGTATAATTACACTTTATGACTATAACGGAAAACAATCGTGTGGCTGAACTGAATTGCAGTCATCGCGGACAATTTCAACATTTTAGTTTTGGGGACTTTAAAATTTTTGTAAATTATTATAATGCACTATAAATAATATACATATAAATAAACTAAATTACATTAAAAAATGTTCATATAACATCAAGACATATCCACATAGTAATTTAACGAAACCTATATAATTAACTTATGACTTTTTTGAAAAACTTTGATTTTTAAAAAAATTCACATTTTAAGAAAGTATTTTAACTAGTTTTAGAATTTTTTATATATTAAATAATTTTATATATATGTTGAATTTGTTCCTGATTTTTATATCAAATTCACGTAGTACATAAAAGTGATCATGGATTAAGCAAATTTTAGGTTGTTTCAAAAAGAGTTCACGTGTTTTACTATTTTTCTATTTTCTAAAAACATTATTTATGTATTTTTTATTAAAAGTAAAGTACCGTCATATTTGGCACACGTGTGATGGATAGCAAAACTACCACACCACCGATACCTATAGATAACTCACACATGTAGAATCCTCGTTCCGCTCGATCGAACGAGCGTTTGAACTCGGCTCGATCGTAGGAGGCTTCCACCGATTTTTTTCCTCCCGATTTTTATTTTCAAAACGGTTTTTGCTCTCTCCCGGTTTTATGCTAGTTAATTTAGGTGGGAAGAAAAAGGAAATTTAGGTTGTTTCAAAAAGAGTTCACATGTTTAACTATTTTTTTATTTTCTAAAAACATTATTTATGTATTTTTTACTAAAAGTAAAGGACCGTCATATTTGGCACACGTGTGATGGATAGCAAAACTACCACAACACCGATACTTATAGATAACTGATACATGTAGAAGGCCTCGTTCCGCTCGATCGAACGAGCGTTTGAACTCGGCTCGATCGTAGGAGGCTTCCACCGATTTTTTTCCTACCGATTTTTATTTTCAAAATGGTTTTTGCTCTCTCCCGGTTTTATGCTAGTTAATCTAGGTGGGAAGAAAAAGAAATAATAAAGTGCTTAATTAAACGAGGACTTGAACTCAGGTCTAATGCGTGCCCGCTATGACTAATAACCAACTCACCCATCTTAAGTTGTTGTCCATAGTATGCAAACAACGGAATTTGAACCCTTCTTCTTTCTACCATGTCAATGAAAAGCTTAATTTTAGGCTTGATAACTTTGGCCGAGCAGCATGATAACTATGACATGTGCATGCTGATAACTTCAAACATTAACACCCCTGATTAAAAAAATGACATGATAAAGATGGTAACTATATCCTGAGAAGGTCGATAACTAAAGCGTGAAAATCACAGTAACTTTAACATGTGCAACATCATAACTTTGCACAAAATTTAAAGTGCGCGCCGGGTGGGGGGGGGGCGTATGTTTGAACAACCCCCTCCCCTTCGTGAAAGTTACCACAACGTTTTGAGTGTACGTTATGGTTTTCAGAGGAAGCCTGGTAGCATACAAAAAAGGGACAAACATGGTTTATACAGTTATCAAGTTTCACTTCGTCTATTATCATGCAATTTTCACATAAGTTACTAGGGTAAATTTTCCAATAATTTTTTCTCATAGGTCAAAAATTAACGGGGTGTTTCCCTGAAAAAATTACCACCGTGTTTGTACATAAGATATCAGTTCTTCAGTTTGTGTATTAACATGTTATTTGCACACAATTTACCAAGGATATGTTTTTCAACCACATTTCCCCCTTTTGGTCAATGTTACCGTGGTGTTTACACCCAAGTTATCAGATCTGCAGTTCGTATATTATCATGGCACTTACACACAAGTTATCGAGTGTATATTTTTCAACAACTTTTGCCCTTCACAAAAAATGTTACCGCGGTGCTTATTCGTATATTACCATACTATTTTCACATAAGTTACCAAGGGTGTGTTTTTAAACAACTTTTTTCTGTTTGGTCAATGGAACCGCGGTGTTCTGTACGTAAATTATCGGGTATGTGACACATATATTACCGTACTATTTACACATAAATTAGCGAGCATATTTTTTCAGCAAAAACAAATCCGAATCAGAAAGTTATCATCATGTTTTGTATGTAAGTTATCAATTAAGCGGTGCTTATATTACCACATTATTTACATAGAGATTACCGGTGGCACATTTGTAATACACCCCTTGGGATCAAAGTTATTGTGATGTTTGTATGTATGTTATCAAGTGCGCGGAGCGTAAATTATCATCTTATTTACACATAAGTTAACGTGGTTATGTTTTTGAACCACTTTTTTCCTCGGGTCAAAATTACCACGATGTTTGCGGGTAAAATTATCAGGTTTGCGGGGTATGTTTCTAATAACTTTTTTCCCTGAATGAAAATTACCGCGGTGTTTTGGCGCAAGTTATCATGTCTACAGTGCGTATTATTACCGTGCTATTTGCATAGAGTTACCGGGGTTTGTTTCGAACAATAATTTTCTATGTCAAATTTATCATGGTGTTTGTACGTAAATTATCAGATCAATTGTATATAAATTATCATGATCTTTACATAGAAGTTACCGAGGGTATATTTCTACATCAATCTTTCTTCGATCAAAGTTAGCATGATATTTATACGTAAGTCGTTAGGTCTTAAAATGTAGTACAAATGATGCACCAGTGAAGCTAAAAAACCCACAGAACATGTTTTCTTTAGCCAACATTAAGTTTTCCTAACTAAGCCTCTACCCAGCATTGGGCCCAGCCCAACTCTTTTCTCTCTCTGAAGCCCACCGAGAATGTTGTCTTCGACCTCCAACCAATGAAAGCTGTATCTGAAAACTGAAAACTGAAAACACACACACAAAGAACTCCCAGTTATCCATCATACTTGTTGAATTAGGCTACGAATCGCGTGGACTTCAACATGAAATTCGTAGATCTCTTCATTGTGAATCCATTTTAGTTGAGCACGCAACTTATTGTTCAAAGATGAAGGAGATCGATGCAAGTGTCCTATCTTGAAGTCGGCGCTCGCCAGAGCCTATGGTCGTGGCTAGAAGCTCAGCCAGCAGAACAGCGGGCAGCAGAGGCTACTATGGCCGAGACGTGTGAAGGACGTGGTCATCGATGGGTTGCAGGGGAGGCAGGAATCCCATGGAGATGGTGATGGAGCTCCAGCACCGGCGAGTGTTGGCCTTGGAAGGAGATGCTCACCGGAGCAGCAGGCTATGGCGGCGACTTGAGGAGCCGCTGGTGCTCGAGGGGTGCAAGGGAACAGGTGGTTCGATCGAAGCTGTTGATGGCCGGTCAATGCGTGCTCGCGGCGCCATGCCTGGGCGCTTGGGCGTAGGAGTCGCGAACGGAGGAGATGCAGATCGAGCGATTGCCAGATTAGACGGCGCTGGATGCGGTAGATCGTTTTGCAATCTGTCACACGGTTGCCAGATACATATTTCGAAAAGTAAAATATGTATGAAAAATAAATATGAGCCTAGTGTGCCATCAGATTGCAGTTTCTGAAATTTGTACTATTTAAATCTCACAAACTGATTTCATAATTCATGAATATTTTAAATTGTATGAATATGTTTTAAAATAACACTTGAATTATATTTTAAATGACAAGAATTTTCTAAATTATGCAAAGCGTAATTATACTTTGGACGTCTTGTGTTGGAGTGGTATGCCTGGCTATGTAACCTGCTGTATTTAGTTTTTGGACTAATATTCTTAGGGGGTGTTCGGAATCTCTCCCGTCAGCTAACTCCGCTCCGCGTACGGAGCGCGGTCTGAGCCGCTCCCAGCAATTGTGCTGGCGCTCCGTCCGCTCCCGGAGCTGCTGCGGCGGAGCCGAGAGTATCCGAACAGGGCTTTAATGTATATGGTTAAGCTTATAGTACATAAAATCCAAATTGGTGTGCTGGCAAGCCACCGTCGCAAGTGACCTATAGGTCGCGAGTTTGGAAGACTCGCTATATTCTTTTATGTACAGTTTCTCTCGAGGGAGTTTTTCATAAGAAAAAATAATATCGAGAGGTTCTTTGCAAAAGATAAGCCATACACCCTGCCTTCCTCTTCCTGTCGTTGACAACGGGCCCTACACCAAGCTGGCAGACCACAGGCGTGTACAAAACCGTATTTACACCATCAAGCCAAGTTCTTAAACCATTTATATGTACATCACAAGTTCTTACACTAAAGTGAATTTTTGTGCCAAGTTCTAGCACTAGCAGGGCGGGCCCACCTCAATTCAAGGGTATGTTGCTGAATACCCATTATTTTTGACAAAAAAATTAGGTATATATAGTATATATACTATGTCAATATAAAAAAAGCAAAACTGATACGCATACGTGCTTGTTAAGCATTTATAAGCCCAAAACATAGGCTGGCCCGGTAGCCCACCCTCTCCTCGAGTCCACACCTTGGCCCACAAACGCATCGCACGGATAGATCGTCGCCAGAAAAAAGTCGATCGATCAATGAGACGCGAGACGAACTGGCACCTATCCTCTGCGGCTCCGCCACAACCGCATCCGCAGATTGCACACGAACTGCCGGTCCGCCGCCATAGCCATTGCGCTAGGCGACCGCTGGGCGGCCGGCAGGGCTATTGCCGCCTATCGTCTCGCGTGCGTGCGCATGGTGCGCCACCGGCCTGCCGCGACGGCGACGAACCCCTTGTATCCTCTCCCTGCATCCCTTCTGTTCCGACTTCTGAATTTTCTCATCTCTGAAGTCTGAACCTTAAGTAGGCAGCAACAACAGCCAAGAGAGTACATACTGCATTGATTCAGTTTCAAATACACAACCACTGATTTTGTAAGCAACAACAAACTTCTGAATCTTCTCATCTCTGAACCTAAAGTGGCACTGAATTCATTTTACAGGTTCTGTCTCCTTTTTTTTAAACTTATGTAGGTTCTGTCTCTCTGATTTTGTAAGCAACGAAGCATAGTTTGGCTCCTAAGCAAGTATTTTCATCAGTTGACTTTCTTATTTAATTATAGGGAAAGTAAAGACTGGTTTGCAGCCAATTAATAATTGTTTGGACATGAGCATGTGCAATTTTCCATTTAAGTTTGTGATGGGAGAATGTTTATAAATTCTGAATTTGTTACAGTAAGCATTATGTATAACAATTACAGTATTCTAAAACTTCACAAACTTGAGAAATCTGGCAGACTTGTCTATGATGCTTGTTAAAACAGGGAGGGATCTTCGGTATGATATTGTTTACAAACTTCTGGAATTGGTGATAGTCCTTCAGTTGCAACAGCCGGTGTTGAGAGGGTCTTTTCATCAATGAATGATATAAAAAACAAGCTAAGAAGCAAGATGGGGCAAAAATACTTGAATGATTGCTTGGTCATATTTGTTGAAAGAGATTTCTTCTTGCAAGTTAAGGATGAGGACATCATCACTCGTTTCCAGAGCATCAAGGACCGCAAATTATCATGTAATTTGTAAGTTTTTTTTATCATCTACTATTTTTATCTTCTTTGTATCTTAGGTTTTGCCATCACATGTTGAACATTTTTTTGACTTCTATATGTTGAACACTACCAAGTTATGATCAAATTTTATGAATATAGTATATTATATGTGGTATCCTTTATATAGTTTAGAACTAGTACAATATGCTGCTATAATCAGATTTACGCACCAAAAGAAAGGCCGTAGGCCTCAAAAAAAGTTTTCAAATTTTGAATACATGGTCTTGAATTCCTGGGCCCGCCCCTGGGCACTAGTGGTGTAATTGACCCTTTATTTTTTATGATATGCAAACTAAACATCAAATAAACAGACTACCAAACGAAACGGATCATTTTTACAACCCGCCGATCCGGTTGGACCTGGCTATAAAACTTACCCTGCACGTGGGTTGCAGAGCCATTGCTGCTGTCGGTGTGCATGGTGTCGGTCTCGCTACGGACTTGTAAGGGCGAGCTGGTGTTTGCCATTGTGGGTCCGCCTAGGCATGAATGGAATGGACCTCCTCTTCACGTGCTAGTGCCGACGGGACAACGAGGGATGGATCTGCGTGACCCTGCACCATCTTGCATCTGGAGGAGAGAGGGACATATCGATGAACAGTGTCTCATTTTTTATTCAATCATGCTGCATGACCGACACTGTGGGCGCGTAGCTCAGTGTTTACATGCCCTGGTAAACGGTGATATACAACGGATTTCCGGTATAGTACTTACTACTTAACTCATAACCAAAGAGAGATCGTACCTACTCCCTCTGTAAACTTTTATAAGAGCATTTAGATCACTAAAGTAGTGATCTAAACGCTCTTATATTTCTTTACAGAGGGAGTAGTATATTTGCGACCGATAAGCTTGACGAGATCACGAGACGCGTATCCTGGTGCATGCTGCATGCATATTCACGAGATGATTGGCTGGCTAACTATTCAGTAATGGAGTTTACCGGAGTACCCATGGCGCGCCCTGCATCTTCATCATTTATGCGTTTTCTCAAAGATCACCTGGCACGAGATCTCATCTTGGTGTGGCAAATTTGACAATTTTGATCTATTTGCATAATTAATTCACGAAATGAACTGTCTGCGAAACTATTTCACAGCCATGACCTTTTTGTGTAGCGTCTGCCTCAGTGGCGCTGCACCCTACCGTGCAGCGCCTGCCTCAGGGGCGTTGCACGCTCGCTCAGGGGCGTTGCACGCCTGTCCACCGTGGCGCCTCCTGTGTAGCGCCTGCCTCAGAGCGTGCAACGCCCCTGAGGCAGGCGCTGCACAGTAGGGATGTAGCGCCTCTGAGGCAGGCGCTACACAAAAAGGTCATAACTGTGAAATAGTTTCGCAGACAGTTCATTCCGTGAATTGATTACGCCAACAGGTCAAAATTGTCAAATTTGCCTCTTGGTGTCGCCTCCCGGTGCTTCGGCCTAACGCCGATGCCACCTTCTTCCTTGGTGGTCTCTGGTCTGCCTCCCTTAGAGCATCTCCAGCCGCGTCCCCAAGAACGCCCTTCAGGCGTATTTTCGTCCGCCGGCGCCAAAAAATCGGCCCAGTCGCGTCCCCAAGAACCCAGTTTTCGCCGGCTCGGACAGAAATTCGCGCCGGCGGACCCAACCCGAACCCGGCGCGCTGGGGGTCGCTCGGGGGCGCCGGGCGAATCGTTTTTGGCGCGAAGAGCCGTGGGCCCGCCGCGTCAGCGGCTCTACTCCCTTCTCCCCCCTTCGTCGTCCTCATCGCCTCGTTTCCTGCGGCGAATCAATGCCAAAGCTGCCGCGCGCTGCCGCGCCGGTCAGGCTCCATTGATGCCTCACGGGCGGCGCAGTGAAGACTGGGCGACGCGTCCCTCGGCCGCCACGCAATCACGCCACGCGTAACGCGTCGGCCAAGCCTACCACGCGGCTTCTCCGCCTATAAAAGCCGACCGAAGCGCGCCGGAGAGACTCGCCCCGATCATCCTCCTCCGACGCGCTCATTTCTCCCCCTTCCCTTCTCTCGCCGTCACCAGTTGAGAAAGCATGGCCGAGCGTTTCCGAGGCGACGGCAAACGGATTCGGGCGCCGTCATCTCCACGAGGACGAGGCTCGCCTCCTTTTCGAGGCCGAGTACTCGGTCCCGCCGGACATGCGGGTGCCCGGGGCGTGGAGAATCAGCGCCGGCGGCGTGCCGGTGCCCCCGGTGCCCTCCGGCGCGGCTCGGCGTGCGGAGATCGCACGCATCCGCTCGTCTCTGCCGCGTGCGGCGAGGGAGGGGCCCCGGTACGCCCCCGACAGCACAATCTGGAAGCCGTACTTCCGCCGCCGGCATGACGAGCAGCTCGAGGCCACCAACGGCGTCGTGCCCTCCGGCAGGTTCAACGCCGACGGCCGGCGCCGGTGGTGGGGCGTGCCAGGGCGCACGCTGGAGTCCGTCCTCGAGTACATCGAGGGCAGCAACACGCCGCGCCTCGAGTACCTCGCTCCCCCGTCCTTCTCACGCCGTCGGGGGAGCTCCTGGACGCCGAGGCGCATGGAGACCGGGGTGTCCTCCTCCTCGTCCGGCGGTTCTCCCTGCCTCCACCTCCGCCCCGTCAAGCCGGAGCCCCAAGACACGCCTGTCAGCGCGCGTACCCGCAGCTCCGGCGCCCTCATCGAGCCCAAGGCGGAGCCCGGCCTTCCCCCGGAGTACGAAGAGATAGCCCGGCCCGGCTTCGCCGACGAGGACGCCATGAGGTGGTCGCGCGACGACTACCTGCGCGAGGAGATGGCCCGGCAGTGCCGGGCCCTGGAGGAGATCGCCGCCCGCAAACGTGGGCGCGAGGACGAGGACGGTGTCGTCGTCCTCGATAGCGACGACGACGACGCCCCCGGACCGTCCAACCCGCCGCGCCAACCGAGGGAGGGATGCAGCAGGGACGGCGGAGGCGGGGGCGGGGACGACGACGACGACGGCGGCGGTGACTACACGCGGTTTACAGCCTCCTCGGCATGTAGAACCGCGTGGGCGGGCGGCGAGGCGGGCGGCGAGGGAGACAGCGGGGGTAGCCCGCGGTAGTTTTTTTTTCCTTTTGTAAAATATATTTAAATTTGAACGAACTCGTCCGTGTTTACGTTAAATTTGAGCCGTGTTTACGCCGAATTTGAACATTTTAAAAACCCGTGGGGGGCCGCGACTGGGAGGCATCACGCCCCCAGTACGCCCCAGGGGGCGATTTTTAGCCCCTCCTGGGAGGCCAACGGCTGAAGATGCCCTTACCGCTTCTCCGGCAAGTCTGCGGAAGGGCCTTAACTCTCTTATTGCCCTAACCGCATGCATGATGCTTCCGGGGGCGATTTTTAGCCCCTCCTGGGAGGCCAACGGCTGAAGATGCCCTTACCGCTTCTCCGGCAAGTCTGCGGAAGGGCCTTAACTCTCTTATTGCCCTAACCGCATGCATGATGCTTCCGGAAGCATCATCGTCATTCTCTTCAACGACCTCCCACCATCTACCGATGAGCTCGTCCGCACCATCACGGAGGAGGCTAGGCTTTGGGCGCGGGCCGGAGCCAAAGGACTAGCATTAGTGATCCATAGAGTCTAATCTGCTTGTACCGAGGCTGAGCAAACTCCAACATACTCATGCTACGTTTCTGGGGACGTTGATGCGTGTACGCCCACATATAAATGAAATGATACGCAACAATGTGTATTCAAGAAAAAAAAGAGTACCCACTACTACTCTCTGATTTGCATAAATTAATGATCCCCTTATTAGCCCGACTCTCACCGAGAGCGATGACCGTACGTATGCTTGGATCTATCCACCATTGGAGCAGGACAGTACCTTTTTTTCGCGGAACTGGACAGTACAAATATATTGACACAAATAAACAGATATTTTATTTGTTTGAGCAGAGACGCATAAACTGATACAGGTGCTTATTCACGGAGCAACATCAGGTTTTTTTCTGAAGAAGAAGAAAGGATAACGACCGGGACGACAATAACAACAATTGTTGTTTGGCGTGGACCAAGCGCACGTACAACCACAACGGCTCTGCACAACCCATCTGAGCTTTTATTTTCGACGCAACATCTTATGTTCTGAGCATGTGCGATCAGTACTTCTTGCAGGGCGGGCAGGGCGTGCCGTCGTCGCCGCGTGCATCGGCGCACCGGAACGTCTTCGTGGGGCTCGTCTGCACGACGCGGCAGTTCACGCAGCCGTCGCGGCACTTGGGGCCGGCGTCGTCGCAGACCACGGCCCCCGAGAAGAATCTGCAGTTGTCGCAGCACTTGGGGAACTCAGCTGCACGTAAACATGCAATCAAATTAGTTATTAATCACCTTACGTACAAGGCCATCCCTTTTAAGCTGGAAGTAGTTTCGTTTAACCTAAAATCTCCACGCCATACAAAAAGGCAACCATCACGTACCGTTCGCCTGTGACAGGATTCCCATAACCAGGACGGCCTGGAGAACCAGGATCGCCACGAGCGTGGTACTCTTCATCGTTGCTTCTACACTTCTCGAACAAAGCTCTCGCCTTGTCCTGTCTACCCGTAGAATGATGGTTTATGCTGAAGTTGTGTCTGGCCAGAGCTACAAGCAACTCTATATATAGGTGCCCGTTCTTGAAACATGCCAATTTGCTGCGTCAGCTATACATTGTGATCGTGGTGGGTAGGTGCTTGGGATAAACTTGTTTGACTCCTGGCTTGCTTTGACCTTTTTTTTTTTTTTGATATGCTGGCTAGTTTGGACGTATTTCCTTTTTCTTTAAAGGCGGCTTGGACTTGTTAGGCATACATCTCCATCTTCCATGTCCAGCGCATAAGCGCACCTACTTTCTCACGATTATTCGATTATGTATGAAAAGAACAATTTCTATTCGCCCGGAAGCGGTGGCTCGATTGATTCTTCAATGTTGTCTGTGCACGTCCAATCACCTCAGTGTACCCAGCAAAGTAATTTCTAGGTGGACGATTTTCTATCAATAGTTACTGAAATGATAGTTTTTTTTTTCGCCGAGGGCACGTAGATGC
The DNA here is from genome assembly GCA_902687465.1 of Secale cereale. Classification (NCBI taxonomy): domain Eukaryota; kingdom Viridiplantae; phylum Streptophyta; class Magnoliopsida; order Poales; family Poaceae; genus Secale; species Secale cereale. The sequence goes on along the minus strand of LR738709.1, from coordinate 538,737,617 downwards.
TAAATTATCACCCGGGGTGTATTCTTTGCCCCCTCTATTTTAGTATCACTGATGCGATGTCTGTTTGGTATTCGGTCCGGACATTTGGCACACCTTCATCAAGGAAATAGGAGTAGCAACAGCGTTGCCAACTTGGTGGCTTCAGTCTTATTGATGTATCACCTTGTATGGTCTTTATGAATAATCAATAATATGGCTGCATGCATCGTCTAGATGCAGAGGCCGAGGTACATCCTTCTTTTCAAAACAAAAAAAGTATCACTGCACCATATTTCCATGTACCCAATTTTTTTTATCTTATGTCGGAAGTCAAACAACAAGAACGTAAGAAAATACACATCAGTTGTAAAACATATTTTATGTTATGTAAAATTATGAATGTAAAAACATGGTAACAATTATACATAAAAATGCAACTGCGGTGGTCTATGACTTATATTTTGATTTTGTGTGTGTGCCAAATTTTGCGTAGTAAATCTATAGGGACACAACTATTTGTATGCCAGACGTATTTTTATATAAAATGATTATTATGCACCGTGCCAACAAATAGCATTAGAGAAAAGCCATTATGCCCGACTTTATAAATAAAGCCAATATGACGAACTATCACCATACAACAAGGGGAATAACTAACAGATTATAAGATCAGCACGATACATCAATATTGAGATGCGACATAACCAAAATAAAGGTGTGCATGCCAGCCCAAGGGCACAGACATAGAAACAACTAGGCTAATTCGAGGGGGGAGCCCCCGGAAGTAGGATGGGAGCAGATGCACGAATCTTGATAATCAAATCTTCAATAGAAACAACATCCGCGCCCCTAGCTAGTGGCTTCCATCAACACAAAAAACATTTTTTTCAACAGGTGATCAACTGGATAGTTACTTAGGGAATAAGTGCTTGATCATAAATTAAATGTGAGTGGTCCACAAAGTCCAAGATTGAGCCACAAAAGCAAATCAAAAGACACGGGCCAAAAGACAAGAAAGGTTGACAGTAATAGCGAAAAGCTCAAAGAAATTATTAGGGTACGAAATGACACAGAACCATGAACACAGCTGTGTTTTCTTTTTTGCAAGAACACATCTGAAGACAGTATGCTCCTTTCTTTTCTCCACAAAGAGAACAATTTGCATATGTCATATCGTTACATTTGAGAATCTGGTTACTAGCTGGAAGGCACTACCTAATGGCTTGCCAAAGGAATATCTTGATCTTAAGGGAATATGAGCCTCCCACACTCCCTGAAACTTGCATTGTGACGCCCTGAATAACCCTAGGGTAGAGCGATTTCATAGCAAACTTTCCTGAAGCAGAATAGGGCTAGGAAATTATATCCTTAAGTCGACGAGAGCATCATGATATGTGTAGTGAGGGCCTGCCACTTTTTAAGCTCAGCAAGGGACAAGAACCAATGGTCCCCAAAGTCAAAATTATTGATAGAGACCTCCATAATAGAGATCCCTAGATTAGTGTGATACAAAATAAGGTAGGGAAATAGAGGTAGAGGGGGCCCTCCCATGTCCATCTAAAACCTAGTCGAGGCACAATCGATAACCACAACTTAACATGGCTCGTAGATTCATTTCAAACTTTTAGGATCGACTTCCAAACTGAGAGCCACCTTGAGGATTGGCCGTTAGGAGATCACAATTAGGAAAGTACTTAGCTTTGAAAATCTCTCCCCAAAGAGATTTTTTCTCAGAATCGTAAATTTCCACCACCATTTCATAATAAGACATTTGTTCATGATAGAGGTGCTAATAATGCCCAACCCCAAAGGTTTTTGCGCTGACACAATAGCTCCCACTTAACAAATCAACATTACTTATGGTTATCCGCCGCATTCCAATAAAACCACTATGATGTTTGTCAAACATGGAATGATTATTTTCCAAGAGACGAGATACACCCATAATGTGCATATGTAAACTAGATAGACACACGTTAATAAGCATGAATTTAGCGGCCGAGGATTTGTATTTGCCTCTCCAAGGGTGACTCTAGATCCAGCTTTGTGCTCAATAGGGATAAAATAGGAGGCGTGGAGCTTGAACAGAGATTTAAGAATCCTCAGGTAGTTCATATGGAAGGATCCAAGTTTGCAACTAAGAAACATTGCAATACAGACTTGTTCTAGAGGGGATCAACCTAGGGTGATAACCTCACCCTTGTTGAGATTAATTTTGACGCCGCTCATGGCCTCAAAACAAAGCAAGATGAACTTGAGGTCTACGGTTTGAAGGTCGTATTCTTGTATAAGGATAATCATGTTATCAACATATTGTAGGTGCAAAATCCCATAAGGTAAAGTGGCCACCCGAGAGATGGCAGAGGAGGCACATTTAAGAATAAGGGGCTTCTCATCTACCACGAACTTAAAGAACAAAGTGGATATATGATCACCTTGGTGAAAGCCTCTACTTTTTAAAATAGAGTCCAACAACCCCTGTCGTATGGTCCCACTAACCAAACTCACAATGAGATGAACATAGCCGGAATCAAAACATAATGCAAGAAGGACCTCATGTAGGAAGTGTCGGCGTTCTCGGAACCAGGGTGCCCAGACTTGCCAGCACGTGGCCCAGGGCGTGGCTCACTCGATAGACTGATGCGGCCCATCTACGAGATCCCCACGAACGAGACCCTCGTGAGGGGCCGAGCCTCATGAGGTGGACGACGACCCAAGGCCACCCGAGGGAGCGGCCTCTCCAGGATACCTCATGAGGTGTAGAGTTTCTTATGCAAGCCCCCCCCTCAGGAGGGTGCGGTGACGTAAGCCATGACGATCGGCGCCAGGCGGGCTTCAACGGGCACAGAGGAGGTAGTTTCCACTTTGGTGCTAAGGAGGCTAGGACAGGCGCGGGTTCCCGAGAAATCTGGCAAAGGTTTCCATTCCAGTGCAAAGAGACCAAGACCACGGGCACAACAGGACGAATGTCATCGCCGAGCCCACCGCCGCGTCACGACAGGAAGCTTTGCAGCCGAAGACCACCTTTCGTCAGGATAAGGTGTACTTCTTGTCCCCCTTTGAAATTGGCCGTTGTGGGATCCCTTCCCACCCAAATGATGCGGGAAGAGGACCAAGGCCACTATAAATAGAGACTAGCATCCACGGTAGAGAGGGATCGATCCATCTAGCCCCCCTTCCTCCTGGGAGCCCTCCTGAGGCCATCTCTCCACTGTAGCAAGTTCATACGCTGCCCCTCGCGAGGCCAATCCACCACAAAGCAAGATTTGGATTTTGCACCGCAAGGTGGCCCGAACCTGGGTAAACTGCCGAGTCCATCTCCTTCCCCTCTCACGTGAATCTAGTCCAATTAGGTAGCGGGATAGCGTGTTGAGGGTGAGGATCTTCGTGCACGCCCCAACGTTCGAACCTCCTTGGGTCTACATAGCACTAAATTCGACATTTGGTGCGCCAGGTAGGGGCGTGTCGAAGCTCCGTTCTTCATCAACCCTCGACCGCAATCCTCCGAGCTCATGGCTAAGGCTCGCCGCGCCCGCGCCGAGCGCATGGCCGCCCAAGGCGCCCAGCTGGCCCCAGCGGGCCGATGCGCCCCTCGCCGTCCCTCTTCTCCAGTGGTCAGCGCCGCCTCCGACCCGATCGTCTAGGAACAGCAAGGTTCTTCGCTTCCCCCTTCTACACAGCGCGACGGCCGCACCACCACACCTTTATTCACCCCGGCCGAGGCCTTGTCTTCTCAACTTCACCATGGGCCGGGGGGTGCGGAGGCTGCACTCCTCATGGCACGGGAGCTGCTATGTTACCGTCCTGCTAAAGAGGCCCGCGACGACTGGATGGGTGATGTCTACCACACAACCTTCTTCTTGTAGACGTTGTTGGGCCTCCAAGTGCAGAGGTTTGTAGGACAGTAGAAAATTTCCCTCAAGTGGATGACCTAAGGTTTATCAATCCGTGGGAGGCGTAGGATGAAGATGGTCTCTCTCAGACAACCCTGCAACCAAATAACAAAGAGTCTCTTGTGTCCCCAACACACCCAATATAGTGGTAAATTGTATAGGTGCACTAGTTCGGCGAAGAGATGGTGATACAAGTGCAATATGGATGGTAGATATAGGTTTTTGCAATAAGAAAATATAAAAACAGCAAGGTAGAAAGTGGTAAAAGTGAGCATAAATGGTAGTGCAATGATAGGAAACAAGGCCTAGGGTTCATACTTTCACTAGTGCAAGTTCTCTCAACAATAATAACATAATTAGATCATATAACTATCCCTCACCATGCAACAAAGAGTCACTCCAAAGTAACTAATAGCGGAGAACAAACGAAGAGATTACGGTAGGGTACGAAATCACCTCAAAGTTATTCTTTCTGACCGATCTATTCAAAAGTCCGTAGTAAAATAACACGAAGCTATTCTTTTCGTTCAATCTATCATAGAGTTCGTACTAGAATAACACCTTAAGACACAAATCAACCAAAACCGTAATGTCACCTAGATACTCCATTGTCACCTCAAGTATCCATGGGCATGATTATACTATATGCATCACACAATCTCAGATTCATCTATTCAACCAACACAAAGAACTTCAAAGTGTGCCCCAAAGTTTCTACCGGAGAGTCAAGACGAAAACGTGTGCCAACCCCCATGCATAGATTCGCATGGTCACGGAACCCGCAAGTTGATCACCAAAACATACATCAAGTGAATCAATAGAATACCCCATTGTCACCACAGGTATCCCACGCAAGACATACATCAAGTGTTCTCAAATCCTTAAAGACTCAATCCGATAAGATAACTTCAAAGGGAAAACTCAATCCATTACAAGAGAGTAGAGGGGGAGAAACATCATAAGATCCAACTATAATAGCAAAGTTCACGATACATCAAGATCGTGCCATCTCAAGAACACGAGAGAGAGAGAGAGAGAGAGAGAGAGAGAGAGAGAGAGAGAGAGAGAGAGAGATCAAACACATAGCTACTGGTACATACCCTCAGCCCCGAGGGTGGACTACTCCCTCCTCATCATGGAGAGCGCCGGGATGATGAAGATGGCCACCGGAGAGGGATTCCCCCCCTCCGGCAGGGTGCCAGAACGGATCTACATTGGTTTTCGGTGGCAACAGAGGCTTTCGGCGGCGGAACTCCCGATCTAGGTTATTTTCTGGAGGTTTATGTATTTATAGGATTTTTTGGCGTAGGGCACAAATCAGGGGGGGGGGTCTCCGGGCTGTCCACGAGATAGGGGGGCGCCACCACTTGGGGTGGGCGCGCCCCCCACCCTCGTGGGCAGCCCGTGACTCTCCTGGCCCACTCTTTTACTTCGGGGGCTTCCTTTGGTCCAAAAAAATCATCAAAAATTGGCACGTCAATTGGACTCCGTTTGGTATTCCTTTTCTGTAAAACTCAAAAACAAGGAAAAACATAAACTAGCACCGGGCTCTAGGTTAATAGGTTAGTCCCAAAAATCATATAAAAGTGTATATAAAAGCCCATAAAACATCCTAGAAGGAGAATATAATATCATGGAACAATAAAAAATTATAGATACGTTGGAGACGTATCAAGCATCCCCAAGCTTAATTCCTGCTCGTTCTCGAGTAGGTAAATGATAAAAACAGAATTTTTGATGTGGAATGCTACCCAACATAATTCTCAATGTAGTTCCCTTTATTGTGGCATGAATGTTCAGATCCGAAAGATTCAAGACAAAAGTTTATATTGACATAAGACTAATAATACTTCAAGCATACTAACAAAGCAATCATGTCTTCTCAAAATAACATGGCCAAAGAAAGGTATCCCTACAAAATCATATAGTCTGGCTATGCTCCCTCTTCATCACACAAAATATTCATATCATGCACAACCCCGGTTTCAGCCAAGCAATTGTTTTCATACTCAATTTTTTTAGACCTTTCAACTTTCACGCAATACATGAGTGTGAGCCATGGATATAGCACTATAGGTGGAATAGAGTGGTGGTTGTGGAGAAGACAAAAAGGAGGAAGATAGTCTCACATCGACTAGGCATATCAATGGGCTATGGAGATGCCCATCAATAGATATCAATGTGAGTGAGTAGGGATTGCCATGCAACGGATGCACTAGAGCTATAAATGTATGAAATCTCAACAAAAGAAACTAAGTGGGTTTGCATCCAACTTGCTTGCTCATGAAGACCTAGGGCATTTGAGGAAGCCCATCGTTGGAATATACAAGCCAAGTTCTATAATGAAAATTCCCACTATTATATGAAAGTGACTAAACATGAGGCTCTCTATCATGAAAAACATGGTGCTACTTTGAAGCACAAGTGTGGAAAAGGATAGTAGCATTGTCCCTTTTCTTTTCTTTTTTCTTATTTTTTCCTTTTTTTTTCTTTTTTTGGCCTTTCTTTTTTCTTTAGCCTTTCCTTTTCTTTTCTTTTTCTTTTCTTTGGGACAATGCTCTAATAATGATGATCATCACACTTATATTGATTTACAACTCGATATTACAACTCGATACTAGAACAAAGTATGACTCTATATGAATGCCTCCGGCGGTGTACCGGGATGTGCAATGAATCAAGAGTGACATGTATGAAAAATTATGCATGGTGGACTAGCCACAAATACGATGTCAACTACATGATCATGCATGGCAATATGACAATATGAAGCGTGTCATATGAACGGAACGGTGGAAAGTTGCATGGCATTATATCTCGGAATGTCTATGGAAATGCCATGATAGGTAGGTATGGTGGCTGTTTTGAGGACAGTATATGGTGGGTGTATGGTACCGGCGAGAGTTGCGCGGTACAAGAGAGGCTAGCAATGGTGGAAGGGTGAGACTGCGTATAATCCATGGACTCAAAATTAGTCATAAAGAACTCATATACTTATTGCAAAAATTTACGAGTCATCAAAACAAAGCAATCAACGCATGCACCTAGAGGGGGAGGTTAGTAGGAGTTAACCATCGCGCGCCCCCGACCTCCACACAAAGGTTGACACTCAATAAATACCTCATGCTCTAACTTCGTCACATAGCGGTTCACCATACGTGCATGCTACGGGAATTACAAACTTTAACACAAGAATTTCTTGAATTCAGAATTACCCCGCTAGCATAACTCTAATATCATCATCCTCATATCTCAAAACAATCATCAAGTATCAAATTTCTCATAATATTCAATGCACCTGTATGAAAGTTTTTACTATAGCCAACTTGGATGCCTATCATATTAGGACTAGTTTTATAACCAAAGCACATTACCATGCTGTTCTAAAAGACTCTCAAAATAATATAAGTGAAGCATGATAGTTCATCTATTTCTTCAAAATAAAACCACCGCTGTGCTCTAAAAGATATAAGTGAAGCACTAGAGCAAAAAAACAAACTACTCCAAAAGATATAAGTGAAGATCAATGAGTAGTTGAATAATTATGTAACTATGTGAAGACTCTCTAACATTTAATAATTTCAGATCTTCGGATAATATTCAAACAGCAAGCAAAACAAAATAAAACAAAATTGACGCTCCAAGCAAAACACATATCATGTGGTGAATAATAACATAGCATCGAGTAAAGTTACCGATAGACGAAGACGAAAGCGGGAATGCCTTCCCGGGGCATCGCCAAGCTTAGGCTTTTGGTTGTCCTTGAATTTTACCTTGGGGTGCCTTGGACATCCCCAAGCTTAGGCTCTTGCCACTCCTTATTCCATAGTCCATCGAATCTTTACCCAAAACTTGAAAACTTCACAACACAAAACTCAACAGAAAACTTGTAAGCTCCGTTAGTATAAGAAAATAAAACCACCACTTGGGTACTTGGTGTAATATCTACTGTATTCAACTTCTCTATGGTTCATACCCTCCGATACTACTCATAGATTCATCAAAATAAGCAAACAACACATAAAAAACAGAATCTGTCAAAAACAGAACAGTCTGTAGTAATCTGTAACTTTCGAATACTTCTGTAACTCTAAAAATTCTGAAATAAATTGGTAGACCTGAGGAATTAGTCTATTAATCGTCTACAAAAAGAATCAACTAAAAATCACTCTCCAGTAAAAAATGGTAGCTAATCTCGTGAGCGCTAAAGTTTCTGTTTTTTACAGCATGATCGCATAAACTTCACACAAGTCTTCCCAAAGGTTCTACTTGGCACAAACACTAATTAAAACACAAAACCACATCTAAACAGAACCTAGATGCAATATTTATTCCTAAACAGAAGCAAAAGCAAATAAAATAACATTGTGTTGCCTCCCAACAAGCGCTATCGTTTAACGCCCCTAGCTAGGCATGATGATTTCAATGATGCTCACATAAAAGATAAGAGTTGAAACATAAAGAGAGCATCATGAAGAATATGACTAGCACATTTAAGTCTGACCCACTTCCTAGCATAGGGATTTTGTGAGCAAACAACTTATGGGAACAAGAATCAACTAGCATAGGAAGGGAAAACAAGCATGACTTCAAAACTTCAAGCACATAGGGAGGAAACTTGATATTATTGCAATTCCTACAAGCATATGATCCTACCTCATAATAATTTTCAGTAGCATCATGGATGAATTCAACAATATAACCATCACATAAAGCATTCTTTTCATGATCCCCAAGCATATAAATTTTGTTACTCTCCACATAAGCTAATTTCTTCTCATTCATAGTGGTGGGAGCAAACTTTATAAAATAACTATCTTGTGAAGCATAATCCAATTGAAAACTAAAATCATGATGAAAAGTTTCATGGTTATCATTATTCTTAATAGCATACAAGTCATCAAAATAATAATCATAGATAGCAACTTTGTTCTCATAATCAATTGTAACCTCTTCCGAAATAGTGTATTCATCACTAAATAAAGTCATGACCTATCCAAATCCACTTTCATCAATATAATCATCATAAATAGGAGGCATGCTTTCATCATAATAAATTTTCTCATCAGAACTTGGGGGACTAAAAATATCATCTTCATCAAACATAGCTTCCCCAAGCTTGTGGCTTTGCATATCATTAGCATCATGGGTATTCGAAGAATTCATACTAACAACATTGCAATCACGCTCATCATTCAAGTTTTTAGTGCCAAGCATTCTATGTAATTCTTCTTCTAGTACTTGAGCACAATTTTCCTTCCCATCATTTTCACGAAAGATATTAAAAAGATGAAGCACATGAGGTAACCTTAATTCCATTTTTTGTTTTCTTTTATAGACCAAACTAGTGATAAAACAAGAAACTAAAATATTCGATTGCAAGATCTAAAGACATACCTTCAAGCACTCACCTCCCCGGCAACGGCGCCAGAAAAAAGCTTGATGTCTACTACACAACCTTCTTCTTGTAGACGTTGTTGGGCCTCCAAGTGGAGAGGTTTGTAGGACAGTAGCAAATTTCCCTCAAGTGGATGACCTAAGGTTTATCAATCCGTGGGAGGCGTAGGATGAAGATGGTCTCTCTCAAGCAACCCTGCAACCAAATAACAAAGAGTCTCTTGTGTCCCCAACATACCCAATACATTGGTAAATTGTATAGGTGCACTAGTTCGGTGAAGAGATGGTGATACAAGTGCAATATGGATGGTAGATATAGGTTTTCGTAATAAGAAAATATAAAAACAGCAAGGTAGCAAGTGGTAAAAGTGAGCATAAATGGTAGTGCAATGATAGGAAACTAGGCCTAGGGTTCATACTTTCACTAGTGCAAGTTCTCTCAACAATAATAACATAACTAGATCATATAACTATCCCTCAACATGCAACAAAGAGTCACTCCAAAGTAACTAATATCGGAGAACAAACGAAGAGATTATGGTAGGGTACGAAACCACCTCAAAGTTATTCTTTCTGACCGATCTATTCAAGAGTCCGTAGTAAAATAACATGAAGCTATTCTTTTCGTTCAATGTATCATAGAGTTCGTACTAGAATAACACCTTAAGACACAAATCAACAAAAACCCTAATGTCACCTAGATACTCCATTGTCACCTCAAGTATCAGTGTGCATGATTATACGATATGCATCACACAAGCTCAGATTCTTCTATTCAACCAACACAAAGAACTTCAAAGAGTGCCCCAAAGTTTCTACCGGAGAGTCAAGACGAAAACGTGAGCCAACCCCTATGCATAGATTCCCAAGGTCACGGAACCCGCAAGTTGATCACCAACATATACATCAAGTGAATCAATAGAATACCCCAATGTCACCATAGGTATCCCATGCAAGACATACATCAAGTGTTCTCAAATCCTTAAAGACTCGATCCGATAAGATAACTTCAAAGGGAAATCTCAATCCATTACAAGAGAGTAGAGGGGGAGAAACATCATAAGATCCAACTATAATAGCAAAGCTCGCGATACATCAAGATCGTGTCATCTCAAGAACACGAGAGAGAGAGAGAGAAAGAGAGAGAGAGAGAGAGAGAGAGAGAGAGAGAGAGAGAGAGAGAGAGAGAGAGAGAGAGAGAGATCAAACACATAGCTACTGGTACATACCCTCAGCCCCGAGGGTGGACTACTCCCTCCTCGTCATGGAGAGCGTCGGGATGATGAATATGGCCACCGGAGAGGGATTCCCCCCCTCTGGCATGGTGCGAGAAAGGGTCTAGATTGGTTTTCGGTGGCAACAGAGGCTTTCGGAGGCGGAACTCCCGATCTAGGTTATTTTCCGAAGGTTTCTGTATTTCTATGATTTTTTGGCATAGGGCACAAGTCAGGGGGGTCTCCGGGCTTGGGGTGGCGCGCCTCCCACCCTCGTGGGCAGCCCGTGACTCTCCTGGCCCAACTCTTTTACTCCGGGGGCTTCTTTTGGTCCAGAAAAAAACATCAAAAATTGGCAGGTCAATTGGACTCCGTTTGGTATTCCTTTCTGTAAAACTCAAAAACAAGGAAAAAACATAAACTGGCACTGGGCTCTAGGTTAATAGGTTAGTCCCAAAAATCATATAAAAGTGTATATAAAAGCCCATAAAACATCCTTGAAGGATAATATAATAGCATGGAACAATAAAAAATTATAGATACGTTGGAGACGTATCAATGGGTCACATCACCGAGCTCTTCAGCGGCGTGGGCGAGGCCCCAGCGCCCTCCGCGTCGCTTCGTCCTCCCCCGTCGCACGCATGAGGGGCAGTGCGCGGCCCACCCCCGCCTCCTCTCCGATGCAACGGGGAGGGCAATCCCCGGTGTGATGTGTGGGAAGAGGCCCTAACGCCTGCATGGGACGAGATCAACTGCCAAGTCATCCAGTGGCCATAGCGCGACGGTCGTGGGCTCCCCGCACAGCCACGCTAGTGTCAAGACCGACTGGTGCAAGAGGACCCCGTCCCTGAGCAAGTTGTGCCAGTGAGCGTGGCGGGCTGCCACGCCTTCTCCAAGGAGCTGTGTCGCGTCGTCTCTGCGGTCAAGTTCAAGCCCGACCTGCCGGCTCGCTATGACGGCACTCACGACCCAACAAAGTTTCTTCAACTCTACGCATTGAGCATTGAGGCGACGAAGGGCAATGAGAAAGTCACGGTGAACTAGTTCCCCAAGGCGCTCAAGGATGGCGCGGGCTCCTAGCTCATGAACCTCCTAGAAGGGTCCATCAACACGTGGGACAAGCTTCGTGAGTGCTTCATCGCCAACTTCCAAGGGACTCGCGACTGCGCCCTCACTGTAAATGACCTGCGGCGCATGAAGCAGCATGGCGAGACCCTTTGGAAGTACATGCAGCGCTTCAATCAGGTCGCTCTCAAGGCCCCGAAGGCGTCCGACGAGGCCATCATCACCTCGTTCACCAAGGCATCACCGATGTCAAGATGAGCGAGGAAGTCGCCATCCACGACGAGCTGTGCACGACACTGGAGCTGTTCAACCTAGCGGACAAGTGCGCTAGGGTGGAAGAGGGGCGTCTTGCCCTCAACAAGCACCCTGAGGCTGACCCTGAAGACAAGAAAGCCAAGGCTATGGAAGTGAAGCGCAAAGTCCCAACCGTGTTGGCGACGGAGCCCGAGCAGAAGCATGGCCGAGACCGCGCTGAGGCGGTCAAGGACCACCGCCCTTACCGCATCTTCCATGACCTCCACACCCACAAGACCAACGATTTCCAGGAGCTCAGGGCAATTCATGATATGAGCATGAGACGTCGCCCCGAGCGCGGTGACCGGGGTTACGGCCGTGGAGGCTGCCGCAACAAGGGACGCTGGGACAACCGCAACAAGCGGCAGGGTTGGCGTGATCCGCCTCGTGAGGATCGATGGCATGAAGGTCCTCGCGAGGGCCCCTGGTGATCCGCCTCGCGAGGATCTCCCTCAAGACCGCGCTGGCCTCCCCTCACTGCCTCCGCCACCAAGAAGGGATGAGGAAAACCGTCAAGACGAGGGGATGGGGGCTTTCAGGAGCCTCGTGCCATCGCTTGCATCATTGGAGGAGCCCAGGTGCCTGCTTCAAACCGCATCTTCAAGAAGTTCTCCCGTGAGGTCTACAAGGCCCTCTCGAGGATCGAGGCTGCACGCCCTCTCAAGTGGTCCCAATGGGCCATCACCTTTGACTCCAAGGATCAACTCAAGTGCGCAACCACAGCCGGAGTGATTCCCATTCTCTGCACTCCGACCATCAGCAATGTCTCCGTTACCAAGACCCTCATGGAGAGTGGCAAAGGGGCTCAATGTGCTTTCCACCGGGACCTTCAAGAAGCTCCAGGTGCCCTATGATACATCTCCAATGTATTTATAATTTTTGATTGTTCCATGGTGTTATATTATCATTCTTGGATGTTTTACAATCATTTTATATCATTTTTTGGGACTAACCTATTGACATAGTGCCAAGTGCTAGTTGCTGTTTTTTTTTGCATGTTTCTTACATCGCAGAAAATCAATAACAAACGGAGTCCAAACACCGCAAAACTTTTTGGAGAATTTTTATGGGCCAGAAGACAACCAATGGACTGAAGTTGCACCTGGGGGGGTGCCCCGAGGGGGGCACAACCAACCAGGGCGCGCCAGGCCCCCCTGGCGCGCCCAGGTGGGTTGTGCTCACCTCGGTGGCCTCCCGCACCGCCTCTTTACCCTATAAATTCACAAATATTCTGAAACCCTTCAGAGTAGACCTAGATCAGAAGTTCTATCATCGCAGGCCTCTGTAGCCACCGAAAACCAATCTAGACCCTTTCCAGTACTCTGCCGAAGGGGGAATTCATCACCGGTGGCCATCTTCATCATCCCGGCGGCCACCATGATGAGGAGGGAGTACTCCACCCTCAGGGCTGAGGGTATGTACCAGTAGCTATGTGTTGTATCTCTCTCTCTCGTGTTCTTGATGGCATGATCTTGATATATCGGGGGCTTTGTTAATATAGTTGGATCATATGGTGTTTTCCCCTCTCTATCTTGTGATGAATTGAGTTTTCCCTTTGAGATTGCTTTGGATTGAATACTTTTATGGATTTGAGAACACCTGATATATGTCTTGCAATTGAATACCCGTGGTGACAATGGGGTATCGTATTGATTCACTTGATATATGTTTTGGCACTCCACTTGCGGATTCCCGAGGTGACATTGGGGTAATCTATGCATAGGGATTGATGCACGTTCTTGTCTTTGTTTCTCTGGTAGAAATCTTGGGGCACTCTTTAAGTATTATGAATCGAATTTGTCTTGGGGTTATGATTAGTATAGACTCTTGATAGATAGATCGGAAAGGATAACTTTATGTTGTTTTAGTATGAACTCTTGATAGATTGAACGGAAATAATAAATTTGAGGTGGTTTCGTTGAGGGGTGGTTATGTGATCCAATTATATTAGCATCGTTGAGAGATTGCACTAGCGAAAGTACGGACCCTAGGCCTTGTTTTCAAGCATTGCAATATCGTTTGTGCTAACTTTTTTTACTTGCCACCGTGCTGTTTTTTATTGTTCGCACTACAAAAACTCATATCTACTACCGATATTACACACGTATCACCATCTCCTAAGCCGAACTAGTGCACCTATACAATTTGCCATTGTATTGGGTGTGTTGGGGGCATAAGAGACTTTTAATTATTTGGTTGCAGGGTTGTTTGAGAGAGACCATCTTCATCCTACACCTCCTACGGATTAATAAACCTTAGGTCATCCACTTGAGGGAAAATTGCTATTGTCCTACAAAACCCTGCGCTTGGAGGCCCAACACGTGTCTACAAGAATAAAGTTGCGTAGTAGACATCAAGCTCTTTTCTGGCGCCGTTGCCGGGGAGGTTAGTGCTTGAAGGTATATCTTTAGATCTTGCAACTGAATCTTTTAGTTTCTTGGTTTATCACTAGTTTGGTTTTGTAAAAGAAAACTAAAAAAATGGAATTGAGGTTGCATTATATTATTGATCATCATTATAATATCTTTCTTGAAAATGATGGATCGAAAAGTTGTGCTCAATTGTTAGAAGAATACGTCAATAAAATGTTTGGCACAAAATATTTGAATGATGAGCATGATTGCAATGTTGCTAGTATGAATTCCTTGAATATCCAAAATGCTAATGATTGTTGCACTAGTCATGAGAAAAATGTTCCTTATAAGCATGTCAATTTTTGTGGTGTGGAAAGACTTTGTGAAGACATGCCTCATAGGGAAGATAGATTTTATAAGAAGCATAAATATTTAGAAACGAAAAAGTTGCAAGAGAGGCTAGATGATTGTGCTGAAAGATGTAACTTTTTCACCATCCTTGTGAACTTTGCAATGAACGTGGTCATTTAAATCTCCAATGCAAATTATTTTATGATCAAATTGTGTCCAAAAATTGCGATAACTTGATTACCCTTGAGTATCATAAAGAGCTTAGTCTTCTTTTTGGGTATGAATACATGAAATGTATACCTAAGGGTTTTCCAAATCCCGAGAGATTTCTTGATTTTGATCTAGAAGAAGTTTATATGTATTGTGCGGTAAATTGCATTGAGAATCCTTATATTGCCAACTACCTAAAGACAAGAAAACAAATGGAACATGAAGACAGTACTAATGAAAGGGAAAATGTTTCCCAATACCCTCCTAGTGTTTATTATGATGAATCAGGTAACGAGGAGGAGCTTCCTATCCAATCAATCTCTTCAACAAGAAGCTCGAAATTTTTGATCAAACCCACATGTGAGGTGGTGAAGAAGAAAAAAAAAAGAAAAAGTAGAAATAAAAAGGTAACTCTCCCAAGTATCATTGCTCCTATCACCATTGTGCCTCATGAAAGTGAATCAAATATGTTGTGGGAAGATGATGATAATAAGTATGATTTTGTGATGCCTAATACTTGTTGTAATGATTATGCTTGGGAAGACAATGATGTCTTGTATGATCTTGAAAATCTTTTTGGCACTTGCTTGGAAGAATATGATAATAATGTTTGCTATACTATTAGTGCCATTCATGCTATTGATATGAATGATTATGATGATATGCAAAACCACAAGCTTGGGGGTGCTATGTTTGATGAGAATGAAATGTTTGAAGATTTATTTGCTGAAAATAATGCTTGTACCAAGCTTGGGGATGCTTTGCATAATGAATATGATCCTTTGATTCCTTCTACTTTCGATAAGAAAATTTATTATGATGTTAGCATGCCTCCTATTTATGATGATTACAATGATGAAAGTGGGCTTGGAAGAGTGTCAACTCTAAGTAGTAGTGATCCCACTATTTTGGAGGGCGTTGAATCTTATTACAATATTTATGAAAGTGGATTTGGAGAGGTCATGACTTTATTTAGTGATACATCCACTATTTTGGAAGAGGTTTTAATTGACTATGACAATAAAGTTGGTATCTATGATGATTATTATGATGATATGTATGCCATAAAGAGTGATAAATCTTCTATGTTTGTGCATCATGAAAAAAGTGCTGTATGTGATAGTTATATTGTTGAATCCATTCATGATGTTCCTGAAAATTATTATGAGGGAGGAACTTACGCTCTTACATATCTCAATAATATCAAGTTTCTTCTCTGTATGTTGATTGTTTTGAAGTTGCACTTGTTTTGCCTTCCTATGTTAGTTGATTCTTGTTCCCATAAGTTGTTTGTTCACAAAATACCTATGCATAGGAAGTGGGTTAGACCTAAATGTGCTAGTCATATGCTTCATGATGTTCTCTTTGTGTTTCATTTCTTATCTTTCATGTGAGCATCATTGAAATCATCGTACCTAGCTAAAAGGCATTAAAGAAAAGCGCTTGTTGGGAGACAACCCAATATTTGTACCTACTGTTTTTGTGTGTTCACACGATTATGCTATTGTATTAATCATGTTTTGTAGCTTTTGTTTCAATAAAGTTCCAAGCAAAGCCTTAGTATCATGTTGGGTGTTAGTAGATTTGATCTTGCTGAAAAACAAAAACTTTTAGGCTCACGAGAAAAAAAATCTCATTTTTAATAGAGGAGTGTTTTTAAGTTGATTCTTCTTGTAGATGATTAATAAACAAATTTGTCACATGTTCGTATTTGTTTCAAGATTTTTAGAGTTGCAGAAGTATGGTGAATGTTCAGATCATTACATACTGTTCTGTTTTTGACACATTCTGTTTTCAATGCATAGTTTGCTTGTTTTCTAGTTTCTATGGCTTATATTGATCAATATAAATTGTAGAAATGATATTCTACAGTAAGCATTATGTGAGAACAATTATGAATCTTGTCTTTGACAGTACCCAAAGCGAATGATTTGTTTTATCTTACTAACCCATCTCACAAAGTTTTTGTTAAGATTTGTGTGATTGAAGTTTTCTAGTTTTGGGTGAGATGTCGATATGAGGAAAACATGGAGTCACAAGACCCTAAGATTGGGGATGCCCAAGGCACCCCAAGGTAATATTCACAACCAAGCAACTAAGCTTGGGGATGCCCCGGAAGGCATCCCCTCTTTCGTCTCCTACATTATCGGTAACCTCACTTGAAGCTATATTTTTATTCGTCACATGATATGAGTTTTGCTTGGAGCGTCATTTTCTTTTGTTAGGATTTGCTTGCTGGTTTTTAGAATAATGTTTTGCATCTTTTATTTCAATAAAAGTGTCAAGGATATCCTTTACCATTCTTATTTTGCAAGTCTATATGTTGCTGTTTGAAAATAGAAAGTTCTCTATCATTGTCCGAATTCTTCTGGATAGTCAGAACGTGATAAAATCTTGAATTTTTTACAAAGTTAGAATTGATAAGTTCTCTGTAACGTGGTAATTGTTCAGAATTTTTAGAGATGGGGAAGTATGAGAACAATTCCACTCTTTACATACTGTATTGTTTTGACAGATTGCTGTTATGTTTGCATTGTTTGCATATGTTTGCGTGTTTAATGATTCTATTTGAGGATAGGAGTATTAAATATGCAGAGGCATTTAGTATGCAATATTGAATAATAATTTTAGTGATTTGCTATATTACAGGATGATAAGGTTTTTGCATTGGTTTATACTAACTTATCTCCCGAGTTCTTGTTGAGTTTTGTGTGGATGAAGCTTTTGAGATTTAGGGAAACCGTGATATAAGAAGAATTAAGGAGACAAAAAAGCTCAAGATTTGGGATGCCCAAGGCACCCCAAGATAATATTTCAATAAGTCTCAAGCATCTAAGCTTGGGGATGCCCCGATAGGCATCCCACCTTTCTTCATCAACAATTATCGGTTAGTATCGTTTATCCTAAGTTTTTGCTTCTTCACATGAGATGTGCTATTCTTGAAATGTCATTTTATTTTGTTTGCTTGCTGTTTTAATGAAATACTTAGATATGAAAGTTTTTAAATAAAATAGACCCCCCAAATAGTTGCCGGAAAAGCTAGATAAGCGGCATTCACATCCCGTCAAAGAAGCTCTTTTCTAGCACCGTTGCTCTAGTGCTTCACTTATATATTTTTTAGCACGGTGTGCTTTAGTATTTTTGAAGAAATTCTCTCTTCCTTCACTTAAATTAATTTGAGAGAAATAAATATTATGCTCATGATCTTCACTTATATCTGTTTGAGCTTATCCAAAGCAACACATGAAAATTAGTCCCAAAGTGATAGATATCCAAGAAGGATATAATAAAAACTTTCATGAAGATCATTGGACAAAATAAACTTGATTCCTTGTAATAGTTTTGAGACATGATGATGTGATATGTGAGTCATATTGATCTGTAATTGTGCTTTAGTAAGATATTTGTGTTAAGGTTTGTGATTCCCGAAGCATGCACGTATAGTCTCTCATTATGCCGGGAAGTTGGAGCACAATTTATCCTTGATTGTACTATCTTTGTGTGAAGGTCGGGGGCGCGCGATGGTTAACTCCTACCAACCTTCACCCTAGGAGCATGCGTAGTATTACTTTGCTTTGAGGGCTAATAAACTTTTGCAATAAGTATATGAGTTCTTTATGACTAATGTGAGTCCATGGATTATACTCACTCTCACCCTTTAATAATTGCTAGCCTCTCTTGTACCACGCAATTTTCGCCGGTGCATAAATTTATTATACCTTCCTCAAAACAGGAACCATACCTACCTATATGCGGTATCCCCTTGCCGCTCTAAGCAAATTTGTATATGCCCTCTCTACTTTTCAAAATAAATTTCCCTTTTGTATGCCCATACCGCACGCGAGGCGGTGAGGGGTGGCCAATATTTTCCATGCTAGATGTGTTATTCTCACGATGAGTGTTTATTCACTTGTCATTGCACGAGAGTAAGGCAAAGGTATTAGGGATGCCCAGTGCCGAAATGAAAAACAAATTTACTTTATGTTGTCAAATAATAAATTCCTTGAAAAGCGTTGGTATGGAAGGCAATCGTGGATACAACTAGCCATGGCTTGTGAAAGTTTGGTGGAAAAGCAATAAACTTTATTTTATGTGTGGGAACCGCCTATGATATATCTAGCGTGGAAAGTGTTGGGAACCCTGAGTCGTTTTCGTTGGTGGGAAAAGTATACCTCCCAAAATAATTTTATCTCTCAATTTAAGATTTGAGCTCTGACACCTCTACAAATCCCTACTCCTCACATTGATATCGGTTGATGGACATCTCCATAGTCCATTAGTTTGTCTAGTTGATGTGAGACTTTCTTCCTTTCTTTTGTCTACTACCAACACATTCTATTCCACCTATATTGCTATATCCATGGCTTGCATTCATGTATTGCATGAGAGTTGAAAATGTTGAAGCGCGTTAAAAAGTATGAACCAATTGCCTTGCTGACACCGGGGTAGTACATGATTTATACTTTGAGCTGGGAAGACAGAGCATGACAAGACTATATGATTTTGTAGGGATAACATTCTTTAGCACTTGATATTCTGAAAGAGATGGTTGTTTGTTGATATGTTTGAGTATTTAAATCTCATGTCAAAACTAGACTATTGCTTTGAACCATATAAAAGTCCAAATGTCCATGCTATAAAGAAAAGAATATGATATGACATGATAGGCAGCATTCCACATCAAAAATTCTATTTTTATCATTTACCTACTCAAGGACGAGCATGAATTAAGCTTGGGGATGCTGATTCGTCTCCAACGTATCTACAATTTTTGATAGTTCCATGCTGTTATATTATCATTCTTGGATATTTTACAATCATTTTATATCATTTTTGGGACTAACCTATTGACATAGTGCCAAGTGCCAGTTGCTGTTTTTTGCATGTTATTTACATCGCAGAAAATCAATATCAAACAGATTCCAAACACCGCGAAACTTGTTGGAGAATTTTAATGGACCAGAAGACACCCAATGGGCTGAAGCAGCATCTGGGGGGGGGGGGGGGGGCCC
>LR738709.1:538681742-538707964 GCA_902687465.1 Secale cereale | reverse complement strand
GTCATGGATTTCTTCAATACTTTGACACTAGCTAGGCAACCTCTCTACCCCTCGACCCTCGACTACTCGGCGATCCACAACCCTAGACCCCCTCATGTCACATTTTGTCTAGTGTCAAAGGATTCAACAAAACCAATACTTCATCATTAGGCGAAAGTAACAGTCGCATGATGGTATGAAGCTCTTCAAAGTTATTTTGGAACGGAGTCCCAGAAAGGATAATTCGTAACAAAAGACGGATTATCCTATCAGGAACTTCGTTCTAGAACAACTTTGCATAACTTCGTACCAACATGCCCCGGTTACTTCTGGCAAATGATGAAGTCATGGATTTCTTCAATACTTTGACACTAGCTAGGCAACCTCTCGACCCCTCGACCCTCGGTCCCTCGACGACCCTCGGCCCCTCGACCCTCGGCCCCTCGACGACCCTCGGCCTCTCGACCCCTCGACCCTCGGCCTCTCGACCCCTCGACCCTCGGCCTCTCGACCCCTCGACGACCCTCGGCCCCTCGGCGATCTCTCGACCCTTGACGACCCTCGGTCCCTCGACGACCCTTGACCCCCCCTAATGTCGAAGTTATCGGGGAGGGTGTATATCGACAACGACATATCCGATAAAAAAAAAGAGGAAGAAGAAGAAAAAAGGAACCGCGAGAGGAGAAGATCGAAGAAAAAAAAAGAAAAAAAAGGAGAAGAAGAAAGGAATAGAGGAGAAGAAGAGAAAAAATCATGCAAAATATATATACACATACAAAAAACAAATCTCCTCACATCGCGACGGCGCGGGGCGGGGCGACGGTGCGACGGCGACGGGGCGGCGTCGGGGGCGACTGGGCGACGGCGCGGGGCGGGGCGACGGCGACGGGGTGACGGGGCGACGGCCGGGGCGACGGCGAGCTCGATGTGAGGAGGCGTCGGGGGCGGGGGAACGAGAAACTGAACGAAATTTTCGCAAGTGTAGCTTATATAGGAGGAGTATTAGTCCCGGTTCGTGGCACAAACCGGGACTAATACTGTTGGGGAACGTAGTATTTTAAAATTTTCCTACGATCACGCAAGATCTATCTACCAGATGCATAGCAACGAGAGGGGAGAGTGTGTCTACGTACCCTCGTAGACCGGGAGCGGAAGCGTCAAGTGACGCGGTTGATGTTGTCGAACTTCTTCACGATCCAACCGATCAAGCACCGAACGTACGGCACCTCCGCGTTCAGCACACGTTCAGCTTGATGACGTCCCACGAGCTCTTGATCCAGTTGAGCTTCACGGGAGAGTTTCGTCAGCACAACGGCGTGGTGACGGATATGATGTGATCACCGGCGCAGGGCTTCTCCTAAGCTTCGCGACGGTACGACCGAGGTGTGATTCTGTGGAGGGGGGCACCGCACACGGCTAAAACAAATCAACTTGTGTGTCTTTGGGTGCCCCCCTGCCCCCGTATATAAAGGAGCAAGGGAGGAGGGGCCGGCCACCTCCTATGGTGCGGCTAGGGAGGGGACTCCTACTAGGAATAGGATTGCAATCCTATTCCTAGTAGGATTCACCGGAAGGAAGAAGGGGGAAAGGATTAGGAGAGGTGGCGCCCCCCCAATCCTAGTCTAACTAGGATTGCTAGGTGGGGGCGCCGGCCAGCCCTATTGGGCTCCCTCTCTCTCACCCTTTAGGCCCACTATGGACCATTCCCTCTCGTAGGGGGTTCCGGTAACCCCCTCCGGCATTCCCGATAAATCCGAAACTTTTCCGGTATACTTCCGGTGTCCGAATATAGCCGTCCAATATATCAATCTTTATGTCTCGGACATTCTGAGACTCCTCGTCATGTCCGTGATCTCATCCGGGACTCCAAACTACCTTCGGTACATCAATACTCAAAAACTCATAATACCGATCGTCATCAAACGTTAAGCGTGCGGACCCTACGGGTTCGAGAACTATGTAGACATGACCGAGACTCATCTCTGGTCAATAACCAATAGCGGAACCTGGATGTTCATATTGGCTCCTACATATTCTACGAAGATCTTTTATCGGTCAGAACCGCATAACAACATACGTTGTTCCTTTTGTCAAACGGTATGTTACTTGCCCGAGATTCGATCGTCGGTATCTTTATACCTAGTTCAATCTCGTTGCCGGCAAGTCTCTTTACTCGTTCCTTAACACATCATCTCGTGACTAACTCATTAGTCTTTTGCTTGCAAGGCTTATTATGATGTGTGTTACCGAGAGGGCCCAGAGATACCTCTCCGACACTCGGAGTGACAAATCCCAATCTTGATCTATGCCAACACCACGAACACTTTCGGAGACACCTGTAGAGCATCTTTATGATCACCCAGTTACGTTGTGACGTTTGATAGCACACAAGGTGTTCCTACGGTATTCGGGAGTTGCATAATCTCATAGTCATAGGAACATGTATAAGTCATGAAGAAAGCAATAGCAGTTAAACTAAACGATCATAGTGCTATGCTAACGGATGGGTCTTGTCCATCACATCATTCTCCTAATGATGTGATCCCGTTGATCAAATGACAACTCATGTCTATGGCTAGGAAACATAACCATCTTTGATCAATGAGCTAGTCTAGTAGAGGCATACTAGGGACATACTGTTTTGTCTATGTATCCACACATGTACTAAGTTTTCGGTTAATACAATTCTAGCATGAATAAAAGACTTTTATCATGATATAAGGAAATACAAATAACATCTTTATTATTGCCTCTAGGGCATATTTCCTTCAAATACCCCCCTTTAGTCCCGGTTGGTGCCACCAACCGGGACTAAAGGTCCCTTTTCAGCAGCCCAAAGGGCGGGAAGGAGGGGCCTTTGGTCCCGGTTGGTGGCACCTACCGGGACTAAAGGGGGGTATTAGTCCTGGTTTGTGCCACCAACCGGGACTAATACGCCTCTTTAGTCCCGGTTGTTGCCACCAACCGGGACCAATGGCCTTGCACTGGCGCTGCGGTGTGAGTTTAGTCCCACCTCGCTAATTGAGAGCGGCCAGAACCTGTTTATAAGCTGCGCTGCCTCTTTCCTCTCGAACTCCTCTCAAATGCAGGCTTACGGGCCTAATTGGACACTACAATGCCTGTGGGCCTACTGGGCCTGCTGCGGGCCTGAATCCTGGCCCATGGTTGGGTTTCTAGTCGTATTCAGGCCGTGCTGGCCAAGTAGATGGCATTTTTTTCTTTTTTTCTATTTATTTTTTCATTTCTACTTAGAACTAAATACTTATAGTTTTATTAGTGATTTCTTTTTTCTTTTAGGCCACAAAAATTATAAACTTTCTTTGTTTTCTTTGTTGCTTTATTTATTTTATTTTGTTTCTACTTACAACAAAATACTTATTGTTGCTATTTTTATTTTTTTGTAAGTTTTTTTGTTTTGTTTTCTGCATTATTTATTTTATTTTGTTTTTTGCTTTATTTTTTAATTCTTTCTGGTAAAACCAATTACAAACTTTCTGTTAGTGCAAGCAGTATTCAAATTTGAATAGTTTAAATTTGAAATTATTTGTTTTCTTTGTTGCTTTATTTATTTTATTTTGTTTCTACTTACAATGAAATACTTATTGTTGCTATTTTTATTTTTTTGCAAGTTTTTTTTTGTTTTCTGCATTATTTATTTTCTTTTGGTTTTTTGCTTTATTTTTTAATTCTTTCTGGTAAAACCAATTACAAACTTTCTGTTAGTTCAAGTAGTATTGAAATTTGAATAGTACAAACGGACAATGGTATCATACTCGTCTGTTATAAAGTTGGCATGGTATCATCATAATTGTTGCGGAAAAAAGTCTTTACTTTTTCTTCGCTTGTGTCATTTGCTTATTGCGCCGTAACCATGGATAATCTTCATCGTTTATCAGGATGCTTGGGTCAGCCTTGACTTTGAAGGGAGGAATTTCATGAAACTTTTCATAATCTTCGGATATGTCTATCTTGCCCTCCACTCCCAGGATGTCCCTTTTTCCTGAAAGAACTATGTGGCGCTTTGGCTCATCGTATGATGTAGTCGCTTCCTTATCTTTTCTTTTTCTCGGTCTGGTAGACATGTCCTTCACATAGATAACCTGTGCCACATCATTGGCTAGGACGAACAGGTTGTCAGTGTATCCAAGATTTTTCAGATCCACTGTTGTCGTTCCGTACTGTGGGTCTACCTGTACCCCGCCTCCTGACAGATTGACCCATTTGCACTTAAACAAAGGGACCTTAAAATCATGTCCGTAGTCAAGTTCCCATATGTCCACTATGTAACCATAATATGTGTCCTTTCCCCTCTCGGTTGTTGCATCAAAGCGGACACCGCTGTTTTGGTTGGTGCTCTTTTAATCTTGGACAATCGTGTAAAATGTATTCCCATTTATCTCGTATCCTTTGTAAATCAATACAGTCGAAGATGGTCCCCTGGACAACAAGTACAACTCATCACAAACAGTGTTGTCACCTCTGAGACGTGTTTCCAACCAACTGCTGAAAGTCATGATGTGTTCACATGTAATCCAGTCGTCGCACTGCTCCGGGTGTTTGGAGCACAAACTGTTCTTGTGTTCATCGACATACGGGGTCACCAATGTAGAGTTCTGTAGAACTGTGTAGTGTGCTTGAGACCAAGAATATCCGTCCCTGCATATTATTGAGTTCCTTCCAAGCGTGCCTTTTCCAGTCAATCTCCCCTCGTACCGCGATTTAGGGAGACCTATCTTATTAAGGCCAGGAATGAAGTCAACACAAAACCCGATGACATCCTCTGTTTGATGGCCCATGGAGATGCTTCCTTCTGGCCTGGCGCGGTTACGGACATATTTCTTTAGGACTCCCATGAACCTCTCAAAGGGGAACATATTGTGTAGAAATACGGGCCCCAGAATGACAATCTCATTGACTAGATGAACTAGGACGTGTGTCATGATATTGAAGAAGGATGGTGGGAACACAACCTCGAAACTGACAAGACATTGCGCCACATCACTTCTTAGCCTTGGTACGATTTCTGGATCGATCACCTTCTGAGAGGTTGCA
Source organism: Secale cereale (assembly GCA_902687465.1). NCBI lineage: Eukaryota > Viridiplantae > Streptophyta > Magnoliopsida > Poales > Poaceae > Secale > Secale cereale. The sequence goes on along the minus strand of LR738709.1, from coordinate 538,702,933 downwards.
TTGAGGAATGCACATAGCTTCACAATGGCTAATCGGACGTTTTCTGGTAGAAGCCCCCTCAATGCAACCGGAAGCAGTTGCGTCATAATCACATGGCAGTCATGAGACTTTAGGTTCTGGAACTTTTTCTCTGCCATATTTATTATTCCCTTTATATTCGACGAGAAGCCAGTCGGGACCTTCATACTGAGCAGGAATTCAAAGAAGATTTCTTTCTCTTCTTTCATAAGAGCATAGCTGGCAGGACCTTCATACTGCTTCGGAGGGATGCCGTCTTTTTCGTGCAAACGTTGCAGGTCCTCCCGTGCCTCAGTTGTATCTTTTGTCTTTCCATACACGCCCAAGAAGCCTAGCAGGTTCACGCAAAGGGTCTTCGTCACGTGCATCACGTCGATTGAAGAGCGGACCTCTAGGTCTTTCCATTAGGGTAGGTCCCAAAATATAGATTTCTTCTTCCACATGGGTGCGTGTCCCTCAGCGTCATTCGGAACAGGTAGTGCGCCGGGGCCCTTTCCAAAGATTACGTGTAAATCATTGACCATAGCAAGTACGTGATCACCGGTACGCATGGCGGGCTTCTTCCGGTGATCTGCCTCGCCTTTGAAATGCTTGCCTTTCTTTCGACATTGATGGTTGGTCGGTAGAAATCGACGATGGCCCAGGTACACATTCTTCCTGCATTTGCCCAGGTATATACTTTCAGTGTCATCTAAACAGTGCGTGCATGCGTCGTATCCTTTGTTTGTCTGTCCTGAAAGGTTACTGAGAGCGGGCCAATCGTTGATGGTCACGAACAGCAACGCCTTTAGGTCAAATTCCTCCTGTCTGTGCTCATCCCACGCACGTACACCGTTTCCATTCCACAGCTGTAAAAGTTCTTGAACTAATGGCCTTAGGTACACATCAATGTCGTTGCCGGGTTGCTTAGGGCCTTGGATGAGAACTGGCATCATAATGAACTTCCGCTTCATGCACATCCAAGGAGGAAGGTTATACATACATAGAGTTACGGGCCAGGTGCTGTGATTGCTGCTCTGCTCCCCGAAAGGATTAATGCCATCCGCGCTTAAAGCAAACCATACGTTCCTTGGGTCCTTTGCAAACTCCTTCCAGTACTTTCTCTCGATTTTTCTCCACTGCGACCCGTCAGCGGGTGCTCTCAACTTCCCATCTTTCTCACGGTCCTCACTGTGCCATCGCATCAACTTGGCATGCTCTCTGTTTCTAAAAAAACATTTCAACCGTGGTATTATAGGAGCATACCACATCACCTTCGCAGGAACCCTCTTCCTGGCGGGCTCGCCATCAACATCACCAGGGTCATCTCGTCTCATCTTATACCGCAATGCACCGCATACCGGGCATGCGTTCAGATCCTTGTATGCACCGCGGTAGAGGATGCAGTCATTAGGGCATGCATGTATCTTCTGCACCTCCAATCCTAGAGGGCATACGACCTTCTTTGCTGCGTATGTACTGTCGGGCAATTCGTTATCCTTTGGAAGCTTCTTCTTCAATATTTTCAGTAGCTTCTCAAATCCTTTGTCAGCCACAGCATTCTCTGCCTTCCACTGCAGCAATTCCAGTACGGTACCGAGCTTTGTGTTGCCATCTTCGCAATTGGGGTACAACCCTTTTTTGTGATCCTCTAACATGCGATCGAACTTCAGCTTCTCCTTTTGACTTTCGCATTGTGTCCTTGCATCGACAATGACCCGGCGGAGATCATCATTTTGTTCCTCTTGATCTTCAGCAGCTTCACCCGTTGCACCGTCATTGGGCACATCGTCTGGTTCCTCTTGATCTTCACCAGCTCCCCCCATTGCAGCATCACCGTATTCAAGGGGCACATAGTTGTCATCGTACTCTTCTTCTTCGTCCGTCTTCCATCATAACCCCTATTTCTCCATGCCTCGTCCAAACATTATAGTGTGGCATGAAACCCTTGTAAAGCAGGTGGGAGTGAAGGATTTTCCGGTTAGAGTAAGACATCGTATTCCCACATTTAGTGCATGGACAACACATAAAACCATTCTGCTTGTTTGCGTCAGCCGCGTTTAGAAACTCATGCACGCCCTTAATGTACTCGGAGGTGTGTCTGTCACCGTACATCCATTGCCGGTTCATCTGCGTGCATTATATATAATTAAGTGTGTCAAAAACCATTACAGAACATCATAAATAGATAATTAAGTGACCAAATTAATAAAAGTTCATCATCACATTAAAACCAAAGTACATACATATATAGTTCTCATCTAACAACATATAGCTCTCCATACACATCGAAACTATGTAAAACATTTCAATGCGAAAACAAATGCGATCATAATCGCAACCAAGGTAACAATTGATCCAACGGCATAATGATACCAAGCTTCGGTATGAATGGCATATTTTCTGATCTTTCTAATCTTCAACCGCATTGCATCCATCTTGATCTTGTGATCATCGACGACATCCGCAACATGCAACTCCAATATCATCTTCTCGTCCTCAATTTTATGTTTTATTTTTTCCTTCAAGAATTTGTTTTCTTCTTCAACTAAATTTAACCTCTCGACAATAGGGTCCATCTTGATCTTGTGATCATCGATGACTTCCGCAACATGCAACTCCAATTCCATCTTCTCCTCCTCCATTTTTTCTAATTTTTTCTTTAAGGAAATGTTTTCCTCTTCAACTAAATTTAACCTCTCCACAAGAGGGTCGGTTGGAATTTCCGGTTCAACTACCTCCTAGACATAATAAAACATCTATGCATGTCAGGTTGGTCGGCATAACTATCATAAACACTAAAACAAGTAGTTATAAATTAAAGATAATATACCACATCCGAATCGTAGACAGGACGAGGGCCCACGTGGGCGGATATCAAAACCATCGCACTATATAATAACAAGCAATAATAAACGGAAGAAAATTAGTCAAATATCTATCTAAAGCAATAATAACAAGCAATAATAAAAGTAAGAAAAGCATGGACATAATAAGAGGCTCACCACGGTGGTGCCGGTGACGAGATCGGCGGGGGCGATCGACGGCGGCGAAGACGGGGACGGGACGTGACGGACCGCTAAACCTAGACAAATCTCGGAGAAAATAGAGCTTCGAGAGGATAAAAGTTTAACTAGTGTGGCTCGGGCATTCCATTGTGTGCATAGGAGGTGAGCTAGAGCACCACTAACCCCTCTCCCCCTCGGCCAGAAAAAAAACAGAGCAGTGTGCTCTGCTCTTGAGCGAGGGGGTATATATAGGAACCTCATTGGTCCCGGTTGGTGCTACAAACCGGGGCTAAAGGGGTGCCTTTGGTCCCGGTTCATGACACCAACCGGGACCAATGGTGGTGGGCCAGGAGCAAGACCCATTGGTCCCGGTTCGTCGCACCAACCAGGACCAAAAGGTCTAGACGAACCGGGACCAATGGCCCACGTGGCCCGGCCGGCCCCCTGGGCTCATGAACCGGGTCCAGTGCCCCCATTGGACCCGGTTCTAGATTGAATCGGGGCTAATGGGCTGGACAGGCCTGGACCAAAGCCCTGTTTTCTACTAGTGGAGCGAATATGCCCACGCCCAATGGTAGCCCCATGCTCCGCGTTGGTGGATAAACCAGAGAGGGCACCTCCGGGCGGCACTAACCTCAGGATGGCCTTTCGATCGACCGTTCAACCCTTCCCTGTGATGAGCGCGCGACGGGGCTGGATACTGGGGCTACGCTAAGGCATGGCCTCGCGCACACCCCACCAGGTCCTTGTACCTAGTCTTCGCATGCCCCTCCCAGGCAAGAGTTGACGCGAAAAGGTAAGAAGGTCACAAGGATGTCTCGTGCATCAAGGGGGGCCCGGGAGCACTGTGCCTCAAGGGCCCGACCTGTCTCGCGTACCGTCACCCCTTCGTCCTGTCCTGGTTCCCGGATGCCTCGATGGTGGTCGAGCTCTGCGCAGACCAGGCCCTCGCGGCGACCAAGACCACGGGCCTCAGGGGCCCGACCGGTCTCGCGTACCCTGACCCCTTGGTCCCGTCCTGGTTTCCGGACACCCCAAGGGTGGTCGAGCTCTGCGCAGAACGGGCCCTCATGACGACCAAGACCAAGGGCCTCAGGGGCGTAATTGGTTTCGCGTACCCTCACCCCTTGGTCATGTCCTGGTTTCCGGGCGCCCCAACGGTGGTCGAGCTCTGTGCAGACTGGGCCCTCGCGACGACCAAGACCAAGGGCCTCAGGGGCCCAACCCATCTCGTGTACCCTCACCCCTTGGTCCTTTCCTGGTTTTCGGACGCACCAACGATGGCCGAGCTCTGCGCAGATCGAGCCCTCATGGCGATCAAGACACGAAGGCCTCAAGAACCTGGTCAATCTCGCATGCTCTCGCCCATTGGTTCTGCCCTGGTTTCCGGACGCCACAATAGTGGCCGAGATACGTGTGGGATCAGGAACTGCCGACGCATAACGAAAGGCAAGCAGGAAAGAAATCAAGCATGAAACGAAAGCACCAAATGCAAATAGTTATTACATACATAAACTGTCTCATATACTCAGATTAAAGTCTCACGGCTCTACGAGGCAAGGTAAATGATTACAGGAATAAATCAGGAGTAGGTTCCACCACCACCTTGGCCACCACCACTGCTCGCCTTGGCCGCTGGAAGACCGTCGTCAACGCCACTGCCGCCTTCATCGCTGCCCCCAACTGTTGCTGCTAAAGCATCAGGGTCATTGACGCAAGGAACTTTTCGATAAGGGCGTGCACGGGACCCTTCAAGGCTTCCGCGGCAGCGCCACGAGACTCAGGAGCTACATGATGGATCAGCCCGCTGAGGTCGAAGCTTGGGTTCTAGAGGTAGAGGTGGCTGAAGACGCGCGTCACGGCCATAGTGGAAAGCGAGCGACACTAGTCCACCTCCAGGAAGGAGTCCACCACAACGCTCACGCCCTCGAGCGCTTAGACAAGCTTGGGGAGGAGCCATGTAAGGCCTTCTTCACGGGTCGCCAGTGGCTCTTCATACCCTCCCCCACAGATGGAACGCAACGCCTCGCATGACCCGAGATATAGAGCAAGGAAGGGCTCGCGACCTGCGGCCGCTCTCTGCTCAACGGTGACGAGGGCCTGCTCCCTGGCCTCCAGCTGGTCAGCCACCTCGGAGGCATGCTCAACATGGGATGCCTAGGCCTTGTCCGCCTCTGCCTTCAGTTTGGCCAGGCAGGCGCACTCCATCACCTACTCGGTTGTCACCATTGCCAGCATGGCGTCCTGCTTGGCAAGCTTCGCCTCTCAAACCTTGAGGGCCTCCTCCTGTTGGTGAAGCCGCGATGAAATCGCAGCCTGCTCCACCTGAAGGGCCTTCATGCTCTCATTCGCCTCCCTACAATGCGTCGCAGCGGACATAGCCTCGGCTTGCCCTACGTCACAGGAGGCCCTTGCGTCGGTGGCCTCCTTCCTACTCTCGGCGCTGGCTGCCTTAGCCCGGCTCCAGGCTGTCCCGATGGAAGAGTTGGCTTGGACCCACCCGGAGAGAAGCCCCAGGCGCTCCATCGCGAAGCACCGGTCGACGTCTCAAAGATCCGCGCGGAGATGACCAAGTGCAACGTAGGCCTCGTCCAGGGCCCCGGGCCTTACTAAGGGGCAGCAGTTCACGAGCGCAAGGATTGGAGGAGAAGGGGGCATAGGAGCAGTGGGGTGCCCCGTGGCCCCGGAGGCACTGGATAGGTCGGCTACGGGTCCAGATCCTAGCCCAGCCGCGGCGGGCGCGGGCAGCTCCGTGGTCTGTGGAGCAGCGGGATTCGGCCCACCCTGAAGCGGCGCCACCACATCCTGAGATGCGTGCTCTTCCGTGGGAGGATGAGGAACGACATCCCCCGTCTGCGCTGACGCTGGGTGCGGCAGGGGGCAACACCTCCCTAGCCCTGTTCGCTTCCTTCTTCTTCTTCACCACGACGCTCATCCTGATCGTTAGGACGGGAGCACTATGAGCATAGTGCAAATTCATACTAAGTAGAAGCAAGGTAAGATATTTACTCGTCGGGGTCGATGTACGCCCTTCTCTTGACCAAGGTTGGGGCACCTCCGCTTTTCTTGGGCACAGTCTTCGTCGCGCCCGGGGAGCGGGCGGGGCGTTCTGTTGCCGACTCCTGTGCGGCGCCGCTGCTTGGCGGGGTAGGGGAGTCACCCTGAGGAGGTACTGGACCTTTCTTCTTCGGAGTCGCCAGACCTGCCCTCCGCCGGGCCAGGGGAGTGGTCCCTAACCTCGTGTGGACCCCGGAGGTGAGCGGGGACTACACAGCCGGGGGCTCATCAGCGACGTCATCGTTGGAAAAGCCACTGAGAAGCTCGCTTCATGATGGGGGATATATCTCCGCCATGTCATCCTCGGTCGCCTACGAGTCCCCCTGATCCGCTCCGTCGGCGCTGGTACCGGAGGACACCGACACCGGGGAGTTGGGGGGGCCCGGCCGACGCGAGCCCCAGTTCGTTGAAGACGGGCATGGCAGCGATCGCTGCCTCTCTGTCGGCACGGCGGTACAGCGGGATGTAGGCCTCCGGGAGGTCCCCTGGCTCGCCCTCGAGAAGGACGTTTATGGCCTTGTCTAGCTCCTCGTTAGTCAGGCCTCCCGGGCGTAGCTTGATGTCGTCCTCCGCGCCCCGGAGCTCCCACATAGGGCGTGTGTGTGACTGGAGCGGAGCCAAGTGCTACGTGAGGTCCTCCTTCACGAGCATGGCCTCCTTCAACACCTTGGCCTCCATGTCCGACGTCATCCTCTCCAAGATGGGCGCAGCTTGGGGGGGGGGGTCAGATAACTTCACGTGACCCACCCATCGAGCTTCTCCGGCAGCTGGGTTGGCAGCTCTAGCCGCGCGTTGAGACCTTAGATGTCCACGACGACCCAGTGGCACCGGAAGTTCTCCACTTTCTTCCTGGCCCTCATGAGCAAGTTGTTCTTGTGGACCGCGACAAAAGACACGCAGTTGGAGCACTGGGTCGGATCGTGTAACCGCAGCGAGAAGAAATGTCGAAAGAGGGGCACGGAGGGCCTCATGCCCACGAAAGCCTCGAAGTATAAGGCGAAGATGGACATAAGAAGGATGGATATGGGTTGAAAGTGCAGGGCCTGAAGAACTTGGAAAGAGGGGGGACAAGCCCCGCGAAGATGTTGTGGAGAAAGAAGGGATAGACCGTCCGCGCCACGGTATGTTGATCGGTGGAGCCGGACCAGATCAGGGTCTCCTTCCACTCATTCTCCTCGCCCGCCATGTATGAGAGCACATGGGCGAGGTGCCCTTCTTCGGTGATGGAGGACACGCTGAGTGCAGGCATAGTAGGCAAGGGGGAGCTTGCCACAGGCGCTGCAGGCTACGTCTTTTTGGAGCCATCGACGAGCGTGCTGGTGCCGGAGTTGCGAAAAGAAGAGGGGGAGAGCTTGGTTGGATACGGAGGCACGTTTTGACTGGGAGAAATGGGATCTGATGAAAAGGGGAAGGGAAGCAATGATGGCCCCCCTTGTGGGCGCCAGACTTTTGTCAAGTCCTTGCGGTTGCCGAGACGGCATGGGGAAGCGGAGGCGCGCAGGTCCCGTCAAGAGCCAAGCATTAGCCAGGCCCGCGACACTTCGCCCTTGCCCTGTGCCTTCGCCAGGAGGCCAATTCCAGGTGCACCTTGGGTCCGGAGGCTACTATCGGCATTCTAGGAACCAGGGTACCCAGACTTAGCTGCCCGCGGCCCAGGGCGTGGCTCACTCGATAGACAGATGCGGGCCATCTACGAGACCCCCAAGTACGAGACCCTCGCGAGGTGGACAACGACCCAAGGCCACTCGAGGGAGCGGCCTCTCTAGGCTAACTCATGAGGAGCAGAGTATCCTATGCAAACCCCCACCCTCAGGGGGTGCGGTGACGTAAGCCATGACGATCGGCGCCAGGCGGGCGCCAGCGGGCACAGAGGAGGCAGTTTCCACTTTGTTCTTAAGGAGGCAAGGACATGTGCGGGTTCCCGAGGAATCTGGCAAATGTTTGCATTCCAACGCAACGAGACCAAGACCACGGGCACGGCAGGACGAATGTCATCACCGAGCCCACTATCATGTCACGGCAGGAAGCTTTGCAGCCGAAGACCACCTTTCATCAGGATAAGGTGTACTGCTTGTCCCCCTTCGAAATTGGCCATTGTGGGATCCCTTCCGGCCCAAATGATGCAGGAAGAGGACCAATGCCACTATAAATAGAGACTAGCATCCACAGTAGAGAGCTATCGATCCATCTAGTCTCCCTTCCTCTTGGGAGCCCTTCTGAGGCCATCTCCCCACTGTAGCAAGTTCATACTCTGCCCCTCGTGAGGCCAATCCACCACAAAGCAGGAGTAGGGTTGTACACCACAAGGTGGCCCAAACCTGGGTAAACTGCCGAGTCCATCTCCTTCCCGTCTCACATGAATCTAGTCCAATTAGTTCGTGGGACAGCGAGTTGAGGGTGAGGATCTTCGCACATGCCCCAGCGTTTGAACCTTCCTAGGTCTGTGGAGCCCTAAATCCGATAGGAAGGACAGCCGAACACAATCCTACGCCTTCTCAAAGTCAATTTCGAGAACAACAGCTTCAATTCCCCTAGACTGAAGCTCATTTATAATCTTATGAACACAGAGGATCCCTCCAGAAAAAAGAACCTTTGAAAAAGTGGTTTTGGTACTACTAATCAAGTAGTGGGCTATTGGAGAGAGAGAGAGCCTAATGGCAAAACCATTCAAATGGGTAAAATAGTTAATAAGAGCTATAGGCCGAAACAAATGAATATTAGCAACACCCTTGACCTTAGGGATGCGAGAAAGGATGGTGTATTTCAGATGTTTGATATCGATCATACCCAGATATGAACCTCTAATGGCACTATAAACATGAGTTAAAAATGTTCTAGAGCTTCTTCAAGAATGTGACAAAAAATCCAAACTGACTAGCAGACGAATTGGATATGGAATAGGAAACAACCAGATCGACTTATTTTTTAGAGAGAGGCGACATTAATATGTGTTATCATTGTAAAAAAATCACTGATCAGCACCCCCAAGCCCGAGAATCAAATACTAAGCCAAAAGGTTGTTAATAGTGAAGTAGGTGAAGTAGCATCATAAATATGAGACATGATGGTGTTAAAATCACCGACCTCTTGATCACCAGTATTAAGATGAAGAATAGAACAATGGCACCTACGGTCGTTGTCTAGAGCATGAACGTAGGACAAATTGGTTTCATCCTTATGAACCGCTTTGAGACGCCCATGCTGCCGCCAACAAAGCTCCTCACACATATTTGTCTTTCATTCAATTGTTATCGACTATATGTGGTTAATTTGTCATCTGAAATATTTCATTAGGAGATTAATTAATGAAGTACTGAAATATCATCTAAATATGAAAAATTGAGGTTCCATGTTGGCTCAAAACCTATTCCCTATATACATAACACCGATAGGTCATATCAGGCAACCAGTTAGTGTTGTTGTGTTATCACCGACAGGTCGTGGCACACGGCCGGTTAGTGATGTGGACCCATGAATTTATAACATATACCTGCTCACACATTTACCTTATCCTTAGTTAGGCGACCGTCGTTCACCCAAGAGCCTCGTTCCCCTCTGTCCTACTACTCCGTCTACTCCATCCCCTACATCCACATCGATCAGCATCGAGTTATCTTAACACGTCCGCTCCACCCTCGACTCGGCGCCACCCTCCCGCCGTACATCATGTCGTCTTCAGTATTTTAAGTGTTGTTACGATCTGTATAGTACTTTGTTATGATAGTTTCCTATAATAGTTTGTTAGGATTTTAGGATCCATGTTGTAACAACTTGTGCTCAAAGTACCAATCAAATTAAGTGCTATGTGTTAGGAGTTTGCTATAGTCCTTTTTAGGACATTTTGCTATAGTAGTATGTTACGATTTCAGGATGGACATGGAGTTTCTGATCTCAATCTCACATGCAGCTCCATGAACCGTAAAATAAAAAACAATATAAATGTTTTTCAAAAAATATGATTTTTTGTCAACCAACATTCTTGAATGTTCTACGTATACATTCTTCAATGTTCTACGTATGTGCAATTTTTCATGAATGAAAAATATTCTATGCTCTAGGAGAGGAAAATACAAATCGCTGCTCAAAAATATTAAAAAAAACAAACTGAGAACTGATGTTTTTCCCTCGAGAGTATTAGGAATGTTTTCCTTCATGAGCATTTGCAAAACATCCAGCAACGTTCTTTTTTGCTGAAAAATTAAGACTTTTTCTTATTCCCTTACATTTTTTACTGTTCTTGAGGGTGCATGTGAGCTCAAGATCAGACGAGGACTTTTTCTTTAGGATCTATTTTTTGCTACTTGCACTCAAAGTGTTGACTGTATAAATTTCTATGTGTTAGCAGTTTGCTATAGTACTATGTTAGGATGGTTTGTTATAGTTGTATGCATGTTATTTTTCATTGGTTATGAACTTAGCAATGCCTATATATGTACGATATTAAATTTAGAAAATGAATATGTTTTTCATTTTATATGAATAGGGAACAAATACATATCTTTGCTATTGTGACCTTTTAGTGTACTTCACAAAACACTTTTTCTATAAGAGTGTTCTGTGGAGTGCACCTAAAATAACATATGTGTGACATCACTCTGATTTATGTGTACTACACAAAAGGGAGGAAGTATTATCTGAGCTCCCAACCTCGAATGGAGATCTTAAGATTAGTTTTCAAGAGGGTTAAAGGACTCATTGGAATGTGAAAATATGTAATGTTGGATTTGTTAACACTGCTATACTCCTCTCTCGCCGTCATTGCAGATTCTCCGACACCAATACTAGTTTAGAAAATAAAATTAGATACACATTTGGACATATGACAATTTTTGTATCTAATGTAATGCAATCTTGTTGGGTGTGCTTATATATTGTGTATTTGTCCACTACTTTGTGTTGTAGTGCATCTTTCGGCTACACTACTAGCAGTGTATCCTCAAATTGCCTTAGGAAAAAAATACATCACTGGCCGGCCTTCTGAAAAAGAAAAACACAAAGTAAAGAACATTATGCCTTCCCTATATGGAAATCAACACTGACAAACCTTCTGGTCTATGATGAAGGATATCAAAGATGGGCCAACTATTGACCCACAGGCACTGGCGGGCCGCTGACGAGTTAGTGGTGAACTCCTTACGGCCAATGTTATTTTGATCTGCGGTACTGTTTTTTTACTGAATACTTTGATAGGGGATTATTAGCTATAAATGCAGTTGGATAATGGTACATGGATAATCATGACATGTATAATCATAATTGTAAACGTTGCAATTTAATTTATACTCAGCTATAATTTGTTCAACGCACCTATGATATGTTTTCTGGAGAGATGCTACAAGTGAAGTTATGGATCTCAATCCTTTATTCCTCATAATTACAACCTCAATCAACCTCTATTATTGTTCTTTACAATATGAATTGATTCATTTATTTAGATACAATCATCAGTTTCTACACACCAGTTAATCATTGTAACTAGCAAGGCTAGTGAGGCTGGCAATCTAACCCGAATAGTTGGGGACGAAGAAGAAATTTGTTGTTTTGTGCAGGAGTTGGTCATCGGCTTTTGTTCAAGCGCTCCTACGGGTCAATAAACCTTGTCTCAAGTAAGTGAAATACTTGCTACCTATTGGTGGCTCAACACATTCATGTAGCCGAAATCAACGTCATCCACATTGATTCGTCGATCTTGATGACTATGACTCATATAACGAGCCAGAGGCAGTGCAGCTCGCGAAGGTTATGAAGGAGAAGGTAGAGGTGTCAAATTTCGGGTTCCGTAGAACCTAGAGAGGTTCGAACTCTGGGGTGCGCACGAAGAACACTCTCTCCTCAGCGCGCTCGCCCTATGATTCCACGACCTGGCTCGACGAACTCAAGGAACAAGAGACACATGGGTTTATACTGGTTCGGGCCACCTTGCGGTGTAATACCCTACTCCAGTGTGTGTGGTGGATTGCCTCGTGGGGCTGAGGATGAACTAGTACAATGGATGAACAGCCTCAGGAGGAGAGGTGTTCTTGGGCTCGCATGAGCTTGTGGTATGGTCAGGGTGGAATTGATCCGATCCCTTCTATGGTGGTGGCTAGGTCCTATTTATAGTGGCATTGATCCTCTTCCCAAATGTAGGCTGAAAGGGATCCCGCAACGGCCAAATTTCAAGGGGAACAACTAGTACAAGCTATCATGACAAAAGCGGTCTTCGCCTGCCAAAGGCTCTGGCGGTGACGCCGCGCCGGGCTCCATGGTGACCTCCATCCTGCCGTCCTGGCGGTACTTGGTCTTGTTGCACCGATATGGAAACCTTTTCTTGATTTCTCGGGACTCCGCGCCTGTGCTTGCCCCCTTGGCACCAAAGGGTAAACTGGTACACTGCGCCCACTGGCACCCGCCTGGCCTTGGTCGTCATGGCTCACGTCACGTAAACCTCGTGAGGTGCGAATGCATAGATATCTCCGCTCCTCGGGAGATAGCCTAGAGAGGCTGCCCCTAGGGAGGTCTTGCCGTTGTCCGCCTTGCGAGGCTTGGCCCCTCGCGAGGGTCTTGAGTTGTGGTTGCTAAAGCTGGGCCATACCAGGCCACCGACAGAGCCACGTCATGGGCCGCATGCAGGCAAGTCTGGGTACCCCCGTTCCCAGGATGCCAACAGTAGCCCCCGGGCCCAAGTGCAGAGCGCCGCGGGCCCCAATCGGCTGCAGCCTTGATCAGCGCGTGGCGACTGATTGGACGTGGGCATCTCCGCTTCCCCACGTTGCCTCGGTAACTGCCCGACTTGATGGGACCCTGATGCATGCATAGAAAAAACCATCATTACGTGTGATCATGGAGATCGGCGGTTGGCCTCCTCCTAGCTATAAATGAGGAGAGGGCGAAGCGCCCGTTGCTCATCTCCTTCTTCTCGTCACCTGCCATTTCTTCTTCCTCCCCACTTTTCCTTTTCGCTGCAGCCTCCATGGCGCCGACAAAGAGGTTCTCCGCCGCAGAGAAGGGGAAAGCTCGCCAGGAGGGGTCTGACTTGCTGCCGCTCAAGAGAGGGCGGGGCCGCCCTCATAACCATGTCGCTACCCCCACAGTGGTGCTTCGGGGGCCTGGGCGCACTCCTTCTGGGACTGACGTCGTCCTAGGCGGCCATGAGGACACCTCTTCTCGCGGCGGAGGCCACCCCCAGCGAAGCAGCCCCCCTGCCGCGGAAAGGTGCGCCGTGGTTGCCAGGCCTCCCCGGCCGCGCTTCCATTCGGCATGGGTGCTCCCAGAGTTCGTCGTGTGGTCGGAGAGTCCGACCAGCGCCTGGCTCCAGCTTCCGCGCTCCTTCGCGTGCGAGCTGCCGACCGAGGGTCTTGACGGCCTCTGGTTGCAGGCCGATGGTTGCTGGAGCAAGGCCTCGTGGGTCGTGGTGGAGATCTCTACCGCGGGCAATGTGGCCCTGGCCCGCTGCTGACAGATGTTCGCCCGCGCGCGCGGCTTGGGCAGGCGATACACCCTCCACTTCAAGTACGACGACGCCGCGACCTTCTTCGTGAGGGTGTTTGGGGCAGATGGTCGCCGCAAAGGGTGGTGCCCCGAAGACAGCAGCGGCGATGATGGGCTTGGCCTTGGCGACGGTCGTGAAGAGGCTGAGGGCGAACTTGCCCTTGGCGACATCCGTGGCTCATCCAGCAGCGGCGGCTCCTCTGCCAGCGAGAGTACCAGCAGTGGTGGCTACTACCAACCACCTTGCCGCCAGGCTCGCTTCAAGGACGGCGGCGGGTCGTCCCATCACCACGCGGCGGTGAAGCGCGAGGGGGGCCTCAGACTAAGCTGAGTCCGGGAGGCCCTTGGAGCCGGGTCTCGCGAGCTGCTGCGGCTGTGTGGCCCGCTTTTGTTTAGCTTTTCCTTTCTTCCTACATTTGAAAAAAAGTAGGTAGCCCTGCTGGGGCGTGTAATGAACTGTTACGCTTATGCTGCTCTGCTATGTATATTTATTTTGTGCTATGTTATGATATTCATGCTCCTCGTGAGTGTAGAGGGATAAATAACTTAGCTTAACACGCTTGGTCATATGGCCTCGCGATTACGCGCCTTCTGGTACCTGGGGAGGCCTCCTTGCTGTCGACTCGGGAGCCGATGGCCTTGTGAGGCATCATAAAGCTGCAGAATTCAAAATTTGTTAGGGAATCTGCAGGGTACCCTGTTCCTCGCGCGAGCCCTCAGGCGTGGGCTAATTATGGCTTAATGCACCACATCGCGGTACCCGGGGGCCACAGACTTGAGGGGGTGCGTCAATCACGAGCTTGTTCGAAGGTGCCTCGCGAAGATCAGGGAAGCCGAAGCTCTAGGGCAACATGGCTTTAACGAGGTGTGCCCGCGGCGTGGGCTGGCCCAGCGTGCGGACACACCTGCCTAGCCCCTGCGCGAGGCGTGCGAGGGAGAGCGTCAAGCAATTGTCGTCCTCCCTGACACAAGAAAAAGGGGCGAGCAAAGTAGGAGAGGGAAAACTCAACTAAGCAATCGAGAAACACCAGAACTCCAAATTCATTAAAAGATCGCAACTAGCTACAAAAATCAAATGAACAGCCGTGTACGGCACCTAGTCGAGTCTTCTCACCAGTGCGGAGCTAAGTGCTTCCACTAGGACGTGGGAGGGAGCCCCCGAAGCCCGAGGGCGGCACTTTGGAGACTCCGGGGCGTGTACAACCCCACTCATTATTACGTGAGAGTATCACGAGCGGAGACCTTCACAGGCACTGGGCCTTGCTTCATGGGTAGAACTTCCGGAGGTGCCGGATGTTCCAGGCGTTCTAGATGGGGATGTTGTCCCCTGTCTCCAGGCATATGGCGCTAGGCCTGGAGACGTGGGCAATCCTAAATGGGCCCTCCCACATGGGTGAGAGCTTATGCAGCCCTTCCGTGGAGAGCACCCGCCTTAGGACAAGATCGCCCTCCTCGAGCGTCCTAGAGCGGACGCTGCGGCCGTGGTATTACCGCAGCGCCTGCCGGTACGTTGCCACTCACAATGAGGCTTGGCGGCAGCGTTCCTCCCCTAGCATGAGATCCATCCCCCACATTACGTCCTGGAGTGCTTCGTCAAACACCAAGACCCGCACGTAGAGATGTTTGACCTCGTGAGGGAGAACCACTTTGGCTCCGTAGATGAGGAAGAACGGGGTCTCGCCCGTTGGCTTGGTTGCGGTGGTACGGATGGACCACAACACGGATTGGAAGTCGTCGTGCCAGCCCCTGCCGCAGGCCTCGAGCTTCTTCTTGAAGGTCCTCGTCTTGAGGCCTCTCAAGACCTCCGCATTGGCACGCTCAACTTGACCGTTGCTTCTGGGGTGTGCCACTGAGGCGTAGCATATCTACATTCCAAGATTAGCACAATATGTTTTGAAGAGATTGCTAGTGAACTACAAGCTGTTGTCAGTAATGATGCGATTAGGGACCCCAAATCGGCTCACGAGGCCCTTGATGAACTTGACCGCCGAGCCAGCGCACTGGCTCCACCTCCGCCCACTTGGTATTCTTGTCAATGGCGACGTAGAGGTAGGGATAGCCCCCGGGCGCTTGAGGGAATGGTCCCAAAATGTCCAGCCCCCAGACCGCGAATGGCCACGAGAGCGGGATAGTCTGAAGGCCCTGACCAGGCCGTTGGATTTGCTTGGCATGGAACTGGCAGGCTTCATAGGATCTCACCAGCTCGGCTGCATAGCTGAGCGCTATTGGCTAGTAGAATCCGTTGCCGGAACGCCGTGCCCACCTGGGTGCGCGATGATGAGTGATGCCCGTAGTCTCCACCATGTATGTCGGTCAGCAGCTCGCACCCCTGCTCCCAGGAGATGCACCGCAAGGAAACGTCGTTGGGTCGTTTTCGGTATAACTCACCATCCTGAAGGTAGTAGGCCGTGGCCTGCCGAGCCACGCGCTCCACGTGTTCCTCCTTCTCCGGCAGGGTTGCCTGTAGCAGGTAGGCCTTGAACTCTTTGGTCCAGCACCCCTCCCGAGGCTCGAGTGCGAAGAGCAGGCATGCCCCTGAGGTCGGGCCGCAGGCGGGAGCTCCCGAGGTCCGCGGAGGGGGAAGCTCCTCCTGAGGCGGTGTTTGCTCCACATCCGGAGGGGCTACTGACGGCTTGAAGAGGCGCTCCTCGAAGACGTCGGGCTCCTATGGCTAGTGCTTGGACGCCTTCTTGGCGATGTCGCTGGCCTCCTTGTTCGTGCCACGTGGTACGTGCTATGGCTCTAGGCCCAAGAACTGTTTCTCCATTTTGCGTACCTTCGCTAGGTACGCCTCCATGTGCTCATCCTTCGGCTCGTACACCTTGTTGGAGAAGTTGACGAGGAGCTGGGAGTTGCCCTTGATGATGTGGTGCTTCACACCCAAGGCGGCCGTGGCCTTCAGACCAGCGATTCGGCCTTCGTACTCCGTGATGTTGTTGGAGACCTTCTCGCCATGCTGTAAGCAGAGCTGCACGGCGTAGTAGAGCTTGTCTTGGGTGGGCGAGATGAGCATGGCTCTAGCCCCCGCGCCCTTTCATGAGAATGCGCCGTCAAAGTATATGACCCAGACATCCGGTGCTTCACTCCCCGGCGAGAGGGACCGATCCTTGCCTGCTTCAGGCCCTGGGGTGTCGGTCCACTCTGCCACGAAGTCGGCGAGCGCGGCACCCTTGACGACCCTGGTGGTGCTGAACTCTAGCTGGAATGCTTGCAACTCGATGTTCCATTTGGCGAACCTTCCCACAGCATTGGGACTCCGTAGCACCCTCTCGAGCGGGTAAGCTGATACGACCTTGATGGGGTGGCCTTGGGAGTAGTGGCGCAGCTTGTGCGAAGCAACGAGGAGTGCGAGCAGAAGTTTCTACGGCATGGGGTAACGCGCCCGAGCGTCGCGAAGTACCATGCTGACGAAGGACACCGGGTGCTCGACGAGGGTGGAAGTGTTGGTGGAGTCCAAGATCTCCTGGGGCTGTGGCGCCTCCTGAGGCCGGGAGGCCTCAGGAGCTTGGTCGCCAGCCGGGGTAACTGCAGCTTCAGGATCGCTGTCTCGTGAAACCTGATCAACAGCTGATCCCGCCGGAGCCTTGGGAGCATTGTCCCGGGGCTGTGCTGTCTTGTCCCAGCGCTCCTACCAGACCGTCACCAATGCCGCGCAGGCAGAGTGTGGTGTAGCAACCAGGTAAATCACCAAGAACTCTTGAGGTTTGGGCGCCACCATTACTGGTGGGCTGGTGAGGTATTTCTTGAGGTCTTCAAAAACTGCGTCAGCCTTTGGAGTCCACTCGAATGGGCCTTTCCTTTTCATCAGCTTGAAGAATGGGAGGGCGCGCTCCCCTAGCTTGGAGATGAAACGCCCGAGCGACGTTACGCAGTCGGCTACCTTCTGCATCTCTTTGAGGGTCTTCGATGGACTCATCTTCTCTATGGCCTTGACCTTCTCGGGGTTAGCTTCAATTCCTCTGTGCGACACCAGGAAACCCAGCAGTCTGCCTGACGGGACGCCGAACACACACTTTTTCGGGTTGAGCCGGAGGTCTACCTTGCGCAGGCTGGCGAAGGTCTCCTCCAAATCTTTAAGGAGGGTTCTGGCCTCCCGAGATTTTACCACGATGTCGTGAACATAGGCCTCAGCGCTTCTCCCAAGCTGTCGGCCCAGAGCGATGTGCATCAACCGTTGAAAGGTTGCCCCAGCATTACGCAGCCCGAATGGCATGCAAGTGTAGCAGTACACCCCACATGGGGTCAAGAAGGTCGTCTTCTGAATATCTTGAACCGCCATCTTGATCTGGTGACAGATCGAGAAGGCATCCAGAAAACACAACAGGTCTGATCGATGGTCGAGTCGACGATATGATTGATGCGCGGCAGTGGGAACGGGTCTTGTGGGGAGGCCTTGTTGAGGTTAGTCAAGTCGACACATATCCGCTCCTTCCCGCCTTTCTTGGGCACAACTACAGGTTCACCAGCCATTCCGGGTACCGCACTTCGTGGATCACACCAGCTTCTTGTAGATTATGAGTATCTTGTACGATGAAGGACTGCTTCACTATGGACTGCCACCGTGCCTTCTGCTTTTCTGGGCGTACATTGGGACATACGTTTAGGTGATGCTCGATCACCCCCCCTTGGGACTCCCGCTAGGTCCTTGGGCTCCCACGCGAACACCTCCTTGTTCGCGCGCAAGAAACCAACCAACAGCTTTTCTTGATCTGGGGGAAGGTCGGCGCCTATGGTGAAGGTGGGTCCCGACACCCCATCCTCGTCAACCGGCACTTGCTTCGTCTTGGCTCGGTCTTTATAGAAAAGCCGTTTATTTTTCTGATGGCGCAGCCCACAAGGCCTCCGGAGCTGCTTCATCGGTCGGGTGTGCCGCCGTGGCAGCCCTAAAGGCGAGCTAGAGGGCCTCTAGGGCCTCCTTGGTGTCTCCAGCCACAGTGAGGACACCGCAGCTCCCCGACATCTTCATGAGGTTGTAGGCTGGGTGAGTCGCTACCATGAACTTGGCCAGAGCTAGGTACCCAAGGATGGCATTGAACGGGAGGCGAATGTGGGCTATGTCGAAGTCGATAAGCTCGGTGCGGTAGTTGTTGCGGGTGCTAAAGGTGACAGGGAGGCGGATCTGCCCAAGGGGGCTGGTGGAGTCGTCGACGACCCTAGAAAACGGCCTGGTAGGGCGGAGGCGCTCGTGCGACACATGGAGCAAGCCGAAGGCTTCCGCAGAGAGCATGTTGAGCCCAGCCCCTCCGTCGATGAGGGTCTTGGTTACCGCCGCATTGCAGATGGTGGGGGTGCAGAGCATCGGGAGCGCACCTGCACCTACGATGGTCGCCGATGGTCACTTGAGTCGGAGGTGAGGTCGGCCTCTGGTGCCGCCCATCCTGGAGGGACTCCCTGCGAGACTCCGGCGGTGCCCACTTGGCGGAAGAACTGCTTGACGTGGCGATCCGAGGGCGGCGCCTGAGAGCCGCCGAGGAGGGCCACAATGGCGTGGGGCACCGGTGCCGCGAAGCGCGGTGTGAAGATGTCGCGCAGCTCCTCCTAGGAGGCCACATACGACTCTGGCAGGTTGAGAAACCTGGCGGGTGGTACACCGATGAGTGCCATGGGGAACCAGTTGGCCATGACCTTGCTGTCACCGCCGGCCGCCCAAACGGCCTCCTCGTAGGCCCGGAGGAAACCAGCCGAGTTTGTCGCGCCATCGTAGCGAGGCAGCATCTCCTGCCTAAACGTGGGTGGCCACCGCACCTGTCGCAAGGCGGGGTGAAAGCTTGGTGGCCCGCAGAGCCACCGCGCGCTCCCATCGAGCCGGTCAGAGAGGCGGCGCCTGCCATGGGAGCCTGGCGGATGGAGAGCGAGGCGGACGAAGAGGCGGAACTTCGGCGCACCCCTACCTGGCGCGAAAAGTGTCAGATTTCGAGTTCCGCGGACCCTAGAGAGGTTCGAACTCTGGGGTGCGCACGAAGAACACTCTCTCCTCAGCGCGCTCGCCCTATGATTCCACGGACTAGCTCAACAAACTCAAGGAACTAGAGACATAGGGGTTTATATTGGTTCGGGCCACCTTGCGGTGTAATACCCTACTCCAGTGTGTGTGGTGGATTGCCTCATGTGGCTGAGGATGAACTAGTACAATGGATGAACAGCCTAAGGAGGAGAGGTGTTCTTGGGCTCAGATGAGCTTGTGGTATGGTCAGGGTGGAATGGATCCGATCCCTTCTATGGTGGTGGCTAGGTCGTATTTCTAGTGGCCTCGGTCCTCTTCCCAAATGTAGGCGGGAAGGGATCCCACAATGGCCAAATTTGAAGGGGAACAACTAGTACCTGATATCCTCACAAAAGCGGTCTTCGCCTGCCAAAGGCTCCGGTGGTAACGCCGCGCTGGGCTCCACGGTGACCTCCATCATGCCGTCCTGGCGGTCCTTCATCTTGTTGCACCGATATGGAAACCTTTGCTTGATTCCTCGGGACTCCGTGCCTGCGCTTGCCCCCTTGGCACCAAAGGTGAAACTGGTACACTACGCCTACTGGCGCCCGCCTGGCCTTGGTCGTCATGGCTCCCGGCACATAAACCTCGCGAGGTGCACTTTGCATAGATATCTCCGCTCCTCGGGAGCGAGCCTAGAGAGGCTGCCCCAAGGGAGGTCTTGCCGTCGTCCGCCTCGCGAAGCTTGGCCCCTCACGAGTGTCTTGAGTTCTAGTTGCAGAAGCTAGGTTGTACCAGGCCACCGACGGAGCCTTGTCACGGGCCGCAGGCATGCAAGTCTAGGTACCCCCATTTCCAGGACGCCGACAAGAGGTATAAGAGGAAGGGGCCAAGGAAGAGGACGAGGAGGGGCTGATGGCTGATGAAGTCGGGGACAATGCGACATTGACAACCACATCCTCCTCCTCTTGTAGGAGGAGGTGGAGCGGGAGTATGATAAGGCATTGCTCGAGGAGGAGGGCATTCGGGTGACCAATGCTTAGCTCACGGCAGAGCACGCCAATGCAACCAACAGGTTTGACGCTGACCCTAAGGTGTTGCATGTCGAGCTCTCCTTTCAGCACTTCATCTCCTACGAGCGCGAGGTGGCTGCGAATTAGTGTGTCTTGGCTGAGGTGGACAGATAGTGGGACACATGCTCAGTGAGCTCGCTGCCGGTGATACATATGACCATGGCAATGCGCCGGTGCCATGGCAGGGGGCCCTGACACCGATGCATCATGCTTCGGCAAACCGCATGCATGGTCCACCTCGACTCCAACGAGGATTAGTATGTTTGAGCTCTAAAGTAGCTAATTTTAAATCAAAGAAAGTGGTATCTAATTTAATTATGATGTTTATTTATGAAGTATTGTCGGATTCGGGGCTCCGCAGACCCTTGATAGATTCGAACACTAGGGTGTGTACGAAGAACTCAACTTTGCGTGCTACAACTGGAATCTGGGAATTTGTCATCTTCCCCCTCTTTGTCGTCTGCTAGCTAATGGCAAAGAAAGAGCTGATGGCAAAAATATTCTTTGCCACTTGCCCTCTCTTTGCCGTCCAACTGACGGCAACTTGGTAAAAGGTAGACGACAAAGAGCCTGGAGGGCCCCACGGTGCACAGCATGGCTAGGTCAATTTCTTTTCCGTCTGCTAGCAGACGACAAAGACGTGGTGTGGGCCAGCCATAACAG
>LR738709.1:538604562-538672256 GCA_902687465.1 Secale cereale | reverse complement strand
CACCCCCTCCCTCACCTTCCGAGCCCTCGAAACCCTAGAAACCCGCGGTGCCTCTCCACTCGAGCTCCACTGTGCGAGGCGATAGGCAAGGCGGCGGGCGGAATCTACTTCAACACTGGGCCGGCGAGCCGCGGAAGCAGGGCGCGACGGCGCTCGACCCCACCACCCCCCCTCCACCTCTTCTTCCTCGGGTCGCCGCCGTCTTCCTCAACTCCGGCCACCTCTGCTGCTACTAACCTATCGCAGGGCCTCCTTGCGCCTCCCCGGTGAGCTCCGCCTCCTCTCCCCTCTTCAGTTAGGTTCAAAGCCTACTTGTATATCAAACTGCTTGCATCCAAGTGAAGATCCAACAAAATGCAAAAATGATTAAAGTACCAGATGCTAGTCTATTCACATCAATAGTAGTACAATACTAGAAGGATTACTTAACTTGCAAAATTCAAATAAGAGAATAGTAGGAGCTTCCCTGAATAAAAATTACGCCATCATCAGGCCATACTTGTCACTGAATCTTCAGGGCATCAACAACTAATAGGGCCTTCAGAATCATGTATAGAGTATAGTACAACAAAGCCATAGCCACCATGTTTTATGTGTAGCAGAGTAGAAACACTTGGTGCTTCTCTTGGACCCTATAAAAATGATAGAGAAGGGCCAGTACGATTGAAAATATATGCCTAAATTTATAGTTTAATTCCCAAAGATCTTTAATACATGTTTCTTGGGTTGAAAAAAATACATGACCCGTATAGTATGTGTCCACAAATATGATAGTATAATTGTATGATTTTAGAGATTGTGTACATCTCATGACGAACTTGCTACAAGACAGAATGGGTTTCTTAAACTAAGGGCCTCTTAACAGATTTAGTGAATATAAGTTTCATCAAATAGAATACTCCACTCAGTTAGTCTGGAAGTTTCCAGCACTATGCTGCACCACTCATTAGTGCTGAAGTTGGCACTCTTTAAATTCAGAAAAAGAAGCACAAGTGTCAAGCACAAAATTGATGGACAGCGGCAAACTTTGCATCCACAAGTGTCAAGCACTAGCTGAATAACCATAACCACTCATAACAATCCCTTCCAAATCAGCGCGACACTTACTCTCAGTTAGTTGTTGATGCTCTTTTAGGTGTAGCAGAGTAGAAACACTTGGTGCTGCTCTTGGACCCTATAAAAATGATAGAGAAGGGTCAATTCGATTGAATGCTTTATAAGAATCAAGTGACAAAATATTATACCGTTGAGTGGCCATGAGGCTCTAGTTCTACAACATCATCTGTGTTCTTTCTGCTCCTTACCTAGACATAAACTTGATGTTCTAAGAAAATAGGCAGAGATCGACGGCCGTTTGAGGGGTCATATTTGTCTACCGTGAGTGTAGATGCTCGAAGAAAATAGGAAGCTAGCAAATGCAAGTAACTAAAAATAATCTAAAATATCCTTGGCACGTGCATTTGAATCACATGGTACGGCATGTATATATCTTGAACTAGATTTTGTATGCTATCGGTGGTTCTTAGTGCAAGTGCGATCAGTGGCTCGCCCACACCACTACCGGGTGACAAGTTAATTAACAGGATCCTAGTAAATATATGTATATGGCACTGTCAGATCCACAAATGGAAGCATGAATATAGTACTATGTGCTTGCAACCTCATGAGTTAACTTGTGTCTGCATGCTTGATGCCTTAACTCGACGAACACACCCAAACCCAATCCAAGAATTAAACCACTGTGCATGCCAACTGGAACCACATAGTTCAGTCGGTTTACTGTAAGAGCATGTGCGTCAGGTAGGTGATAATAAGAATTCAGATCGTACATGCATGATGCAAGGGAAGGGAGCACGTTCTTATATCAAACTTAATTAAGTTGATTCATAGAGGAGGACAGCATTAGGTAGAATAATTAAAGCAAGGGGGTGCTTAGGTTAGGCTGGTAGGTGCAATGGAACAAGACAAATTAGCAGCTAGCTAGCTTGCAGTGTATGTATTGGCAAATAACCATTCCCGCCTGATTAGTAAACCACGCATAAACTAGGGCGTCTCCGTTGGTGCACCTGCTCCAGTAATAATCAGCACAACAGTCATGTGAATAATCAGCACCTGCTCCAGTAATAAACAACACCGTAGTTCTACCCTTGATGTTCACTTTTTTTGCTATCTAAATTGAGTGTAATTATTTTGTTTGCACCTATTCTTATATGGGAGAAACTTCACTTGTTTTTAGGCTAGTACAGGGTGTTGCTTTATTCTGTCATCATTTGTAACTATGTCACAAATAAATTGTTCCTTCTTCTGTATTTGACAAGTAATGACTGTTGATAAGCTGAGGCATGTTTCTTTGTTGTAACATACTGTATATCACTCCACAATTGAATACAGTACATATTGATGTGCTTTGTAAAACTTGTTCATGTACTGAACTACTAAAGCCTTGTGATGCTCTGAATTACTTGTGATGCCTCTGAATTACTTGTGATCACATTGAGAAAGACTTGTAAAGATGATGATCATCTTTTACAGAAAACAATTTCTGTAAACACGTCAGTAACTTTGCTACTTTGCTGGGTTTTGCCTTCGACCATCGTGTCGTGATGATTTTGCAGGTACCCCGAGAGGCCCTTGAGTTTGCTGGAATGTCGATTAACTTCCGTTCCGGCAAATTCGGGTACTCCATATGTCCTATTTTCAACAAAGGTCATGCTGAAATTTTCCGTGAATTTTAGCATGACTTTGCTAAAAATTGGACATATGGGGTACTTGTGACTAATGCATGGGTCGGGGTATCTTAGTACTTAATTAAGTAGGATCAATTGCCCCTTTATTCTTGCTGCATTAAACCATAGGCCACAATAGAGCCAAGTGATTAGGCCCAACTTAGAATTCTCCTTCCCAGCTTAGCTTTTAGGATGCCTCGGTGTCGACAAACCATAAATTATAAAACATTGGCTTTTAGGGTGCCTCGGTGTCGATAAAATCCTAAATGATGAAAGCTTAGGCTTTTAGGGTGCCTCGGCGTCGAATAACCCTAAATGATAAAAGCTTAGCTTTTAGGATGCCTCGGTGTCGACAAACCCTAAATGATGAGACCATGATCTTGTTCCTTGACAATAACCAACTTTTTGACCAAACTCTTTTCCTATTTAGAGAGAAACATGGCCCACAACGATGAGGCCGACGGTTCGGGCGGCAAGGCATTCTGGGAGCTGTCCCAGGAGATGGAGGAACAACCTCACTTCTATGAGGACGCCGCGAAAGACACCGATCCTGACACCACTGATGGTGCCGCCGAGGATGACCCCACTGATGGTGCCGTCAGGGATGACACCACTGATGGTGCCGCCGAGGATGCCACCACTGATGATGGCAGCGCACGCACAGATGGCAGCCAACCGAAGAGGCAACGGAAGGACCGGCGCCCGACCATGCTCCGCACCGTCAAGGAGGAATTTACTGAAGTGGACTCCGACGGGAATCCAACGGCGCCCGAACAAATAGTCAAGGGGTACTCGCTTCAGCTCGGGTGCATTCTCCGGAGCACCGTCTCGATCAACACCGAGAACCTAAGGCATAAGGACCGAGGGAATTTGCGCAACCTCCTCTTCACGAAGCTGCACGAACGATACAAGTTCCCCGCTGAATTTGAAAACACACGCCTCACAGAGAATAAAGTGAACAATGCCGC
This sequence comes from Secale cereale, assembly GCA_902687465.1. NCBI lineage: Eukaryota > Viridiplantae > Streptophyta > Magnoliopsida > Poales > Poaceae > Secale > Secale cereale. Next base: position 538,668,562 of record LR738709.1, on the reverse strand, counting down.
CCTCACGAGGATGAGCACGGCCGTGTCTACTTGGAGAAGCTCGGTGAAGAGAATGATTGAAAAAGGTTTTAGTTATGAGAAGATCAAGGAGGAAAATCTTTCGATCCCCGAAGATGACTACAACGACTTCTAGATCAAGTGCGAGAGCACCGCAACCTCCGAATCAAGTCAGTGGGGGAAAGAAATGCGAGAGTTGAACTTAGGGGAACACACACTCGGTCCCGGCGGTTACAGAGTGGCGGAGCCTATATGGGACAAGGAGGAGGTGGAGCATGCCGAGCAAGGCCTACCGCCCCTCTTCGATAAATACGGTGATAAGCAGACCAAGAACTTTGTCAGGGCCCGGTACAAGAAGGACCCGAAAACAAAGGAGCTTACCACGGATGCGAAGACCAGGGCGCTTGAGCGTGTTCTGGTAAGGAATACACCCCCGCGTAATTAGCTCCATATGGTTGCATTCTAATTAATGAAGCCAAATTTCAAAATGGTTCACATTCCTTCCGCAGGCGACTAAAAGCAGTAGCGCGGGGTCGACTCAGAGCACCCCTTGGGACACCACTCTAAATAGGGCGTTGAATGTAATGAAAAAAGGATAAGCTCAGTAAGCCGTCGTCAGCTGGTCGTGTGGCCGGCAAAGGCTTGTCCACAAAATGGTCATCATACTATAACGCTGGTGGGCGAAAGGAGAAAAATACCAGCTCGGAAAGCCAGTCGCGCAAGGTTCAAGAACTCAAGGCACAAGTGGCGCGGATTCCGGAGATTGTCCAAGAGCAAATGCAACAACAACTGGGATCGACGCTCACCGGCATTATGCCTACCTTGATTCAGGGGCTGACGATGTGGATTGTGGGCGGCCAACAGGGGCCGCCCCCGATTCTCAGCTTCACGGCCAGCAACTCGCAGAACGCGCAGGCGGGGCCATTGGTGTCTCCGGCGGAGGCGGCATTGGTGTCTCCGACGCCGGCACGGGCATTGGAGCTTAATGCACCTGGGTGTACGCTGGCTGGCACCTCTGCAGCAAGCGGCCCCTCCGTCAATTGCACGCCCGCCGTTGGCGGTGCCTCGACATTAGCCGAGCTTGACGCCATCATCACGGTAACTAATTAAGCCTCTCGGCCGAGGACTTCATCTCGTTGCCTTTGACTGGGCATCCCTGACGCCCTACATGTTTTCGCAGGGTGTCGCCGATGTTCCGTGCACTCTCCTGCACTTCGTGAACAACGAGTTGGTCGATGTCGCCAAGGGAAAAATCGTTCAACCGGGCAACCCCGTGTTCCACGGTACTCCAATGCCACCCACCTTGTATAGGGTTCAACTGGTTCGGGTGCTGCCAGGCTGCGACGAGTTGTTACCTCCGATTCGACCCGTCGGGCCGACAAAGATGATGTGATGACCCTCAGCGCCTGCCTAAGCTGGCCCCTGCGTTGGCCGAAGAGCCAGATTCGTTTGGGGGCGGGGGACACCACCCCAAAGACAACACCGCCAGTCGTGCCGGCGCCAAGCCATGGCAAGACCGCCGCAACGGTGCCGGACATCCCTATGGCACTGGATCCGAACATGCATATGGCACAGGATCCGAACGACGATGACGACAACGACGACGATACATTTGCCAACGTCGATGAGTACTTTGCCGATCATGGGTACGATGGCGAATTCATGGGGCCTCCTTCTCAAGAACCCAACCCTACAAAAGACGTGCGCGATCTAGCTGGTACCACGGACAAACCAAGTTGCAACAGGCGTCGTCTGCCGTTCAGTTCTCAGGAAACGCCTCCAGCTGCCGACTTCACCGAGCCTCAGATAGCCGAGGTGCGAAATATTATCATCCCCAACACACTCAAGAAGGCGGTCTGTGAGCAGAACTCGGTCCCATTACAGGATAAGAAGAAGGCACGGAAAAGAAAAAGTAACAAGGGTGCGAGCCAGCCGGCACCGAGTACGATCCGTGCTCAGGACGGGCCACCTTCACCTGAGGATATAATGAGGAGGGTGCATGTGGCGGGTAGGCCGATGCTATCGACTAATATTCTCAATGCTGCAACCGGTGCTATGCGGAGTCTGCATGACAGTGTTCTTTCTTTGGAGAAGCGGCGTCTCAGAGAGAAGGATGTGGCGTACCCGGTTTTCGCGGCCAAGTTGCCAGAGGGCAAGGACTTTGTGGATAACTCCATCGGGGGTACGATCGTCCTGCGGTTTGATGACATCTTCGCTATGTTTAACCTTCATCCGCTGCACTACACCTTCGTTCGGCTATTTTCGCTGAGTATGGAGATGCATATCATTAGAGACAAGACCCCGGACATCGTGATAGTCGACCCCTTCTACATGCGTGCCAAGATCTTGGGCAGCACTGGGGACCGACAAGTCGCGAGTTCTTACCTCGAAGGCGTCATTCTGGCAAACTGAGATAAGGATAACTTCCTCATGCCTTACTTTCCCGAGTAAGTCGTCCCCTCAACCGCCCCGTAACATATGAATTCTTAGATTTCGATCGTTTTTCTTTTAACATTCCGTGTTTTGTGCAGTGACACACATTGCACACTCATCCTCCTAAGCCCGAAATATTCCATGGACACGTATTTCGACTCGGACCGTCAGTCGAAGGTAGACTACACAAATGTCAAGAAAGTTCTTGATGATGTTCTCCCCGGCTATGCCAAATCTGGAGGCACCTTCACCAGGCCTCTTCCTTAGTACGGCAAGCACGTGTTCGCCCACAATACGATGTTCTGCTGCGTCAAGCAGCCACCTGGCGGTCAGAAGGGTGCCTACTACGCCATCCATCACATGCGGGCGATCGTACGGGACCATCATCACCTTCTGCTACCAAGTAAACTCAAAGATTGGGCCGCGAGCGTGTCGGCAATCCAGGACGCGGACATCAGACATGAATTCTTTCGCATCCAGTCGGAGTTTGCGGAAATCATCCATCAAGATGTCCTTCGTACCTCGGGGCAGTTCTACCTCAGAAATCAACCGTCCAATAGTGACATAGACACAATGCTACAAATGCAGGCTGACAACGCCCGCGATTTCATGACTCCCACGATAGACTGCGGCTTCATCCACGCTCCGGTCAATTGAGTCGAGTCGAAAGTAGTGATGATGTGTCTAGTTCTGAAACATCGATTGGCTCACTTTAATGAACTTGTAGTATGTCTCTTTGGTTTCGACAATCGTTCAACTTAGATGTAATCGATGTTATTAATGTCTTGCTTTTCTCTTCCGATCGTTTTGTTGCATACTTATATATTGCTTATGTATTGTCTGTGAATTGGTACTAACGTTTCGTTTGGTTAGTGCATAGCGATGTCGTCGTATGTCGTGTACAAGGGTAAGGTTCCCGGAGTCTACGACGACTGGGAGGAGTGTCAGAGACAGGTTCACCGTTTCAGCGGTAACAGTTACAAAGGGTACACCACTAGGGTGGAGGCGGAATCTAGATACGCGCGCTATCTAGCGGGATAGAGGAGGGAGCGTTGGAGGAACCAGATGAAGACGAGTTTCATCATGATGATGATCATCGTGATGACCGCAGCTCTCTTCTATGTGATGGTAGTTTAGATGATCGATATCGACTTGTAATGTGAAGAAAAACTCGCTACTCGCGGTCTCGAGACTTGTAATATAATGTTCTATCTTTGTTCGATCGTTTGAATTCGGAGACTAATATGATGAATTGTATTCGGAGACTAATATGATGAATTGTATTCAGAGATTAATATTCTATTGTATTCGATGAATCTGCTGTTGCTGTGTGCTGCTGTCTATATTCTGTCCAATAATACATTTTGTAACATGTGCAAAAATTAGAAAAAGTAAAAAACCTAATATTCATACTAATGGCGCATCACATAACAGTGCGCCATTAGTATGCCAAAGGATACTAATGGCGCATCATCCCACAGTGCACCATTAGTATGCCAAAGTCACTAATGGCGCATCACACAAGAGTCCGCCATTAGTATGCCAAAGCACCTGGGTATATATGGCCCCCTGGGAGGCATACTAATGGCGCACCGTGGCCTATACTAATGGCGCACCTGTGGTGCGCCATTAGTATACCAGATACTAATGGCGTGGCACTAATGGCGCACCATTAGTGTGCCATTAGTAGGCAAAACTGGTGCGCCATTAGTAGGCCTTTTCCTAGTAGTGTTTGGGCACTTTGCTGTCTGCCAGCAGACGGCAAAGATTCAAAGGTCTTTGCCATCTGCTGGCAGACAGCAAAGTACCCAAGTAGGACTAGCAAACAGGGCCAGCTATGCCGTCCGCCAGCAGACGGCAAAGATTCAAAACTCTTTGCCGGCCGCTAGCAGATGGCATAGCTGGCCACGTGGCAGCTTCCCAATGCTGGCCGAGCTGAGCTCTTTGCCGTCCGCCAGCAGACGGCAAAGAGCTTTGCCTCTTTGCCTTCTGCTGGCGGACGGCAAAGCACACCGTTAACCCCTAACGGCGCTCACCCCACCCCACTGCCGTCCGTGATATTTTCCTTCTGTTGGCCTCTGATGGCGGACGGCACAACCTTTTGCCGTACGCTTCTATGAAGCAGACTGCAAAGAAGGCCTTTGCTAGCACTCGTTCAAACGGACAGTTTGCCGTCCGCTGGCTGACGGCAAAGGACTTTGCCGTCTGGCATTCATGCCTTTGCCGTCCGCCATGGCAGATGGCAAAGAACCTGATTCCAGTAGTGTGTATGCCTACTCGTCGATCTCACGGCCTAGCTAGATGAATAGGAAAGAAATGAGGCAAGGCAGCTTACCCAGGTTCGGGCCACCTCGCGGTGTAATACCCTACTCCAGCTTTGTAGTGGATTGCCTCGAGGTAGGCTGAGGATGAACTAGTACAGTGGTGGAACAACCTCAGGGTGTGTTCTTGCTTGTGTGGTGGTGAGGGTGGTCTGAATGATCCGTTCCCTGCTATGGTGGTGGCTAGGCTAGGCGGGAAGGGATCCCACAACGACCAAATTCGAAGGGAGACAACTTGTACATCTTATCCTGACGAAAGGTGGTGTTCGCCTACAAAGCTTCTGGTCGTGAGGCCATGGTGGGCTCGGTGATGACCTTCGTCGTGTCGTCCTGGCGGTCTTGGTCTTGTTGCATGGAACTGGAAACCATTAGCTGATTCCTCGGGACTCCGTGCATGTGCTTGCTTCTTTAGCACCAAAGAGAAAACCGGCTACACTGCGCCCGCTGGCGCCCGCCTGGCCTTGGTCGTCATGGCTTATGTCAACAAAACCTCACGAGGTGGGAGCTTGGATAGAGATCTCCGCTCCTCAGGAGCCAACCTAGAGAGGTTGCTCTTTCCGGAGGCCTTGGCGTCGTCCGCCTCACGAGGCTTCACCCCTCGCAAGGGTCTTGTGTGTTGATACTAAAGATGGGCCATACCAGGCTGGTGAAGGAGCCACACCATGGGCCACAGGCAGGCAAGTTTGGGTACCCTGGTTCCCGAAATGCCGACAGTAGCCCCCGGGCCCAAGGCATGCTCGGAGTTGGCTTCGAGGCGAAGCCAAAGGGCAAGGGCGAAGCACCGCGGGACCCAACCGCCTGCGGACCTAGTTGACATGTGGCGCCTGATGGGGCGTGGGCGCCTCCGCTTCCCACGCCGCCTCGGCAACCGTTCGACTTCACAAGAGCCTGCTGCATGCAAAAAAGATCATTATTACCGACGATCGTGCAGGCCAGCGGTTTGCCTCCCTCTTGCTATAAATGAGGAGGGGCGGAGCTCCCTTCTCATCTCCATCTCCTTGCTTCTTGTTCCTTCATTCTCCTCCTTGCCACGCCATCTTGCCGAAGTGTCCATGGCACCGACGAGGAGGTTCTCCACCGCAAAAAAGGGGAAGACCCCCAATGAGGGGTCGGGTACGGCACCACCCAAGAGAGGCCGCGGACGCCCCCGTAAGCACGCCACGACCCCGGTTGTGACCCCTCAGGGGCACGGGCACACCTTTTCGAGGGCAGGCGTCGCCTCAGGGAGTCGCGACGGCGTTTCTTCGCATGGTGGGAGCCACTGAGGGCGGGGCAGTTGCTGCGATGGGGAAAGGCGCGCCATGGTCGTTCGACCTTTATGGCCGCACTCCCTCTCAACAGATGCCTTCCCGGAGTTCGTCGTGTGGTCGGAGAGGCCATCCGACACCTGGCTTCCGCTCCCGTGCTTCTTTGTGCGTTGTCGTCCGCTGGACTTGAAGGCCTCTGGCTGCAAGCCGACGGCTACTGCAGCAGGGCCTCGTGGGTGGGGGTCGAGGTCACCACCATGGGTAGTGTGTCCTTGACCCGCGGTTGGTAGCTGTTCGCCCGCTCGGAGGGCCTGAGCGGGAGGTGCACCCTTCACTTCAAGTACGACGGCCTCACGACCCTCTATGTTAGGGTGTTCGGAGAAGACGGCCGGCATGCGGGGTGCTACCCAGAAGACGGTAGCGACGACGATGAGCTTACCCTTGGCGGTGCCCACGTCTCCTCCAGTAGTAACAGCTCCTCCTCTGGGGAGAGCACCAGCGGTGACAGCTACGACGAGCCACCACACCGTCGGGCTCGGATCGGAGAAAGCAACAAGTCGCCTCGCCGACGCGCCTCCGTGAAGCGGGAGGAAGGCTCGGACTGAGATCCCTTGTTACCCGAGCCGGGCCTCGAGAACTGTTGCAGCAGCTGGTTCTGCTTTTGCTTTTTCCTGCATTTTCTAAAAAAAGTACAAGGCCTCACTTTGGTGTGTAATGAACCATGGCGCTTGCGCCACTATGCTATGCTTGTTATTCATATCATGTCATGGTATCCATGTTCCTACTAGGTGCGGTTAAGGTAGCTTAGCTTGGCATGTTTGTTCTAGTCTCCCACGTCATGAGGGCGCGCCTTCGGGAGGTACCTTCCAGAGGATTCCTTCTTGACAGCTCAGGAGCCGTTGAGCCTCCGGAGACGTTGCGTAGCTGCAGAGTTTGGAAATATCATGAGGCATCTCGTCCTTCCTCGCACAAACTCTTGAGCGTGGGTTGGTTGTGGCTGATACACCACGTCGCGATGCCCGAAGGCATGGACTTAAGAGGGTGCGCATGCCCACGAGCTCGTTTGAGTGTGTCTCGCGAGGATTAAGGACGTCGGAGCTGTGGGACTAACAGGCTTCGGCGAGGAGTGGTCGCGGGCGAGCCCAGGCGTACACACCTACCTAGCCACCGCACGCGGGACGCGCAAGGAGGAGCGACCGGCAAGTGCCGCTTGCGTTGTATTCTCTCGAAGAGGAAAGGGTGATGTAGCACAGTAGCGTAAGTATTTCCCTCAGTTTTTGAGAACCAAGGTATCAATCCAGTAGGAGACCATGCGCAAGTCCCTCGCACCTGCACAAACAAATAAGAACTTCGTAGCCACTGCGATAAGGGGTTGCCAATCCCTTTACGGTCACTTATGAAAGTGAGATCTGAAAGATAGGATAGTATAAATTTTTTGGTATTTTTGGTATAAGAACATAAAGTAAATAAAGCAATAAGCAACGGCAGCAGAAATTGAAGTAAAGTAATATGATAAAGATAGACCCGGGGGCCATAGTTTTCACTAGTGGCTTCTCTCAAGATAGCAAAATTCTATGGTGGGTGAACAAACTACTGTCGAGCAATTGATAGAAAAGTGCATAGTTATGAGAATATATAGGCATGATCATTATATATAGGCATCACGTCCGTGACAAGTAGACCGAAATGATTCTGCATCTACTACTATTACTCCACACATCGACCGCTATCCAGCATGCATCTAGAGTATTAAGTTCATAAGAACATAGTAATGCTTTAAGCAAGATGACATGATGTAGAGGGATAAACTCAAGCAATATGATATAAACCCCATCTTTTTATCCTCGATGGCAACAATACAATATGTGTATTGCTACCCATGCTGTCACTAGGAAAGGACACCGCAAGATTTAACCCAAAGCCAAACACTTCTCCCATTGCAAGAACTATAGATCTAGTAGGCCAAACCAAACCAATAATTCGAAGAGACTTGCAAGGATATCATAATCATACATAAACGATTTCAGAAAAGAATCAAATATTGCTCATAGATAATCTTGATCATAAACCCACAATTCATCGTATCTCGACAAACACACCGCAAAAATATTACATCGAATAGATCTCCTCGAAGATCGAGGAGAACTTTGTATTGAGATCCAAAAAGAGAGAAGAAGCCATCTAGCTAATAACTATGGACCCAAATGTCTGTGGTAAACTACTCACAACTCATTGGTGAGTCTATGGCATTGATGTAGAAGCACTCCGTGGTAGATCCCCCCTCCGGCGGAGCTCCGGAACAGGCCCCAAGATGGGATCTCATGGGAACAGAAGGTTGCGGCGGTGGAATTAGAGTTTTCTCTGTTTCCTCAATGTTTTCAGGGTACATGGATAGATATAAGAGGAAGGAGGGCATCTGGGGAGCCAGAGGGGGCCCACGAGGGTGGGGGCCGCGCCCTGGACCGTCGTGGCCACCTCCTTCGCTCCCTAGCGTGTACTCCAAGTCTTCTGGGTAAATACGGTTCCAAAAAATAACTCTCCTGAAGGTTTCATTCCGTTTGGACTCCGTTTGATATTCCTTTTCTGCGAGACTCTAAAATATGCAAAAAAACAGCAATTTGCACTGGGCCTTGGGTTAGTAGGTTAGTCCCAAAAATAATATGAAAGTGTATAGTAAAGCCCATTAAACATCCAAAACAGAATATATAATAGCATGGAACAATGAAATATTATAGATACGTTGGAGAGGTATCACCGCTCTCCCTGGGGAAAGGGTGGAAAGGCGAATAAAAAGGGAGTGAATTCGAACTCTTGAGAACGAAAGGCACGAAAACTCCAAACTTAATTCCAGGAAAAGCAAACCAACTACAGAAGGCAAGCAAAAGAACAGCCGCGTCCGGCACCTAGACTAGTCTTCGTCTTCCCACCAGCGTGGAGCATGTGGCCTCGACTAGGATGTGGGTGGGAGCCCCAATGAGGCCCAAGGGCGGCACTCAGGAGACTCTGGAGCGTCTATAGCCCACACTCATTATTACGTGAGAGTATCACGAGCGGAGACCTTCATAGGCGCGGGGCCTTGCTTCATGGGTAGAACTTCCGGAGGTGTTGGATGTTCCAGGCGTTCAGGATGGGGATCCCGTCCTGCGTCTCAAGGCGCGCGGCGCCAGGCATGGAGACATGGGATATCCTGAACGGGCCCTCCCACATGGGTGAGAGCTTATGCAGCCCTCCCTGGAGAGAACCCGCCTCAGGATGTGATCACCCACCTCAAGTGTCCTGGAGCAGACGCTGCGGTACTGGTACCGCCGCAGCGCCTGCTGGTACCTCGCTTCTCGGAGCGAGGCTTGGCGACGACGCTCCTCCCCCAGCACCAGGTCCATCCCCCACGAGGCATCCTGGCGTGCCTCGTGAAACGCCAAGACCGGCGCAGAGCGATGCTTGACCTCATGGGGGAGAACCGCTTCAGCTCCGTAGACAAGGAAGAATGGAGCACTACTAGGAAAAGGGCTATAGATGGTATGGCCACTAATGGCGCACCAGACATGTGGTGCGTCATTACTATATACTAATGGCGCACCATGTGTCGGTGCGCCATTAGTGTCCAAATACTAATGGCACACCACATCCACGGGGCGCCATTAGTAACAATTTTTTTTTCATTTTTACTTCGAAACTACTAATGGCGCACCAGTGGATAGTGCGCCATTACTAGTTAAACTAGTAATGGCGCACCACATCCACGGTGCGCCATTAGTATTTTTTTTCAATTTTTGTTTTTATTTTTTATTTTTTTTCATTGTTTTTAAAACTACTAATGACGCACCAGTGGATAGTGCGCCATTACTAGTTCAACTAGTAATGGCGCACCACATCCACGGTGCGCCATTAGTATTTTTTTCATTTTTTTTCAAAACTACTAATGACGCACCAGTGGATAGTGCGCCAGTACTAGTTCGCACCACATCCACGGTGCGCCATTAGTATTTTTTTTCAAATTTTGTTTTTATTATTTTTTATTTTTTCAAAACTAGTAATGGCGCACCGTGGGAGTGGTGCGCCATTACTAGTTAGTAATGGCGCACCACTCCCACGGTGCGCCATTACTAACTTGGCCCAAAATTTCACCAACTGCACCCCCCCGGTGGACCGCCTTTTCCAGTTTAAAAAAATAAAAGGAAATGATGGAAATGTCAAAAAAAATAATTCCCATGTGATATGTGGTCTACTTGTTGGGAAAATTTACAAATATGAATTTTGACTTTATTTGCAAAATATCTCTGGAATTTAGTAAAACGGGCATAACTTTTGCATACGAACTCGGATTAAAAAGTTTTTTATATGAAAAATCATCTACTCAAAAAGTTACATCTGAATTTAATCGGGGGAACCCCTTTAAACATTTTCAAAATCCCCAAAAACCGAACAGAAAAAAGTTACGGGGCTTTTAAGATCTAGAGGCAAAAAAATTCAAACTTACTAATGGTGCACCTTTTGCTAGGTGCGCCACTAGTAACAGGAAAAAAAATTGGTTTCGAAAAAAAAATTTGAATTTTTTTCTTCAAAATATGATACGTAATATGACCGGGAAGTTTGAAATATATTTTCAAAATTCATCATACTCATGAACATGAACAAACTCCTAGACATCAAGAAGGTTTAATAGGATTGATATGGTAGATATATCAATAAGTGCATGTGAAGTGAGCTGGTGCTGGGGTTGGATAGAACTACGAAGTTAAGCGTGCTCGGGCTAGAGTAGTATGAGGATGGGTGACCTTCCGGGAAGTTTGACCACATAGTGCGATTTGACTTGAGATTAAGCAAATTGACCCGAAATTTAGCCATAATGACCTGAGATTAAGAAAAAAAGAAAATCAAATTTTTTGATTTTTTTTTTAAAAAATGTTACTAATGGCGCACTTCTATGTGGTGCGCCATTAGTATACCAGATACTAATGGCGCACCGTGGCCTATACTAATGGCGCACCTGTGGTGCGCCATTAGTATACCAGATACTAATGGCGCACCAGTGGTGCGCCATTAGTAAAAAATACTAGTGGCGTGGTACTAATGGCGCACCAGTAGTGCGCCATTAGTAGGCAAAACTGGTGCGCCATTAGTAGGCCTTTTCTTAGTAGTGGAGTCTCGCCCGTCGGCTTGGTCACGGTAGTGTAGATGGACCACAACACAGACTGGAGCTCGTCGACCCAGCCCCTGCCGCAGGCCTCACGTTTCTTCTTAAAGGTCATTTTCTTGAGGCCTCTCAGCACCTCTGCGTTGGCGCGCTCGGCCTAGCCATTGCTCCATGGGTGCGCCGCCAAAGCGTAGCATATCTGTGTTCCAAGGATAGCACAATATGTTTTGAAAAGGTTGCTGGTGAACTGCGAGCCATTGTCAGTGATGATGTGATTTGGAACTCTGAAACGGCTCACGAGGCCTTTGATGAACTTGACGGCTGATCCGGTCGGGATGGTGCGGACGGCCTCCACCTCTGCCCACTTGGTGAATTTGTCGATGGCGACGTAGAGGTAACGGTAGCCCCCGGGCTCTCGGGGAAATAGGACCAAGATGTCTGATACGACTCCAACGTATCTATACTTTTTTTATTGTTCCATGCTGTTATATTATCATTCTTGGATGTTTTACAATCATTTTATAGTCATTTTATATCTTTTTTGGATACTAACCTATTGACATAGTGCCAAGTGTCAGTTGCTCTTTTCTGCATGTTTTTTACATCGCAGGTAATCAATATCAAATGGACTCCAAACACCGCGAAACCTTTTGGAGAGTTTTTGGGGGCCAGAAGACACCCATTGGGCCAGAGCTGCACCTGGGGGTTCCCCAAGGGGGGCACAACCCACCAGGGCGCGCCAGGCCCACCTAGCGCGCCCAGGTGGGTTGTGCCCACCTTGGTGGCCTCCCGCACGGCCTCTTTGCTCTATAAGTACTCAGATATTTCAGAAACCCTGGGAGAGTCGACGAAATTCAATTCCAGCCGCCGCAAAGTCCAAAACCACTAGATCTAATCTGGACACCATCACAGAGGGGTTCACCATCTCCATTGGTGCATGTACGATGATGCGTGAGTAGCTCCTTGTAGACCTACGGGTCTGTAGTTAGTAGCTAGATGGCTTTCTCTCTCTCTCTCTTTTGATTATCAATACGATGGTCTTTTGGTGATCCATATGATGTACCTCTTTTTGCGGTGTGTTTGTTGGGATCCGATGAACTTTGAGTTTATGATCAGATCTATATTTTTATCCATGAAAGTTATTTGAGTCTTATTTTATCTCTTATATGCATGATTTCTTATAGCCTCATATTCCTTCTCCGATATTTGAGTTTTGTTTGGCCAACTTGATCTATCTATCTTGTAGTGGGAAGAGGTGCTTTCTAGTGGGTTCCATCTTACGGTGCTTGATCCCAGTGACAAAAAGGGAACCGACATGTATGTATCGTTGCTACCAAGGATAAACTAATGGGTTCTATTTCCGCATAAATAGATCTTGTCTGCATCATGTCATCACTCTTATTGCATTACTCCATTTCTGCAGGAACTTAATACACTAGATGCATGCTGGATAGCGGTCGATGTGTGGAGTAATAGTAGTAGATGCACGCAGGAGTCGGTCTACTAATCTTGGACGTGATGCCTATATAATGATCATTTCATGGATATCTTCATGATTATTTGAAGTTCTATCAATTGCCCAACCGTAATTATTTTCCCTCCGCTTGCTATTTTATTGAGAGAAGCCACTAGTGAAATCTAAGGCCCCCGGGTCTCTTTCTCATATTATTTGCCTTTGCGATCTCTTTTCCTTTGCTTTTTATTTTTAGATATATTTAACCAAAAAGCCGAGAAATACCTTGCTGTAATTTATCTTATTTGGCGTCCGATCTATCAATATTTACAACTCTATCACGTCAGTTACCCGAAAGGGATTGACAACCCCTTTTACACGTCGGATTGCGAGTATTTGTTATTTATGTGCAGGTGTCGTTTACGTTGTGTTGCTTGGTTCTCCTACTGCTTCGATAACCTTGGTTTCATCATTGAGGGAAATACCTACCGCTGCTATACATCATCATCCCTTCCTCTTTGGGGAAACACCGACGTAGTTCTAGCAGACATCAAAAGGAATTTTTGGCGCCGTTGCCGGGGAGCACCTTCAACATATACCAGGTTCCTAATCACAAATCTCATCTCCTCGCAATTTACATTATTTGCCATTTACCTCTCGTTTTCATCTCCCCCACTTCACCAATATTTGCTGTTTTTATTCATCGTCTTTTTCGTTCGCCGTTTTTCTTGCCGGATCTATTTGAGTTCTTGTCATCATGGCTAGTCCTCCCCTCATCATTTGCACCCCGAGAACGAAGTTCTCAACTTTAAGCAAAGAGGCGGAGAAAGCCTAAAAGATGTGTGGTACTGGATTTGGAATGCTAATAATAGATATATTCACAAGCAATCCACTATTGTTCTTCTTAAAAAATATGTGGGAATTTCTACTTGGTATAGATTTGTTCTTGATACTATTACCGGAGGAAATTTCTTAAGTTGTCCTCCTTTTGATGCTTTGAATGCTATGGGAAGTTTAGTGGGATCCCCTCTTATTATCGTTAATGAAACAACTTTAACTCTTGAGAACGTTATGAAAAAATTAGATGCTATAGAAAAGGGGATGCTTACTAAAGAACATATCGAAAATTTAGATAAAAAGATGCATGATCTTGCTAATAAATTTGGATCTAAGGCGGGTGAAGTTTTTAAATTGCTAAAAGAAAAGGAACCCGTAGTCCATGAAAGAATAGAAGAAAGTCCTTCTCGGATTTATAAATAGGAAGAAATTCTTAGTAACTTGGGTACCGCCTTTTTTCCCTCAAAACTATTGGAAAACACCCGTAAAAGGTCGTAGGAATAAAGGGGCTTCTTCTAGTAACACCAAAGTGGATCTCAAAATGATTAGTATTCACCCCAATTTTATTGAAGTAATAGAAAGACCTCTTCTTTGATCTTATTCCTAGGAGTATCCTTGCCAAAGAATTATATGCTAAATCTTTAAAGAAATGTGTGATTAAGGAATTGGAAAACAATGATGACAAAACTTAGATCCTTGCTCTATGCCTAGCTAAGGGCGTAAAATGATAGCGCTTGTTGGGAGGCAACCCAACTTGTATCTTTTTGCTTTTTGATTTCCTTTCCGTTTTCAATAAAATACCATTTAATACCTCTGTTTAGATGTGTTTTGGGGGTCTGAATAAAGGTTTGTGCCAAGCAAAGCCTTAGGATCATGTTGGGTGTTAGTAGATTTGATCTTGTGGAAAAACAGAAAAGTTTGCACTCACGAGAAAGATTTTCATTTTTCCTACAATATAATTGGTGCGACAAACCCAAATTGCAAGTACCGTGCCTTGAACCTGGGTGGGTGGGAATGCATCAACTCCTTCCCACCACTAGGCTAAGCCTTAGTCTGCGACCAATTCTATTTTTATTGTGTTATGTGCTTGTTTTGATGATTTTATGGTTTTCTTTGATGAGTTTTTGCCATAGAAAAGTTGGAATACAGTAGATATAATACAATACAAAATATGAATTGGTTTTCTATAGTAATTATAGTATTGATTTGTTTTCTTATACTAACGGATCTCACGAAAGTTTTGTTGAGTTTTGTGTGATTGAAGTTTTCAAGTTTTGGGTTATCTTACGATGGATGATGGAATAAGGAGTAACAAGAGCCTAAGCTTGGGGATGCCCCGGCATCCCAAGCCATTATCCAAAGAGAAGCAAGCAACTAAGCTTGGGGATGCCCCCGAGTGGCATCCTCTCTTTCTTCTAACGACAATCGGTAGTTTACTCGAAACTATATTTTTATTCATCACATGATATGTGTTTTGCTTGGAGCGTCTTGTATGATATGAGTCTTCGCTTGTTTTATTTTGCCTTTTAAGTCATCAATCCTTGCTGTACACACCTATTAGAGAGAGACATAATTATGCCATAACTTGTTATAATAGCTCTCTTTGCTTCACTTAATTTTTTTGAACTATGGATCTGCTCTAGTGCTTCACTTATATCTTTTTGAGCACAGTGTGCTTTAGTATTTTTTAAGAAATGCTCTCTTACGTCACTTAGATTTATTTGAGAGTTAGTAAATTTTTTTAAGAAATTCTATCTTGCTTCACTTAAATTATTTGGAGAGAAAGAGAAAATTATGCTCATGATCTCCACTTATATTTGTTTGAGATTATCAAAAGCAACACATGAAAACTAGTTCCAAAGTGATAGATATCCAAGAAGGATATAATAAAAAAATTCATGAAGATCATTGGACAAAATAAACTTGATTCCTTGTAATAGTTTTGAGACATGATGATGTGATATGTGAGTCATGTTAATGACTAGTTATGCTTTAGTAAGAATATCAGTGTTAAAGTTTGTGATTCCCTATGCAGCACGAAAGTGAATAATCATGCAATGAAATTACATCCTACTTGTGGTGCATTATTCGGTGTTATTTATGCTCAATGCTCGCTTATGAGATTATTCGTTTCATGGTTTGTCGCTTCCCAGACTTTTGCTAGCCTTCATTTTGCACTAAGTATGATCACTACTTGTGCATCCAAAATCTTTTATCCCGGTTTTGCCACATGAGTCCACCATACCTACATATATGTGGTTTTCCTTTGCCATCCAAAGCAAATTTGTATGTGCCATCTCTAATTTTCAAAATAAATTTCCCTTTTGTGTGACGGTACCACTCGTGAGGCGGTGAGGGTTGGCCAATATTTTCCATGCTAAATGTGTTATTCTCATGTTAAGTGTTTATTCACTTTTCATTGCACGAGAGTAAGGCAAAGGTATTAGGGATGCCCAGTCCCGAAATGAAAAACAAATTTACTTTATATTGTCAAATAATAAATTCCTTGGGAAGTGTTGGTATGGAAGGCAACCGTGGATTCGGCTAGCCATGGCTTGTGAAAGTTCTGTGGAAAAGGAATAAACTTTATTTTATGTTTGGGAACCGCCTATGATATATCTAGCATGGAAAGTGTTGGGAACATTAAGTCGTTTTCACTGGTGGGAAAAGTATGCCTCCCAAAATAATTTTATCTCTCAATTTAAGCGTTGAGCTCTAGCACCTCTACAAATCCCTACTTCCCTCTGCGAAGGGCCTTTCTTTTACTTATGCAATTTTTATTTTTGAATTTGAGTCTCCATCTTCTCTTATAAAGCACCAACTAGGAAACACTATGATCGTACTTGAGCATTGGGTGTAACTAATATGCGAGTGTGTTTCATGAATGGATCAATGGTTGAGCATGATGGGCTAGGGATAACTTATTTTAGCATTGATATTTTGAAAAACATGATTGCTTGTTGATATGTTTGAGTATTTAAATCTCATGTCAAAACTAGACTATTGCTTTGAACCATATAAAAGTCCAAATGTCCATGCTATAAAAAAAGAATATGATATGACATGATAGGCAGCATTCCACATCAAAAATTCCATTTTTATCATTTAACTACTCGAGGACGAGGAGGAATTAAGCTTGGGGATGCTGATACGTCTCCAATGTATCCATAATTTTTTATTGTTCCATGTTGTATATTATCATTCTTGGATGTTTTACAATCATTTTATAGCCATTTTATATATATTTTGGTACTAACCTATTGACATAGTGCCAAGCGCCAGTTCTTGTTTTCTGCATGTTTTTTACATCGCATGAAATCAATATCAAACGGAATCCAAACACCGTGAAACTTTTTGGAGATTTTTTTGGGGTCAGAATACACCTATTGGGCCAAAGTTGCACCTGAGGGTGCCCCGAGGGGGGCACAACCAACCAAGGCACTCCAGGACCCCCTAGCGCGCACAGGTGGGTTGTGCCCACCTAGGTGGCCTCCCGCACCACCTCTTTCCTCTATAAATACTCAGATATTCCAGAAACCCTAGGGGAGTCGACGAAATTCTATTCCAGCCGCCGCAAAGTCCAGAACCACCAGATCCAATCTAGACACCATCACAAAGGGGTTCACCATCTCCATCAGTGCCTCTCCGATGATGCATGAGTAGCTACTTGTAGACCTATGGGTCCATAGTTAGTAGCTAGATGGCTTTCTCTCTCTCTCTTGATTATCAATACAATGATCTCTTGGAGATCCATATGATGTAACTCTTTTTGCGGTGTGTTTGTTGGGATCCGATGAACTTTGAGTTTATGATCGGATCTATCTTTTTATCCATGAAAGTTATTTGAGTCTTCTTTGATCTCTAATATGCATGATTTCTTATAGCCTCATATTTCTTCTCCGATATTTGGGTTTTGTTTGGCCAATTTGATCTATTTATCTTGCAATGGGAAGAGGTGCTTTGTAGTGGGTTCGCTCTTACGGTGCTTGATCCCAGTGATAGAAAGGGAACTGACACGTATGTATCGTTGCTAGTAAGTATAAAATGATGGGGGTGTATTTCTACATGTATATATCTTGTCTACATCATGTCATCGCTCTTATTGCATTACTCTGTTTCTCCATGAACTTAATACACTAGATGCATGTTGGATAGCAGTTGATGTGTGGAGTAATAGTAGTAGATGCAGGCAGGAGTCGGTCTACTAATCTTGGCGTGATGCCTATATAATGATCATTGCCCGGATATCGTCATGATTATTTGAAGTTCTATCAATTGCCCAACAGTAATTATTTTCCCACCCTTTTCTATTTTCTCGAGAGAAGCCACTAGTGAAATTTATGGCCCCGGGGTCTCTTTCTCGTATTATTCTTTGCGATCTATTTTTCCTTTGCTTTTTATTTTCAGATCTATTAAACCAAAACCCAAAAATACCTTGCTGCAATTTATCTTATTTGGTGTTCGATCTATCAATATTTACTACTCTATCACATCCGTTACCCAAAAGGGATTGACAACCCCTTTTACACGTCGGGTTGCGAGTATTTGTTATCTGTGTGCAGGTGTCGTTTACGTTGTGTTGCTTGGTTCTCCTACTGGTTCGATAACCCTGGTTTCATCACTGAGGGAAATACCTACCGCTGCTATACTTCATCATCCCTTCCTCTTTGGGGAAATACCGACGTAGTTCTAGCAGACATCAATGTCCAACCCCCAGACCGTAGACGGCCAGGATAGCGGGATGGTCTGGAGGCCCTGAGCGGGCTGGTGGATCTGCTTTGTGTGGAATTGGAAGGCGTCACAGGACCTTACTAGTTCGGTGGCATCGTTGAGCGCTGTGGGCTAGTAGAATCTGCTACGGAACGCCTTGCCCACGAGGGTGCGCGATGAGGAGTGATGCCCGTAGTCCCCGCCATGTATGTCGACCAACAGCTCACATCCCTACTCCCTGGAGATACATCGCAGAGAGACATTGTTTGGCCGTCTTCGGTAGAGCTCACCGTCGTGGATGCAGTACGTGGTGGCCTACTGGGACACACACTCTTCGTCTTCCTCCTTCTCCGGCAAGGTGCCTTGGAGCAGGTACGCCTTGAACTCCTCAGTCCAGCACCCCTCCTGAGGTTCAACTACGAGGAGTAGGCGGGCTCCTGAGGTCAGGCTGCAAGTCGGGGCGCCTGAGGTGGCTGCTGGGCGAAGCTCCTCCTGAGGCAATGCTGGCTTGGCAGCGGGAGGAGCTGCTGATGGCTTGAAAAGCCGTTCTTCAAAGACGCCAGGCTCTTGAGGTCGGCAGTGAGACACCCTCTTTGCGATGTCGTCCGCCTCCTTGTTCGTGTCGCGCGACACGTGTTGCAATTCCAATTCCAATTCCAATTCCAAGAACCCTTTCTTGATTTTACGTACGTTCTTGAGGTATGCCTCCATGTGCTCGTCCTTTGGTGTGTATGCCTTGTTGGAGAAGTTGACGAGGAGCTAGGAGTCGCCCTTGATGGTAAGGCGCCTCACCCCCAGAGCCGTTGCGACCTTGAGGCTAGCAATCAGGCCCTCGTATTCTACAATTTTGTTGGAGACCTTTTTGCCATGCTGTAAGCAGAGTTGCACGACATAGTAGAGTTTGTCCTTGGTGGGCGAGATGAGCTCGGCTCCAGCCCCCGTGCCCTGATGCGAGATGGTGCCGTCGAAATACATGACACAACTATCCGGTGCTTCATCTCCAGGGGCGATAGGGCGGTCCTCGCTCACTTCTTGGTCAGGGGCATTGGTCCATTCTGCCACGAAATCGGTGAGGGCCGCTCCTTCGATGATCCAGGTTGTGCTAAACTCCAACTCGAACGCCTGTAGCTCAATGTTCCATTCGGAGACCCTTCCCACTGCATTAGATCTCCGGAGGACCCTTTCCAAGGGGTAAGCTGAGACGACCTTGATTGGGTGACCTTGGAAGTAGTGGTGCAGCTTCCAAGAGGCGACGAGGAGCGCCAGCAGGAGCTTCTGCGGCATGGGGTAGCATGCCCGTGCGTCTCGCAGCACTATGCTGACGAAGTACATCGGGTGCTCGACGAGGGTGGAGGCATTGCTGGTGTTCTGCAGCTCCTGGGGCTGAGGATCCTGAGGAGCCTTGTCATCCGTTAATGAAGTTGTGGCCTCAGGAGCATCGCCCTTGGGAGCCTTGCTGTCTGGAGGATCGGCCAAGGCCCCAAAAGCGTCGTTGACTGGTGGGGTGGCCGAGGCCTCAGGAGCACCACCCTGAGTCTGCGGCGCCCCGGCCGGGCGTGAGGTGCTTTGTTTCTGCGGGCCCTTGGTCGGGTGCTCCTCCCGGACCACCACCCATGCCACGCTGGCAGAGTGAGGCGTGGCGGCCAGGTAGAGCACCAAAGGTTCACGAAGGCGCGGCGCTGCCATCACCGATGGGCTGGTGAGGTATCTCTTGAGGTCTTTGAAAGCTGCGTCAGCCTCTGGGGTCCACTCGAACGGGCCCTTTCTTTTCATCAGCTTGAAGAAGGGGAGGGTGCATTCCCCTAGCTTGGAGATGAAGCGCCTGAGCGACGTTACGCAGCATGCCAACTTCTGCATCTCCTTGAGGGTTTGCGGCAGACTCATTCTTTCTATGGCCTTGACCTTCTCCGGGTTAGCCTCCCTCTGTGCGACACCAGGAAACCTGCCCGATGGAATGTCAAACACAAATTTTTCTGGGTTGAGATGTAGGTCCACTTTGCGCAGGCTGGCGAACGTCTCCTCCAGGTCTTCAATGAGAGTTCTTGCTTCCCTAGATTTCACCACTATGTCATCGATGTATGCCTATGCGTTCCTCCTGAGCTGTTCTCCCAGGGCGATGTGCATCAGCCGTTGGAAAGTTGCTCCCGCATTGCGCATCCCGAAAGGCATACATGCACTACTACAGGATGCTGCTAACGCGACACTATGATTAGAGACCCTTTGACAAAACTATGTGCGATGCAATAATTGCAAACGGTGGTGTAAAAAACCGTCACAAAGGTGCAAAACGTTTGCGATGATGGATGCATCAAACACGATTCAGATTATGGTTGCATGTGTGATGCAGGGCATGCAGTTCAGTTCAATGAACTTTTTGCGATGAGGAAGAAGAACGGAAATGAGCAGCCAGATGAAGGCGTGTGCGATATACGACATATAGTTCACTCGGATTAACTATTTGTGATGGGGTGGAACAACAGAAGTAGGCAGCTAGATAAAGGTGTGTGTGATTGAGGGCATACACTTAAGAAGGATTAACTGTTTGTGATTAGGTAATAGAGGAGGAATGGTCAGCCAGGTCAAAGTGTATGTGATTTATCGCATACACATCACACGGATGAACTGTTGTGATTTTCCACAACAAACAGAAACAGTTAGACAAATCAACGTGTTTGCGCTAGAAGGGCACACATTCTAATTAAAAGAAGTGTGCGCGATGGTAATAAAGAGTGCGCACGGTTCTTGGAACAAGACGTGTGGTGACATTGCCTATTGCGGTGCACCCTATGGTGCTAACACCATGTATGCGGCCGAGAACTCGTGCCCACATTGTCCCCTCCGGGAATAGTGCCGCACTTAGAAATTATAGAACCGTAAATAAATTTTGAGCCTGCGTCCTGTCACATTCCAAATTACAAACCTGTTCACACTGATCAAAACCTAAACGGTTTACCACTTAGGAGTGTATTAGTACTCGGTTATAAATACTACTACTCAAAGATGACTGCTCATTCCTCCTCAACTCCTCCTCCACATAAACAAAAAAGTTATTCATCATCATTTCCTTGCGTCTGCCATGGCCGGCGTGAGTTCTGGGTCGAGAGAGGCAAGCATGGAAGCGGAAGCACGAGAGATGTCCCGCATCACCGCGAAAGCAACCAACATGTCCCGTTGTGCGGCCGTAGCAGCAGAGAGGTCCCGCCGCGCCGTTGATGCAACAGACTAGTTCAGCCACGCCGTGAAAGCAGCAGAGATGTCCCGCCGCGCCGCAAATGCAGCAGACATGTCCTCCCGTGTCGCGGTGGCCTGGGAAAATGTCTCGCAGGTAGGCGAGGACTCTTACAAGCGCATGAATGCGCTCGTCGATAGCAAGATGGATCATATTGATGGTTGGGCGAGGTTGCAGGACGACATGAAAGCCTCGCTTGAACAGGCTCTCGGCGTCATCTGGCAACTAAGGGAGGGCAATGCGAAGCTCTGGGACGAGCAAGATGAGATCACTGCCTTGTTGAAGAGCACCGGCGTTATCGTCAAGAAACTTATGGACGAGAAAGACATGCTCTGCATGGAGCGCCGAAGACTGCTAGAGGAATCCATGGATGCTCTCAAGGAGCGTGTTGAGGACAAGAAAGAGCTCGTCGCCGCTCGCTGCGGAGACTAGTTCCTTCTTCTTTTGCCCTTGTGTATTTCGGGCGTTGTCGCATGTGGATTTTTTTAATTATGTTCCTAAATATGTAAGACAATTATTATCCACTGTCATCGTCCTTATATTCATCATGCTTACTATAAGTCACAGTCGATGCTATATTGGTCCGTCGGATATTACATCAAGATCCATGCAAAACTTTCTTTTCAAATTGTCATTTCTCTATCCTAAATCTAAGTCCAGTGAGACATGGCCATGCCGTGAAACAGGGGCTCGGGCGCCATTAATGTAGACGTTGGGAGGGAGGTGCGCGGCGGATAGAAGTCAACGGGCTCTCCTCCCGATGAGCACGCGCAGGGGTGTGATCGCACGCCTCCCGTACTCAAATATCTACCCAGCACGTCACCTCCTAGCCAATCAAAAATGGACACGTGGCGACATGTAATTGGTAAGTAGAACGCCCACGGTTTCAGTAATAGTTGTGTTTCCAATTTGTAACGTGACAACACTTGTTTCAAAATGACTTTGTTGATTGTTAATGTGTGCTCCTTCGCAAATCGGACAGAAAAATTACCACAACATGTTGGTGCCATGTCATGACACCATGCCAAGTTTCATGATTTTCAGGCGTGTTTTGTATTTACAGGAGTTTAAAAACCAAGTTTGTCAATCTTTCTGTCCGAGCCACGACGTCCAGATATTTGAATTTCATTCTCATTTCTTGCATGAGACCTAGAAATTCACCCAAGGACACACGTGTAATTTTTCAACCAACTTTGGTGCACTGGAGCATGTGCTTGTAGTTCAAATTTGAATTATGCACATTAAATGCCCAGAAATTCAATTAATGTATAAAAAAGGCCAAACGAACCCGGAATAATTCCAAAATTTAGCACGATACTTCTATTTGGTCTAATCTGCCTGTGTAAAAAAATTTAAGGCGAGAGAAGGCAGTGTACGTATGTCGTTCCGCACACGGAGGTGACACGTTCCCTCTCGGAACCACGAGCCTTCTTGAGAGAAGCTCCGGTTTGCAAGAAGCTTTTACCAAAGCTTGTCCCAATTCGGCCAAAAAAATTACCGCAGCATGTTGGTGCCATGTCATGACACCATGCCAACTTTCATGATTTTCAGACGTGTTTTGGATTTACAGGAATTAAAAAACCAAGTTTCTCAATCTTTCCGGCCGAGCCACGACGCCTAGATGTTTAAATTTCATTCCCATTTCTTGCATGGGACCTAGAAATTCACCCAAGGACACACATGTGAATTTTCAACCAACTTTGGTGCATTGGAGCATGTGCTTGTAGTTCAAATTTGAATTATGCACATTAAATGATGATAAATTCAATTAATGCATACGAAAGTCCAAATGAACTTGGAATAATTCTAACTATTAACACGCACTCATATAGTTCTATGCCGCCTCTGTAAAACCAAGGGGGGGGGGCAACGTATATCGTGCCGAACACAAAGGTGACACGTCCCCCCTTGGGAAACACGAGTCTTCTCGAGAGAAGCTCCGCTTTGCAAGAAGCTTAGACCAAAAACTTGTCCAAATGCGGACGATTTTTTTACCACAGCATTTTGGTGCCATGAAATGATACCATGCCAAGTTTCATGATTTCCAGGCGAGTTTTGAATTTCCAGGAATTTAAAAACCAAGTTTCTCAATGTTCCCAACCGAGTCACGACACCTAGATGTTTGAATTTCATTCCATTTTTTGCATGGGACCTATAAATTCACCCAAAGACACACATGTGATTTTTCAACAAACTTTGGTGCATTTGAGCATGGGCTTGTAGTTCAAATTTGAATTATGCACATTAAATGCCGAGAAACTCAATTAATGCATAAAAATGTCAAATGAACCCAGACTAATTCTAAATGTAAACACAACACTCATGTAGTTGCATGTTCAATGTACATAAATGTTCTAGCAATTCAAACACCATCCTTTCCCTCCGTAACATCATTTTGTCTTTCAAAATATAATGAAAATCAGGTATACCACAAATAGTTTACTAGAAAGAATCGTGTGGGATGCGATATAAAACATCTTGGCGCACTCTCTTGTCTGGCTTACGCAGGAAGCTTCGCCGTCTACAGTCCACCGCCCACGCTTGAACCATACTTGCGTGCCAATTTCTCGCAGTACCGAGCGATTTTTTTTGCCGCCTAGGAAATATCCATCTCCCCGCCCCCTCCCTCCCACCAAAAGCCACATGTCCACTATTCCTCCTTGCTTTCCAAGTTCAAACCTTCACTGCTGCTTACTGGCAGCTCAGCCTCCTCGCCGGCGACCCTTCTTCTTGAAGCATCACCTCCTCGCCGGCTACCCTTCTTCTTGCAGTGCCACCTCCTCGCCGACGACCCTTCTTCTTGCAGTGCCGCCTCCTCCCCGGCCACCCTTCTTCTTGTTGCGCGACCTCCTCGCCGCCGATCCTTCTTCTTGCTGCGCGGCCTAGTCGATGTGGTCAGGTAATCCACACCCCACTCACACCATCCTTATCCTTTCCCGTCCCACATTCCTCGACCGATGGCGTGACACCTTCCGCCAAAATCGCCGTCCCCCTCCTGCAATTAAGTGCCGCCCACAACCATTTTGCACGCAGTATAACGTGGAGCTCAGTAGCATTTGGCAGCGGAGAAGCAAATCGCGGCTGCACGCGCGCACGAGGTTGCTATGGCTGCCATGCGTGCCGACCGCCAGATCTTGGAGGAGCACCTCGTCTTCGAGGCCACCGTCGACACCGCCATGAGGTTGTCTACTTTAAAATACAGTTTGTGTTGCTTTCTCGAGGCCACCGCCAGTGCCTTATAGTGATTTGTCCTCTGTAATGTTAATATGCAATCTGATGTTCAATTAACAGTTTGGTCCTCTGAAATGCAATGTTCAGTTAACACTTTGGTCCTCTGAAATGCAATGTAATGTTAACAGTTTGGTCCAACAATTGCTACATTTCGTAGTACTGTTGTCAACCATTCTTTGTTTTGTTAACTTTCTTATCTTCTAGTACATGTTTCTATTTTGCAATGTCATGCTCAGTTAACTATTTTGGTTCATTTGGTCTGGTGTCCATTTAACTATTTGGTTCAGTTCTGCAATTTGATTTTCATTTGTTGTGGGTACAATTTTGTATTGTTATGCATGTGAAATAAATTGAATTTGGATGTACTCAATACATATTCTACTGATAGTATGGCAACTCTCAGTTAACCTGATCAAGATCTTCCTTATGTGTGTTGCAGGGAAACAATGGGAGACAGTGCGGTTTACCATCGAGGTTTGTTCAAGCATGGTCCTTTGGCTAATATAATATTATTGTGCAGTTGTAGGAATCATTCTACTATTTAGGTTTCTTACAATTTGGTCTTGCACATGTAGGTCCTACTGTCAAAGGCTTAGACCCACTGTTCGAGCCATTTTGCATATGGGAAATTGAGATGTCCATGAATATCAGTCAAGTCAAGAAACTCAGAAAGAATGTTAGGATGAAGAAACTTGCGACGAATAATAGCAAGATCTTTGTTTGCACATTGAAGAAGACATCAATCAACTATAGGATGGTACTAACTCTTTTACCTTGTTTTTACCCCTTGCGCAATTTCAAAATTTACAAATATCAATTTATGCATATATTTGTTTTTAGTACTTTTCAAAGCAGTTCACTGATGATTACCTCTCAAACCACTTGCATGGTCAAGAGGTGAGGAAGGTATTCATTCAAGACCCACGGTACAATATTGAAGTCTTGCTGAAGAGGACGAAGGTTGGCCGGGCAATTATCCATAGCCACTGGCCGAAAGTTGCAAGGACATTCAACATCACTGAAGGATCAATGTTTGCCTTCCGCTTCTGCAGTTTCCCAGATGAGATTCATCTGTCTATTTACCATGTATGATGCTACTTTCCAAAGGTTGTTGATGTTGTATGTGAAACTTGGTGTTGTTGTGTAATGGCGTAAATGAGTGCCAACGCTATCTGATGTAACTCGATTATGAAGTTGCTATTATAAGGATATGAAATAGCTGGTGTGTTTTATAAGAAATATCAATTTTATTAGTACATGGATTATCAATAATAGGCTAATTACCCTGCTTATTGGGGTTTTCTATTGCACACGGTTACTCAGACAGCACCGTGGGCGATGAACTGAAACAACCCGCACGGTTTCTAGAAAGTAGGCGTGTTCGATCAACTAACAATCACACACGGCTTCAGATAGAGAACTGCTTGCGTTAGGCCACCTTGCCCAAACGTCTCCACAAAAAAACAGTGTGTGATATACATACGAATGTAAATGTTTTTCTGGGATTCACCGTGTGGGATGTACATACGAATGGAAACAATTGGGTTTCGATGCCCCGCCAGATCACACACGAGCTCAATTTTCCCTAGCCTGTGTGCCAGGAGGGCCTATCCCCGACAGTTTCTGGGTTGTGTGGGAGGGACCCCCCTATCGCCCACCCTCACTTGGCGACGGTTCAAAATGCCGTCCCGGAAAGGGGTTAAAAACCGTTTGTATAGAACGTCGCGGCACCACTGAGGTATAGCAGTACACCCCACACGGGGTTAGGAAGGTTGTCTTCTCAACAATGTTGAGGATATCGCTTATCGTTACTGTCTCGGTCAGCTAAGGATTAGAGATTAATGGGAAATCGGTCGGTTAATCGATTTTATCAGTCGACTATAAATCGGATAATTTGTTTCAAAACTCGGGTTCTCAACACTAAAATACGCTATATTCAACACCAAAACAATATTTGACAGAAGTGTTACCTTGATTTCTAGCCTTTGAATCCTCGTATAATGGCAAACAAAATAGGACAATAGTACAAATTCCGTAACAAGGTCCACAAAACATAAATAAACATAGTTTTTGCAAACATAGTGTTATGAGTAGGTCCGATTTATCGATAGATTCCCGATAAATCACTTATCAGAACGATAAATCAGTCCAAAAGATAAACGGCAAAGATACGGCAGAATCTTATTGGCCACCCCCGATTAGCGATAAATCAGAAGATTAATCGGTGAATCGGAAGATTTCTTGAACAATGCTTCTCAACATCTTGTACCGACATCTTGATTTGATGATAGCCGGAGAAGGCATCCAGGAAGCACAGCAGATCGCACTCGATGGTAGAGTTAACGATCTGGTCGATGCGCGGGAGAGGGAAAGGGTCCCGAGGGCAGGCCATGTTGAGGTTGGTGAAGTCGACACACATACGCTCTTTCCCACCCTTCTTGGGGACAATGACTGGGTTCGCGAGCCAGTCCGGGTGCCATACTTCTCGAATGACGCCGGCTTCCAGTAGCTTACGAGTTTCCTAAGTGATGAATGACAGCTTCTCGAGAGCTTGCCGTCGTGCCATCTGCTTTACTGGGTGCGCATTTTGGCACACCATCAAGTGATGCTCGATTACTCCTCGCGGAACTCCAACCAGATCCGCTGCTTCCCACGCGAACATCTCCTCGTTTGTGCACAGGAAGCTGACCAACACCTCTTCTTGGTCTGGGGGAGGCCGGCACCTATGGTGAAGGTGTAGCCCAATCCTCCGTCTTTGTCCATGATACGTCCAAAACGTATCTATAATTTCTGCTTGCTCCATGCCTCTTTTGGGTGATATTGTTATGCTATTTATACACTTCTATACACTTTTGATCATATTTGGACTAACCTATTAACTCAGTGCACCCCAGTGCCAGTTTTTGTTTTCTGCTGTTTTTGTATTTCAGGTTTTCCCATTACGAGAACTGCCAGAAAAATCCCGGAAAAATTATATAAAAAATCAGCGTTCCAGAAGCTTCCCGGCACCCGAAGTACAGCTGGAGGGGGGCCACCAGGGCTCCAGGCGCCCTGGTGGCGCGGCCCCCCTCCTGGCCGCGCCGGGGGGGGGCCTGGGCCCCCCAGGCCTCCGCTGATGCCCCCCTTTGGCATATATTTATATCGTGTCCCGAAACCCTCGAGATGGGAACCCTTTTTCGCGATCTCATCTATGTTCCGCCGCCGCCGCCGCTTCCAAGATCGGGAGCACCAGGAGAACTCTTCCCGGCACCCTGCCGGAGGGGAGGATCACCACAGGGAGCTTCTCCACCACCATGGACGCCTCCCGGATGAGTTGTGAGTAGTCTCCCTTGAACCATGGGTCCATGACCAGTAGCTATGTGATGTTCTCCTCCCGTTCTTGTGCTTCACTAATTAGTCCTCGTGAGCTGACCTACATGATCGAGGCACATATGTAATCCTTATGCTGTTGCTATGATGAGTTTGCTGGGATCCGATGGATTGTGAGATTATGTTCAGATTGTGTTTGAGTAATATATTTGATCTACCTCTTTTATATTTATGTTCGTAAGTAATTCTTGCATGTTCTCCGTTGTTATTTATTGCTTTGGCCAAGTAGTAGGTAGTGACTCCAAGAGGGAACGTTATGCTTGATTGTGGGTTCATGCCCCTCGATGACTAGCTTGAGTGACAGAAACATGAGTCTAGGGGATGTGCTGTTGCCACAAGGGGGAAACAACGGTGCTTGTGCCCGCGGGTGCAAGGATTGTTTACTTTACGCAAAGTTCTTTTAATGCAATTGTCTATTGCTTTGAGTTTACACTATGGGTGGGACTCGCAACTTAATACCAGCGAGATGTTCTGGATAGATATCTCAAGGTGGATGATTAGTAGTAGATGCAGATGGATTTCGGTCTACTTGCCTTGGTGTACCGCCCATGCTTTGAACCTCTACCTTTCTTGCAACATAGTTAGCATTGGTTTGCGCACATAATTCTGTCAATTGCCCAGCTGTAATTCGTTTACCTCACATAGCTATTTTATCGTCTTTTGGGAGAGAGACATCACTAGTAAACATCATGGGACCCCGGTCCATATTACCATCATTGATCACATCTGCTATTTACTTTCCGCTTTTACTTACTATTTGCAGCATTACCTATCACTATTATCACTTCTGTTTGATCCTTTGTAAAGGACAAGGTCGGAGGGATTGACAACCTCTCTGTACTCGTTGGGAGCAAAGTTATTTGTATCTGTGTGCAGGTCCACGTTGATTGCTAATATCTGGCGCCGTTAGCAGTTGACACCTTCTTGTTGAAACTGGGAGTCTCAGGGGAAATCGATCCTTGGTATCTTTGCCAAGGGAAAACTTCCACTACACTGCATCTCAAACCTTCCACTTGAGGTAACCAACGAGGGGCGAGAAGCCATCAAGCAAAGTTTTCTGGCGTCGTTGCCGGGGACTCCACTCTTCAAGATAGGGGAGTTGCACGCTATCTTTTATCTTTGCTTTTTAGTCTTGTTAGTTTACCTTTCAGTTTTCTTTATGTCTTTTCACTAGATTTGCTTAATGGAAAACAACAAAAATATGAGAGAGCTTTATAAGCTCTACCTTGCTTTGGGACATGATGTGTTTGAAGAGGAAATTAAAAAACCTATGGAACTTTATTATTTGCATAACAATCATGATGGTGGTGGTGTTATTAGTATGCTTTCTTTGTATATCAATATTGCTAATGACATGGAAAGCTCTAAGCTTGGGGATGACACGTTTGATGAACATGATATTTTTAGTCCCCCAATTTTTGAAGAGAAAATTTATTATGATCATGATATGCCTCCTAAATATGATGATTACCATGATGGTTATGATTGCTTTACTCTCACTATTCCTAATAAGAAAGATTTTGCTTATATGAAGAGTAATGATACTTTTATGCTTTTGGATCATGGAAATAATGCCTTATGTGATAGTTATATTGTTGAGTTCATCCATGATGCCACTGAAATTTATAATGAGAGAGGGATACATGGTTCTAAATATCTTAATAATAAGAAGTTTCCCCTCTATATTGTGAAAGTTTTGAAGTTATGCTTGTTTTGCCTTCCTATGCTAGTTGCTTTGTGCTTCAATGAATTATTCTATTGCAATATTTCTATGCATAGGAAGCATGTTAGGCTTAAATGTGTTTGGTATTTGCTTCTTGATGCTCTCTTTTGTTCTTCAACTCTTATTCCTACGAGAGCATCATTAAAGTCTTAAGCCTATCTTTATGGCTATAAAGAAATAGCTCTAGGGAGACAACCCTTGTTATCTTTGCTTTCAGTTTGATTTTTCAGCTTTTAGTGGTCTTGATGTTTGTTACTACTGTAGCAACATCATTGTATCTTTTCTTTTCAGCTTTGTGCCAAGTGTAGCCTCTGGTTGCAAGAAAGTTCAAAAGTTGTGACGTGCTGTCCAGGAAACAGATTATGTCCTTGGATAGAAAAATTCGTATAAAATCACCAGATCATCTTTTTGGTCTGAATTTTTTCGACAGCGTGCTCTATACAATTTTATTTCGTGCGTCTGTTTTGAGTTTTTTTATTAGAGTTGCAGAAGTGCCCCGAAAAAATCATTTACTACCTGCTGTTATGTTTTTCACAGATTCTGTCCTGTTTTGCCTTTCCTTCATTTTGCAAACCTTGAGCTTGCTTTTTCTTTGCAAAAACCTTTTGGCAATCTTGAGAAACAGTAGACCTTCAAGAAAATCCTTATTTCCAGCAAGGAACAATTATTTTATTAAGGGTACTAACCTCGCTAATCAGATTATGATGAGTTATGTATGAAGGGAGTTTTCAAGTGTGCGAGGGAAGATGATAAAAAGATTCAGGAGTGTCAAACGCTCAAGCTTGGGGATGCCCCCATGCACCCCCAAGAAATATTCAAGGAGACTCAAGCGTCTAAGCTTGGGGATGCCCCCGTGCATCCCCTTCTCCATCAACATTATCAGTTCGTCTTTCGTTCCACTATATTTTTATCACTTCATGTGTTATGTGCTATGCTTGGAGCGTCTTGCTTTTAGTTTTCCTTTTTAGTTTTCTTTAGCTTTTCATAACGAGTCGGAACTCAGCTTTCTTTATGTGGGAGAGAAACACGCTCCACTTCTACCTAGAACATAACATAGAATTTTCATGTCTATCTTTGTTGTGTGTGTTCTTTGTCTTTCAATAGCTACTATCATGTTTAGCTTTTAGTTTTCATGCTTATCTTTTTAAAGAGCTTTTGTTTAGTTGGTTGCTTGAACTCTCTTTAGTTATCATTCTTATCTTATTAAGAGAGTTTGCTTCTGTTGCATTGGTTGATATGTCTATGATAAAGATGCTACGTGCATAATGGTGCTTAGTAGTTCATGTTTTCTTATGGTTAGTCTCAAATAGCTGGGGGGTTTCCAATGTGCTATTGGAGTAGCAACATGATTTGTTTGCCTATGATGTGGTATGGTTTAGTAATATCTTCCTTCAAGAATTTATTTTGATTGACTTGGCGTATGCTCACGCATATTTAAGACTGTAAAGAAAGTCTGTCAAGCCTTGATGATCTTTTATTTCTGAGTAGCGATATAACTTCCATGCCTGATTCAATGTTGCTTTGTCGCTCTGCATGATTATGACCATCATTGCTCTCTTAGTTGGTCGCTCCCAGTCTTTTGCTAACCTCCACCTGTACTAAGCGGACTGACTGCTTGTGCATCCATATTCTTTTAAACCAGTTATGCCATATGAGTCCACCATACCTTCCTACATGGTATTTACCTGCCATTCCTAACGAAGACTTTCATGTACCATCTCGAAATTATTCAAAAAAAATGCATTTCTATTTTGTGCCTCTGTTTTAAGTTCATGAGGAAGTAGTAGTTAATTCATGATCTTTTTAAGTTGGACAAGCTTCATCCCGGGATTGCATGTATAATGTGCAAACCCATAATACGAGAAGGAACTGGCATTGAGTGCGCCCGGCTCAAAATTAATATAACAAACAAACCCTCCTTCACGCTTTGTTCATGAGAAATCAGAAAACTTTGGCAGTGATAAACAAAGGAGATTAAGAGGATGTGATCGTCCTCATTCGGGAGCCGTTCCTCGAAACTTGTCCATCTCAAGAAGTGATTGAGTTGTCTGCTAGCATTCGTTGACGAAACATGCATATCCAAAAATAAAATAATTATTACCTCTATTTTTAAAACCAAGAGCTCTGGTACATGTATTGTCTTTGTTTCCGACTACGGGTTTTCAACCTTGCCAACAAAAGCCACGGTTCGAGAGTCTCCACCTTCTTTTAAAACACCAACTACTGAGAGCATGATTGTCATTCTGAGTGTAATGTGCATTGTCCCAAAGTAGCATTGTCTTTTGCATGATTATGATATCGTTTATTTTGAAATCATTGTATCTAGTCATCACTTAAACCTTGGAGGTGCCCCTGCATTTATGTTTTGCTTCACTAAAGGGGGCAAGCGAGATATCACTTTATCATATTTGCACACCATGCTCATTACAAATCTATTTGATGTTTCAGTATCATGTTGTAAAACTTTCAGTTCTTTGTGATTTTCTCATGAGGCAACTTAATTACTACAGATTCATTGTCTCAGTAAGATTTTGTCATGTGACTATGAAAAGTCCTATATGGTTAATAGCATGTCACCACAGAAATTATTCTTGTTATCATTTACCTACTTGAGGACGAGCAGGAATTAAGCTTAGGGATGTTGATACGTCCAAAACGTATCTATAATTTCTGCTTGCTCCATGCCTCTTTTGGGTGATATTGCTATGCTATTTATACACTTCCATACACTTTTGATCATATTTGGACTAACCTATTAACTCAGTGCACCCCAGTGCCAGTTTCTGTTTTCTGCTGTTTTTGTATTTCAGGTTTTCCCATTACGAGAACTGCCAGAAAAATCCCGGAAAATTATATAAAAAATCAGCGTTCCAGAAGCTTCCTAGCACCCGAAGTACAGCCGGAGGGGGCCACCAGGGCTCCAGGCGCCCTGGTGGCGCGGCCCCCCTCCTGGCCGCGCCGAGGGGGCGCCTGGGCCCCCCAGGCCTCTGCTGATGCCCCCCTTTGGCATATATTTATATCGTGTCCCGAAACCCTCGAGACGAGAACCCTTTTTCGCGATCTCATCTCTGTTCCGCCGCCGCCGCCGCTTCCAAGATCGGGAGCACCAGGAGAACTCTTCCGGGCACCCTGCCGGAGGGGAGGATCACCACCGGGAGCTTCTCCACCACCATGGACGCCTCCCGGATGAGTTGTGAGTAGTCTCCCTTGGACCATGGGTCCATGACCAGTAGCTATGTGATGTTCTCCTCCCGTTCTTGTGCTTCACTAATTAGTCCTCGTGAGCTGCCCTACATGATCGAGGCACATATGTAATCCTTATGCTGTTGCTATGATGAGTTTGCTGGGATCCGATGGATTGTGAGATTATGTTCAGATTGTGTTTGAGTAATATATTTGATCTACCTCTTTTATATTTATGTTCGTAAGTAATTCTTGCATGTTCTCCGTTTTTATTTATTGCTTTGGCCAAGTAGTAGGTAGTGACTCCAAGAGGGAACGTTATGCTTGATTGTGGGTTCATGCCCCTCGATGACTAGCTTGAGTGACAGAAACATGAGTCTAGGGGATGTGATGTTGCCACAAGGGGGAAAACAACGGTGCTTGTGCCCACGGGTGCAAGGATTGTTTACTTTACGCAAAGTTCTTTTAATGCAGTTGTCTGTTGCTTTGAGTTTACACTATGGGTGGGACTCACAACTTAATACCAGCGAGATGTTCTGGATAGATATCTTAAGGTGAATGATTAGTAGTAGATGCAGATGGATTTCGGTCTACTTGCCTTGGCGTACCGCCCATGCTTTGAACCTCTACCTTTCTTGCAACATAGTTAGCATTGGTTTGCGCACATAATTCTATCAATTGCCCAGCTGTAATTCGTTTACCTCACATAGCTGTTTTATCGTCTTTTGGGAGAGAGACATCACTAGTGAACATCATGGGACCCCGGTCCATATTACCATCAATGATCACATCCGCTATTTACTTTCCGCTTTTACTTACTATTTGCAGCATTACCTATCACTATTATCACTTGCGTTTGATCCTTTGTAAACGACAAGGTCGGAGGGATTGACAACCTCTCTGTACTCGTTGGGAGCAAAGTTATTTGTATCTGTGTGCAGGTCCACGTTGATTGCTAATATCTGGCGCCGTTAGCAGTTGACACCTTCTTGTTGAAACTGGGAGTCTCAGGGGAAATCGATCCTTGGTATCTTTGCCAAGGGAAAACTTCCGCTACACTGCATCTCAAACCTTCCACTTGGGGTAACCAGCGAGGGGCGAGAAGCCATCAGTCCACCGACACCTGCTTTGTTTCTGCCCGATCTTGAGAGAACAATTGCTTCTTCTTCTTTGGTGCAGCCCCCGGGGCCTCTGGGGCTCCTTCCTCGCCCGGCTGCACAGCTGCCATGGATCTGAAAGCGGGTTTGAGGGCCAAGAGCGTGTCCTTGGTGTCACCCACCACGGTGAGGATGCCTCTGCTTCCCGGTATCTTCATGAGGTTGTAGGCAGGATGAGTCGCCGCCATGAACTTGGCCAATGCCGGGTAGCCGAGGATGGCGTTGTACGGAAGGCTGATGCGGGCGATGTTGAATTCGATGAGCCCAGTGCGGTAGTTGTCGCACGTGCCGAAGGTGATCGGGAGGCGGATCTTCCCTAGGGGGCAGGTGGAGCCATCAATGACCCCAGAGAAGGGCTTGGTGGGGCGGAGCCGGCCGTAGGGCACATGGAGGAGGCCGAACGCCTCTACAGAAAGGACGTTCAGGCTGGCGCCACCGTCGATGAGGGTCCTGGTGACCGCCATGTTGCATATGGTGGGGTGCAGAGCATAGGGAGCGCGCCCACGCCGACCGTGGTCTCGGGGTGATCCCTTGAATCGAAGGTGAGGTTGGCCTCAGGGGCCGCCCATCCTGGGGGCCACTGCGTGACTCCCGCCTATCGGATGAATTGCTTGATGTGGCGGTCTGATGCTGGCGTCCGTGAACCGCTGAGGAGTGCCGCGACCGCGTTGGGTGCCGGCGCCGCGAAGCGCGTGACAAGCAAGCCGCACAACTCTTCCCAGGAGGCCACCGAGGACTCCGACAAGCTAAGAAACCAGGAGCACGGCTCTCCTACGGGGACCATGGGGAGCCAATTTTCCATCACCTTATCGTCGCCGCCAGCTGCCCAGACAGCCTCTATATAGGCCTGGAGGAATCCCATGAGGTTTTCAGCGATGTTGTACCGCGGTTGCAGCGCCGGCCTGAACATTGGCGTCCACTGCACCTGTCGCAGAGCAGAGGAGAGAGCCCGGGGTCCCGCGCCACCCCTAAGCACGGCCTATGGCTCAGCGTGTGGTGAGGCGCCTGCCATGGATGGAAGCAGGGTGGCGAGGATGGACCGCGACGATGGGGAAGGCAGTTCCTCAACATGCACCCCTACCTAGCGCGCCAAATGTCCGATTCGGGGCTTCGCAGACCCTTGATAGATTCGAGCACTTGGGTGTGTACGAAGAACTCAACTTCCCCTGTCTGCCTACTTGTCGATCTCACGGCCTAGCTCGATAAACAGGAAGAAAATGAGGCAAGGAAGTTTACCCAGGTTCGCGACACCTCGCGATGTAATACCGTACTCCTTCTTTGTGGTGGATTGCCTCGAGGTGGGCTGAGGATGAACTAGTACAGTGGCGGAACAACCTCATGAGGTGTGTTCTTGCTTGTGTGGTGGTGAGGGTGGTCTGAATGTTCTGGCCCCTGCTATGGTGGTGGATAGGCTATATTTATAGTGGCATCGGTCCTCTTCCCCCAAAATGGAGGCGGGATGGGATCCCACAACGGCCAAATTAGAAGGGAGACAACTAGTACATCTTATCCTGACGAAAGGTGGTCTTAGTCTGCAAAGCTTCTAGTCATGACTCCATGGTGGGCTCGATGATGACATTCGTCCTATCATCCTAGCGGTCTTGGTCTTGTTGCATGGAAATGGAAACCTTTGGCGGATCCCTCAGGACTCCATGCATACGCTTGCTTCTTTAGCACCAAAGAGGAAACCTGCTGCACTGATCCCACTAGCGCCCGCCTAGCCTCGGTCATCATGGCTTGCGTCATCAGAACCTCACGAGGTGGGGGCTTGCATGGAGATCTCCGCTCCTCAAGAGCCAGCCTAGAGAGGGTGTTCCTTCCGAAGGCCTTGGCGTCGTCCGCCTCGTGAGGCTTGGCCCCTCGCGAGGGTCTTGTTTGTTGATGCTAAAGATGGGCCATACCAGGCTGGTGAAGGAGCCACGCCATGGGCCGCAGGCAGACAAGTATGGGTACCCTGCTTCCCAGAAGGAGATGGCCGTCCGACTTGCGCTCTGCCATTCTCGGGAGGAGACGAGTGCATGACAGTGCTCGTATTCCTTTCGTCAGGAATCCATTGCATCCGCCTAAATGGCAAATGGATATGGCGCTAGGGCAGCTGTAGCAGCCTCGCCGGAGGCGGTGCTTTCCGTATGGTGTTCGAACGCGATGGTGGACGCGCAATCCCTTCATTGGTGCGCGGAGCATCGGGACGCACTACGGGCCTCGTTCGGCGAGAACAAGACACGTCGTGCCTGTCGTGCTAGGCACCGGGAGCGGGAGGCGGCGGCAACTCTTGCGGCGATGGACATCGGCGAGGCGGAGTCGCATTTTTCGGTGCCTCGTATGCCACATGGGTCCGGGCGCCGCAATCGCATCTTGGTGGACATCGTCGGCTCATCCCAGGATGGATCCATCATTGATCTAATGTCCACAGGCCCGTTTGGGTTACAGGCTCCGACGAGGAAGAGTAGGGCACGAGAGACGGTGGAGCCTTGAGTCCCGTAAATAGGCTCGTGTCCCATGCCCTACCCAGCCTTGCCAACGACCAGACCAACACTCTCGGGAGCGCAGCCGACTGCCAGACATGGCCACGATAGAACTAGGCGAGCTACGGTTAGAGCATCTACAACCGGGCGCCCCAAACCCGCCTCATGCGCCCGGGCCGGTCGCCCGGTCGCTGTCCAGTCACATTTTTTACCCAAACGAGCCACTTAAACGGGCCTAAAACGTTTGGGCTGACCGGCACCCCCCATATCTAGCCCAAATATGGGGCGGATATGGGGGCGCCCGGGTGCGCCCGAGCACACATGCCACGTTAAACCCGACAATCTGACCCCACCAAAATTGCACTAAATCCATCAAACTCTTGTTCCTCCTCCTCCCGCCGCCCTCCAATTCCCTCGCCCGGACCCTCGCCGTCCTCCACTGTTGCTCCCAATGTGCACCACTGGTTCTGATCCACCACCAGAGATGTCGTCCAGCCCGACCTACACCACCGCGATGGAGACGCAGTCCGCCTCGTCCTTCGGCGTAGTCAGCTCGTCGGCTGCGACTTGCAAGGCGGAGAACATCGCCCGGAAGTTGCGGCGACACCGACAGCAAGAAAGGGAGGTGGCGGCGGTGCAGGGAGGTTCAGACATGGTGAATCAGCTGTCTCCGCCACGCCCGAATCCCAGCACCTCTTCCCTCCAAGCGTCGATGAGGTTTACGTTGTTCGACCCCATTGAGACAAAGGATGATGCGACCGTCGGGTGGGTCATTCTGGTGTGCGTTTTGCCCATGCAGATGCCGGTGGTCGCATTTTCCGGCGCCTCGTATGCCACATGAGCACGGGCACCGGCAGTGCCCGGGCTGCCATCAACATGTTCGACGGAATGACCAAACAAGACTCGGTGCGTTTTCCTTGCACCTGTCCGATCATATTTTAGCATAGAGCACTAGTTCATTCCGCACATGATGAATGCTTGCAAACTACAATCATGTAGGAGGAGATCTTCTCCAACATGATCAATGCCAATGAATATCCGACCGGAATGGAGTATGAATTGGAGGCCACCACCGCATTTTAAGTTGTGACAACATCCCATCCCAATCTGGGGAAGAAGAGGCAGAAGATGAAGACGTCAAAGGCAAGAGGTCCAGCATTCTCAAGATTTGAGGACATTTTGTTGGTGAAAGCTTGGTTCGCCAGAACAATGGATCCAATATGCAACACTAAGCAAAAGGGGAACACCTATTTGACGAAGATTTGGAAGTAGTATCATGAGGAAAAGGAGTATGTGCACCCGCACCCTATCGTGTCCACCCGCAATGATGTGGACCAGATCATGACCAAGGCATCAAAGAGTGAGGTTCATGCTAGCACAAATCCCGAACCATTAGAGAAGCCAAAGGAAGACATGGGCAAAACCATTATCTTAGTTGGGAAGCTTCCGGTGCTTATTTTGGG
Organism: Secale cereale; assembly: GCA_902687465.1. Classification (NCBI taxonomy): domain Eukaryota; kingdom Viridiplantae; phylum Streptophyta; class Magnoliopsida; order Poales; family Poaceae; genus Secale; species Secale cereale. The sequence goes on along the minus strand of LR738709.1, from coordinate 538,630,610 downwards.
AGAAATGACACATCATATTTTCAGCTGCAACTTCCCACCTAAACCCAATTAATTCTTGAAGGCTCTAACACATTATAGAGGTTGAAAAAATGGTCTTTGAAGTCAGGTTTCATTCAAAAAACGGTGCATCATTAGAGATCTTGAGTCATAAGTTGTGCAAGTTTACATGCAAGCTGTCCAGGAATTTATTACACGCGAGGCTCAATAAGTTAGCTCTTGCTACAGCTTGGGGCTCATGAATTTACCCTTCATTTTGGGTTGTTTTCACACCTAACTAGTGGGTGCTTCTGGTATAAATACTCCCCAGCTGTTCCATGTGAAGGGGGTCGAGATTTCTGAGTTTATGTTTGTAGACAGCCGGTGAGGTTGTGATGTGTTGTGAGCACTACTACCGTTGAGTATTAGCTCGTGTGTGTCGATTGGATGGCCTGTCATCAGTTCATATAGGATCTTTGCGGTTCCCCCTTGTGATTCTTCATACGTTCACAAGTTTCATGGTTTGGGTTGCATCTTTGTAAACCAAGCTAGTTATTCGTTGCAATTTGTCTAAGAGTGTTTCCTCTTGTTCTTGCCTCTCGAGTGAAGCACAGTTTATCGAAACAAGTTTTGAGTGAGTTTATTGATGGTCCTTGTGAGTTCTTTGGCACCGTGAAAGATCGTTTCCGAGGCGTCCCGTATCATCTTGAGATCATTTCCGAGGCGTCCCGTATCACGCAATGTGGCATCTCTCTAACATCGTTGGGGGATCATTCAAGGGGAAGTGAACAAGTACGTCGGCTACTACTCAGAAGTGACCAAATGCCCTAAAAGTGGGATGGGAGTCGCAACTCTCGTAAGCTCGGTTGCCTCATCTTGTTATCCATTTGTGTAAGCTTTTTGCTTTTGCATTCTTGTGCTCATACATATGTTGTTTGCTAGACGGTGGTGGTGGCGACTTTGTATCACGAGGTGGAGAAGAAGCCATTTGATTTTAGTCATTGTTGGGTCCATTTGAATGGCAAGCCGAAGTGGAATCAACTTGTCGCCGAGCTCATGTCCGGCAAGAAGAGGAATGATGGCTCAAGCTTGAACCAATCAATTGGGTTGGACGATGAAGACGACGAAATTGTCCCGGCGAATGGAAAAGCCACTGTGCTGAAGGATAACCGCCAAGTCATGGGAAACAAGTCGGAGAAGGCCCGTGCCGCTCGTGATGCCGCGGCTACCAAAATGTCGTCCACGTGGACATGCATTTTTCGGTGAGGGAGAATAAGAAAGAGGAGAGGTACAAGCTCATGTTGGATGCGCAAAAGGAAAGGATGGAGTGGGACCGAAAGAGGGCGAAGAAGAAGCTCGAAATTGAAAGGGCGAAGATCGAGTTAGGGAAGCAACAAGTGGCGATCAAATGGGAACTTGAGAAGGCCAAGACATTTGACAACATAGAGCTTGAGGAGGAGAGGTTGCAACTCGCACGAGACGCGGAAGATGCGATGATCATGTTGGCGGATGAGACCCACTTGGATGAGCATGTGAAGAAGTGGCTTGCAGACAAGAAGATGGAGATCAACGATCGTAGGAAGTACGAGGCGGCGAGGGCAACTGCGCCCCAGATGTAGGTGGATGAGGCAGCCCGGATGCAGGTGGAGCAGGCAGCCTGGATGCAGGCTGATGCAGAGCATACCAAGGTCATCCCCATGGACCTACCATCGTCTCACCAAGTGCCAAGCGGACCCATGACACGTGCTCGTGCAAGAGCTCTTGAAACCTAGGTGACATCTCTCCTCTCTCAACTTCCTCTCGAATCACATGAGACATGGCTACTACCCTCATCGGAAACTCTCTGCATACTTAGGTACATAGAAGACAGACATGGAGAAGCTAAGGAGCAAGAAGGTTCAGAAGAGGAAGAAGAGTGCAACGACGGAGAAGGAAACGGGCAACACAACACTTGCCCGGATGATCCGGACGACCATCCGGACGATCCGGACCCCGCCCCGGATGATCGGGTAATGTGCCTCAAGGCACCCGAAGCCTCCCCGCTGAAGCCGGATCATCCGGGCCCCGGCCCGGATCATCCGGACGCGCCCGGATGTCCGGACTAGGTCCCGAACATTCGGACTACCCGCAGCCGTCGCGACCTATCCAGATCATCTGGACCACCGATGCCCAGATCATCCAGACCAACATCCAGATCATCCGGACCCTGCCTGCGTGCATGATGTTGGGACGAGGCCCATGTACCTCTTTGTCCCATTAGCCTATATATATGACTCTACCTACACTTTTGAGGGTTAGCTCATTTTAGAGATAGAGTTTTTCTCGTCCTTGTGGTTTTACTCCATCGAGAGACCGCGGCCTCTATGGAGAAGATCCACGCTTGGATTCAAGACCCCTCACGGGAAGATCCCTCGCGGACTCAAGACCTTCTCACGGAGATGAACTAGCTACCGTTTGTATCGCCCTTTGTTGGATTTGGACCGTGTGATCTCTATATGTATTCGGATCTAGCACATGTGTGATTATTTCTTGTTGATTTGAGTGTTTTCTTTCGTCCCCCTCGTGTTCTTCGTGGGAATCCCCTCCAATCGTGAAAGATCGGCCTATGCCAGGTTAGCCGCATCACAGGCGGAGGAGGCTGCCCGGATGCAGGCAGAGCAGGACGCATTCCGCCTGAACCATGACACATTTCGCTTGAAGCAGGCGCCCGGCCAGTGGTCCTAGGCCATTCGTCATGCTCGGACATTGATTTCATTTTGCCATGTCCGGTTTGTTGAACTATGATTTGCTTTGCTTTGTTTCGAACTATGGTAGACGGACAATTTGTATCGTATGATCGACGTGCATGGATTTGAGGATCCGGATTTGAGGTATGTGGATGCGCAGTGCAATATATGAGGGTCGGGCGGGGGCTGTCCGCACGCGTGCCCGGACACGCCCGCGGGCGTATATGTGGCCGGTTTGCCAAGTCCGGTTGTAGATGCTCTTAGATTAGGTTTCACATTGCACGTAATAATATGGATTTGAAGTTTCGAATTTCAGATGTCCAATTGTAGAATTATATATTTGAGGCGCGACCGGTCAGTGTTCACGGACGGACGTGTCCGCGGGTGTTTGCCCATCATGGCTGTAGTATGTAGATGCTCTTAGTTTGGGTTAATTTCTTGTTGCATGTTTTCGTCGCATATAGGGATGCATACTAGTGCATGTATAAATGCAATATTGGACAGGACAACTGGTTCTCATGTTATAGAGTTGGCACACACAATTATCACATGTGTTTATTCAGGGAGGATAGGTGGACAAGTACAAGCACCACCAGCCTTTCTCGAGAGAGAAAACACATTGACCAAGACACGACGGTAGCAGTATACATACTGTTGGCCGTATAGCACGACCCACACACAAGCATAGGCACCATGACTGCTCATCTCATGTGAGCTTTATTTTAGGCGGCACACCTCGTCTGAGCCTGAAGCCCTGGACGGATCAGTACTTTTTGCATGGCCCGCCACAGGTGCCGTCGACGGTGCTCTTCATGTCAGCGCACCGGAACGTCTTGTGGGGGCTCGGCGTCACCACGCGGCAGGCGGAGCAGCCCTTGGGGCACTGGGGGTGGGCGTCGTCGCAGACGTCGACCCCCGAGAAGGACCTGCAGTTGTTGCAGCACTTGGGGAAATAGTCGGCTGCACGCACGCAAGACACCGACGGCATGAGAATCAGATAATATGTCACCCATAAGACGAGACGAGAAAGCTCCCCTCCCTCTGGGCATCACGAAATGATCGAGCTTTGTTTAGGAAGAGGTGAAGTGATTGAGCATCAGCAGCTTACCGTTCACATGTGAGAGGATCCCCATGACCAGGACGGCCTGGAGGATCAGGATCGCGGTGAGCTTGGTGCTCTTCATGGTTGCTGATGAACCCTTAGCGCAAAGCTCTCACCTCACCTGTGCGGTCGGTCTAGTGGTAGAATGCCTTCTGCTGTTGTAGTGGTGTGTGTGGCTGGCTAAAGCTGCGAGCAGCTCTATATATAGGCGTCGATTTCGTAAGTTGATTGGTAAGCGGCCTCGGCTGCGATGCTGCGATCGCGACGTGCATTATTTGGTTGTAGTTGGGGGGATAAAGATGTTTGACTACCAGCAGCTGGCTTGGAAACTTGGACTCGTTTTCCCGGGGTTTTTTATAGGCGGCGTGGATTGTTTGGACAGGGACACCACTCATGTCCAGCAAACCAGACCACGTGCACACTGATTTAGGCCGACAACAGATTGGTCTTGTTTGGATACTCTAACTTAGTTAGAGGTTAGAGTTAGATTTTAACTCTGAACTAACCCTAAACTAACTCTAACCAAAGAGTTGTTTGGATGGTAGGGTTAGATTGACAATAAATAAATTTTTTCAATCATTTGACTATTCTAATGTGGGTGGGTAACTTTTTTTACTAATTTTTTTAGTGGGCCTAGAAGAACTAACCCAAATAAGCTCCTCTAGTGTGGGTTAGTTTTTCGGGTGGGTTAGACCCAACTAACCCAAACTAACCCATAATGTTTGGATACTTTTGGGTTATTTGAGCCCCAACTAACCAAAACTAACTCTAACCTAGGAATCCAAACAGGGCCATTGTTTTCATACAACTCGGGAGTATAAGATACGTATATGATCGGATCTGCCTCGGGAAAGAAACATAGTATTTCGAACTCGGCGCCCCAGGATTCACACTGCCACACCATAGATAAGTTTGTGAAAATCGATAAAAATTGCCGCTTTTCGCAAAATTCAGCACAAAATAAATCCGAATTATATTTCATAAAATGGTTTGTTTTCATGATGCTCGGCTCTGGGTGTCATGCCAGACATCATGCCGCCCTAGTCAAGAGCGCCATAGGTCAACACCGGTGGCGATTCTAGTAGACACACTTCAACATGCTGAAGCCTGCCCTCTAAATATTGAATATTTACTTCTACTACTCTATACCAGCCACTAGCCACCCCCAGTCCATTGCACACCTCCGTTGTTCCAACGCAGCTTGCAGAAATAGAGAAATGCTCTTTTGGGAGGAGCGGAACACGGGTTGCTAAGGAATAACTTAGGATATTGGCCTGATGGTGATCTAGCTCACATGGCAGAAAATGGTCATATTTGACCTCTTCTTTCTCCTACATAGTGCAAAATATCTATTTCTTAAAATCCTAAAATATTATAATTTATAATAAAACTACATGTGCTCAGTAGTATTTTAGAAACAGTTGAGATTATTTGGGCAACATGGTTGGAAGACAATGGCAATTTTACTGCATAGATCTATTTTTTTTCAAAATTTAATACTTTGGAAACAATTCTAAAAAAATCTACTAAATAATACATGTTCCTGGTAGTTATCTAGGAAACATTGAAATTATTTGGGCAATAGGGCTAGAAGAGAATGGCAATCTTGCTAAATTGTGCCAAATTTTGGTAAAAAAAAGTCTTTACTTTTTTTTGCGGTGAAAGTGTTAGGCTTACTAACCATTAACTTTACGAGAAAACTAACGCCCACACGTGTGGGCGTTTGCACATCGCTCACACGCATCCATCGCCACTTATTTTGTCATATATGAATAGATGACATCAGCAGATTTTTTTTTTTTGGTTTTTGGCATAAAAATGTTTTATCTCCTAATTAAAAAATCCGTTATCATCATTAAATCCGTCTCGACGAGATCTTTAAAACTAGAACCCATATTGATATGTTTTGACGAAAAAAATTGCCCAAAAGTTGCCATGATGTTTACACTGTAGTTGCCATAGTGCTTAAACTAAAGTTGCCATGTGGCAATTTTAGTTTGTAGAGCATGTCAATTTTAGTTTTTTTATGATGGCAATTCAAGTACTTTGACCACAAAAATATTTTTTTGTATAAACCATGGCAATTTTAAGTACATGTATCATGGCAATTTTAGTTTATGGTGCATGGCAAGTCTAGTTTCTTAATTCCCGTTTAATAATATGTCAAAATTTACTTTTAAATGTAGAAGAAAATAGGTGAAAAGTATCATGACAACTTCAATGCAAACATCATGGCAATTCATGTGCAATAGACATGGCAAATTTTAACACACAAAAAATTTCATCAAAATATATTGATATGAGATCTAGTTTCGAAAATCTCGTCGCGAGGTATTTAATGGTGAAAACGGATCTTCAATCGGATTTTACATTTAAAAAGATAAAACATTTTTAAAACTGAAAATCCAAAAAGATTCTCACATGCATGCATGCGGTGACGTGGCGCAGTTTGTGTGTTATAGGGCGTGTGGGTGGGTTTGACTCCCACCACACGTGTGGACGTTAGTGTTGTCCTAACTTTAAGCCTGCACTCCTTTTTCTTTCTAGATTCACCACTGGTCAGCGCTGACTTGCCACATCGGCTTGCCCTAGAGCGCATCCCGAACGAGGGAGCCATGATGATAAACATTGACGCTCCAGCCCAGGGCGCCATGCCCCTTCGCAGAACAAAATGGTCAGCCCCTACTCTTTTCCCCAAACCCTCTCTTTTCTTCCTTTTCCACCTCGGCCGGCCCTCTCTCACCGCTCCCTAATGCCACTAAATTTAGTGAATCGGAGCTTCAGACCCGTGAATTATCTTCCCCTTTGGCCCCTCAACAAATTCTCCACCATTCCTACTCTTTTTATTGGTTGAAATATCCGCATTGCACCGATTTGGAGAAACCCTAGGTCAACCATTTAAAAAAATATTGGTGCATTTTTGGTTACTATGTTTGTAGATGGCGAGAATTGTGAATGTTCATTATGTGTACTGTGCCACTTTTGAGAAGATAAATGATGAATATGGTGACTCGAAGAAGGAGGAAGTGATGGTGTTTGTCACAGCATAGCTCCGGAGCAAGCTGAATTGGATGGATGAAAGTGATGGAGTTGACATGACCGGATGAAGAAATAGATGAGGATGGTTTGATGACTAAAGAAGCCAAAACTTATAAAAAGGTAATAGGCTGGGATCATGAGACATCATTGTTCTGTGATCTAAGCATCGAGGATATGGCTATTGTTGATAGTGGCACAAGTAAAACTCTTGCACCAAGGCTATCTTCCAAGCAAGATAATCGACCAAATACGTATGGTGTTCGCGAAGAAACAATCTTTTAAACCTTGGCAGGACTTCAGATGTGGATCAAGGATTACGCGGTTAAGTATCATCGACCATTCAAGGTGGAGAAGTCAAACTCCAAAGTGTGTAACATGATCAGATGTGGGGAATACAAGAATCATTGTTCGTGGGTTATACGTGCAGGATGTGTCAAAGTCGGGACGGAATGGAAGATTACAACTTCTTGTTTGCTCCCGGATGTAGTCGCAAGAATATCGATGATGCTACTCTAAAGGATAATCACAGACAATTGACCTCCAAATTCATTACACACAGATTTTCTGCCTCCGTAAAGATACTCCCGATATATCTCATTAAGGCGTTGATAGAGATGGTGAAGGGGCCTTCTCCAATTCCACCTTGGGACTCTCCAACACCTGCCTCCACTACCGTAGTTTGAGCGGTTAATCGGCCGATGATTTTTAGCCTGCCAAGCTTGGCTACATGCAGAGGGGAAGAGTGGTGGCTTTTTGGGACCTGAGCAGCGGCGACCTACCGTGTGCTACTTTGCCTCGTTGCCGACGATGCCGGCGGATGTACCGGATTCGTAGTCATGGCGGCTGGGCGGGGCCTAGGCGAAGGCGGCAATGGCCCCCTCGTCGTCGCTCTTGCCGAACACCTCGTCCATCTCCTTGTAGGCGACCTCCAGTTTCGCCTGATATTCGCGGTACCACCAGCGGTCGCGGTGGATGTCGCGGGCGCATGGTAGGGCTCGAGCAGTGCCACCTGCTCCATCACGTCCATGACTGGTGTGATGGCCATGCCAGCGGCGATTTGCTCCTCTGCATACCATCGCTTGTCGGAGAGATGGATGTTTTAGGCCTTGTCGGCATGCACCTCCCAAAACTTGGCCTCACGCTATGCCCGCACCATGTCCATACAAGTGTCACGGGCCTCGCCGATGGTGATGCCGGCATGCACCAGCAACGAGGGTGGTGTCGGCTCATCCTCGGCCGGGTCCTCCATTGAGACATTGTCGGCCTCCCTCCCTGCCAGCCGACAACAATGGCGTCCATCTCCTTCTTCTGCTCCGACGAGAGTCCATCCCAGAGGGCTTTGGAGCACGAGAAGACCATGGTGGGCGTGGTGCGGTGAGAAGAAAGAGATCGGAGGAGGATGACTATGGCTATGGCCATGTCAGGAATTTATATAGAGGGCGAATGTCAATGGTGGGCGGCACACTCACGGATGGGTGGCCCCGGAGTAGGTTCCTCGGCAACCGCATGTCATTAATACAGGGCGACAGACGGCCGTGGTGTTGTTTGAATGTGGAGCAGTCGTGTGCACCAGGAATCGACGCGGGCGGTGCTCTCTCGGCCTTCACGTAGCTTCAATGCCGGCAACAGTGAGAGTCGCGTCTGCTCTAGTCGGGCATGAATGTGGCACGGACACTTGTAATGCCCCGGATGTAATACTTTCCCTTTTGGGTATATAATATATCTCCGGCTTCATCTATTTCCATTTCGGGTTCTTTGTCTTTCGGGCTTTCGTCGTTTTGTTGTGTGAGTGTGTGGCATTTCATTCATATCATGTAGACATGTGCATTGCATTGCATTTGTGTTGTGGGTTGCATGCGGTTCCGCGTGTTTCTTCCCGTTGTCCGTTTCGCGTTCCGGAGCTCCCTCACGTGTCCGTGACGTCCCGTAGGCCTACTTTGTTGTTCGGGCGTTTTACGTTACCGGTGTGCCGCGAGGTTGTGTTGTGTGTTGTTGTTTTGTTGTGTGCAACCCGCCTCTCAAATCTCGTCTCGTTTGGACTCCGTTGACTTTTCCATCCGTTGTCTGTGTGGGTCCGAAGTGCCTTCACTTCGTGTCCCAGAAACACCCCTACTGCGTTCTTTTATCTCCGTCTAGGCCCTTTAAATCTGTCCCCGCGATCGGATCCGTCGGATCGCGATCGGAGGGCTCCTAACGCCCCTAAATCCCCTCCTAACCCTAAAAACTGCTATATTTAGACCCCCCTAGGTCTAATTTTGGCATCCCTATCCCTTCTTCTTCCTCCTCTAGATCCCCTTCCTTTTTTTTCTTTCTTTCCCAGATCCCCAAATTTTCTCCCGGATCCCCGAGGGGATCCATCGGATCCAACCAGCAGCGCCGACCGGGTCGAGGGCGCCGATCCCCTCGCCCGTCGAGCGAAGTCAACGCGGTCGCTCGACCGATCGCCCCGCAGCTGGGCTCCGTCGTCGCTCGCCAGCCACCGCAGGCCGCTCCGCGCGACGGGGGACCGCTTCGCCGTCTCTGGGCCCGAGCCCGTACACCGCCAGCCGCACAGCGCGCCGGGCCGCCTTCGCCACTTCCCGCGCGGGTCGCCAGCCTAGCGGGCCCGTACGCCGCACCTCCTCTGCGGGCCACCGCATCGCCACCGCGCAGCGCGGCCCGTCTCCACCCCTCGCCAGGCCGCCGCCTCCACGCCAGCGCCGTGGGCCGCCGCCGCCTTCCAGCGCGCCGGGCCCCAGGCCTCTTCCCTCCGCGGCCCGCTTCGGCAGCAGCAGTCCGGCCCGTCCGTTTTTTTTTCCAGATCCAGAGGTTGAACCCTAGATCTAAGCCCCTGTTTTACTGATCTGAAATGCAATCTTTGACCTGCTGTAACTTTGTGCCTGTTGCTCCGTTTTGCGCGTGTAGCATGTCCAGACGTTCGTGGAGATGTCCTCTACGTTTCCTCTGTTGTAGTCATGCATGTTAGATGTCATCTAGACACTTGTTTTGCTGTTGCAAGAGTGCATCATGATATAAACTGCTGTTATGTGTTATTTTCATGCCACCTTTGCCATGTGATAACTTTTAGCTCGTTTGTCCAAACGATGCAAATGACATGTCCACGTGTTCGTCTTGCCACGAACTACGTGATGCTTGTGATAGGTTGCATGGTAGATTTATTGTTGCCTTGTTATCATCGTTGCAAAGTGCCATGTTCATATGATGTGTTTTCACTTGTTATGAAATGCCATCTTGTTGAGCTCGTTGCAATCGATGTGTTCACCTCTATGAAGCATGCTTGTGTGTTTCGGGATCACCTTCATGTGTATGTTGATGAGGTGCTTACCCTTTGCCATGTTTAGTTTCGAGGTGACTTAAACATGCTCTTTTGTGTGCTAAGATGATATTGCTGTTTTGGGACTTAGTGATTTTTCACTAAGTCTGAAATCTGTAACGTTCTGATGCCATGTTCGTGTGATGTTCTAGGACAAAGCATGTTAGTTTTTGGGTGGATTTTGATTGTTCCTTGAAGTATATATTGTTGTCTTTCCATTCATGTCCTCACATGTCCATTTGAGTGGCTGTAGCATGTTTATCTTTTGCTCTAAAGTTTCAATAAAATTCTGCTGCCAGAATTTTATTGCAAAGTTCAATATGTCCAAGATCATTGCTATTGATCCGTGACTCCGTTGGGGGTGCACTTTGGACCTAGTTGCTGTACTATATGTATAGTTTGTGTTCATGTCCTTTGCCATGCTTTTTGGGTGCTGTAGCTTAATTATTTTGAGCTCCAAAGATGCTATGTTGCTGTAATTTTCAGCTTTCGCTCAAATCTTGTTTCGGGCATAACTTTTAGCCCGTAACTCCGATTTCAGCGAATCTTATATCAAACCTGGTTGTTTTTCCGTGTAGATTAATAATATCAGATTGTTATCTTGTTTTGAGGTGTTTTGCTTGAGTGACATTTTACGTGCTCCATGTGCATCCTTAGTGCATCCATCATGCATTCATGTTTTTTGAGTGCGCATTGCATCTTGTTGATTGGTGCTTGGTGTGATTATTTTGTTTAGAGCCGGAAGCTGAGACCGGGTACGAAGTTGAGCACGAGGTTTCCAACGAGGTTGAGCACGAGGACCCTTCTTACGATCCGAACGACTTCTCTTCAGGCAAGATGACCGAACCCCGATAACATTACTATCTTTGTCTATTGCTAGTAGTCTCGATCTATAGTTTTGCTTCGATGCCCATGTTCTTCTTGTCAGCCTCCTACTTGTAACCAATTGCCATGTTTAACCACCCTACCTATGCAAACCTTGCTTGGCTAAGTACGCTTCGCTCAGCCCTTCTTATAGCGTTGCTAGTTGCAGGTGAAGCTCGAAGATGCTTGCTTCATGTTGAAGTTTGGTTGGGTTATATCACACTATATAAATGCTTAAATTGAAATCATCTATATATTGGCAAGGGTGGAAGGCTAAGCCTTTTGCTTGGTGATTTGTTCCACTCATGCCGTTAGGATCCGTATAAGCCGGTATTAAGTTCCTTGATTATGCGTTCCTAACACGGTTGGGGTGTATGGGACCCCCTCGATAAACCGCTAAGTGCTAAGTCTTTTCCAGCAAATCCCAACATTGGTACTATTTGCCTAATAACAAACTAAACTTGCATAGGGAGTAATTAACCCTCTTTCTTAATCAACAACCCCGGGCCAGTGCTCCACATGAGTGTTGGTCCGAAACGGGGAGCCTGCGGGGCCGCCTTGAGGCAACTCGAGGTATCTGGTATCCACCCGTAGCTTCGCCCATCCGGTCGTGTCCTGAGACTTAGATACGCGCGGCTACTATCAGGGTGTCGACACGCCGGGAGGATTTGCTGGATTAGCCTTACCTTAGCTCGGTATATCTTGAGCACGGGATTCCGAGGATACTCGGGTCTTCCCACTTTGGAGTTGCGACTCCGCGGATCGTGGGCTTGTAATGGGTCAAGTTGGAACACCCCTGCAGGGTTTGAACTTTCGAAAGCCGTGCCCGCGGTTATGTGGCAGATGGGAGCTTGTTAATTCCGGTTGTAGAAAACTTGACACAATGTTACTAATACACTACCAGCGTGTGTTCCGTGACTGTCAATTTCCGAATCGGGATTCGGGAGTTGAACACGGAGGGGTTATGATTGTGGAGCTTGTAGCTAGGATCACTTCGTGATCACTTCTCGCCGAGGCCTTCTCTTCTCGCTCTCACTTACGTAAGCTAGATGCTAGTTGCTGCTGCAGACTTATTCTTTTCTTCAGCCCTTTTCCCTCACCTAAAGGCTTAAATAGTTCTGTTACCCGGGAACGGGATTGCTGAGTCCTCTGTGGCTCACAGTTACTTCACACACCAGATGCAGGTCCAGCTGTGAGCTATCCAGGTGATGGCACCGAGCTGGATTGGGAGTACGACGAGGAGCGTAGTCGGTACTATGTGCGCTACCCGGACGATCAGTAGTGGAGACTCTTACTAGGATTCGATCCGCCTGTGGTTTATTTATCTGAGTTTGGTACTTTGACTTTTGGCTTTTGCCCTTAGAGGGTTGTAGTGTTCTTAATGTATGATGTTTGAGACTTGTACTGTAATTCTGTGACGTGGCGATTGTAAGCCAACTATTTTCAGTTTACTATCCCCTCTTTTACATGAGTTGTGCAAAGATTACCAAACTTGAGATCATTCTAGGATGGAATTATGCCTTTAAGTCATGCCTCGACACGTAGGAGGTATAACTCCATCCTGGGCATTACAAGTTGGTATCAGAGCCTTCTCCGACCTAGGAGCCCCCACTGTTTGATCGAACCGTTGACGGTCGAGTCTAGGCACACACTGAAAACTTTTTGAGTCCTATATTATATCGGAGAGTAGGATTTCTTTGCTTCTCATCCCCTTTCTCTCTGGTGAGGACTCCTGACGTCTACTCTTGTCTCTCCTATCTTCAAAATTTGCACAAATTTTTTTTTAGGAATCCCGCGAGTATTCTGGGATTGTTTCGATGTTCTTGTGACAAGGATATTGTTCCCGATGCCTCCTGTTACCGAGGAGTTGAGCTTCGGGGTATCATTGTAACAAGCATATCGCGGCAGTACTAAATACTTAAGACGGCCGACATCGAAAATCTCCCCTATACGGCCAGTGGCAAGATAACCCCGACATCACCCAGTACTGGGGAGGTAGTTCGGGAGTATTGCCATAGCTTGTTATAGTGGATGCTTTTCGAAGGTCCGAGGTACACAGTTTCCGAGAAAGACTGGTTATGTGTTGAAGGATGGATACACCTGGATGTAGGTTAGAGTTGATTGCGCGGTGCTTCCCATGTATCCCCAACACATGATTGCATAACTGGAATCTTTCGGAAATCTATAGGTGGGTTTTATCCAGTAGATCGTAGGCATTCTTCCAACGAATGCAGGTTAGTGAGTTCGGGGTTCGACATTGAGTGAAAGGGTTATATGACCGATGTTACTATCAGGAGTTGCATCTTAAAGGGTCCTTGGCTATGCTGATCCGGGGATTGCAAAACCTTTTCGTAACGCGTTCATATGCTTTCAGCACAAAGATGTTAGAACGAAACTCCTCTCTTATGTTTGTTCCTTTCCGTACCTTGTTGTTTACTTATTTTATCCTTTTGATCCCTATGTGGCTTCTCGTGAAGATGATGTTATCAATTAACTGAGAATATCATTCGATTCCTCTTGTTCGGATGATTTCATTCGTTCTTATTGTTCGAATGATTATTGTGAAGACTTGTTGCAATTCATTCCATTGATTCAGCTCATTCCTTTTGTCAACCAATTGCTGATTCGTGGTCATCTCTTACAGGATGGCTCCGAAAAGGGTTCCGAACGCCAACCCAGAGGGTGAAGAGGTTCCAGAACGTCCTCCTTCACCTCCTCCTCCGCCTGAGGCTTGGAGAGCAATTATGCAGACTACAGCTCAGAACACTCAGTTGATGATGCAGATGATGCAGCAAATGCAAGCTATGCAAGCTAATCAAGCTAATCAGGGTGTTCCAGTGAACCAAGGCAACTTCTTCCAGCAGCACCATGCTACTCTCAACCAGTTCCTGGCTAACAATCCTAAAGCTTTCAGTTACTGTGTCGACCCTCTTGATGCTGAGGATTGGTTGACCGACATAAAGAAGCATTTTGAGTGCAGTAACGTGAAAGAAGATGACTATGTGAAGTTTGCAGCCTTCCAACTGAAAGATCAAGCAGCTGACTGGTGGCAGCAGTACAAAGACTCAAGGCCGGGTCAAGTGATCTCTTGGGAGAATTTCTGCAAGGATTTCCGCTCGCATCACATTCCTACAAGTGTCATTGAGGGTATGCGTGAGCAATTCCGCAACCTCAAGCAGGGCTCCATGACAGTCTATCAGTATAATGTCAAGTTCCAAAACCTCGCTCGCTATGCAAAGCAAGACATTCCTGATGCAAAGAGTAAAATCTATCAGTTCCGTGGAGGTCTCAAAGATGAACTTCAGCTTGCTCTCACTTTGTTCGAGCCAGACGAATTCGATAAGTTCTATAACATGGCTTTGAAACAAGAAGCAGCTCAGCTCAAGATGGAGGCTTCTAAGAAGAGAACTCGAGATGTTGTTCACTCTTCCTCATCGTCTCAGTTGGCTGCGAAACAACAGAAATTCTGGCTTCCTCCTCCTCCAGTGATTCGAGCTCCATTCAACAACTCCAACAACAAGAACTCTAGTGGTCGTGGTTTCTCCCACCCACCCAACCCAAGCAACCAGTCGAAGAAGCAGTTTCAGTCTCAAGGCTCCAAGTCAAGTGGCTCTCATTTCCGTCCTCTCTCTGAAGTGCTGTGCAACAAGTGTGGCCAGAAGGGTCATTATGCCAACAGATGTCCGAATCCGAAGCGTCTTCCTCCTCCTCCACCTGTGAGTTCAGCTATTGTCAGGCATGATCCAAAGGCTGCAAGGGTCAATCTGATGAATGCAGCACAAGCGGAGGCTTCTTCTGATGTCATTTTGGGTAACCTTCCAGTGAACTCTTTTCTAGCTAAAGTGTTATTTGATTCGGGTGCATCATGCTCTTTCATGTCTCAACCATTTGCATCCAAGCACAATATCGCCACTTCAAATTTTCCTCAGAGGTTGGAAGTTATTTCTCCAGGGAGACGTATGTCTTCTACTGTCTATGCTCTGGATGTTTCCATTCGCATGGGAGATTATCGTTTTATGGCTAAACCGGTGGTTCTTGGTCATTCTGATATTGACCTCATTCTCGGAATGGATTGGCTTTCTCAGCACGATGCTCACATTGATTGTGCTCAAAAGGAAGTCAAGATGACTCATTCTGATGAAGATGTGATTATCTTCACCTCCAGGGATAATACTATTCGGCTTTTCTCTCTTAATGATAAGGGCGAAATTAATGCCATAGAGCAAATTCCAGTGGTGAACGAATATCAAGACGTCTTTCCAGAAGATCTTCCAGGCATGCCTCCACACCGTCAGGTGGAGTTTGTCATCGAACTCGAGCCGGGCACTGAGCCTGCTTGCCGGCGTCCTTACAAGCTCTCTCCGGATGAATTGAAGGAATTGAAGAAGCAGCTTGATAAGCAGGAGAGTATGGGTCTCATCAGACCGAGTACATCTCCGTGGGGCTGTGGTGTCTTATTTGTCAAGAAGAAAGATGGCACGGAGCGTCTCTGTGTTGACTACCGGCCATTGAACAAGAAGACGATTAAGAACAAGTATCCGCTCCCCAACATCAACAAACTCTTTGAGCAGCTCAAAGGAGCTAAAGTGTTCTCTAAGCTTGACCTCCGAATGGGCTACCATCAAATTCGCATTCGCGAGGAAGACATTCCCAAGACGGCCTTCAGAACGAGCTACGGTTCATACGAGTATACCGTCATGTCCTTCGGTCTCGCCAATGCTCCTCCTACCTTTTCAAGGATGATGCATTACATCTTCAACCCCTATACTGGCGAGTTTGTGCTCGTGTATCTGGATGATATTCTGGTGTTTTCCAAGAATGAAGAAGATCACGAAAAGCACTTACGACTGGTTCTTGATCGACTCCGAGAGCATAAATTCTATGCCAAGTTCTCCAAGTGCGAGTTCTGGCTCGATAAGGTTTTGTACCTGGGCCACATTATCTCAGCTGACGGTATTGCGGTTAATCCCGAGAAAGTTGAAGCAATTGTCAACTGGGAAGCTCCTCAGAACGTCAAGCAGCTCCGCAGTTTTCTGGGTCTTGCCAGCTATTGCAGAAGGTTTGTGGAGAACTTCTCCAAGATTGCCAAGCCTCTTTCCAACCTGCTTCAGAAGAATGTCAAATACTTTTGGTCTCCCGAATGTGAAGTGGCATTCAAAACCCTCAAAGAGAAGCTTGTTTCTGCTCCAGTTCTGACTCCTCCGGATGAAACCAAGCCCTATGAAGTATTCTGCGATGCTTCTCTTCAAGGTCTTGGTGGTGTGCTTATGCAAGATAAGAAAATTGTGGCATATACTTCTCGGCAGCTCAAGCCCAGTGAGAAGAACTATCCCACACATGATCTCGAGCTAGCAACTATGGTACATGCTCTGATTACGTGGAGACATCTGTTGTTGGGCAGAAAGGTCGACATCTTCACTGATCACAAGAGTTTGAAGTACATCTTCACACAGCCGCACCTGAACCTCCGCCAGACTCGTTGGGTCGAGATGATCCAAGAGTACAACCCCAGCATCGAATACACTCCAGGCAAGGCGAATGTGATTGCAGATGCTTTGAGCAGAAAGGCATATTGCAACAGCCTTCTTATCAAGCCATATCAGCCTGAGCTTTGTGAAGCTTTCAGGAAGCTCAACCTCCAGGTTGTTCCGCAGGGTTTTCTTGCAAATCTCCAGATTGCTCCTACCTTGGAAGATCAAGTCCGTGAGGCCCAGCTCAGTGATACCATGGTGAAGAAGGTGAAACATGGGATTGCAAAGGGCACTCCAAAATACAAGTGCTTCCGTGTTGATGAGAGAGATACCTTGTTCTTCGAGGACAGACTCGTTGTTCCCAAAGGTGATCTCAGGAAGCTCATAATGGAAGAAGCTCATGATTCTCTCCTTTCCATTCATCCTGGCAGTTCAAAGATGTATCAAGACCTCAAGCAATCTTACTGGTGGACACGCATGAAAAGGGAGATTGCCCAATTCGTGAATGAATGTGATGTATGCAGAAGAGTGAAAGCAGAACATCAACGTCCAGCCGGTCTTCTCCAACCTCTTCCTATTCCCGAGTGGAAGTTCGACCACATTGAAATGGACTTCGTCACTGGCTTTCCTAAATCCAAGCGAGGAAATGATGCTATCTTTGTGGTGATTGACAAGCTTACCAAAGTTGCTCACTTTCTTCCAGTCAAAGAATCAATCACTGCAGCTCAACTTGCAGAGCTGTACACTTCCAGAATTGTGTCCCTACATGGCATTCCTCAAGTGATATCCTCAGACCGTGGCAGCTTGTTCACATCAAGGTTCTGGGACTCCTTTCAGTCCGCCATGGGCACGAAGATCAGGTTCAGCACTGCCTTTCACCCTCAGACTAGTGGTTAAGTCGAGCGTGTGAATCAGATCCTAGAAGATATGCTCAGATCCTGTGTCATCTCCTTCGGCATGAAATGGGAAGACTGCCTCCCATTTGCCGAGTTCTCTTACAACAACAGCTTTCAAGCAAGTGCAGGCAAAGCACCTTTTGAAATTCTCTATGGCAGAAAGTGCCGTACCCCTCTCAACTGGTCTGAAACAGGCGAACGCCAACTTCTTGGCAATGACTTGATCTCTGAAGCCGAAGAAATGTGCAAAGTCATACGTGAGAATCTCAAGGCCGCTCAGTCGCGTCAGAAGAGCTACTATGACGGAAAGCATCGTGATTTGGCTTTCGACATCGGTGATCATGTCTATCTCCGAGTGTCTCCGATGAAAGGAACCCAAAGATTCGGTATCAAAGGAAAACTTGCTCCTAGATACGTCGGGCCTTTCAAGATTCTTGGCAAAAGAGGCGATCTAGCCTATCAGCTCGAGCTCCCTTCCAACTTTGCAAATGTTCATGATGTCTTCCATGTGTCTCAACTTCGCAAATGCTTCAAGGCACCTGAGCGCATGATTCCGTTTGAGGAGATTGATCTTCAACAAGACCTTTCCTACCGAGAGCATCCAGTTGCAATTCTCGAAGAAACCGAACGCAAGACTTGCAACAAGTCCATCAAATTTCTGAAAGTCAAGTGGTCACATCACACAGACCGAGAAGCTACCTGGGAACGAGAAGATCATCTTCGTTCCGAGTACCCTTCCTTTTTCCAGTCCTAGATCTCGGGACGAGATCTTTTTGTAGTAGAGGAGAGTTTGTAATGCCCCGGATGTAATACTTTCCCTTTTGGGTATATAATATATCTCCGGCTTCATCTATTTCCATTTCGGGTTCTTTGTCTTTCGGGCTTTCGTCGTTTTGTTGTGTGAGTGTGTGGCATTTCATTCATATCATGTAGACATGTGCATTGCATTGCATTTGTGTTGTGGGTTGCATGCGGTTCCGCGTGTTTCTTCCCGTTGTCCGTTTCGTGTTCCGGAGCTCCCTCACGTGTCCGTGACGTCCCGTAGGCCTACTTTGTTGTTCGGGCGTTTTACGTTACCGGTGTGCCGCGAGGTTGTGTTGTGTGTTGTTGTTTTGTTGTGTGCAACCCGCCTGTCAAATCTCGTCTCGTTTGGACTCCGTTGACTTTTCCATTCGTTGTCTGTGTGGGTCCGAAGTGCCTTCACTTCGTGTCCCAGAAACACCCCTACTGCGTTCTTTTATCTCCGTCTAGGCCCTTTAAATCTGTCCCCGCGATCGGATCCGTCGGATCGCGATCGGAGGGCTCCTAACGCCCCTAAATCCCCTCCTAACCCTAAAAACTGCTATATTTAGACCCCCCCTAGGTCTAATTTTGGCATCCCTATCCCTTCTTCTTCCTCCTCTAGATCCCCTTCCTTTTTTTTTCTTTCTTTCCCAGATCCCCAAATTTTCTCCCGGATCCCCGAGGGGATCCATCGGATCCAACCAGCAGCGCCGACCGGGTCGAGGGCGCCGATCCCCTCGCCCGTCGAGCGAAGTCAACGCGGTCGCTCGACCGATCGCCCCGCAGCTGGGCTCCGTCGTCGCTCGCCAGCCACCGCAGGCCGCTCCGCGCGACGGGGGACCGCTTCGCCGTCTCTGGGCCCGAGCCCGTACACCGCCAGCCGCACAGCGCGCCGGGCCGCCTTCGCCACTTCCCGCGCGGGTCGCCAGCCTAGCGGGCCCGTACGCCGCACCTCCTCTGCGGGCCACCGCATCGCCACCGCGCAGCGCGGCCCGTCTCCACCCCTCGCCAGGCCGCCGCCTCCACGCCAGCGCCGTGGGCCGCCGCCGCCTTCCAGCGCGCCGGGCCCCAGGCCTCTTCCCTCCGCGGCCCGCTTCGGCAGCAGCAGTCCGGCCCGTCCGTTTTTTTTTCCAGATCCAGAGGTTGAACCCTAGATCTAAGCCCCTGTTTTACTGATCTAAAATGCAATCTTTGACCTGCTGCAACTTTGTGCCTGTTGCTCCGTTTTGCGCGTGTAGCATGTCCAGACGTTCGTGGAGATGTCCTCTACGTTTCCTCTGTTGTAGTCATGCATGTTAGATGTCATCTAGACACTTGTTTTGCTGTTGCAAGAGTGCATCATGATATAAACTGCTGTTATGTGTTATTTTCATGCCACCTTTGCCATGTGATAACTTTTAGCTCGTTTGTCCAAACGATGCAAATGACATGTCCACGTGTTCGTCTTGCCACGAACTACGTGATGCTTGTGATAGGTTGCATGGTAGATTTATTGTTGCCTTGTTATCATCGTTGCAAAGTGCCATGTTCATATGATGTGTTTTCACTTGTTATGAAATGCCATCTTGTTGAGCTCGTTGCAATCGATGTGTTCACCTCTATGAAGCATGCTTGTGTGTTTCGGGATCACCTTCATGTGTATGTTGATGAGGTGCTTACCCTTTGCCATGTTTAGTTTCGAGGTGACTTAAACATGCTCTTTTGTGTGCTAAGATGATATTGCTGTTTTGGGACTTAGTGATTTTTCACTAAGTCTGAAATCTGTAACGTTCCGATGCCATGTTCGTGTGATGTTCTAGGACAAAGCATGTTAGTTTTGGGGTGGATTTTGATTGTTCCTTGAAGTATATATTGTTGTCTTTCCATTCATGTCCTCACATGTCCATTTGAGTGGCTGTAGCATGTTTATCTTTTGCTCTAAAGTTTTAATAAAATTCTGCTGCCAGAATTTTATTGCAAAGTTCAATATGTCCAAGATCATTGCTATTGATCCGTGACTCCGTTGGGGGTGCACTTTGGACCTAGTTGCTGTACTATATGTCTAGTTTGTGTTCATGTCCTTTGCCATGCTTTTTGGGTGCTGTAGCTTAATTATTTTGAGCTCCAAAGATGCTATGTTGCTGTAATTTTCAGCTTTCGCTCAAATCTTGTTTCGGGCATAACTTTTAGCCCGTAACTCCGATTTCAGCGAATCTTATATCAAACCTGGTTGTTTTTCCGTATAGATTAATAATATCAGATTGTTATTTTGTTTTGAGGTGTTTTGCTTGAGTGACATTTTACGTGCTCCATGTGCATCCTTAGTGCATCCATCATGCATTCATGTTTTTCGAGTGCGCATTGCATCTTGTTGATTGGTGCTTGGTGTGATTGTTTTGTTTAGAGCCGGAAGCTGAGACCGGGTACGAAGTTGAGCACGAGGTTTTCAACGAGGTTGAGCACGAGGACCCTTCTTACGATCCGAACGACTTCTCTTCAGGCAAGATGACCGAACCCCGATAACATTACTATCTTTGCCTATTGCTAGTAGTCTCGATCTATAGTTTTTCTTCGATGCCCATGTTCTTCTTGTCAGCCTCCTACTTGTAACCAATTGCCATGTTTAACCACCCTACCTATGCAAACCTTGCTTGGCTAAGTACGCTTCGCTCAGCCCTTCTTATAGCGTTGCTAGTTGCAGGTGAAGCTCGAAGATACTTGCTTCATGTTGAAGTTTGGTTGGGTTATATCACACTATATAAATGCTTAAATTGAAATCATCTATATATTGGCAAGGGTGGAAGGCTAAGCCTTTTGCTTGGTGATTTGTTCCACTCATGCCGTTAGGATCCGTATAAGCCGGTATTAAGTTCCTTGATTATGCGTTCCTAACACGGTTGGGGTGTA
This sequence comes from Secale cereale, assembly GCA_902687465.1. Taxonomy (NCBI): domain Eukaryota; kingdom Viridiplantae; phylum Streptophyta; class Magnoliopsida; order Poales; family Poaceae; genus Secale; species Secale cereale. Next base: position 538,609,554 of record LR738709.1, on the reverse strand, counting down.
TGGGACCCCCTCGATAAACCGCTAAGTGCTAAGTCTTTTCCAGCAAATCCCAACATTGGTACTATTTGCCTAATAACAAACTAAACTTGCATAGGGAGTAATTAACCCTCTTTCTTAATCAACAACCCCGGGCCAGTGCTCCACATGAGTGTTGGTCCGAAACGGGGAGCCTGCGGGGCCGCCTTGAGGCAACTCGAGGTATCTGGTATCCACCCGTAGCTTCGCCCATCCGGTCGTGTCCTGAGACTTAGATACGCGCGGCTACTATCAGGGTGTCGACACGCCGGGAGGATTTGCTGGATTAGCCTTACCTTAGCTCGGTATATCTTGAGCACGGGATTCCGAGGATACTCGGGTCTTCCCACTTTGGAGTTGCGACTCCGCGGATCGTGGGCTTGTAATGGGTCAAATTGGAACACCCCTGCAGGGTTTGAACTTTCGAAAGCCGTGCCCGCGGTTATGTGGCAGATGGGAGCTTGTTAATTCCGGTTGTAGAAAACTTGACACAATGTTACTAATACACTATCAGCGTGTGTTCCGTGACTGTCAATTTCCGAATCGGGATTCGGGAGTTGAACACGGAGGGGTTATGATTGTGGAGCTTGTAGCTAGGATCACTTCGTGATCACTTCTCGCCGAGGCCTTCTCTTCTCGCTCTCACTTACGTAAGCTAGATGCTAGTTGCTGCTGCAGACTTATTCTTTTCTTCAGCCCTTTTCCCTCACCTAAAGGCTTAAATAGTTCTGTTACCCGGGAACGGGATTGCTGAGTCCTCTGTGGCTTACAGTTACTTCACACACCAGATGCAGGTCCAGCTGTGAGCTATCCAGGTGATGGCACCGAGCTGGATTGGGAGTACGACGAGGAGCGTAGTCGGTACTATGTGCGCTACCCGGACGATCAGTAGTGGAGACTCTTACTAGGATTCGATCCGCCTGTGGTTTATTTATCTGAGTTTGGTACTTTGACTTTTGGCTTTTGCCCTTAGAGGGTTGTAGTGTTCTTAATGTATGATGTTTGAGACTTGTACTGTAATTCTGTGACGTGGCGATTGTAAGCCAACTATTTTCAGTTTACTATCCCCTCTTTTATATGAGTTGTGCAAAGATTGCCAAACTTGAGATCATTCTAGGATGGAATTATGCCTTTAAGTCGTGCCTCGACACGTAGGAGGTATAACTCCATCCTGGGCATTACAACACTCTAGAGCGGCGCTGACCGTTTCGGACGGGATGCGCTCGCGGGCGAGGGAGTGGGTTTGGGTAGGCCAGGGAAGTAGTCAGAAGCGTACGTGGCTGTGGCCCGGACGCTTGCAAAGCCCCCTCACCCCCCTCAAGTTAGTATCCGGTATGCGGAAAAAAAGTGCGTTCAAAGTGCTGAGCGGACCGATACAGGCTCGCGTTAGATGACAAAACACATTCGGACCGTGCGGTCCAGAAGTATGCAGGTGGTTTGAGGGTCCATGTTGTAGATGCACTTAATGTCTGTTTTGTGAATACCTAAATTCCACATAATGAAGACCGACAAATGGGCATCATGTGTTCTTAGCTTCATCAATCTTAACATGTAATATGAAAGTGCCCCCTAACGAGAAGAGACTGAGTCTATTTTTTTTTGGAAAAAACTTCCGATATATTCATTTTCAATCATGACAGTACAACAAATATTAGAAATAATAAAAATTACATCTAGATCCGTGACCACCTAGCGACGACTACAAGCACTCAAGCGAGCTAAAGGCGCGCCGCTGTCATTGCCCCTCCCTCACCGGAGTCGGGCATAGCTTGTTGTAGTAGACAGTCGGGAAGTCATCGTTCTAAGGCCTCATAGGACCAGCGCATCAGAACAGTCACCACCACCGATGAAGAATAACATAGATCGAATGGATCCAAGCCAAGGACACACGAACATAGATGAACAATAATCAGATCTTAGCAAATCCACCTAGGATAGATCCGCCGTAGACACACCTCCACTGCGTCTACTTTGAGCTTCTACAATTGGACCTCTCAAACCCGGCTCATACGCCCGGGAGGGCTGCCTGGTAACATTTTTTTACCCAGGCTGCCCCCTCAAACGCCCGGGCTGACCGGCACCCCCCATATCTAGCCTAAATATGGGACGAATATGGGGGCGCCTGGGCACACCCGCCACGTTGGCCCCGACCCACGCTGGACCACCCGACCCCACATAATCCCCCTTCCATCCGTTAGCCGGACTAAACCCTAGCCACTTTCCTTCCCTCCCCTCTGCCAGCAAAGCGCGTCTCCGCCTCCTTCCGGTCATCTCAGGCATGGCGGGCAAGGAACCAAGTCCATCACCTCCAGATTCGTTGACCCCGAGCTCATCCCACGCAGCCCCGAGGAGGAGATGGTCGTCCGGCTTGCGCTCCACCGCTCTCGGGAGGAGGCCTGTGCGAGGCAGCGCTCGGACTCCTTCCATCGGGAATCCATTGCGTCTTCCAAAATGGCGCATGGATCCGGCGCTAGGCCAACTGTAGCTGCCTCGCCGGAGGCCGTGCGGTCCGTTTGGCGTCCGAACACCCTGGCAGACGTGAAACCCCTCCGGTGGTGCGCGCAGCATGGTGACGCACCATGGGCCTCGTCCTACGAGGCCATGACACGGCGTGCCCGCCGTGCAAGGCACCGGGCACAGGAGATGGCGGCAGCCCTCGCGGTGGTAGACGTCACATTCTTCGGCGCCCCGTATGGCGCATCAGTCCGGGCGCCGCAACCACGTCGTGGTGGACGTCCGCGGCTCATCTCAAGACCGATCCTTCATCGATCTGACATCCACCGGCAACGTCCGAGTTTCAGGCTCCGACAAGGAAGAGTAGGGCATAGGAGACGGCAGCGTCTTGAGTCCCGTGAGCCGGCTGGTGTCCCATGCCCTACTCTACCTTGCCAGCGACCGGACCAACTTTTGAGGAGCGCAGTCAGCCGCCGGACATGGCCACGACGGAGCCGGGTGAGTGGCGAGCGGAACCGGGCGAGCTCTACTTAGATTAAGTTTCTTGTTGCATGTAATAATATGGATTTGAGATATCTAATTTAAGGTATGCAGATGTGGAATGCATTTTTTAAGGTGTGACCGGCCATTGTCCACAGACGCGCCCGGACGCGTCCACGGGCATTTGAGGGGTCGAATTTGCCAAGTCCGACTATAAATGCTCTTATGCAAGCAATTCAACTAAAAATCTATTTCGTGTTCCAGCTACGCCACCCCATAAACCATAACAAGAGATCACTGAAAACCCTGAGTAAACCATCCACCTCATGACGGACGTGAATTTTAGTAAAGATCTCCGTAGTTGTACCTTCATAGATGTACCGTATGGCAAAAATATCACAACTAAAGTTCACGTGACAAGGAACAGTAGCGTCCAACAGTTGCCATTTCGTTGTTTATTCATGTAGTCTACGAATTTTACTCGCTCAGGACTCGTAGACAAATTCGGCGAGTAATCAGTAGCAATTTTTTTACTCCCTCCGTTCCATTAAGGTAGTGTGTATAGATTTATAAAAAGTAAAAAAAATTGGAATTTTGACCATGTTTCTAAAGATAACTATTTAGGGCATCTCGAACGCGGTACGGACGTGTTCTGTCATCAAACACGGTCCTGTACTGGTCCGTTCAGCCGTCCGGAAGTATTTTTACCCATAAACCGAAGACAAAGTATGGGGAGGGGGAGGAGGGCTTTGCGGGCGTTCATACCGCTGCCACGTCCGCTTCGGACTGCCTTGGCCCACCCAAACCCGCTTCCTCGCGCGTTTCCAGCCCAAAACGGTCAGCGCTGCTGCTGGGCGAGGACGAGGAGGATATCGCTGGCTCCGCCATGCCCGCGGCCAACCACGAAGCCGACATGTCCTCGGGTGCCGCCGGCAGCGTGGTAGAGTAATGCATGGTTGGTCGTCGTCGCTCCGGTCTCAAGAAGGCCACCGTTTTCGCTTCCGCCTAAAGCCAAGCTTGGCGGGCTAAAAATCTTTGGTCAGTTAGCCGCTCAAGCTGCGGTGGCGGAGGCTGTGAAGGAAGAGCTGCAGAGCGCCGAGGTAGAACTGGAGAAAGTAAAGGCGAGAGTCGGAGCTTCAGTTCTCGGGGCTCATGATCGAACATGGGGAATAGGCACCCGCGATCATTTAGATTAGATTTAGAATATGGTTTAGTTAAAAATTATCCAAAATCTAACGAATTCCGTTCAGTTTATATGAATTATCTCGGAAATGCAATGATTCTCGTCCGGTTTATATGAAAATCAGCGATGCTCGTATGAATTTTGTCTGATTTAGTTGAACCGTGTTTGAACGGACATCGTTAGATGACTGCCTCTGGCATCCGTGTCCGCGGATCGGTCTCACCTGTCCGCGGACGGATACTGGAGCAAATTTGCGAGACAACGTTGAAGATGCCCTTATATTAACTATGGAAGTTTATTTTATTGTGAATCTAATGATATAAGTTTGACATTCTATATGTAATTTTTCTCTCCATAAATTTGATCAAAATTTGTGATGCTTTACTTAAAAAAAATGCACTACACTATGAAATAGATGGTGTATTCATTTAGTGGTACAGGTATAGCACGGCCAACAGTGACAGGACTACGGCTTGATTTTTTTTTTAAGGGTAGACTACGGCTTGATTAACTCGTACTAGTACTTTGCACGTGGGCTGCAGAGCCATTGCGGGTGTCGGTGTGCATGTCAATGTCATTGCACCGAAACTTCTTCAAATGGTACCTTTAAACCTGGACGCACTTGCTCGATGTTGCAGTAGCCAGGAGAACTAGGATCATCAGCAGCGTGCTAATCTTTATCATTTGGCACTAAACGTTTTAAGCAAAGCACTCCCATTTTCTTCACATCTACACCTGTGAATGCTTTGCTTGGCGTCCGCAGCTGCAAAACAACACTACATGCAGGCGGGTACACGCAAACATGTCAATTTTTGCCATGCCATCGATCAGTTACTGTTTTTTTGGGGGGGGGGGGGGGG
>LR738709.1:538578655-538596972 GCA_902687465.1 Secale cereale | reverse complement strand
CCTCACACACACAACAATGTAATCGATTCCCGATAAGTAAAGATATTTCCACCTCATCAAGGATACCCTAATAATAATTTTTTTCATGATTTGACAGCATGTGTTCACAGCCTCATAAAAGCAGACTCCCACAAGCATAAAAGAACTCGACCCAGCCAACTTTCCTTTACGTATTGGACCAGCCTAGTGGTTAATATACTACTCCCTCCGTTCCAAAATAAGTGACTCAAAAGTGACTCAACTTTACACTAAAGTTAGTACAAAGTTGAGTCACTTATTTTGGGGCGGAGGGAATATTATTTTATTGCATGCAAGAAGGGGGCATCACAGATTGATTTGTGGCACGTAGGTGTGGGAGAGTACGAAGATTTCCGACAGTTCGGCTACCACTCAATTCAGTAATTAATTTGGTCTTTGCATGTAGTTTAACCCTTAGTTACCTTAGATGCTATGTGTGTACAACTTTTCACAACTTTTTGCAGCTACATCCATCCTACCACTAATGTTTTTTCTTTTGACTTTTTAATTTGAATCTATTATATCTTTTGAACCAAAAAATATATAATTTATGTTTTGTTTACATATTTGCGTTCCGTGCGACGAGGGCTTTAAAATAAGAACACTCTTGAATATATTCTAACAAGCTTTACTAACTTCACCAAATTTCAACTACTAAAACTTGATAGGAATGAATGATAAATTCACCGAGTTTCAAAAAGTAAAACATAAACCCTAAGCCTTGAGTCCTAACCCATAAACTCTAAGCCCTAGGCCCAACCCTAAAACTGAAAACCAAATGAAACCCGGTAAATATTTAATATTATTACAAGTTTTAATATTTTAAACTTAGTAAAATTTAAAAAATTGTCAAAATGTATTCAAGAGTGGCACTCTATTCAAAAAATCCTCGCCGCAATGAACAAAAATGTGCAAAAACAATTAATTTGGACATAGGGTTCAAAAGATATAATAGATTCGAATATAAAGATAAAATGAGAAAAGATGGGAGGTGGGGTGGACCACCCATGCAACTCTGTCTAATGCATGTATGAATCAACACCTCCCTAACACACACATAGTAATCAAAGGGGCTTAAGACCAAACAATTTTACAAATCTTAAAGTGAGTGGCAGCATGCGTGCGTGCTCCCGCCCCTGTGTGCCCCTACAATTTTCATCGGACCAACTAGGTGCTCTGGATCCTGGATTTTTTTCTATGGCATTGGTTGGGTAGTGTAGGCACTGGTGCCAACATGCCTCAAAAGTTGATTTGGCACAACATACACCTTGAAACGACGCTGGTATGTGACAGAGCATATTAGCGCAATTCTCACACAGTTCACCAAAACGAACACACCAAAAGTCCATGGATATATTTGGACGCGTCCAACTGTCGAAGGGCCGTTGGCCGAATTTTATTAGATAGGGAAAAAGAGAGTACAACAGGGTTACAGTCTAGAAGAGCTAGAACTGCAACCACAGCCTTACAACCACGGCACCCTGGGTACCTCAGAAAATACAAGCACACTATCAGGGAGAGCTAGCTTAGCTGCTTAGGCCGTCAAGTCGCTGATACAACCAGCGGCCCTCCAAACACCAATATCTTCTAAGATCAGGTCCTGAACCTTGTCCGCTGTGCTGGCCACATTCTCAAATATCCTCGCGTTCCTTTCCACGTATAATAGTATGGGAGCCGGCCATCCAACCTGGCGCACCAAATGTTTGCCCCGATTCCAGCCTCCTCCATTTGATATGCATATATGTGGATCAATAGCTATTTATGATATGTATAAATAGATGCAAACATATGCAATCATAATTAAAAAAGCACCAGATGTTCAACAGGTTTGTACATCCAACCAATCCCAAAAGATGAGAGTCCGGCAATCCGTGCAAAAGACATCAATTTTTTGCCTCCCAGTTCGGTTGTCCATCCCAAAGTATTCACTCTTCGGTCGGCTCCTCTGAAGCATCTGCGTAGCGCTTCAACATGCTAGCACGATACACTAGCATAATCTTTGCCGCATTTGGATCCAATTCTAACATCTTCATGGTCAATATGTTGGCATCAACATTCTGATATTGTCAAATCTCCCGGTATTCTTACCGGAGCTCGATATGTTCTCCCTTCGTCTTCTTTGGGCCATCACCCGGGGGCCAGAAATCGTTCGGATCACCGTGTCTGTTGGTCGATGTTTGGTGGTTGCGTGTGCGTCTATTGGATGTCCGACATCTGGGTGTGTGTCCGATGTGTGCTCGGCTCTGACTAGGAGTTCTCACTTGCCCATTGCCGTGGCCGACATTGTTATCCATGATGTTCATCAGTGCCTCCTCCTCATTCTTCGTACCACTCGGTTGCGACATTCCAGTAAATAGAGATCAACAGGGCGACAGCCGGCATCCGCTAATGGACAAGCGTCAGCGGCTGCGACTGAGGCTTCGTGAAGGTGTAGTTCCCATTGAGGTCGACGTTGAACGACACCCTATGGGAAGACGATGATGGCGGACGCAGACTGCTGTTGTAGACCGAGCGGCTGGGTGGTGTGGTAGTTGGAAGGCTACTGCACAATCGGCACCAGCCGAGCGACACGCTTTGGAAAAGGAGGTGTTGGCTTACCGATTGTTGCCGCATCATCCTTCCTCTTCTTTTTTTGCGGCAATGTGCATTCCATGTCACCATATTGCCTTTGCGGACGACCACCACCAACGAGTCCTCTGGCTCCGACGTGACAGTGACCGTCATTCAAATCACGGTGGTGGATGAAGAAAAGGGCAGAAACTAGGTCATGGGCACAAACGAATGGACTGGATAGAGTGGGAAAAGGTGAGATTTCATGTCAAGACAGTAGTGGAATTGTCCAAATGCACGGGCTCCGCCTCCGTTTTGGCTGGGTCTGGGGTGTTGGACGCCTACGTGGCAGATTTCTAGACTCTAGACGTTCGCAAACCTTCTCAAATTTGCTTCCGATTTACATGATTTTGTACATCCAGACTAGGCCGCAGACGTTTGTTGCACTACGTTGGATGGTTAAAAATGTCAAGACAATGCGGTCCGAATGTTTACAATTTGATCAACCACGTCGGAGTTGTGTGTAGCGTAAGCCATGCCTCATGTGGTAGGCCCATTTTCTGTTTGAACATTACTTGAGTAATCCATTAATACTCGGCGGAAACAGTACAAATCTCAAATAAGGACTTCAAAGAAGGAAATTACACATAACTCCCTCACTTTAACAATAAGGACCCTAGACTGGAAAACTGGATTTCAATCATGTCCATTATCGCATCAATTGTGTGCGGCCCGGTCTGGACGAATTCCATGGGCCCGTATGCTTGTCTCTTTTTTTTTTTGCGGGAAAATGAGATTTTATTGCTTAACCTTGAGGATTACAATCATGGCGGTGAAGCAAATCAATCTCACTTGGTCCAGATCTAAGCCAAACAGCCGTGCGCATGTGGTGATGTCCAATCTGAGCTAAACGATGAGCTACATTATTACATCCACGACGCACATGTATTATTGAGTACTCTCTACCCTGGGTGAGTAAACTCTTTATTTCGCCGACAATGGCCGCAAATGGTGAACGGTCACTCTCCATTTGCTTGATCATGTTAATTGACACTTGGGAATCTGTCTCAACGATGAACGGCTTCGTGCTCCATTCATAAGCCAAGGCAATTCCCTCCATGCAAGCCGCCAGTTCCGCTTCAACCGGGCTAGCGCAAATATGCAGGTGGCGACTCGACGCGAAGATGATTGCTCCATCCTCATCACGGAGGATCATACCGGCACCTCCAGTGCTTGTCTCCATAGCAAAGGCCCCATCCACATTTAGCTTGTTCCACCCAGTTGGGGGCTTGATCCACCTATCTGGTGGTCTTCCACTGATGTGGTCCTCCCGCTGTTTCCACCTATATGCTTGTCTCTTTTAACAATGTAAATATCTTTTGTTGCTCAATTTTGAAATACGACTGTGCACGTCTTTTCGTCGAGAACATCGAAACCAATTTCTTATTTTCTATTGGAAATACTAAACAAATTAGGTATTAAGAAGAAAAGCTATTACGCCGGCATAATTGTGATACCGTTATTTTCATTTGCAAAAAGAACAGAAGTGATATTTATCGAAGGGCCGTTGGTCGAACTTTATTAGAAGGAAAAGAAGAAACAGAGTGTGAGTTACAAACTGGTGGACAGTCTAGGCGGACTAGAACTGAGCACGCCAGCAAGCCGGACCGGCAGAGAGTCGAGCGAAAAATTACGCTGCTAAGTCAGCGATACATCCAGCAGCACGCCAGGTTGCCATCTCCTCTCTAATGAGATCAAGTACCTGCGCCGCACTGGCCGTATGATTGAAGATCCTGGAATTTCGCTCCTTCCAAATCCGCCAATGGATGAGGATGGTGATAGTGTCGTAGTTGCGTCGCATTGACTTAGGGATCCCCTGCCTGGAAGTGAACCACCAGTCCTCCGTCGATGGTAGCCAACAGAAGTGATATTTAGTAATCTCTTCACTATATTTTAATTGTTTATCTCTTGCGAAAGATGCTAAGGGCATCTCTAATGCCGACCTACAAACGGACATGGTATTTGTTCGAAAATTGGCCTGGACTAGTGTCCAGACACGGATGCGGGAACGGACCATCCAAAGCTAACCATTGTATGTCCGTCTCCTTTAACTTTAAAAACCAAGTATGATTTATGATTAAATTACTAGATTTTTATTTGGTAGAAGGTCACTAATTATAGTCCTTTAGATCAAGCATTTACTAAAGCTAGTACTAATAAGCACCATGGTGCACGGCGGCTTCCGCAAATTGAAGCAACTAAGCTTCCGCCCAATGAAGGGACGCGAATTTTTGAGATATGCGGCCACGCGATGCCGTAATCCCATGTGTACATGCGGACATCGTGATTGCTACTTATTATAGCCTCATTCATTATACCGGACATGTTAACGAAATTGATGTGCATACGACATGATATGGCCGATGTGCAGCCGACACAGACTCTACACCGTGAGATTGATGTGCATCTAATTTACAAACGGCGTGATGGGCAACGTCGTCTGAGTATCGTGTGAAAAGCATCGGCTGCATAGCAATGCTCACATGTTAATCACCATCGCTCGCAATACGTCGTGCTATACGTCCTGTTAGTGGGCCACACGGCATTTATTTTCATAGGAATAAAATAAGGAATACAGGCTTTTCACAGTTCAAGCGATGGCATAACTGCTCTTAATGGTGGGCAGACATCATTAAGCACACACGCTCACTGGTGGCTCGCACTGTGGATCTTCTTCAAGCTTGCCCTGTGGAGAAACATAGGAAGAAGATGAAATGGCTTATGCAGAAAAGTTCAACGTGTTAGCCCGTCAATACTATACCTGGTCCGTTGTTCTTGTTTTCTTTGTCTACGAGAGAATGTGCCCACCGACAACAGATTTCCAGATTTGTTGGATTTTGTTGATGTTGGCCAAGGAACAAATCTTGTGGATTGACACGAGAAAAAACACAGAGAGGATAGAAAAAAATACGTCTCCCTTGATGATAAAGTTGGATGGATTAACAACTAGTTGGATCTTAGTAGGTTTTTCATTGCTTGCTGATTTCAGGAAAAGGAGAGCAGCGATGCTAGGCGAGAGAACAACAAGTGATGAAAGGGTAATCGCACTGCAAACAACACTAACAGGATTTGCTGAGAGCAATGATGGTTGCAGGGAAGCTGGGTGGAATTGATGGGCGTTTTAATTTGCCTTGCTATGGAGTTAAAAGCATGTCGTCTGTCAAATCCCGATTTATTGACGTTGGGTGGGTGTGGTGCACATGCAATGCATTATATTAATGTCGGCCCTGCTGCTTGGTGTATTTTCATTTGTTTTGCAGGGTATCTCCTGATTAGAGTTCGTGTAATCTTTATTACGACTTGCATAATGCTAAATGGACACAACTGATGGAGATGTATTATTGATGGGCTAGCTTGCTGCCCGCGTGAGCATGCAGTGACATGTAGTGCAAAGCACATACACACAAAATGAAATACATATGAAAACTACATCAACCCCTTCGCAGAGCGGGAGATGGGATAACCTTCAGAGTTTGTGCATGAAGATCATGGCCATGGCCAGCAGGTTCACTACATGGATGAACACATGCTTGTGTATTACGGCGAGACGGAGAGGAATGGAGAAGAAGCACAGAGAAGAATTGCAGCAGTAACAAGCAAGCCGGAAGTTTACATGAACAATGGGTCTGTGGTGCAGCTAGCGATTGGGACTGACATGTCATGTGTTGGAATTTACTAGTATTAACTAGTCCAAATAAATTCAGAAATTCTCATTGACACATTATTATTTTGTTAATTGGGAAAATTAATGAGTCATTGATTAATTAGTAACGGTCGCGTTTATTGGGGCTGTTTCTATTTCATTAACAGACGCGGTTATTACGACCGTTTCTGACTCATTAACAACCGCGTTTATTGTTACTGTTTCTATTTCATAAACGGACGTGTTAAGTACGGCAGTTTCTAAATCATAAACGGACGCGTTTATGGCGGCTGCTTTGACTCCCAACATACACTATATAAACCCGTACCAAGCCAGCCTTGGGAGTAGGTTGTTTTCGTATGGTTTCTCACCGTTCCAAAATATTGCGCCGCCACTCAAGCCTTCTCCATCCCTCCTTCCGGCGTGCACCAGAAGAAGGGACAGCAGGCCTCCGGAACCCCGCCTCTTGCGATCCTGTACGGGAGAGGGGCGATCAGGTTTTTGGGGAGAGCTCTCGCTCGACTGCTGACAGCGATCACTTCCCCAACGACGACTTCTTCCCCGACATCGGCAACCTCTTCCTCGACGACGACATGGCCCAGACCGGGGACAACACAGCCGCTACTACAGCTGCTGCAACGTATGCATCTCTCTTTCATCTGTATCAGATCTCGCTACAATTTCTATGTCTAGTACTTGCCGTAGATTGGATCTGTTTCCCCATTGTACTAGATATTTGCATGCTCGCTTTAGTTGCTTCTGTCATGATTAATTTTATGATATTTCGGATTAAACCATATGATGAATTGCTAATATATTCAACAATCCAAAAACCCGATTATAGGCAATTTGCTACACCTGCTTTTCTTACGTCGACAAAGCCCGATCGGTTCAAGGGTGTGAACTATAAGAGGTGGCGCACGAGAGCAGTGTTGTGGTTTCAATCCATGAACTGCTATGCGGCCACCAAGGGCATGCCCGAGGGCGATCTTGAACCTGCACAGCGGGAAGCCTTTGAAAGGGTTGATATTATGTTTAAGACAGCCCTCCTCGGTATTATTGATGATTCCATTGTGGATCCTTATATGTCATTTGATAATGGCAAGGACATGTGGGCCGCGCTCGAGGCCAAGTTTGGGTCTCGGACGCTGGTAGCGAGTTGTACGTCATGGAGCAATTCTATGACTACAAGATGACTGATGAGCGTTCTGTTGTTCAACAGGCTCATGAGATACAGTCACTCGCTAAGGAACTTGAGCACTTTAAGTGTAATTTACCGGACAAATTTGTGGCCGGTGGCATCATTGCCAAGCTTCCACCTTCGTGGGGCACCTTTGCTACTTCTCTGAAACACAAGAGACAGGAGTTTTCCGTTTTGGACCTCATCGGATCTCTTGATGTGGAAGAGAAGGCGAGAGCAAAGGATACACGTGCTCGAGTTGCTGAGGTAGGTTCTGCTGCGCACATGGTGCAGAAGAAAAACTACCAGCCCAACAAGCCTAAATATAACAAGAAGAAATACGAGGGTAAAGGCAAGCCTGACAACAAGTTTAAGCCATCGTCCTCTACCAACTTTAAGAAGAAGAAGGGATCATGCCACGTTTGTGGCGACCTGAGCCATTGGGCTCCGAGATGCCCCAAACGGCATGAGCTGCAGCAGCTGGAGAATAGCGGCAAGACCGCTAATGTTGTCATGGCTGACACCGAGATGAAGGATATTGGGTACGGTATAATTCCTACCATTCTTTCAATTTGTCATTCTCCTGATTGGTTGATTGACACAGGTGCCAATGTACATATTTGTGCTGATGCCTCCATGTTCTCTTCTTACCAGGTCACAGGGACTTCCCCCGTGCTGATGGGGAACGGGTCACATGCCACTGTTCGTGGTGTTGGTACGGTCGATCTGAAGTTTACTTCGGGGAAGATCGTGCGACTGAAGAACGTGCATCATGTGCCCTCCATCAATAAGAATCTCGTCAGCGGTTCGCGTTTATGTCGAGATGGTTATAAGTTGGTTTTCGAGTCCAATAAAGTTGTAATTTCCAAGTATGGACAATTTGTTGGTAAAGGCTATGAGTGCGGAGGCTTGTTCCGCCTATCTTTGTCAGACTTATGCACTAAAGTTATTAATCATGTTTGCCATGATAATGAATCTGATATTTGGCATTCACGACCTTGTCATATTAACTTTGTTTGCATGACACGGTTAGCAAATATGAGTTTAATTCCGAAATTTACTACTGTGAAAGGTTCCAAATGTCAAGTATGTGTTCAAGCTAAGCAACCTCGCAAGTCCCATAGGACTGCGGAGGTAAGAAATTTAGCACCACTGGAGCTTATACATTCTGATCTTTGTGAGATGAATGGCGTGTTGACAAAGGGTGGAAAGAAATACTTTATGACACTCATTGATGACTCCACTAGATATTGTCATGTGTATCTTCTGAAAACAAAAGATGAGGCTTTAACTTACTTCAAAAACTATAAGGCCGAAGCAGAGAACCAACTTGATCGTAAAATTAAACGGCTTAGGTTTGATCGTGGTGGAGAGTATTTTTCAAATGAATTCAATTCGTTTTGTGCGGAACATGGTATTATCCATGAGAGGACGCCTCCCTATTCACCTCAGTCAAATGGGGTGGCTGAAAGAAAGAACCAAACTCTGTCTGATTTGGTTAACGCCATGTTAGACACTTTGGGTCTCTCCAAGGCATGGTGGGGGGAGGCGCTAATGACTTCATGTCATGTCCTAAACCGAGTTCCCACAAAAAATAAAACCATTACTCCATTTGAGGAATGGGAAAGGAAAAGATTGAAACTCTCTTACTTACGTACTTGGGGTTGTTTGGCGAAAGTCAATATACCAATTCCCAAGAAGCGCAAGCTTGGACCTAAAACCGTAGATTGTGTTCTTCTGGGCTATGCTTTTAATAGCATCGGTTATAGATTTTTGGTAGTAAAATCTGAGGTATCCGACATGCATGTCGGTACGATTATGGAGTCGAATGATGCGACTTTCTTTGAGAACATATTTCCTATGAAGGATATGGCTAGCTCATCAAATCAGGAAATACCTATTTTATCGAGTCAGGAAATAACTGAGATTCCTGAACCCACCATTCCAATAGAACACGTTGAGAATCCCTTGGAGGATGACAATAAAGTTCCTGTTAGGAGCAAGAGACAGAGGATTGCAAAGTCCTTTGGTAATGATTTCATTGTGTACCTCATGGATGACACACCTAGGACTATTTCAGAAGCCTATGCATCTCTTGATGCTGACTACTGGAAAGAGGCTGTCCATTGCGAGATGGATTCCATCCTGGCTAACGGAACCTGGGAGATCACCGATCGTCCCTATGGGTGTAAACCTGTAGGGTGTAAGTGGGTGTTCAAGAAAAAGCTTAGGCCTGATGGTACAATTGAAAAATACAAGGCAAGGCTTGTGGCCAAGGGTTATACTCAGAAAGAAGGTGAAGACTTCTTTGATACTTACTCACCTGTGGCTAGATTGACCATTATCCGAGTGCTACTGTCTTTGGCTGCCTCGCATGGTCTTCTCGTTCATCAAATGGACGTTAAGACAGCTTTCCTTAATGGAGAGTTGGATGAGGAAATTTATATGGAGCAGCCAGACGGTTTCGTAGTGCCCGGTCAGGAAGGAAAAGTGTGTAAGTTGTTGAAGTCATTATATGGCCTCAAGCAAGCTCCTAAGCAATGGCACAAGAAGTTTGAAAGGACTTTGACTTTTGAAGGCTTTGTTGTAAACGAAGCTGACAAATGTGTGTACTATCGCCATGGTGGGGGCGAGGGAGTTATTCTTTGTCTATATGTCGACGACATACTGATATTTGGAACCAATCTTGATTTAATTAAGGAAGTTAAGGATTTCTTATCTCGTTGTTTTGAGATGAAGGATCTAGGAGTGGCTGATGTTATCTTGAACATCAAGCTGCTGAGAGATGATAATGGTGGGATTGCACTGCTTCAATCTCACTATGTGGAAAAGGTCTTGAGTCGCTTCGGGTATAGCGACTGTAAGCCTTCTCCAACTCCATATGATCCTAGTGTGTTGCTTCGAAAGAATCGACGGATTGCTAGAGATCAACTGAGATATTCTCAGATTATAGGCTCGCTTATGTATTTGGCGAGTGCCACGAGGCCTGACATCTCTTTTGCTGTGAGCAAATTGAGCCGGTTTGTTTCCAATCCGGGAGATGATCATTGGCGTGCGCTTGAGAGAGTTATGCGCTATTTAAAAGGCACATCGAGCTATGGAATTCACTATACCGGAAACCCGAGGGTTCTGGAAGGCTATAGTGATTCTAATTGGATATCTGATGCTGATGAGATTAAGGCCACTAGTGGTTATTTATTTACACTTGGTGGTGGCGCTGTTTCTTGGAAGTCTTGCAAGCAGACCATCTTAACGAGGTCAACTATGGAAGCAGAACTCGCAGCATTAGATACAGCCACTGTTGAAGCAGAGTGGCTTCGTGAGCTTTTGATGGACTTGCCTGTGGTTGAAAAACCAATACCCGCGATCCTAATGAACTGTGATAATCAAACCGTGATCATCAAAGTGAATAGTTCTAAGGATAATATGAAGTCATCAAGGCATGTGAAGAGGAGATTGAAATCTGTCAGGAAACTGAAAAACTCCGGAGTTATTACAGTGGATTATATCCAAACGACTATGAACTTGGCAGATCCCTTCACAAAGGGTTTATCACGTAATGTGATAGATAATGCAACGAGGGAGATGGGTTTGAGACCCACGGTATGAGTTGTCCACAGTGGTAACCTACTCTATGTGATCGGAGATCCCGTGAATTAGAAGTAAGAGACAAGCTGTTGGTCAGCTGAGAGGAGAGTATTCTTATATTTTATCCCACTCCGTGAAGATGCAATATTCTCCTAATCTGTATGGTAGGTTGACATTTGTCTTAATGTGTTCCAAGTGGTTTACTTATATAAGCGGAGATGTGTCCTACAGAGCATCTCTTGAGGAACTCACCTATATGAGCTTGATTGTTGAACGTCGCAATCTGTGAGAATTGGGTGTTCTCTAATAAACTCATGAAAGGCCTTCGGAGTATGACGCATAAGCTCCAACCACGGGGAAGCCTTGCGGCAGCCTAGTATCGGTCTAGACGTTGTGTGAAACTGGTATCACAACAAACTTGTAGTTCAAGGCATAGTCCACTATCCAAGTTGTGAATTAGTGTAACATAACATTCTAGGTGGAAGTTCAACTTAACAGTCTCCACTAAGTACCGGTATATAAACAATGCTTTGGAACTTAAAAATGAGGAGATGTGTCTATGAGATTTTGTGGGGGATTGTTGGAATTTACTAGTATTTACTAGTCCAAATAAATTCAGAAATTCTCATTGACACATTATTATTTTGTTAATTGGAAAAATTAATAAGTCATTGATTAATTAGTAACGGTCGCGTTTATTGGGGCTGTTTCTATTTCATTAACAGACACGGTTATTACGACCGTTTCTGACTCATTAACAAACGCGTTTATTGTTACTATTTCTATTTCATAAACGGACGTGTTAAGTACGACAGTTTCTAAATCATAAACGGACGCGTTTATGGTGGCTGCTTTGACTCCCAACATACACTATATAAACCCGTACCAAGCCAGCCTTGGGAGTAGGTTGTTTTCGTATGGTTTCTCACCGTTCCAAAATATTGCGCCGCCACACTCAAGCCTTCTCCATCCCTTCTTCCGGCGTGCACCAGAAGAAGGGACAGCAGGCCTCCGGAACCCCGCCTCTTGCGATCCTGTACGGGAGAGGGGCGATCGGGTTTTTGGGGAGAGCTCTCGCTCGACTGCTGACAGCGATCACTTCCCCAACGACGACTTCTTCCCCGACATCGGCAACCTCTTCCTCGACGACGACATGGCCCAGACCGGGGAC
The DNA here is from genome assembly GCA_902687465.1 of Secale cereale. Taxonomy (NCBI): domain Eukaryota; kingdom Viridiplantae; phylum Streptophyta; class Magnoliopsida; order Poales; family Poaceae; genus Secale; species Secale cereale. Next base: position 538,584,762 of record LR738709.1, on the reverse strand, counting down.
AACATAGCCGCTACTACAGCTGCTGCAACGTATGCATCTCTCTCTCATCTGTATCAGATCTCGCTACAATTTCTATGTCTAGTACTTGTCGTAGATTGGATCTGTTTCCCCATTGTACTAGATATTTGCATGCTCGCTTTAGTTGCTTCTATCATGATTAATTTTATGATATTTCGGATTAAACCATATGATGAATTGCTAATATATTCAACATCATGCACGCGTGCCTCACTTCAATGCGTGAGCCTACCTTGTGGGCAGGAGCGGTCAGACATAATACGTGGAATATACCACTTGATATACGGGGAATGGAAATTGTTATACCAGGCCGATGTATTAGAGTTGCACGAATCACGTGGGAACAAACGGTGTGGATATTGATCTCGTCTGGCTGCATGTCCACTCGGATTTATCGCCAATGAAGCTACTAATTTAAATCACACCATACTTGCTTAGCTAGCATACTGCTAATCAATGTAGCTTCCGCCAAACCTAGCATACTTGCCTAGCTACCTTTCGCCAAATGAAAAAAATATGGTACTGATCGGTCAGCGAACCGATACAGGACCGCGTTGAATGACAATCTGCGTCCGGACAATATGGTCTGGACGTTCACGGCAGATTTAAGGATCAGTTTTGAAGATGCCCTAAAATGTTAGCAGTAAGAAAATACAAGTGGTTATTATGTCCTCTAGGCCCTATAAATGCGAAAAGAAACAATACAAGAAAAATAATAAAGGTAAGTCAAACACGAGGGTCATAAGCCCAGTCGTTTCCTTTGCAAGGAAGCCTAGTGGCAAGAGTTGACAGTGGTGCTAGTGATGGCATCGTTGGAACAAGTCTTTTGCATGACATACATGATCATATATTTGGATGAATTCCTAATTGCATGCTCTCGTTGGATAACAATATACTTCCTCCGTCTCATAATGTAAGACATTTTTTGACACTACACTAGTGTAAAAAAAATGTCTTACATTATGGGACGGAGGGAGTAACATATTAACATCCCCATTCGGCCGCTTTTATGAAACTTTGTCATTTTTCAAACTATCTGATATTGAACCACCTTTCCTCGAGGCCTGATTATGCTTTAGAAAAGAAAATGAGATCGAATATGGAACCTTTTATCATTTGCATTCAAGTCGAACCGAGCAAACATAGATGAGGTTTTGAGATTACGTTAAGAACTTAGGGTTCGATGAACAAGTTCGGTTTGTAGCCATACCTTTTTATAGAGGCAGATAAATTTGTCAAACATGTGATTTCAGACACATTTGTGTTCAGTGATTGCTGATTAAGCTACGGGTCTAAAACATCTTCTGGAATAAATTTGCAAACGTGTTAGCTAACATCAAATAGCCGTTCATCAGCTCGTGTGACGTGAAAACATGTGATAATTAAACTAATTATAAGCATCTAAAACATACTGCTTAACATGCCAACTTTGCGGATGCCATATGGGCCAGTATAAATACAATACAGCTGATATTCATCTTATTGAGTAGACACGCACAATCATTACAGATGGGTAGCTGAACAACAAGCAACGACATATTTTTCTCGAGGGAGAAAACACACCGACAAAGGCACGATGCAATGGTATACATATCTTTGTCCACACACACGCACACGACTCTGCTCATCTCATGTGAGCTTTTATTTTATTTTAGGCGGAACATATCATGTGTGCACGAGCCGATCAGTACTTTTTGCAGGGCCCACCGCAGGTGCCGTCGACGGTGGCCTTCATATCGGCGCAGCGCCACGTTCTCTAGTAGAAAACGGGCTTTTAGTCCCGGTTCGTAAGGGGCCTTTAGTCCCGGTTCTTAAACCGGGACTAAGAGGTCCGTACTAAAGCCCTCCCCTTTAGTCCCGGTTTGCTTACGAACCGGGACTAAAGGAGCTCCACGTGGCTGGTTTCTGGAGCTCGACCTTTAGTCCCGGTTGGTGTTACGAACCGGGACTAAAGGATTTTTTTTTAATTTTTTTTTTATTTTTTTTCCTGATTTTCAAATATCTGAATTATTTGAAATCGGCGCCATCCACTAACTATCCATCATCACCCATTAATCTCTAATCATCCATCATCACCCAGTTCAAATCGTCTAACTTCCCGGCAGGTCACCCATCCTCTCACTGCTCCAGCCCGAGCACGCTTAACTTTCGAGTTCTATTCCCCCTAGTTTCCAAGTCTGCACTTGTTGTTTTCCTGACAATACTCTGCTGTCAATCCTATTAACCCTGAGGAGTTGAAGTTGAGTACGAAGCACTGTTTGAATTAAAAAATATTATTGTAAAATACATTAATTATTTAATAACACTAATATTTCTTGAATAAGTAGTTTGACCACAGTTTGACCAGATTTGACCAAAATTCAAAAAAACTAAAATAATTATTTAGAAACACTAATATTCTTGAATAATTATTTAGTAACAATAATATTTCTTGAATAAGTAGTTTGAGCACAGTTTGACCAAAAATTCAAAAAAACTGAAATTTGAGCATATTTTTTTTCCTTTTGGAATTTGAAGATTCTAAAAATGTCGAAATAGGCCAAAGGCCGTTGAAATCGGATGCGGAATTTTTTTCCCTACATTTTGATATATTATATGTTTTTTTTCGACATCGTATGCAAAAGTTATAGCCGTTTTACGTTTTCATTACACTTTTTTGAAATTCAGGACCCCTTTAGTACCGGTTCATGGCTCGAACCGGGACTAAAGGTCAGACCTTTAGTCCCGGTTGGAACCATGGACCGGGACTAAAGGCCATCGCACCCTTTAGTCCCGGTTTATGACTCCAACCGGGACCAAAGGTTCCATTAGAACCGGGACTAATGGTTGCATGTCGCCCTAGCCGCACGAACCGGGACTAATGCTCATATTAGTCCCGGTTCGTGAGTGAACCGGGACTAATGCGATTTTCTGGCCGGGACCGTTGCCCTGTTTTCTACTAGTGGTTTGGGGGTTCGTGGTCACCACGCGGCAGGCCGAGCAGCCGGCGGGGCACTTGGGATGGGCGTCGTCGCAGACGTCGACGCCCGAGAAGGACCTGCAGTTGTTGCAGCACTTGGGGAAAAAGTCGGCTGCACGCACGCAAGCATAGGCATCAGCTAATACTATCATTTACATGACCGCCCAAATTGATCAAACTTCAGGTAGAACGATTGAGCATCAGCACTGCTTACCGTTCACGTGTGAGAGGACTCCCATGACCAGGAGTCCAGGACGGCCTGGAGGATCAGGATCGCCGCCAGCTTGGTGCCCTTCATGGTTGCTGATGAAACTTTTCGTGCAAAGCTCTTGCTTCACTTGTGCGGAGTAGAATGATTTCTGTTGTTGTAGTGTTGTGGCTGGCTAAGGCTGCCAGCAGCTCTATATATAGGCGTCGGTTTCGTAACTTGATTAACAATCCTGCTATGCTAGGCTACCGGTCGTTATTTTCGGTTAGGTGGGGAGATAAAGATGTTTGACTACTACTGGCTTGGAAAGTTGGACTCGCTTCTTTTCAGTTTTATAGGCGGCGTGGATTGTTTGACATACATTGTATATCATTCATGTCCAGCACACCAGATCACATGCACACCGACGTAGACCACGACAGCAGATATGATTTCCGATATTGTACGAGCAGCCACCTATCTTTAATTCGACCATCGAATGCCCGGTCAATGATCGAGCGTGTCCGTTTTGAACCCCTATTTATTCATCCGTGTAGTCATAATCCTTATTTTCTTTCTCATATGTTCGGTCATTTGCACATGAATGGTGGAAAAAAAAGACTGAAAAAAGAAAGACAAATGATGGTCCGAGGTGAGGCCGTGTCCTATGTGGCGGATTGACTGGGTGCGTCCGGGTATGTCCGTGAGCCCTTAGATCCTCCCCGTATTTGAGATGGATATGAGGGTTCGCGGACAGTCCGAACATATATGAAAGATATATAAGGAGTCCGGTTGGGTCACTTTTTTTCTTCTATCTCCTGTCCTATCACTGATCGTGCGTGTCCGTGGCCATATGAGAGATGGTTTGAGGCGCCGGCTATAGATGCTCTAAAATAGTACATCCGTCTTGATTTATTGGTCCCTTAGTATAAAGTGTCAAATTTTGATCATGAATTTAATTAAAAAATGTTAATGCATGTCACAAGAAATAGTATCATCGGGAGTATACATATTTTGAACTCAGCGACGCATGGAATCACTCTACCGAACAGTAGTAAACAAATCTAGGTTTGTGCCTCTCGCCGGCGCCGTCATAGATCAACCTTGTCTCTAGTGACCCTAGGGCCATGGGGGCGCGGTGGATCTTGGCAAGGGCCGGCGGGAGGGCTTCGTTGTTAGTCGTTCCTTCGAGTTTTGTTAGGGTTTGTGTCATGTTCAGAAAGACGAGACGGCGGCGGCTCTCCGAAGATGGAATAAAGGTCTTCCCGCCTAGCCCCCGTTCCGGTGGTGCGTCTAGCATCATTGGTGGGCGTGTGGAGGTGTGTCTCCGGCGGATCTATCATCGGTGGACTTGCTCGGATCTGGTTGTTTTTCGTCTATATTTATGTGTCTTCGGGTTGGATCCTTTCGATCTACGTTATTCTTCGTCGACGGCGGTTGCTGTTCTGGAGTGCTGGTCCTATGGGGCCTTAGCACGACGACTTCCCGACTTTCTACTACAACAAGTTGTGCCCGACTCCGGCGAGGGAGGGGCGATGACGGCGGCGCGCCTTCGGCTCGCTTCAGTGCTTGTAGTCGTTGCTAGGTGATCTACGGATCTGAATGCAATTTTTATTATTTCTTGTGTTCGTAGTACTGCCATGATTGAAGCTCAATAGATCTGAAGTTTTCTCAAAGAAAAAAAAATAGTAAACACACAACTGAGAGTCCGAGATCACTTGTGAATAAGTTGGGGCAAAATCTAGACCTTCCTGTTGTTACTAAGACTAGCATATATGCCCGTGCGTTGGAACGGGAGAAAAAAAGTAAGTGTCACTAGATGTCGCTCATTTCATAAAACCCGCTCCTTGTGTCATTGTGCACCTCCTTGTGTCATTGTGCACCACTTCCTTTTCTAATTTGTTAGTGGGTTACTTATCCCCATTAGGCATATAAATAAAAAAAACTGATCACACTATGTATAGTAGAACATCTTACAATGGTGTGAAAATAAATCAATACACAAGATGCAAAACATGGCTAATAATATATTTTATTTGTAGCCGTTGAACCATAAGACTTCACTGGAACATTTAATAATCTGTTACAAAATTTCGACCAATAACTTGAAAACATATGATGACATCTCAGTTTTTCAACATGAATCTCACTTGTTGTTAAGCATCTGTGCTACACAAATAAAGACATGCATTTTACATTGTGCATAAGTAGAAAGCAGACGTGCCCGACTTTTTTTTAGAAAGGAGGCATCCGCCCAGCCTTAAATTGAGGCCCTTAGAGTACAAACTAGGTTCGCCGAAAGTAAGATAAGGGGTACAAGGCCGCAACCAACAAAACACGACGCAACACGCAATGATATAGAAGAACGCGATAAGCAGCGGGCTGTTGAGGTAGCCGAAGGCGTCCATGCTGTTGCTCTCTCTCATGTAGCTCGACGAAGTTCAGTGCACCTTGCCCACACTCTTGTGACGAGCACCTCCACGTGCCCTCTACCTGAGATCTTGCCAACAGTTTCCATACCCACAGGAAAGACACTAGTTTGTATAGTAAGTCCGCCGAATGTCGAATGAATTGCCCTTCAATCAAAGCTTTATTTCTGGTGGTCCATAGGGCCCATGCCATGGCTCGAAAGCCCATCCACGCCATTCTCTGATCTCGCCCAACCGTACTACTTGCTAGGCGATAGAAGGTTGTGAAGTCACCCAGGTTCCAAGAGCAGCCCGTCACCTCTCTAATTATCCTCCACATAAATCGGGCCATAATACATTGGAATAAGATGTGGTCACGGTCTTCACCCTCATCGCACCAGGCGCATTTCCCATCACCTGGGCCCCTTCTCTTTTGTATTTGATCTCCGCTCGTAATTCTATTTCGTGCCACTTGCCACAGGAAGATCTTAATCTTGGCCGGAAGCCGTGCTTTCCAAATTCCAGACAAGTCTCA
>LR738709.1:538497060-538578629 GCA_902687465.1 Secale cereale | reverse complement strand
GGGGGTAGCCCTAAAAATTTCCTTGTACAAGAAACAGGTAGAAAATTTGCCCGATGGATCAAGGCGCCACATGACCTCATCATGCGCAAATGTAATGTGCACCTCCTGGAGGTTATCCCGCAATCTCTCTCATTCTATGACTTCTAGAGGCCCTAGGGGTCGACGGAACCGTGGTGCCCAATGGTCCTGGTTCCACATATCCGCTACCCTAGCAGTCGGATTATTCGTAATGGCATACAGAAGTGGATATACGTCCAGAAGAGCGTCCGTACTGATATGCCACCGTCTTAGGAGAAGAGGGTGAACAAGGGGAGGTCTGATCTTCACGGTGTAGGATCGATAAGTTGATGGGGATAACTAGCTGCAAGCAGCCGAAAAATAGAAAATAAGAGATTATGACCTGACGAGGAGGATGCTCACCGAAGCTTACAATCCGAACATTCGCCGATCCACAACCCACAATACTACCCCACACAACCACGCTCGCAAGTCGTGGATCACATGATAGGTGCAATCCGCAAGGGAAACCACGAAGTCTAACCCACACAACACGATCTAGTCGTGGACCACGAATTAGGAGCAATTTCTCAAGGAATCACGAGAATAAGGGTAACAAGATCTCTCCAATCTCAGGAGGAGTCTATGTCTTTGGTCTTTGATAGAAAATGGCAAAAGTCCCCAACGAAGGGAAGAGCTAGCCTATTTATAATCGGGACAACCCCCCTGGATAGGTGTGAAATAAAACTAGCTTTGGTGTGAAAGAGAACCAGCTTCGGTTTGATTAAATGGCTTCGAGAATTAATGAGTAGCTTCTGGAAAACTCTCATTGGAGGTGGTTGGCAGTTCGCGACCAAACATTGTTCAGTGGAGTCGAACAATGTTTTCCTTCAGCAGAAAACTCGAGTTCTGGGAACCTTTCGCAAATTGGGATATCCAAACTCGTGCAAAACATTGTTTCGCCAGAATCGGAATAATGTTTCTGTAGCAGACAACTTATTTCTTCAGGAACTCGTAACTTTGTTTCTTCACCATAAAACATTGTTTTGCACGGACTGAAATGTGTTTGGCCTTCTTCGATATTGCACCTGAGTTCAATCAACAATAAAGGAGATGAAAGTCCAGTCATGTGCTCAAGGTTATAGTATAAACTTAAGTTAGCGTTCACCTGGCAATATACTCGTATGGCACAAATTATTAGGATTTCTCCTTTGATGCCCGAGGATGTATAAATGGTTGTCATGTCCTCATCATCCCCCCCCCCCTCTTGAAGAGGAGTCGTCCTCGACTCTAAGGGTTTAATGGTTGTCATGTCCTCATCATCCTCCCCCTCTTGAAAACGAGTCGTCCTTGACTCTAGCTGGTCATCAGACAAAAGAAAATAGGTCAGTACAAAGAAGCAATGCAAATATTTTATCAAATGCATAAGTTTAGCTTTCACCTTTGCGAATTTCAAATATTTTGTTCGACTCAGCAATTTCTTCCAACTAACATTTCCATGTTGTGCAAACTTGTAATCAGGGACATCCATGTTCATATCATCCTCCCTCTCTTGAAGAAAAGTCGCCCTCGACTTCCTTTTTTCTACAAAATAATAGCACGAGGACAAGACAAAATATCTTGGCAAAGGAAGAGTTGAGTATTGATGTGCAAGTTTCTGGTTTGTTGGCTCCTTTATACACTCTACAAGATTAACAAAATGGTGTTGCTACATTGATGATATACCAAACATCTTTTCTCTGATTTCATCACGCCAATGCTTTAAGAGTTCATAAGTGCATACCTCGGGGTGCTTGAAGATGAAATATCTTTTTTCTTTTACCTCATCGAGTACTTCCATGCCTTTTTGAAGATCACTTACCCCACATGATGTTTCTTCAATGGGACTCCACATGCGCCATAATTGTTCATGGATCTCATCCTCCCATCACCGTAGCAGGGCAGCTAAGTATGATTTTTGCATCTGCACATACTTCAAATAAAGATAACTTTGTGAATGGTTAGCAATTGAATAGTCAACTCTCCCTTCATCTGGTGGACCACTCGTCTCTTTGATATTGTGTGTAAACACCTCAAGCTCAGATTTGGTGGACTCACACAACTCACTAATCCTCTCACTTTGATGGTGTGGTATAACACTCAGCTCTTTAATCTCGTGTTGGATGACCTCACTCTCACATTTAGTGGACTCACAAAATTCACTAATCGTCTCTTGCTGATTGCGTGGTATATTTGGACAGGAGACTTTTATCTCGCTAAACTCATGTTGAGCAATCTGATCCTTATATCTGGTTGACTTACTCACCTCACCTCTCTTACCACTCTCGATATGTGGAGTTTTGGAAAGTGGACACTCATCCTCACATTTGGTGGAGTCGCTCAACTCACCTCTCTTATCACTCTCAATATGTGGATTTTGGGGAAATAGACATTCTTCCTCACATTTGGTGGAGTCGCTCAACTCACCTCTCTTTTCACTCTCAATATGTGGATTTTGAGGAAATAGACATTCTTCCTCACATTTGGTGGAGTCACTCATCTCACCTCTCTTATTATTCTCAATATGTGGATTTTTGGAATATGGACACTCTTCCTCACATTTGGCGGAGTCACTCAACTCACCTATCATATCCCTCTCAATATGTGGAATTTTCAGAAGTGGGTACTCTTCCTCACATTTGGTGGAATCACTCAACTTTCTTGTAGTGTCACTCTCAAGTGGTGGGGTTTTGTGATGTGGTTTCTCTCTCTCACATGGATTTGGAGAGATTGTGCTCTCCATAGAAGTTGTCGGTGGAGGAGAATAAGCTCCAGCTGAAGTAATGCTTCGCCTATCCCGAATATGAATTGTTGGTGAAGACGCCATCGTAGATGAAGGGTGTGGTTGCTGCCATGAAGGAGTAGTGGGACAAATTTTGAAATTCTGGGACCGACCATTACACATGTTCTTCTTCTCCACTCTCATAGCTTGACATACAACATCAGACATCATATCATAAGGAAACACCTCTTAAAAATCGAATATCTCATCATTCAGCCCATGTAAGAATCTCGCCTTCTTTGCCTCATCACTTTCATCGGTTCTTGTTCGAATCAACAATTTCTCCATCTCATTATAGTACTCCTTGACTGTGCGAGAACCTTGGATAATCCCCTTCAACCTCTCGGACAATTTCTTCTCCTAGTATAATGGAACAAATCGATGCCTCATACCTCTTTTCAATGTGTCCCAGCTCTGGATATAGTCAACTCCCAAAACAAGATGATCCTCTTGCAATTGCTTCCACCAAGAAAGTGCATAGACATAGAACTTCTTTAGTGTGAGCTTAACTCTCTTCATTTCAGAAATCCCATGAGTATTGAAGATCTGATCACATCTCTCCTCCCACGCAAAATAAGCATTCAGATCCTCTTCTCCAGTGAATGATGGAATGTGTAACTTCACCCTTGCTTGGTTGTGATGGTCATCTCCCAAACGACCATCATAGGGACTACCATGGTGACCGAAAACAGTACCACAACGAGGCATGGAATATGACTCGTCATCCACCATCTCATCATACTCATTGTTGTGATTTGGGATCCCTTCATGGTACATGTCATCACCACCATGTGCAGCTCGTCGCATTTGATCTGTGGCAAACTCACGGGGGCCATGGCCCCGCCCGTATTTTTCTCCTCCATGCAGCCCACCATCATGGGGTGCAGCAAGGTTACATCGCCCTGTTCAACACCACCAATAAGGTACCATCAACACAGACACCTGTAGCTCTCCCATGACCATTGTGGCGAGCTTTGTTGCCACAGTAACATCGATTGTTGGCAACGACTGAGGCAGTGGGGCTATGTTGGTGTTGATCCCCATTGCCCCCAATAGTAAGACGTCCCCCAAACATCCTTTGCAAAGCTGCAGCTATACTTTCTTCAATCACATCACCAAGTGCAACTCGACTCTTTGGGAACTCTTCTTCCAGAATATTTCCTCCATGTACACTCGAGTTGGAGCCTGCCATGTTAATCCTCGCGAAGAAAGTGGACAAAGAAAAATATATATGCGGAAAACACTCAGCTCACCTCCTTGCTTACCCAAATTCTAATGATTCCTTGGCGGCTATGCGGTGGTAGAAAATCAGGAGTAGACGGGCGAATGAAAGGAAGGAAGCTGACGGTTTTTGGGTGGATCTTGGTGGGGTAAAATGAGGAAGGCTAGTGCTGAGATCCAATCGATGCAAACCAAATAAACAAGAAAATTTGTAGATCTTTGCACCACGTTTGAGCTGCAACACTTGTCACTGCAACTTCTGAAATTTCTCACCCAACTGAATATGATTGCACACTTGCTCAACACTTTCTCTCCTCTCTTTTTTTCACCTCTTTTTCTCTCTCTCTTTTTTGCTCTTTTTTTGCAACACAATAGATACAACAACAAGACTCGAAGAAGAACATCAGCAACTTCAAATCGAACTTGGTGTCAACACAAAGAGGAAAGCAAACAACTAGATCTCAGCAAACAAAGGCTTGGATATTTGTGTGGCTTTTGTGGCTTTGGACTTTAGGACGGGGAAAAACCAAACTAAAAAGGATAGATCTAGCAACAAAGATACAGATCCTGCCGTGTAAACCTTGCTCTGAATACCAGATGATATGCCACCGTCTTCGGAGAAGAGTGAAAGATCATGGATGTCGCCTAGAGGGGGGGGGGTGAATAGGCGCTTTTAAAATAATTACGGTTTAGGCTTGAACAAATGCGGAATAAACCTAGCGGTTAATTTGTCAAGCACAAAACCGACAACAACTAGGCTCACCTATGTGCACCAACAACTTATGCTAAGCAAGATAAACAAGTAGGTGATAGCAAGATATATGACAAGAAACAATACGGCTATCACAAAGTATAGTGCATAAGTAAAGGGCTCGGGTAAGAGATAACCGAGGCACGCGGAGACGATGATGTATCCCGAAGTTCACACCCTTGCGGATGATAATCTCCGTTTGGAGCAGTGTGGAGGCATAATGCTCCCCAAGAAGCCACTAGGGCCACCGTAATCTCCTCACGCCCTCGCACAATGCAAGATGCCGTGATTCCACTAAGGGACCCTTGAGGGCGGTCACCAAACCCGTACAAATGGCAACCCTTCGGGGCGGTCACCGAACCCGTACACTTTGGCAACCTTTGGGGGCGGTCACCGGTACCCGTCAAATTGCTCGAGGTAATCTCCACAACCTAATCGGAGACCCCGACGCTTGCCCGAAGCTTTACACCACAATGATTGAGCTCCGAACAACGTCAAGCGTCTAGGGCGCCAAGGCACCCAAGAGGAACAAGCTCTAGGGTGCCCAAACACCCAAGAGTAATAAGCTTCTCAAACTTCACTTCCACGTATCATCGTGGAGAACTCAAACCGATGCACCAAATGCAATGGCAAGGGCACACGGAGTGCCCAAGTCCTTCTCTCTCAAATCCCACCAAAGCAACTAATGCTAGGGAGGGAAAAGAGAGGAAGAACAAGAAGGAGAACACCAAGAACTCCAAGAACTAGATCCAAAGGGTTCCCCTCACAAAGAGGAGAAAGTGATTGGTGGAAGTGTGGATCTAGATCTCCTCTCTCTTTTCCCCCCAAAACTAGCAAGAATCCATGGAGGGACTGAGATATAGTAACCTCAAAGAAGGTCAACAATGGGGGAAGAACACGAGCTCAAAGTATGAGGTTCATTGGGGAAGAAGACCCCCTTTTATAGGTGGGGCAAATTCCAACCATTATGCTCACAGCGTGCACCGAGCGGTACTACCGCTCCAAGGAGCGGTACTAAAAAATTACATCCGTGCCTACTACCGCTGGACTTGTGACGAATTTTTGGTCCGGAGCGGAAGTACCCACGGAAGTAAAAAATTACATCCCCTCCAAGGGGTAGTACCCCTCCAATTTGCGGTAGTACCGCTGCAGCCCTTGTGGGGACACCAAAACTGACATAACTTTTGCCTACGGACTCTGAATTCAACGAAACCAAGTTTGTTGGAAAGCTAGCGACACGGCCTAACACATTCTTGATAGAAATAACAATAAGAAGCAAATGAGAAAAGGCCCATAATAAAATGGTGAGAACCATTCCTCGAAAGAGACCGGTAAAACCTCCAACACCGAAAACGTAATAGAAGAAGCATGTGAACTCCGTTTTCGATGAACTCGAGCTTGTCATCAAGATGACCATAAGCTCTAAGACTCACAAAGAGAACCGGCAAAAACCCTAACATCGAAAACATCATAGTGGATGCATGTGAACTCTGTTTTCGATGAACATGAGCTTGTCATGAAAATGACCATAAGCTCCAAATCTCACAAGGAGAAGAACCAAACAAGAACCAAGAAATATGATGCAAGCATGCAATGGCTTGAGCTCTCTACGAATGATATGATCAAGCTACTCACTTGAGAACCCCCCTTGATAGTACGGCGATCGATCCTATAACCATGTCTCCAAACTACCACCAAGTGACCGGTAAAATAGAGAACCTATCAAGGGAAAACCTTTGCCTTGCACAAAGTCCACTTGAGCTAGATGTAGACGATCTTGACTTCCTCAAGTTGGACCACCTTTCTTGATTGCGCTGGCTCAGTGAAGACTAGTAGATTGCTCCCCCATACTCCACTATGGGTGAGCCACTCTTCGGCACATCTTCACAAGTCCATTGTCACCACAATGGACGGCAAGCTTCAAGCACTTGATCTCCTCGTGATGCAACACTTGAACTTGCACACCACAACCTTGATTTGATGTCATCCTCCATGGGTTGTATGTGATCTTCCTCTTAACGCAAGCCCATGGAAGATAACCTAACCCCACATAGAACTCTCACAAAGACCATGGGTTAGTACACAAAGCGTAATTGACAATGCTTACCATACCATGGGATCACTTGATCCCTCTCGGTACATCTTCTACGCTTTGTGTGTTGATCAACTTGATTCACTCTTTCACTTAGTCTTGATCAACCTTGAATCTTTCCAACTCTCTTGATTCAGATGATGTCTTGAAGGTAAACATGAATGATAACACACTCTTCTTCTTCAAGACATGCTTGTAATAAGCTCAACACTCACAAGACCAATCTTTGGATAACTCCTTAATAGCACCTTGGTCATCACAAACTCTCCTTGAAACCAACACATGGACTCCAAGAAAAGCATATGGACAAACCATTCAAATATAACTCAAGGCAAGCATTAGTCCATAGAGATTGTCATCAATTACCAAAACCAAACATGGGGGCACCGCATGTTCTTTCAATCTCCCCCATTTTGGTAATTGATGACAATCACTTTGAAGAGAGTTTATATAAGGAATTATGCATCACCATACCATGCAACAATAATGTATGCGCATGAGATGCAGAAGCTTAGGAACAAAACCAAGAGGAGATGACTAGATGACTCTCTAAACTTCTCCGCAAAACTCTGTGAAACTTCTCCCCCATTGGCATCGATTGCCAAAATGGGCGAAAGGCTTAGAAGGCCAATACAACTTGTGTTCCTCCATAAATTGTGTATTTCTCAACAAGAGAGTGGAATGCCATACACATATCCAATGGTAAATACTTGGAGGAAGACAAACTATATTGAGGCCCAAAGATTGCCAAAAGAATGATATGCCATAAATGCATAACGAAGAGAGAAACAAGCACTCAAGCAATCAAACGATACCAATTGAAGCAAGCTATCAAAAGATACCAATTGAACCAACTAGACTAATGATCCTACATGCCACATGAATAAAAGATATTATGATATGAGCAAAGGAGTGTTCTAGAGAAACTAGAGAAGCTCCCCTTGATTTGTGCACAATTTAGTTTTGTATTTGGATACAACGAGCACAAAATAGGATCGTCGCTCCCCCAAGATCAATAGAACCTCACGACATAGCAACGAAGTGTTCTAAAGACACTAGTGAAGCTCTCCATAATTTTTGCACTCCTTAGAATATTTTCATTAGGATACCAAGTGCACAAAATAGGATCATCACTCCCCAAAAATCAATAGAGACTCACACCAAGTGCAAGTGAGCATGAAGGAAACAAAGCCTAGCACTTGCAACAAAACAAATGGTTAAGCAAAATATAAAAGAGACAACTTAAGAGTAGGCTCAACCAAAATGATGTGTGTGAGTCATGGCAAAGCACTTGAGAAGACTAATGTATGGGTGAGCATTAAGCGTCAACATAGTCTTGAATAGTTGAGATACAAGGTGCATGACATGACCTTCCCACACACATCAAGCAAAGGGGTTCACAAGCACACTCGACATGCAAAATGAATAACCAACACTTGTGACACCCCATGGCGAAGAAAGAAAAAGATAGCTTCATCATGAGGAGGGATACCAATAAAAATGGCAAAATCCTCGTCAAGACAAGCAAGAGAATAAAATTCTTCACCACACAAGAGTGCATCAAGGTGCAACGATATATGATCCGCACTCAAGATAGATCCTTTCACATAACCACCAAGGGAAGTAATATAAGAAAGACAAGGTGGATGTGAAAGAAAAGGATATCTACTAGATATGTAATTTCTCTCAAGTGTATAAGATTCTAGGTAGATGAAAATCATGATGATATCAATCCACGAGAAGGACGTACACACGAAATAATTACACGACGGAAAGAAAAGGATATCCACAAGGAAGTCATAAATATACCAATAAGATATTTGCTTGAAAGCATAGCATATGGCTAGATATGGTCTTATTGTATACAAATGAATTCCTACCACACGAACATCAAAGACATCACAACTAGCAACAAGATATCATTGTTGGGATGCTTTAAGAAAGGAAACAAGTATCACAAGAAAGAATGAATACATGCCATGATACAACCTACACAAGGTTGATGCAAGAAATTTGTGCATGAAGTAGATGATGATACTTGTTATCGAGATACCATTGGAAGGATGTAGTAGATACCAATTGAAGGTAGATAGTAGTTCATTGATCATCCTAGCTTGACTCCAATAAGCACATGGTGACACCACATCCTTTTGAATGAGCCGAGCATCCAATGCATATCGAATTGTTCCTAGAACAACAACACAAACAAAATGGTACCCAAACTCATTTGGACCAAAGAGTTAGAAACACCAATACATATGACAAACTCCACAAACATATGTGCATTTATATATGAAAATGAATTTCATGCACATCTCATCCAAATCAAGATTAGGTGGAGTTTCCCCTATATATTGGGTTAAAGAAAGAAAGCATGCCAAAGAAAATACATGTAGTAAATATGCATGCTCAAGATTTTCAAGAAACGAAATGAAAAAGAAATACTAAGTGAAAATAGGATACCGAATGGAGACATCATCACTTGGAAGATATCTACTTAGAAGATACATCAAGGAATGAGATATCCATTGATACACGCAAAAGGAAAGATATCGGACTCCCAAAAGAGAGGATGGTTCCAAACAAACCAACCCATCTACAAAGTTTCATGATGGCACAAAGTACCAAAAAGAAACGGCTTGCCTTCCATCAACACACACTTGATATGGATCACAAGAAGAGTGTTCTATCGAAAATAGGATAGCTCCCCCAAGAATTGTACATTTAAGAGAATTTTCATTTGAATATAAAATGCACAAGGTGGTATCACCACTTTCACTATATCTAGAGAACACTTGACAAAATCAATAAAATAACAAGATCCACAAGTGGCACGGAAGGCAATGGGAGTTGGCACACTAGGCAAGAGATAAGACAAATAAAACCAAAAGACAATGTGAAAATGATCAATAATTTCCACTACATAAGTGATTACCAATTGTCAAAGACAAGAGGTATTTGGAGATAATTTATGGTGATAGATAGCAATGATATCCAACATCATCTTCACAACAAACACAAGCAAAATGCAACTTGTAGAGCTAACATGTCACCTAGGAACAAGATAATTTACCATATCAATTCTAAGTGACAATATCTCTAATGTACACATTTTCTAGGCTTGTAATATACGCATAGCATATTACTCCCCCATAATGTGATACCAATGAAAAACTAAACAAGATGCAAAAGAGGACCAACAAGAGATAATTAATGGACCAAATAGAATTTGAATTTCTCATGAGAAGACATACCACACAGAGACTAGATAATCTTGTAATATCAATACTAGATGGTATTCCTCATGTACACACATTTAGGATTGTGAAGTGCACAAAGCACATTACTCCCCCAAAATGGGATGTTCCATTAATCTCTCACAAGAGCCAACTAAGAAATAAGCAAGATGCACAAAGGCTCAACGCACGACACACACATACATGATGTGCAAACCAATATACATATATTTGATTTCTCAAGATACGCAAGTTGGATGCACAACATATATAAACACATGCAAGGAACAAAACCAAAACATGCAAAGGGGTAAGTAACTTTCAATGTAAATAATTTAAGTACGAGTTACCGCAAGGAGGAACATTGGATATAAGATAGAAAGATAATCCGAATGACTTACGTAGAGGCAATATGAATGATGAAGACCCCTCAAATCTTCATAATGTAGCCTAGTCTCCAATGACCTCCATCAACGCCTATTGATCAAGTTTTAGCTTGTTGGTCCCCAACCAAGTTGGGTCCTAAGAGGTTAGTCACAATAGGCTTGGCCACCCAAATGGTTCTTTTCTTGACACCACTTTGAGTACCAACAAACTTGGCAAACACATTGCCAACATTATCCTTCCCAAGAGAATAGACATCATTAATAATAATTGGGTTGGATAAGTTTCCACTTGTGCATGAAGAAGCGACGTGACCTTTCTCACGACATAAGTAGCAACGTCTACTCTTAACTTTCTTCTCACTTGATTTCTCAACATCAGAAGCATTAACTCGAGTCTTCTTGGGAAGTGGCCTTTCTTCAACTTGTGGTTGAGCATGGGATTGAATTTGTGGCCTCTTCCCGTGTTGCTTGTCACTAATGGTCTTCTTCTTCAACGGGCAAGATCTAACATGGTGCCCTTCAATTTTGCACTTGAAGCAAATAATCTTGGCCGAATTCTTGACTTGTTCTTGGCCCTTCTTCTTCTTATGAATTTTGGACTTCTTCTTCTTGTTGGAGATGAATCCAAGTCCACCTTTGTCATTGGGGGATTTTTGCACACTCAAGATATTGTTGAGTGTGGACTTCCCTTCATGACACTTTTCCAAGTCTTTCTTCAAGGAAGAGACTTGGGCCTTGAGCTCTTTGATTTCCTCTACATGGTTAGTATCAACACAAGTACTAGAGGACGTGTAGGCTTCATTGTTAGAGCAACAAGGCAAGGAAAGCCATTCATCACAAGATGTACCAATGTTATGCATAGATGAATTACGAGGACTAGCACATGGTAATATAGCGTTTTGACTAGAAGTAGTGCTAGCGACCACATGAGACTCACTAGATGTTACCTTGATAATCATAGCCTCATGAGCTATCTTTAGCACATTATGGGATACTAGAAGATCATCACGAGAGCTTGTGAGCTTTACATGACTTTCTTCCAATTTCCCATAATTGCTAGATAGCAACTCAAGTTGAGCCCTTAGCTCAACATTCTCCTTCAAAATGGATGCTTCACTAGAAATAGAGTTAGTAGCACAAGCATAATCAATAATAGCAAGAGGAGAAGGCAACTTGTCAAGCTCTTTAGAATATGAAGCTTTAAGTTGAGCATAAGACTCAATGAGTTTGATAAGCTCACTCTTAATGACCCTTGAGCCATTTTCGAGGTGCCCAAAGTCCTCAAGGAGTTTAGCATGCGCAACTTCAAGCTTCTCATTTTTAGTTTCAAAATCATTAGCCACCTCAAGAGCTCTATCACGATATTCCCTCACTCTAGAAAATTCTAGAGCAAAAGTCTCCTCAAGAGATTCCTTGGTGGTTTGTTCAAGTTCAAGAACTTGAGAGAGGTCTGCGATCTCATTAGCATAATCACGCTCATGACCTTCCATTTTTTTAGTGGTGACCTCATACTCCTCAAGATGAGATTCCAACTCATCAATATACATCTTGCCCTCAATGGCAATAGACATGATTGCCATAAAGTTGGAACGAGCTAATTTATTCTTAAGGAGAGCTTTAAAAATCATTTCCCCCTTAATTTTAAGGAAGCAACATTATCATTCTCTTCATCACAATCAACATCATCATCATTCTTGTCATCATGACTATCATCACAAGATATATTGGGATTCAAAGTGGGAGATACCTTTGAAGCCTTAGCCATAAGACAATATACAATAGATGATGATGTTGGATCCCTCAAAGCACCATTCAAGGCCACATATTGTTCCATGGGGCATTGGATTTCCTCTACATTGTTAGCACAACAATTCGAGGAAATATATGCATTTTTATCATGGCAACGAGACATAGCAAGCATATCATCATGAGATTTAGTCAAGCAATTTCTACATGATATGCAAGGGCTATCAACACAAGCATGTGAAACATTTGGAGTGCTCAAAGTGCTAAAGTCCAAAGATGAAGCATTACAATAAGAAAGTGATGAAGCATCATCAACAATAATCCCACTATCATCATTGCAATGAACACCACTACTCACCATATCATTACCTTGTGGCAATCAACATGTAGGTGAAGTAGAAGTAGTTGAGAAAGCAACACGGTCGGAGGTGGAGGGAGAACAATCATTCCCACAATTCTTGGACACACCATATTTATCTTGAAGCTTTGTCCACAACTCATGAGCATCCCGGAACGACATGAGTTGAAATATAACTACATTGCTCAAAGCATCAAAAAGCACATTAGAAGCTTGAGCATTGAGATAAGAGTTTTTCTCATCCTCTAAAGATAATCTTTGTGGATACTTTGGAGGAGAAAAACCCATATCTACAATTCGCTCTAAATTTGGGTCTATGACCCTAAACAGATTAAGCATGCGAATTACCCAAACATCAAAATTTGTGCCATCGAAACTAAGAGTGTCAGAGAAACCTAAACCCCTAGTCGACATCCTTACTCTCTAGGCGGTTAAGCCCTATAAAGAGAGACAAGGCTCTGATAGCAATTAAAAGATTGTGGATGTCGCCTAGAGGGGGGGGGTGAATAGGCGTTTTAAAATAATTACGGTTTAGGCTTGAACAAATGCGGAATAAACCTAGCGGTTAATTTGTCAAGCACAAAACCGACAACAACTAGGCTCACCTATGTGCACCAACAACTTATGCTAAGCAAGATAAACAAGTAGGTGATAGCAAGATATATGACAAGAAACAATACGGCTATCACAAAGTATAGTGCATAAGTAAAGGGCTCAGGTAAGAGATAACCGAGGCACGCGGAGACGACGATGTATCCCGAAGTTCACACCCTTGCGGATGCTAATCTCTGTTTGGAGCGGTGTGGAGGCACAATGCTCCCCAAGAAGCCACTAGGGCCACCGTAATCTCCTCACGCCCTCGCACAATGCAAGATGCCGTGATTCCACTAAGGGACCCTTGAGGGCGGTCACCGAACCCATACAAATGGCAACCCTTGGGGGCGGTCACCGAACCCGTACACTTTGGCAACCTTTGGGGGCGGTCACCGGTACCCGTCAAATTGCTCGGGACAATCTCCACAACCTAATTGGAGACCCCGACGCTTGCCCGGAGCTTTACACCACAATGATTGAGCTCCGAACAACATCAAGCGTCTAGGGCGCCAAGGCACCCAAGAGGAACAAGCTCTAGGGTGCCCAAACACCCAAGAGTAATAAGCTTCTCAAACTTCACTTCCACGTATCACCGTGGAGAACTCAAACCAATGCACCAAATGCAATGGCAAGGGCACACGGAGTGCCCAAGTCCTTCTCTCTCAAATCCCACCAAAGCAACTAATGCTAGGGAGGGAAAAGAGAGGAAGAACAAGAAGGAGAACACCAAGAACTCCAAGAACTAGATCCAAAGGGTTCCCCTCACAAAGAGGAGAAAGTGATTGGTGGAAGTGTGGATCTAGATCTCCTCTCTCTTTCACCCCAAAAACTAGCAAGAATCAATGGAGTGATTGAGAGATAGTAAGCTCGAAGAAGGTCAACAATGGGGGAAGAACACGAGCTCAAAGGATCAGGTTCATTGGGGAAGAAGACCCCCTTTTATAGGTGGGGAAAATCCAACCGTTATGCTCACAGCCCGCACCGAGCGGTACTACCGCTCCAAAGAGCGGTACTAAAAAATTACATCCGTGCCTACTACCGCCGGACTTGTGATGAGTTTTTGGTCCAGAGCGGAAGTAGCCATGGAAGTAAAAAATTACATCCCCTCCAAGCGGTAGTACCCCTCCAATTTGCGGTAGTACCGCTGCAGCCCTTCTGTGGACACCAAAACTGACATAAGTTTTGCATACGGACTCCGAATTCAACGAAACCAAGTTTGTTGGAAAGCTAGCGACACGGCCTAACACATTCTTGATAGAAATAACAATAAGAAGCAAATGAGAAAAGGCCCATAAGAAAATGGTGAGAACCATTCCTTGAAAGAGACCGGTAAAACCTCCAACACCAAAAACGTAATAGAAGAAGCATGTGAACTCCGTTTTCGATGAACTCGAGCTTGTCATCAAGATGACCATAAGCTCTAAGACTCACAAAGAGAACCGGCAAAAAACCCAACATCGAAAACATCATAGTGGATGCATGTGAACTCTGTTTTTGATGAACATGAGCTTGTCATGAAAAATGACCATACGCTCCAAATCTCACAAGGAGAAGAACCAAACAAGAACCAAGAAATATGATATGATCAATGGTTTGAGATCTCTACGAATGATATGATCAAGCGACTCACTTGAGAGCCCCCCTTGATAGTACGGCGATCGATCCTATAACCATGTCTCCAAACTACCACCAAGTGACCGGTAAAATAGAGAACCTATCAAGGGCAAACCTTTGCCTTGCACAAAGTCCACTTGAGCTAGATGTAGACGATCTTGACTTCCTCAAG
Source organism: Secale cereale (assembly GCA_902687465.1). Taxonomy (NCBI): domain Eukaryota; kingdom Viridiplantae; phylum Streptophyta; class Magnoliopsida; order Poales; family Poaceae; genus Secale; species Secale cereale. Next base: position 538,563,641 of record LR738709.1, on the reverse strand, counting down.
TTGGACCACCTTTCTTGATTGCGTTGGCTCGATGAAGACTAGTAGATTGCTCCCCCATACTCCACTATGGGTGAGCCACTCTTCGGCATATCTTCACAAGTCCATTGTCACCACAATGGAAGGCAAGCTTCAAGCACTTGATCTCCTCGTGATGCATCACTTGAACTTGCACACCACAACCTTGATTGATGTCATCCTCCATGGATTGTATGTGATCATCCTCTTAACGCAAGCCCATGGAAGATAATCTAACCCCACATAGAACTCTCACAAAGACCATGGGTTAGTACACAAAGCGTAATTGACAATGCTTAACATACCATGGGATCACTTGATCCCTCTCGGTACATCTTCTACGCTTTGTGTGTTGATCAACTTGATTCACTCTCTCACTTAGTCTTAATCAACGTTGAACCTTTCCAACTCTCTTCATTCAGATGATGTCTTGAAGGTAAACATGAATGATAACACACTCTTCTTCTTCAAGACATGCTTGTAATAAGCTCAACACTCACAAGACCAATCTTTGGATAATTCCTTAATAGCACCTTGGTCATCACAAACTCTCCTTGAAACCAACACATGGACTCCAAGAAAAGCCTATGGACAAACCATTCAAATATAACTCAAGGCAACCATTAGTCCATAGAGATTGTCATCAATTACCAAAACCAAACATGGGGGCACCACATGTTCTTTCAAAGAGGGTGAACAAGGTAGGTCCGCTCTTCACGACGTAGGATCGATAAGTGGATGGAGATAACTAGCTGAAGCAGCCGGAAAATAGAAAATAAGAGATTATGACCCAATGAGGAGGATGCTCACCGAAGCTTGCGATCCGAACATTCGCCGATCCACAACCAGCAATACTACCCCACACAACCACGCTCGCAAGTCATGGAGCACGGGATAGGTGCCATCCGCAAGGGAAACCACAAACTCTAACCGACACAACACGATCTAGTCGTCGAGCATGAATTAGGAGCAATTCTCAAGGAATCACGAGAATAAGGGTAACAAGATCTCTCCAATCTCAGGAGGAGTCTATGTCTTTGGTCTTTGATAGAACATGGCAAAAGTCACCAACGAAGGGAAGAGCTAGCCTATTTATAATCGGGACAACCCCCCGGATAGGTGTGACATAAAACTAGTTTTGGGAACCAGCTTAGGTGTGAAAGAGAACCATCTTCGGTTTGACTAAATGGCTTCGAGACTTAATGAGGTAGCTTCTGGAAAACTCTTGTTGGAGGTGGTTGGTAGTTCGCGACCAAACATTGTTCACTGGAGTCGAACAATGTTTTCCTTCAGCAAAAAACTCGAGTCCTGGAAACCTTTCGCAAGTTGGGATATCCAAACTCGTGCAAAACATTGTTTCACCAGAATCGGAACAATGTTTCTTCAGCACACAACTTATTTCTTCAGGAACTCATAGCTTTGTTTCTTCACCATAAAACATTTTTTTGCACGGACTGAAATGTGTTTGTCCTTCTTCGATATTGCACTTGAGTTCAACCAACAACAAAGGAGATGAAAGTGTAGTCATGTGCTCAATGTTATAGTATAAACTTAAGTTAGCGTTCACCTGGCAATGTATTCGTTTGGCACAAATTATTAGGATTTCTCCTTTGATGCCCGAGGATGTATAAATGGTTGTCATGTCCTCATCACGTACCCAACCACCGGTCTGACCAGAAGCATGCTAAGTTGCGATTATGGACATGATATTTTTTCCATAACCGGAGGAGTGGTTGGACCTTTTTAATATCCCATGCAAACTGTGATATTTTCACATTCCTCCGGAATTCAAAGCGCCCCAGAGTTAGAATTTTTTACAAATATATCTAGCCGTAAGGCCCCTTGGCCTTTAAGGATCTTCCATGCCTATTTAGTCATTAGGCACCAATTCATAATCTTAGTATTGATTACCCCCAAGCCTCCAACGTCCTTAGGACGGAAAATGTCCTCCCAACTTACCATATGGTACTTTTGTTTTTGGTGCTGTTTTGCCCAAAAGAAACGAGATCTCACTCATTCAGTTTATCATGCACCCCATCTTGGAGAAGGTAAAAGCCCATAACAAACATAGGAATATTTGTCAGGCAATCATTTACCAGGACCAGCCTCCCTCCCGACGCCAACAATTTCCCTGCCATGGCTCCACCCTGGCCGCCGTCTTATCAACTATCGGCTGGAACTCTGCCATTTGAAGTGCACTTGCTGATATTGGCATGCCTAAAAATTTCATATGAATTGACCCTAACTCACAGTTCATCATATGCGCTGCCCTCAGTTGGGATTCCAAATCCCCTCACGTGACAAATATATATTTCTCATGTTTGAACTCATATGGCTGAATTTTTTGGGAAAACAACTAATTTTGGATGTCACTTGAATGTACTAACTACACAACGCATTTAGTTATCCATAGACATCCTATTCTACGTATCTCAATGTGAAGACCTGAGCTTGATAGCAGTTTTATGATTCATCTTCGTGTGTCGTGCATTCCTTTAGAAGGAACTCAAAGATAGTAGAGCTCGTCTACCCTTGTGGCTGGCATTTGAACATTAAAAGAAATCATATATGTCGTGGGGGTACATCCTCCATTCCCCTAGACAAGGCCACTATGAAAAATAGAATGTCATCTATACAAGGCCACTAACTATAATCGAGGCAACAACTAATGATGTTTTCTCGTACTAGCAACTTTTTTAATACTTGCATGCATGTAGCCATAATGACATTGTGCTACTTCCTTCTAGTTCCGGCCTTGCATGCATGTGGGCTTATTAATGATCCCAGTTAACTAAAAGAAAAGTGAACTTGCAAAGCAGTCATTAAATTTTACATTGGTACCTGTAATTTGAGTTTGTCGCCTTGTATAAGGGAATGGAGGGAGTACTTAACTTCACTGTAGGCCCAAAAAGAATATGATACAAAATATATTATTTCCTATATCTATATATAATACATATGTCATCTCTTTTTTTTGCGAAAATAATACATATGTCATCTCGTAAATGAACCAGGAAAAATCCGGATAGTGAACACACTTATATAACCTAAAAGGCACTATGATGGCGCCATCTTTACTAATTTCTCTGCAGTATTCTTTCCAGATCATCTAAAATTTTACCATGGAACAAAAGAGTCGCCTTGATGATAATTGCCACGGATCCACATGTCAAAGAATAGCCCTTCATTTCTTAACCATTCAAAGAAGTGTATCACATACGAGCAAAGGTCTACAGATAAAAGCAAAACAACACCACCTGATGAGTTTTAGTAGTCCAAATGATATTGATGAATTATACCAGCAGAAATTGATGAAAGTTCTAACAAATTTACATGTTATCATAAACTAAAAAATCCACATAAAGGTCTTCACAAAAAAGGCAATCATCATTTAGAGAAAAAAATTAAAAGGACATTTTTTTGACAGATTGCAAATCCACAACAATGCACCAATATTACAAACTACTTCCCCTGTCCCAAATTATAAGACGATTTTGGTTGGATAAATAGCCTACCAAAAATTCAGCCGAATATGAAATGGCTATTAATAATTTAAATTAGCTAATCCTACTCCCTTGAAAGAAGAGTACTCTGTGTTAATCTTTTCGTAAACTCACACCTTCAATAAAATGGACGCCAAAAATATGTTAAGAGAGGACCCGCTGTGGCTCAGAAACACATAGCTGCAATTTCACAATAATTGTACAAAAAAGGAAATTAGTATTAAAATCTGAAGAAAGATTAATCATATACAAATTGTGAATATCAAGTTTATTAATAATACAAGGATAATAACTCGAGTTAATATGCTTCGGTAGTTTGTGAGCACACACACATTGTCATGCACCTGCCTCTGTAGTTACTCGAGATATATAAGAGTATTATGAAGTGATCCACCTTACCTGCTTAGAGACTGCAGCATGTTTTTTTGCGAGGGACTGCAGCGTGATTACTTTTTGACGAGAACAGCAGGAGCTCTGCCTTTGCATTATAGGAGAAAAGGAGGGTACAAGTCATACAACGCTGGGCCGAAGCCCCATGTCTAGAAGCGGGTCATATACATAGGCATGCAACCGAAAAAAAACTACGGAAGTCCTATATCACTCGCCAAGAACGGCCGTCCCTCTCGTGGCCTCACTGAAGCACCGGATGTCATCTCTGATAAGCCTTGTCAGCGCTAGCGCCGTTAGCTCCTTGCCTTCAAAAACTCTCCGGTTCCTCTCCTTCCATAGATTCCATACGATGTATGCTCCCAGTGTGATCTCTTCCTTGTTTTCTCTCGTTTCCCAGACAATGCTCAACTGATCCCACCATTCTATGATGGATTGTGCCATATCGGCAGCAGCCCAAACTGCACTGTTTTGTTGCCGAAATTGGAAGCATTACTCTCTTGCATATGAGCATTTCAATGCAATGTGACTGCCAGTTTCAGGTTCTTGGTCGCAGAGCTTGCATTGGTCATTGTTTGGCCATCCTCTAGCCTGAAGTCGATCGGCCATCCAATTTCCGTTCTGTAATAACAACCAGATGTAGAATTTGACCTTCCCGTCCATCTTGCTCCTCCACACTCGTGCTAGCCCAGGATTTTCAATTCTTGCGAAAAATTGTGCATCATAGGCTGAACATGCGCTGTAGGTAGCCGAGGTAGTAAGGTTCCAAACAACAGTGTCCCTCTCGACTGAAAGGTTTATCATTTGCACCTCATGCCAAAGGTGCACAAACTAGTTCAGCTGATTCTCCGTGTCCAATCAATGTAGCCCTTGCATCCATTTGCCATTGCGTAGCCCCTCCTGAACGGTAACTTTTTCGAAGCGAGCAAGTTTGAACATATGAGGTGCCAGCACACTTTGCAAATTCCCATTGAGCCATTTGTCCATCCAGAAGCTAGCAATGCTTCCGTCACCCAAACAGATCGTTGTGCAGCTTGAAAAGAGTTGTCTATCCGTGTCGTCACATGGTGTGGCAGATCCTTTCCATGGTCTCTCTTTCCCTTGCCATTGGAACCACTCCCATATTAGCCTCAATGCCCGGCTGGAACACTCGATGTTTTTGATTCCCAAACCATCGTATTTCTTTGGCGTGTAGACTCGCCTCCAGTTTACTAGATTCTTGCCACCAATTGATCAGTCCTCTGCCTCCCAAAGAATTTTTTTTCTCAGTTTATCCACCTTTCTTATTAGCCATTTGTCTGGTGAGAACACCGTCAAGAAAAAGGTAGCCGTAGGCGTGACCACAGAGTTGGTATACACCAATCTGCCAGTCCTGTTCATCAGTCGACCCCTCCTCGGGGCAAGATTGCCCGCAATTTTATCAATTAGTGGCTGCATTTCTACCCTCCTTGGCCTTCGCACGCCAAGTGGCAAGGCAAGGTACTAGCATGGGAAAGCTCACAGCTTCCCACCAAAGTCAGCCAACAGACATCCCAAATCAATCCCAACACATGACACATGATACGCTATAGTCTTCTGGATGTTTGCTCTTAGCACCGAGGCATCAGCAAATAGATTCAGGATGGCCTGAACAACTTTGATGTCTTGAGACCACGGGTTGACAAAAAAGGCCGCATCATCGGCATAGAAACTGGATCTGAAACGCGCCATTCTGACAGTGAGGGGCGTGAGGATGTTTCTCTGGGTGGCCAGGGAAAGCAATTTTGGAGCGCCTCCATGGCAAGGATGGACAACAATGGCGACACCAGATCCCCTTGCCGCAATCCACTTCTATGCAAAATTGGGGTGCCCGGTAAACCATTCAGCAAAACCCTGGTGGAGGAGGAGGATAGGATTAAAGAGATCATGTCTCGCCATCTTTGCCCAAAACCCATAGCCTCCATAACCTCGAGCAAAAAACCCTAACAAACAGAGTCGAAAGCCTTGTCGATATCAAGCTTGAGGAATACAAGGGGGGATTTGGCACAGTGTGCAACCATGATCACATTTTTGACGTACAGGAAGTTGTCCTGGATTGAACACCCGCGGATGAATCTACTTTGATTGTGCAAGACAAGGTGCTTGATCTCAGAGGCCAAACGCATTGCTAACATCTTGCTCACCAACTTTGGAATGCTGTGCATGAAGCTTATTGGTCTGAAATCACCTGCATCATGCGCTCCCTCCCTTTTAGGCAGAAGTACCAGTTTTGCCGTGTTAATAATGTGTCAGCAAAAAACTCTCAAACTATGGACAAAATTGACAACAGCCTACATGTCCGTTTTGATTGTTCCCCAACAATGCTAGAAGAAGGCCCAGTGAACCCATCTGGCCCCGATGCCTTTTCCCTATACTTCTCTTGAATTGCAGCCAGCAGCTCCTGCTCAGAAAACGCCTCTTCCAGATGGCTCAAATCACGCCGCGGCAGCCCCAACAACTCCAAGTTGAGCCTGGCGGTACGAGTGAACGGTGTTCCGATGAGGTTCTTTAATCTGTCAAACATAATTTCGGCCTTGCCCTCATGCTCAGAAACCAGGCCGTTAGCACCGCTTAGATGGGGAATGTAATTTTTGCGCCGTCACCCAGAAGCTTGTAAGTGAAAGAAGCGAGTGCGCGTCCTCCTCTCTGATTTCAGTCATTCGTGATTTTTGCCGCCACCTTGCTATGTCCACTGCCGCAAATCCCAACAATTTGGCCTTGAGCCGCGCCCGTGACCCCTCCCTTCCTCCGTAAGGGCCCGCTCCTCCAGTTCAAGGTCAAGACCAAAGATGACATCGCTGGCCAGCGCTGACATGAAAGCTTTCCAGCGCATTTTCTTCTTATTCCATGCTTTGAGAGCCTTGGTCGTCATCAAGAGCTTTGTGTGCAGCACACGGATGGGGTCACTAGATTTCACCTCCTTTGACCACGTGCCTTGCACAATCCCCGCAAAATCGGGCATCTTAACCAGTGGTTTTCGAACCGAAAGGCCCTGCAGTGTGACACATCCATTTTTCTCAGCACAAGCGGACAGTGATCAGAGAAGTTGGTGGAGGCATGCGACAGCTGAAAATGAGGGAATAGAGCCTCCTAATCACTAGTGACCATGACCCTATCAATTCTGGTGAGCGTGGTGTTCTCCCTTTCATTTGACCAGGTGAATCTCCTCCCAAACAAAGGGAAATCAATCAACTCAAGGTCATCAATCGCCGCTCTGAACTTCCCCATCGGCCGCAAGTTGATATTGTTGTTGCTCTTCTCCCTCGCCCAGGAAATCATGTTAAAATCACCAAGAACCATCCAACATGATAGCATGTGCTACTTGATTCGCTTTAGCTCATCAATGAACTCCATTTTGGCCTCCACTGATTGCGGCCCATACACCCCAGATATTGACCAGGTCTTTCCGTCAGACTTGTTCTTTACATTACCCAAAACCGAGTGCACTCCAATCGCTAGGGGCTCCGGGGTGATCTCATGATCATCACAACAGGCAATCAGAATTCCCCCTCTTGATCCATTTGCTGGCAGATATATGAAACTGTCAACAAACTTGGGCCCCAGTGTCTCGAGCACCAAATTTCTGCTCATATCACTGATTTTTGTTTCTTGCAGACACACAATCTTGCACTTGAGCTCAACAACAAACAACTGGATCGCCCTTCTCTTTACGGGGTTGTGTAGGTCCCGCACATTCCAATTTAATATGGCATAATCCATAGAACAATCATCAAACTCTTGACTTGGGAGTAGCTAAGCTTACAAACAGCCAACAGAAACACACATACCCCAGCAGCACCACGCGCCAGGGGGACACACCCACTCTCCGACGCGACCCAACACCCATACTCTAGAGACGGCAATCCTGCTAACATTGAGAAACTTAAAGACCCACCCTAGCAAAGCGGCCAGATACAAATCAGGCGCAGATTGCCTGCCCTATCTTGCCGATCTCCTTGCCCTTGCCCTGCGTGGAGCTATCGATCAGAGCTTCGACCGCCGCAATGAACTTGTCAGGCAGTGGATTCTTGTGCATCTCCCTGTACTTTTGCATATCCGCCGCAGATGCGGCGCCTGGAGGCGCGCCATCCTGCCAGATCTCACTCTTCTTGACGAGAACCAGCTTCACCTTGTCCATGGTCGACCAGCCCGCCATCGGCTTGGCCGCCAGCCGCCCGCTGCTCCGCCTGGTAGGGGGCTCCGCTAGCTCATCCCGACAGTGGCCTCCATCCACCGGTGTAGGAAGCAGAGCGGCGGGTGGGGGGGGGGGGGGGGGGGGGGGGGGGGGGGGGGGGGGAGCAAGAGACGAGGAAAGCATTAAGTGGGTCTATCGTCCCCAATGGACCTTCATCCACCTCAGTTCGCTCGGTCGCAGGCTTCTCCGCTTCCCTCCCATCACCAACCCACATCTCATCCTGGGCTTGCGGGCCAGGGAGCAGCACCAGCCCTACCGGCGGGGCTTCTCGTGGCGAGTGTGGCCCAAAGATTTCAGCCCATGAGCCAAGCTCAGCACCTTTTTCATGTGTAGACTTGGTCAAAGGGTCATCTCCCACCTCCCCATCCTCGCTGGGGCCCTCCGCGAGTAGCACACATGCACCAATGGGCTGACTTGCATGAAAAAGGCCATGCACGCCCCACCTCCACACTAGTTGTCGCCTTCCCTTCCTCATTCTCCCTGTATCCATCCTGCAGTGGCACGGCCAGCTGCGCCGGCTGACCCACGCCTAGAGCTAGCTCCCTTTCACAAGAACAGGCCTGCGGTCCCTCGTGCACATCTTCCTACCCCCACCACACCATGCCATCTAGGTCCATGGTCTCCCTTCCGTGTAGCTGCATGTGAGAAACCTACAGCTCCTCTACCATGCATGGAAACGGCTCAGAACCCGCCGTAGCAGCTTCCAGCATCGCCGTGTTTATGAGTGGCGGCGCCTCTGGCAGCTTAGTGTGCCTTCTTCCATCGCCACAATTCCCTTCCCCCGATCCTCCTCTCTCATGTCGTTGGCCTCCTCCTCCGCCTGCCTGCTGCATCCCCACAATGGCTTCCCTGTAGCCGCTGCTGCTACCACAGGTTCTCCAATCTCCACCTCCAGCACTTCCTCCACCATTAGGGAAATGAAGCCTCAAGTGAACTGGCCTACGGGTCGACCGCATCATCTTCCGAGGGAAGCCCACCGACTCCATTGTCGCGGCTCATACCGCTACTAGGGCTGGACTCCGGCGGACAGGTGAAATCCACCACATGGTCTAGGTGAATAACCACTGGGTGCCCAAGCATAGACACTTGACCCCAGCGCGCCGGCACCTCCTGAGTGATGTTGAGCTGAGGGAAATGCATCTCTGGCGATCCCACCTCCTATGGCTCCTCCAGCTGCAGCACACCTCGAGTCTTGAGATTCTCCACCGCATCCATCCACACCCACAACCGGAAACACCCCGTCTCCTCCTCCCGCCGCACTTCATGGTCGATTTCTTCAATGAGCATAGACGGGTCGAAGAGCGATGCGACGGAGTTGATGTCCCAAGCATGCTCTGGGACCCCCTCCGGGCAGACCCGTGCCTTGCAGAGAAGCTTGGCCGGTGACGCCCACCGGAAGCGTGACCAGGGTGCCACCAGAAGTGACAGACGACCAAGGACGAGCGGCCCCTGGCCGGGGAGCACCCTGTCTCTGACCGCAGCATTGTTAAAAATGAGCAACATCTCTCCCAGAGCCCGCAGGGACAACTTCACAACATCTTCTTGGATCCGAAACCGCATGGCCACCGCCCTCTTGACATCGACCAGCTTGACCTGCCGCGGGGCCTCAATGACCACCGCCACGAACGCACATCGAGTCAACCTGCACCTCCGCTAGCCCCGCCATCCTCCTCGTCGTGGCAATGACGAGCCCGCGCCTCGGCGCTGGGTCCGCAGCAGGCGCCTCCCTTGGTGCACGAACCGCCGAGCTTGGTGGCGGGCCTGGCGGCGGTGGTGGAAGAACGACCGTCGCCTCCACATGCTCCTTGCCTTCCAGCTGAGCCCGCTACGCGACTGCTGGCACCGCCCGCTCCCCACCTCGATCTGCCCTTGCCAGCTGAGCAGCAACGCACCACCGAGCTCTATGCCCGACCTCGCCGCAGAGCATGCACTTAGAGCATCTCCAACAGGCGTGCTTAGCGGCGCGCCCAAAAAAACCATATACCGCGCGCGCAAAGTCTGTTTTGCCGCGGCGCGCAGTGCTGGCTCCAGCAGCAGCGCTATTTTGCAGCGCGCGCGTGCTGCTCCAGCGGTGCCCAAAAAATACAGCGCGCGCACACTTTTTTTCATACTTAAATTGCATTAAAATAAAAAGATACAAAGATAGATAGTTCAACATAGATAAAAAACATAGTTCTAAAACATAGGTAAAACATATAAATAGTTCTAAAACATAGATAGATAGATATATAGTTCGAAAACATAAAAAAAACTAATCGCTCCAGTCATCATCATCGCCTTCGTTGTTGCTGTCGGAGGAGGTCGACAGCCAGATGTCGAACCAGCGGTCATCTTCTGGAGCGAAGATTGTTCTCCCGCCAGCATCGCGGATGGCGCACTGCTGACACGCCAACTCCCTCCGACGACGCCTGTCCTCGCGGCGACGTTCCCAGAACTGATGCTCGGCGACGACGTCCTCCGGGTGGAGGCGGCGCCACTCCGCCATGCGCCGCTCGTCCTCCTGGGCGACGAGGAGGCGGTTCTGCACCGCCGTGTGCTCCGCACGATCTCGTGCGGTGTGTAGACGAGGCGGCGGGGCGAGCTCCAACGCCTGCTCAAGCGTGCGGGCGTCGTCGAAGTTCATCTGACGACGCGGCCTGCCTAGGCGCCACGCCGCCGCGTCGTACGCGCGGGCGGCCTCGTGCGCCGTCTCGTAGGTGCCGAGGGGAAGCCGAAGATCGCCGGAGCGTATCTCGGCGTAGAAGCCGCCGCCGTTCGGGCGCTCGCGGACGCCGCGGTAGCCCGACGAAGAACGGCGGCGCGGCGGCATGGTGGCGCGTCGGGGGCGGCGGCGGTGCTCTGGTGCGGCGGCGGTGCTCCGGTGCAGCGCTCGGGGTCGGCGGGCGCGAGAGAGAGGAAGAGAGAGGGAGAGAGAGCGGTGCAGCGAGGACGGGCGCGCGCGCGGCGTTTTATAGGCGCGCGCGGCGCGCCGCCGCAAAAAAGGCGCGCGAGAGACCGCCGTTTCGCGCGCGCGCGCAAGCGGTTCCCGCGCGCGCGTCTTTCCCGCCGCCGCTGGAGCACGTTATTTTTCCCGCGCGCGCGAAATCGCCGGTTTAGCGCGCGCGCGCGCCTTTTTGAGCGCCTGTTGGAGATGCTCTTAGCACAGCCTGTGCATCTTGTGACCCGATGGCCAGGCTCGAGGCACCGGAAACACTTGCCCCGCGCCTTCCTGAACATCAGCTCTTTGAGATGGGAGAAGCTTTGCCCCGGACGCGGGCAACAGCCATTGATTGCAGTGTTGTGTGCTTTTCGTCCGCTAAATCATCGTGTGTACAATAGTTTCGTTTCAATTTTGTCTGACCGTATCCACCATTATGTCACATCATGCGTAGGCCCCATCCTTGCATGCATGCATGAGGCATCCACTCCCTGCTGCAAATGCATGAAAGCGACCCATCTGTCTCATCTCCCATCATCTAAATTCATGGCTTTTATTTTCTCTTTGACATTTCCAATCTTTTATATCCTTTAAACAGTAATTTCTTTTTGAAATATTTTATATATTTGAAATAATGACACTAAGACTTTAGAACAAGATCAATATTGGATAGATTTCAAACACATTTAAATTTTACGTCTAATTTCACACATATACCGAGCGAAAGCTGTTATTCGAAGTGAGTGAAAATATGTGAAACATGTTCTTTCAAACATGTGAATTTGACTGTTTCAATGTGTGAAGTTGAATATTTCAAATATATGAAATGGTATTTTGTTAACTTATGAAACATATTTCAAACTCATTTGAATTTCAAGGAAATCATTTTTTGGAACATACTGAAATTGGATATTTTTGTGTAATTATAACGTAAATTTTCATTGAAATGAGTGAAATGTGTTGTTTGAAATGGGTGAAATAATTTGAAATAAGTGAAATTGGTTTTTTGAATGAGTGAAATATGATTAAAATTTGATTGAAATATGTTTTTTCAAATTAGTGAAATCCATTCTAAAATGAGTGGAGCTAAGTGTGAAAATATGTTATTCCGGTTTGTGAAAGGATCTCTACCGAAGAGTTTCCGTGAAGTAAGCTTGGCGGCTAGCAACGGCTTTGAGAGCAACTTTCTTGGGAACAATCTATCCAAAAATAATATTTTTCAGAAGGAAAAGATATAACAGCCGTGTTCCATGCCAAATTTGATCCCTTCTCCATCATCGAGTTCTTGGAGTTCTTCGATGAAGCCAGGCCCGGGGGCTACTGGCGATGTAGTGAAAACCAAGGCTATACTAACCTCCGGGCATGGACCACGACTGTGTGCAAATACACTGGCAAGTATTCATCTTCACCAGCAAGCACTGCTACCACATAGGGGGCATCTTTCAAATGGCCCCATAAGTGATCGTGTGCATCGAGCCTCGACACTCGCACGCGCGCTTCCTGCCCAAAACGGACAGCGGCGCTCTAGAGCTTCAGTGTCACATTCAAACCGGCCAGAGCGGAGGTGACCTATCACTATTGATGGCATTGAAGCGGCACACTAACCGAGAGAGTGCTGCCAGCGCCACTTTTTGGTGTAGGCGACTGCTCCTCTGTGATGGACTCTCGACGGAGCAGAAGAAAGAGATGGCTTCCATTGCTTTTGGCTGGCAGTCCGACATGCAAACGGAGGCCGACGACGTCCCAATGGAGGACGCGGCCGATGACGAGCCAGCACCATCCTCCTCACCGGTGCATAACGGCATGACTATCGATGATGATTGTGCCCACTATATGGACATGGTGCGGGAGGATAAATCACGGGTAGCGCAAGCAGACCAGGCCTACAACCCCCGACTCTTCGAGGAGCACCGAAAGAAGGAGGAGCAGCTCACCACCGGCATGGCCGTCGCACCGAACGCAAAAGTGGCAGAGCAGGTGACACTGCTCGAGTACTACTGCTTCGCCCGCGATTTCCGACACAATCGTTGGTTGTAACGCTGGTATCAGGCGGAACAACAGGCCACCTACAAGGAGATGGACGAGGCGGCGGACGTGGTGTTGGGCGATGATGAGGAGGCCATCGCCGGCTCCTCCATGACCGCGCCCAACCACGAAGCCAACACGTCCTCGGGCGCGGCCGGCAGCGTGGAAGAGTAGTGCATGGTAGGTCGCCGTCGCTCAGGTCTCAAGAATGCCACTGCTTTTCCCCTCCGCATAAAACCAAGCATGGCGGGCTAAAAATCATTGGTCGGTTAGCCCCTCAAGCTGCGGCGGCGGAGGCTGTGAAGGAAGAGTTGCTGAGCGCCGAGGCGAAACTGGAGAAGGTAAAGGCGAGAGTCAGAGCTTCGCTTCTACGGGCTCATGGTTGAAATTGGGAAACGTGCACCCGCAATCATTTGGATTAGGTTTAGAATAGGTTTTAGTTAAAAATTATCCAAAATGTAATGAATTTCGTTCAGTTTATATGAATTATCTCAGAAATGTAATGATTCTCGTCCAGTTTATATGAAAGTCCGCAGTGCTTACATGAATTTCGTTTGCTTTAGTTGAACCGTGTTTGAACGAACAACGTTAGATGACCGCCTAAAGAGAAAGTTCAACTAGTTTGGGAGGAGATAAGTTCAACTAGTAGGGGAAGGAAAAAGAGAAAGGAGATGCATTAATGGAGGTGGTGTAGTTAGCTAGGAGTAATAAAGAGAGAGAAAGATAGGTAGAAGAAAGAGAGTAATGGGGCGGAGAAGTAGTGATGAAGAGGGAGAGAGGAGGTGGTAGCTAGGAGAAAGTGAAAGAGAGGATGGGGAGGGGGAGGCGGAGGAAAAAGGTGGTATGACTGCGGTTTAGCAGTAGCACTGGGCGTAAAATGCGCTGCTGCCAATATCATAGCAGTAGCGCGCTTCTAGCGGATGAGCTACTGCTAAGCGGGGCCCGCCATTTGGCCAGGTTTAAAATTAGCAGTAGCGACTTTCAAAAAGAGCATGCTACTCCTATTACGTTAGCAATAGCGATGTTTTCCCGGGCGCGCTACTGCTAAACCTAGCGTCGAGGGAACAGTCGAACAATTTTAGTAGCAGCGTGCTCCTACCGAGCCGCGCTACTGCTAATTAGGTAGCAGTAGCGCCTTTTATGTATAGTGGTACTGCTAATTAGCAGCAGCACCTCTTTTTGTCACGCGTTACTGCTAAGATTCTATGTATAAGCTTTTCCCTAGTAGTGATGGGCCTCGCTCATGTCCGCTCCTGGCCCAACACCTTTGGTCCCGGTTGGTGGCTGGAACCGAGACCAAAGGTTGACCTTAATCCTAGTTTGAGCCACAAACCGGGACTACAGAGAAGCCTATATATACCCCCACCCTACCCACGAGCAGAGCCACCGCTCTGTGTTTTTGCTGGCCGTGGGAGAAGTTTGTGGTGCTCGAGCTCACCTCCTATGAACATTAGGTGTTCGATGAAATGCCCGAGCCATATTTAAGCTTTCTACCCTCGAAGCTCCTTGTCTATGCTCCATTTTCCTAAAGATTTGTCTAGGTTTGCCGATCCGTCCTATCCCATCCCCGTCCTCACTGCCACCGATCGCCTGCGCCGATCTCGTCGCCGACACCACCGTGGTGAGCCTCTTTTTCTTATCTTATTTGTAAAAGAAAAAAAATTCTTGCTTGTATGATTTAGATATATATTTGTATATTTTTCTTACTTTTATTATTGTTTGTTATTGTATAGTGCGATGGTTTTGGTATCCGCCCCCATCGGTCCTCGTCCTGTCTATGATTCAGATGTTGTATATTATCTTTTATGACTATTTGTTTTAGTGTTTATGACAATTATGCCGACCAACGTGACATAGATTTTTTTATATAGGAGGTATGTGAACCGGAAATTCCAACCAACCCTCTTGTGGAGAGGTGAAATTTAGTTGAAAAGGAAAACATTTACTTGAAGAAAAACTTGAAAGGAACTGAGGAGGAGAAGATGGAATTGGAGTTGCATGTTGCGGATGTCGCCGATGATCACAATATCAAGATGGATGCAATGCACTTGAAGATTAGAAAGGTTAGAAAATATGCCATTCATACTGAGGCTTGGTATCATTATGCCGTTGGATCAATTGTTACCTTAGTTGCGATTATGATCACATTTGTTTTTGCAGTGAAATGTTTTACATAGTTTCAATGTGTGGTTTAATTAGATGCTTTAGAGAGCTATATGTTGTTCAATGAGAACTATGTATGAACTTTAGTTGTGATGATGAACTTCTATTAATTTGGTCACTTCTCTATTCATGATGTTCTGTAATGGTTTTTGACACACTTAATTATATATAGTGCACGTAGATGAACCGGCAATGGATGTACGGTGATAGACACACCTTTGAGTACATTAAGGGCCTGCATAATTTTCTCGAAGTGGCTGAGGCAAACAAGCAGAATGGTTTTATGTGTTGTCCATGCCCTATCTGTGGGAATACAAAGTCTTACTCTAACTCAAAAACCCTTCACGTCCACCTGCTTGAGAAGGGTTTCATGCCACAATATAATGTTTGGACCAAGCACGGAGAAAGAGGGGTTATGATGGAAGATAACGAAGAAGAAGAGGATGATGACAACTATCCGCCCCTGAATTCGGTGTTGCTGCAATGGGGGTAGCTGAAGATCAGGAGGAACCAGACGATGTGCCTGATGATGATCTTCGTTGGGTCATTGTTGATGCAAAGAGACAATGCCAAAGTGAAAGGGAGAAGTGGAAGTTCGATCACATGTTAGAGGATCACAAAAAAGGGTTGTACCCAAATTGCGAAGATGGCAACACAAAGCTCGGTACCACATTGGAATTGCTGGAATGGAAGGAAGACAATGGTGTATCCGACAATGGATTTGAGAAGCTACTAAAAATATTGAAGAAGAAGCTTCCAAAGGATAATGAATTGCCCAACAGTACGTACGTGTTGGGGAATGTAGCAGAAATCAAAAAAATTCTACGCATCACCAAGATCAATCTATGGAGTAATCTAGCAACGAGGAAGAGGGGAGTGCATCTACATACCCTTGTAGATCGCTAAGCGGAAGCGTTACAAGAACGTGGATGAAGGAGTCGTACTCGTAGCGATTCAGATCGTGGTTGATTCCGATCTAAGCGCCGAACAACGGCGCCTCCGCGATCAGCACACGTGATGCTCGATGACGTCTCCCACGCCTTGATCCAGCAAAGGGAGAAGGAGAGGTTGGGGAAGACTCCGTCCAGCAGCAGCACGACCGCGTGGTGGTGGTGGAGGAGCGCGGGACTCCAGCAGGGCTTCGCCAAGCACTACGAGAGACGAGGAGGGAGAGAGTGTTGGGAAACGTAGTATTTTAAAATTTTCCTACGATCACGCAAGATCTATCTACTAGATGCATAGCAACGAGAGGGAAGAGTGTGTCTACGTACCCTCGTAGACCGGGAGCAGAAGCGTCAAGTGACGCGGTTGATGTAGTCGAACTTCTTCGCGATCCAACCGATCAAGCACCGAACGTACGACACCTCCGCGTTCAGCACACGTTCATCTTGATGACGTCCCATGAGCTCTTGATCTAGTTAAGCTTCACGGGAGAGTTTCGTCAGCACGACGGCGTGGTGACGGATATGATGTATCTACCGGCGCAGGGCTTCGCCTAAGCACTGCAACGGTATGACCGAGGTGTGTTTCTATGGAGGGGGGCACCGCACACTGCTAAAACAATTCAACTTGTGTGTCTTTGGGTGCCCCTGCCCCCTTATATAAAGGAGCAATGGGGGAAGGCCGTCCGGCCCTCTATGGTGCGGCTAGAGAGGCAATCCTACTAGGAATAGGATTGCAATCCTATTCCTAGTAGGAGTCCACCAAGAAGGAGAGGGGGAAGGAAGGAGAGGGAGAGGGAGAGGGAAAGAGGGGCCTCGCCCCCCTCCCCTAGTCCTATTCGGACTGCCCCTTGGGAGGGGGCGCGCCACCTCCTGGCTGCTGCCCTCTCTCCCCCCTATGGCCCACCAGGGCCCATCATTCCCCCGGGGGGTTCTGGTAACCCCCCCGGCACTCCGGTAAATTCCGAAACTTTCCAGAACACTTCCGGTGTCCGAATATAGTTGTCCAATATATCAATCTTTACGTCTCGGACATTCCGAGCTTCCTCGTCATGTCCGTGATCTCATCCGGGACTCCGAACTACCTTCGGTACATCAAAACTCATAAACTCATAATACCGATCGTCATCAAACGTTAAGCGTGCGGACCCTACGGGTTCGAGAACTATGTAGACATGACCGAGACTCATCTCCGGTCAATAACCAATAGCGGAACCTGGATGCTCATATTGGCTCCTACATATTCTACGAAGATCTTTATCGGTCAAACCGCATAACAACATACGTCGTTCCTTTTGTCATCGGTATGTTACTTGCCCGAGATTCGATCGTCGGTATCTCTATACCTAGTTCAATCTCGTTACCGGCAAGTCTCTTTACTCGTTCCATAATACATCATCTCGTGACTAACTCATTAGTCTTTTTGCTTGCAAGGCTTATTATGATGTGTGTTACCGAGAGGGCCCAGAGATACCTCTCCGACACTCGGAGTGACAAATCCTAGTCTTGATCTATGCCAACACCATGAAAACTTTCGGAGACACCTGTAGAGCATCTTTATGATCACCCAGTTACGTTGTGACGTTTGATAGCACACAAGGTGTTCCTACGGTATTCGGGAGTTGCATAATCTCATAGTCATAGGAACATGTATAAGTCATGAAGAAAGCAATAGCAGTAAAACTAAACGATCATAGTGCTATGCCAACGGATGGGTCTAGTCCATCACATCATTCTCCTAATGATGTGATCCCGTTGATCAAATGACAACTCATGTCTATGGCTAGGAAACATAGCCATCTTTGATCAATGAGCTAGTCTAGTAGAGGCATACTAGGGACATACTATTTTGTCTATGTATTCACACATGTATCAAGTTTCCGGTTAATACAATTCTAGCATGAATAAAAGACATTTATCATGATATAAGGAAATACAAATAACATCTTTATTATTGCCTCTAGGGCATATTTCCTTCGTTCTCCCACTTTAACTAGAGTCAATAATCTAGATTACAAAGTGATGATCCTCACACCCATGGAGTCCTGGTGTTGATCATGTTTTGCCCGTGGAAGAGGCTTAGTCAACGGGTCTGCAACATTCAGATCCGTGTGTATCTTGCAAATCTCTATGTCTCCCTCCTTGACTAGATCGCGGATGGAATTGAAGCGTCTTTTGATGTGCTTTGTTCTCTTGTGAAACATGGATTCCTTCGCCAAGGCTATTGCTCCAGTGTTGTCACAAAAGATTTTCATTGGACCCGATGCACTAGGTATTACACCTAGATCGGATATGAACTCCTTCATCCAGACTCCTTCATTTGCTGCTTCCGAAGCAGCTATGTATTCCGCTTCACACATAGATCCCGCCACGACGCTCTGCTTGGAACTGCACCAATTGACAGCTCCACCATTCAATAAAAATACATATCCGGTTTGTGACTTAGAGTCATCCGGATCAGTGTCAAAACTAGAATCGACGTAACCGTTTATGACGAGCTCTTTGTCACGTCCATATACGAGAAACATATGCTTTGTCCTTTTCAGGTATTTCAGGATGTTCTTGACCGCTGTCCAGTGATCCACTCCTGGATTACTTTGGTACCTCCCTGCTAGACTTATAGCAAGGCACACATCAGGTCTGGTACACAGCATTGCATATATGATAGATCCTATGGCTGAGGCATAGGGAATGACTTTCATTTTCTCTCTATCTTTTGCAGTGGTCGGGCATTGAGTCTTACTCAACTTCATACCTTGTAACACAGGCAAGAACCCTTTATTTGACTGATCCATTTTGAACTTTTTCAAAACTTTATCGAGGTATGTGCTTTGTGAAAGTCCAATTAAGCGTCTTGATCTATCTTTATAGATCTTGATGCCTAATATATAAGCAGCTTCACCGAGGTCTTTCATTGAAAAAATCTTATTCAAATATCCTTTTATGCAATCCAGAAATTCTATATCATTTCCAATCAACAATATGTCATCCACATATAATATTAGAAATGCTACAGAGCTCCCACTCACTTTCTTGTAAATACAAGCTTCTCCAAAAGTCTGTATAAAACCATATGCTTTGATTACCTCATCAAAGCATATATTCCAACTCCGAGATGCTTGCACCAGTCCATAGATGGATCGCTGGAGCTTGCATACTTTGTTAGCACCTTTTGGATCGACAAAACCTTCTGATTGCATCATGTACAACTCTTCTTTGAGATATCCATTTAGGAATGCAGTTTTGACATCCATTTGCCAGATTTCATAATCATAAAATGCGGCAATTGCTAACATGATTCGGACAGACTTAAGCATCACTACAGGTGAGAAAGTCTCATCGTAGTCAACTCCTTGAACTTGTCGAAACCCTTTCGCAACAAGTCGAGCTTTGTAAACAGTAACATTACCGTCTGCGTCGGTCTTCCTCTTGAAGATCCATTTATTTTTGATGGCTTGCCGATCATCGGGCAAGTCAACCAAAGTCCACACTTTGTTCTCATACATGGATCCCATCTCAGATTTCATGGCCTCAAGCCATTTTGCAGAATCTGGGCTCATCATCGCTTCCTCATA
This sequence comes from Secale cereale, assembly GCA_902687465.1. Taxonomy (NCBI): domain Eukaryota; kingdom Viridiplantae; phylum Streptophyta; class Magnoliopsida; order Poales; family Poaceae; genus Secale; species Secale cereale. The sequence continues at coordinate 538,543,902 of LR738709.1, read as the reverse complement.
GTTCGTAGGTTCATCATGGTCTAGTAACATGACTTCCAGAACTGGGTTGCCGTACCACTCTGGTGCGGAACGTATTCTGGTTGATCTACGATGTGCAGCAGAAACTTGATCTGAAGTTTCATGATCATCATCATTAGCTTCCTCTCTGATTGGTGTAGGAATCACTGGAACAATTTTCTGTGATGTACTACTTTCCAATTCAGGAGAAGGTACAATTACCTCATCAAGTTCTACTTTCCTCCCACTCACTTCTTTCTAGAGAAACTCCTTCTCTAGAAAGGATCCATTCTTAGCAACGAATATCTTGCCTTCGGATCTGTGATAGAAGGTGTACCCAACAGTCTCTTTTGGGTATCCTATGAAGACACATTTCTCCTATTTGGGTTCGAGCTTATCAGGTTGAAGCTTTTTCACATAAGCATCGCAGCCCCAAACTTTAAGAAACGACAACTTTGGTTGTTGCCAAACCATAGTTCATAAGGTGTCATCTCAACGGATTTAGATGGTGCCCTATTTAACATGAATGCAGCTGTCTCTAAAGCATAACCCCAAAACGATAGTGGTAAATCGGTAAGAGACATCATAGATCGCACCATATCCAATAAAGTACGGTTACGATGTTCGGACACACCATTACGCTGTGGTGTTCTGGGTGGCGTGAGTTGTGAAACTATTCCACATTGTTTCAAATGAAGACCAAACTCGTAACTCAAATATTCTCCTCCACGATCAGATCATAGAAACTTTATTTTCTTGTTACGATGATTCTCTACTTCACTCTGAAATTCTTTGAACTTTTCAAATGTTTCAGACTTGTGTTTCATTAAGTAGATATACCCATATCTGCTTACATCATCAGTGAAGGTCAGAAAATAACGATATCCGCCGCGAGCTTCAATACTCATTGGCCCACATACATCAGTATGTATGATTTCCAATAAATCTGTTGCTCGCTCCATAGTTCCGGAGAACGGAGTTTTAGTCATCTTGCCCATGAGGCATGGTTCGCAAGCACCAAGTGATTCATAATCAAGTGATTCCAAAAGTCCATCACTTTGGAGTTTCTTCATGCGCTTTACACCAATATGACCTAAACGGCAGTGCCACAAATAAGTTGCCCTATCATTATTAACCTTGCATCTTTTGGTTTCAATATTATGAATATGTGTATCACTACAATCGAGATCCAATAAGAATAGACCACTCTTCAAGGGTGCATGACCATAAAAGATATTATTCATAAAAATAGAACAACCATTATTCTCTGATTTAAATGAATAACCGTCTCGCAACAAACAAGATCCAGATATAATGTTCATGCTCAACGCTGGCACCAAATAACAATTATTTAGGTCTAAAACTAATCCCGAAGGTAGATGTAGAGGTAGCGTGCCGACGGCGATCACATCGACTTTGGAACCATTTCCCACGCGCATCGTCACCTCGTCCTTAGACAATCTTCGTTTAATCCGTAGTCCCTATTTCGAGTTACAAATATTAGCAACCGAACTGGTATCAAATACCCAGGTACTACTACGAGCATTAGTAAGGTACACATCAATAACATGTATATCACATATACCTTTGTTCACCTTGCCATCCTTCTTATCCGCCAAATACTTGGGGCAGTTCCGCTTCCAGTGTCCAGTCCCTTTGCAGTAGAAGCACTCAGTTTCAGGCTTGGCTCCAGACTTGGGTTTCTTCGCGCGAGTAGCAACTGTCTTTCTATTCTTCTTGAAGTTCCCCTTCTTTCCCTTGCCCTTTTTCTTGAAACTAGTGGTCTTGTTAACCATCAACACTTGATGCTCCTTTTTGATTTCTACCTCCGCAGCCTTGAGCATAGCGAAGAGCTCGGGAATTGTCTGTTGCATCCCTTGCATATTATAGTTCATCACGAAGCCTTTATAGCTTGGTGGCAGTGATTGAAGAACTCTATCAATAACACTATCCTCGTCAACTTTGCTACCAAGTTGAGTCATATGATTGTAGTACCCAGACATTCTGAGCAAGTGTTCACTGATAGAACTATTCTCTTCCATCTTGCAGCTGTAGAACTTATTGGAAATCTCATATTTCTCAATCCGGGCATTTGCTTGAAATATTAACTTGAACTCTTGGAACATCTCATATGGTCCATGACGTTTAAAACGTCGTTGAAGTCCCGGTTCTAATCCGTAAAGCATGGCACACTGAACTATCGTGTAGTCATCAGACCGCGTCTGCCAGACGTTCAAAGCGTCTACATTAGCGGGAGGGGGCTTGTCACCTAGCGGTGCTTCAAGGACATAATTTTTCTGTGCAGCAATGTGGATAATCCTCAAGTCACGGACCCAGTCCGTATAATTGCTACCATCATCTTTCACCTTAGCTTTCTCTAGGAATGCATTAAAATTCAAAGGAATGGTAGCACGGGCCATTGATCTACAACAACATAGATATGCAAAAACTATCAGGACTAAGTTCATGATAAATTAAAGTTCAATTTAATCATATTACTTAAAGAACTCCCACTTAGATAGACATCCCTCCGGTCATCTAAATGATCACGTGATCCAAATCAACTAAACCATGTCCGATCATCACGTGAGATGGAGAGTTTCAATGGTGAACATCTTATGTTGATCATATCTACTATATGATTCACGCTCGACCTTTTGGTCTCCAGTGTTCCGAGGCCATATCTGCATATGCTAGGCTCGTCAAGTTTAACCCGAGTATTCAACGTGTGCAAAACTGGCTTACACCCGTTGTATTTGAACGTAGAGCTTATCACACCCGATCATCACGTGGTGTCTCGGCACGACGAACTTTCGCAACGGTGCATACTCAAGGAGAACACTTATACCTTGAAATTTAGTAAGGGATCATCTTATAATGCTACCGTCATTCTAAGCAAAATAAGAAGCATAATAAGATAAACGTCACATGCAATCAAAATATGTGACATGATATGGCCATCATCATCTTGTGCTTTTGATCTCCATCTCCAAAGCACCGTCATGATCACCTTCGTCACCGGCACGACACCTTGATCTCCATCATAGCATCGTTGTTGTCTCGCCAACTATTGCTTCTACGACTATCGCTACCGCTTAGTGATAAAGTAAAGCAATTACATGGCGATTGCATTTCATACAATAAAGCGACAACCATATGGCTCCCTCTAGTTGCCGATAACATTACAAAACATGAGCATCTCATACAAAACCGTATATCTCATCATGTCTTGACCATATCACATCACAACATGCCCTGCAAAAACAAGTTAGACGTCCTCTACTTTGTTGTTGCAAGTTTTACGTGGCTGCTACGGGCTTAGCAAGAACCGTTCTTACCTACACATACAAAACCACAACGATGTTTTGTCAAGTATGTGCTGTTTTAACCTTCACAAGGACCGGGCGTAGCCACACTTGATTCAGCTAAAGTGAGAGAGACAGACACCCGCCAGTCACCTTTAAGCAACGAGTGCTCATAACGGTGAAACCAGTCTCGCTTTAGCGTACGCGTAATGTCGGTCCGGGCCACTTCATCTCACAATACCGCCGAAGTAAAGTATGACATGCTGGTAAGCAGTATGACTAGTATCGCCCACAACCCATTGTGTTCTACTCGTGCGTATCATCTATGCATAGACCTGGCTCATGATGCCACTGTTGGGAAACGTAGTATTTTAAAATTTTCCTACGATCACGCAAGATCTATCTACTAGATGCATAGGAACGAGAGGGGAGAGTGTGTCTACGTACCCTCGTAGACCGGGAGCGGAAGCGTCAAGTGACGCGGTTGATGTAGTCGAACTTCTTCGCGATCCAACCGATCAAGCACCGAACGTACGACACCTCCGCGTTCAGCACACGTTCAGCTTGATGACGTCCCACGAGATCTTGATCCAGTTGAGCTTCACGAGAGAGTTTCTTCAGCACGACGGCGTGGTGACAGATATGATGTATCTACCGGCGCAGGGCTTCGCCTAAGCACTGCAACGGTATGACCGAGGTGTGTTTTTGTGGAGGGGGGCACCGCACATGGCTAAAACAATTCAACTTGTGTGTCATTGGGTGCCCCCTGCCCCCGTATATAAAGGAGCAAGGGGGGAGGCCAGCCGGCCCTCTATGGTGCGGCTAGAGAGGCAATCCTACTAGGAATAGGATTGCAATCCTATTCCTAGTAGGAGTCCACCAAGAAGGAGAGGGGGAAGGAAGGAGAGGGGGAGGGAGAGGGAAAGAGGGGCCGCGCCCCCCTCCCCTAGTCCTATTCGGACTGCCCCTAGGGAGGGGGCGCGCCACCTCCTGGCTGCTGCCCTCTCTCTCCCCTGTGGCCCACCAGGGCCCATCATTCCCCCGGGGTGTCTGGTAACCCCCCCAGCACTCCGGTAAATTCCGAAACTTTCCAGAACACTTCTGGTGTCCGAATATAGTCGTCCAATATATCAATCTTTATGTCTTGGACATTTCGAGACTCCTCGTCATGTCTGTGATCTCATCCGGGACTCCGAACTACATTCAGTACATCAAAACTCATAAACTCATAATACCGATTGTCATAAACATTAAGCGTGCGGACCCTACGGGTTCGAGAACTATGTAGACATGACCGAGACTCATCTCTGGTCAATAACCAATAGCGGAACCTAGATGCTCATATTGGCTCCTACATATTCTGCGAAGATCTTTATCGGTCAAACCGCATAACAACATACGTTGTTCCTTTTGTCATCGGTATGTTACTTGCCCGAGATTCGATCGTCGGTATCTCTATACCTAGTTCAATCTCGTTACCGGCAAGTCTCTTTACTCGTTCCGTAATACATCATCTCATGACTAACTCATTAGTCTTTTTGCTTGCAAGGCTTATTATGATGTGTGTTACCGAGAGGGCCCAGAGATACCTCTCCGACACTCGGAGTGACAAATCCTAGTCTTGATCTATGCCAACACCACGAATACTTTCGGAGACACCTGTAGAGCATCTTTTGTAATGCCCAGGATGGAGTTATACCTCCTACGTGTCGAGGCACGACTTAAAGGCATAAGTCCATCCTAGAATGATCTCAAGTTTGGTAATCTTTGCACATCTCATGTAAAAGAGGGGATTGTAAACATAAATAGTTGGCTTACACTCGCCACGTCACACAAATACAAATCATGTCTCAAACATCATACATTAAGAATATCACAACCCTCTAAGGGCAAAAACCCAAATGTCAAGATACCAAACTTAAATAACATCCACAGGCGGATCGAATCCTAGTAGGAGTCTCCACTACTGATCATCCGGATATCGAATATAGTACCGACTACGCTCCTCGTCGTACTCCCAATCCAGCTCGGTGCCATCACCTGGATAGCTCACAGCTGGACCTGCATCTGGTGTGGTGAAGTAACTGTGAGCCACAGAGGACTCAGCAATCCCGTTCCCGGGTAACAAGACTATTCAAGCCTTGGGAGAGGAAAGGCTGAAGAAAAGAATAAGTGTCTGCAGCAGCAACTAGCAACTAGCTTACGTGAGTGAGAGCGAGAAGAGAAAGCCTCGGACGAGAAGTGATCACGAAGTGATCCTAGCTTGTCGGGGGAAACTGTCCACCACGAGCACCTATGGGACCGGAGCCCCTTGTTCGTGCGGTAAGGGAGCGGAGGGAGCACAAAGAGCGGATCGAGGAGAGCACGCGGGCAGTTTACCTAGGTTCGGGCCGCGACGGACGCGTAAAACCCTACTCCTGCTAAGTTTGTATTGAGTTGGAGAGCTCGGGAGCTTGAAGAACTAGCTACACCGAGCGAATGAGCGATCTAGGTTCCGAACCCTTTCTACGTTGTGCATGGGCCTCCTTTTATAGTTCAAGGGGTCACCGACAGGTGTCAACGTAGGGGAAAGGGTAAAAATGTAACTTTGGTGGTAGTTGTAACAGTGCGGGAACAGTGGATGAACAGTGCATGAACAGTGGTCATCACCTACTTTGACAGTGGGGGACAAGAGCATTAAATGCCCATCACCGTCGACCCCAAAAGCGCCCGCCCTTGCGTCTCCGTTTGCCACGGTGATGGCTTCGTCACCGTGGAGTGCCACCGTGTCCCCCAGGCTGCACAGCCATCCGCCACGCGTCCCTGGAATGGCCCCAGGGCGACGCGTGGTTCGATGAGCTGGAGCGCGGGCACACAGCGTAACTCTCCTCGGCAAGCACCTTGCCGGGGGCTTGACCTTGCCGGGCCCGGAAGCTTGCCGGGCTCTGAAGCTCGTCGCTCCCCGGGCCCTGCCGGGGCGCATGCTGCGCCGAGGCATGTCTTCTGAAGTGTAATCTTCTAATCTTCCTGGCAAGCTCCACTTGCCAGGGTCTCGTGTTATTGAGGTAATCTTGAGCCTGGGACGGCCTTCCCGGCAAGCCCCACTTGCCGGGGTCTTGATCTTCTGTCTTGTATACTTTGTTTTTGAATGGTTTTATATGGAGCAGAAAGGTCTCCGGCAAGCACGTGGTAGGCCCTGCCGCGGGAAGCTGCTACTGCCCGTGCACAAGTTGGGGTACTGAGGTACCCCTACCTTAGTACACCGACATTAGCCCCCGGGCCTGGGCCACACACGGTGCCGAGCGCTGTTGGGCCAGGCCCAAAACAGTGCACGGGCACGCGCGGCCCATGGCACGCCGAATGCCCTTCCGCATCCGCCGCGTCCCTCCGTAACGGCACGCGTCGATTGCGGCGTCGTGGGAGGGAACGTGGCCACGTTCTTTAATGGGAAATGCGGAGCGTCCCCCACTTCCCCCTTAAAAGCAGAGGAAGCAGGGGCCGTTACCTTACTTCGTCTTCATTGCTTCTTCCATCTCCAGAAATTCCCCTTTGCGCTCCGACTCCACACCTCCTCCGCCGTCTTCCGCATCTGCGGCGCCGCCGGACTCTTCGCTCTCCCCTCCTCGCCGCCTCCGCCATGGCCCCGAAGACCGAGAAGGCGAAGGCGGAGAAGACCAAGAAAGAGAAATCCGAGCAGGCGGCGAGGCTTGCTCTTCTGCGGAAGAGGAATGTCGTCTTCGCGCCAAGGCTCAGCGCGCGGGAGCTCTGGAACAAGTATTACTTGTTCTGGGCCAAGGAGACCAAGGCGCATCCTCGGACCAGAGCTTATCCCGCCGCCGCCAAGGACATGTACCCCGGCGGGTATTTCTTCTTCGCTGTTTTCTTCCACTGCGGCCTTTGTCCTCCCTTCTCTGAATTTTTTTGCGATATCATGAACACTTACAACCTCCACCTTCTAGACTTCACCCCCAACGCCATCCTCACGATGGAGGTTTTCGCACATCTGTGCGAAAACTATATTGGGATCTATCCAAAAGTAGCGCTGTTTAGGCATTTCTTTACGCCTAGAGTAGAGGCCGGCGCTCCCCTCTCCGGAGGAATCTCTTGGGTCTTCCGCTTGAACAAGAAGGAGTCCTATCTGCAAGGGGAGCTCCGCGGCAAGTGGGAGGAGTGGCGCGCGGATTGGTGCTGGATAGTAGAGGACGAGCCGCAACCCTTCACCGCGCCGCGCACAACAGCCATAGTGCGCGGCAGGGACTGGAGCGAGCTGGACTCGGACGACATCAAGCTCAATGTCGCCCTTGTCAGAATTCTTCGTCTCCGAGTAGCCAAGCTGACCATGGGAGAAGTGGGGGCAGAATTCCTCCTCCGCCGCATTGCCCCTCTTCAGGAGAGGAAGAGGCCAGCATGGGAGTACGGCAACGCGGCGGACATTATGAGACTGCGCCCAGGGCTTAACTTCAATTTCACGTCGCTGGAGCTGAAGGGGATGGTCCGGGAACTTTTTAAGCACGACTCGGCCCACCCAGAGTGGTTCAGAGCTCCCCGGGGAGTGGTGCCCCTCTGCAACAGCACGGCCCGAGATCCCCTACGCGCAATGATGCCCGCATGCGACTCGCATGGCGTGGATCCAACATGGATAGCGCCCAAGCTAGACGCCATCATGAGCTTCTTCGACAACTTGGTGGAGGTGCCGAAGAACAAGGAGGAGATCAAGGGGCTCACCCGGGACACCACTGACCGGGAGATTGCCTATATCGCTTCTCGGGTAGAAGAGGCCGCCGCAGCTGCAGCGGCAGGAGAGTTCGGCTTCACGGTTGAAGAGGCAGAGGCTGCGGAAGCGTCATGCCAAGCGGAGGAGGCAGAGATCCGCAGGCTGCTCAAGCTTCCGCCCGACGAGCTCGCCGGGGTCCCCTCTGGGATCCCCGGGATCGTGACTAAGGCCGCCGCGAGGGGCGACATTGCCGGAGGAAGCAGAGGCGCCGGAGGGAGCGGCGGCGCCGGAGGGAGCGGAGGCGCCGGAGGGAGCACGGCCGCAGGGCAGGGCGCTGGGCCCAGCGAGCCGGCCGAGAAGGAGGAGGAGGACGCCGGGGCCGGCGAGGACTCCGGTGGGTCCCTGGGGCTCAACGACGACGCCTCTTCGTCATCGGAGACCTCCCCGCCTCGGGCAAGTCCCAGGCGATCTCCGATGAAGCGCCTCCGCAAGGCGACGTCGGGGACGAGGGCGCAGGCGCCCCGACAACAACCAGCTCGCCGGGCGGCGCGAGCTACCCGGGGGAGCCAAGCCGTGACGGGAGCGCCCGGCGCACCAACCACGGCGGAGGCGCCTCGCACACAGGCTACGGCGGAGGCGCCCCGTACGTCAGCGCCAAGTGGAGGAGGGTCTTCTCAGAGCGGAGCGGCTGCTCCGCCCGCTCCCCGGGCCTCGGCGTCCACAGGGGCCGGGTATTCGCAGCCCCCAGCCCCGGGGACCGCCAAGCGCCCGAGGGAGCCTTCTCCTCCTGCTCCTCGCGCGGACGCGCCTCAGGTGGCGTTCGACTTCTCCGCCCTGAGCGACGACGACGACGACGAGGAACAGGAGTAAGGACTTGAAGTTTTGTATCTTCTTTAACTTTGTCTTGATTCTTCCTTCGATGATTCTGATCTTGCTTCTTGCTTTTATTTCAGGACCCTGGCCCAGCGAGCGGCGAAGAAGGCCAAGGTTCCCGTGGTCGAGGTCGAGGACGACTCGCCCGTCGTGGTCACAGGGGACGTGCCGGCGACGAGCTTGCCGGACCCGAGCGCTGCTCCGAGGAGCAGCCCCCAGCGCAGCCCCCAGCGTAAGTCTGGTTTCGACCTTTCCGCTCGTCGGGCGCGCTTGAGGATTTTGTTTATACTAATATCTTGTTGTTCTTGTCTTGTCTTGATTGTCTTGTGCAGAGGTGGAGCCGCAACCCCAGGAGCACCCGGAGGTCACTCCCGAGGAGCCGCAGGCCCCGCCGTCCCCGCCAAGGACGAACTCTCCGGCGAGGGAGAGCGCTCCGCCAAGGGCGGGTACTCCGCCAAGGGCGAGTACCCTGCCGAGGGCGAGCAGCCCGGCGAGGGTGGCCACCCCGCCAAGGGAGAGCTCCCCGGCGAGGGAGCCTGCCGTCGACGAAGTCTGCCAAGGTAGGTCTTGTAACTTCGTCGTCTCGGACTTGTCTTTTTTGGATATTTGCTTGAACTTCTTCTTTTTCTTTTTCTTCTAGATCCTCCTCCCCCAGAGCAGATGGAGACGGAGGTCGTTGTCGAGGAGGAGGCGGGCGGCTGCGACGGCAACGCCACTGCTACTGATAGCAGGGCGGGAGCCGACGAGCCCGCCGCGGAGGAGACTGCTCCAGCCGCAGATGCTGCGGCCGAGGAGGGGGACGGCGACCGCACTGCCGGCCCGGAGGCGGCAGGAGCATCGAGTGCTGCACCGGCCGCCGACCCCTCCGCCGGAAAGGAGCAGTCGGGCTTCTACCTCGAGGCTCCCAACGGCGTCTTCATTCAGGTGCCGTGGGGATCCTCGTCGCGAGCCCCCGCGGAGGGAGAGGCCTTTGATGGAGAGGTCCTCGCCTCCGCGGGACTTAAGATTGTCGAGGCGCCTGGCGGGAGCGACGAGCCCGAGGAGGAGAAGTTGCTCCACCGGCTCCTGGCCCTTTACCGGGCCAGGCAGGCGAAGCTTGAGTCTCGGGAGGCCCTCACTGCCAAGGCCGCGGCTGATATGGAGAAACGCGCGGCGGAGCTCCGCGCCGCCAACCAGGCGGCCCTCCGCGACGTGGCGGAGGAGCGCGAGAGGCTCGCCGGAGAGTACCAGGAGTGGCTTCTGGAGAAAGCTGAGGCCGAGGAGCAGCAGCGACTCGCCGGAGAAGCGCTGTCTCGGCGAGAAGGAGAGCTCACCCAACGGAAGGTCAACCTCGACGCTCACGAGGAAGACCTTACCGCCCGGGAGCAGGCCCTTGGCAGGGAGCTGAAAGAAGTAAAGGCTGCCGCAGCCACCGCGGAGACCGCGAAGAAGGACCTCGAGGCTAAGGTGGCGCAGCTGGAGGAGTACCTGAAGGCGAGCACGGATAGGGTCACCGCGCTCAACATAGAGCGCGAGAAGGACGCCCACACTAACTCCGAGCTTCAGGTACGCCTTTCCAAGCAAGGCGACGAGCTCAAGGCCGCCAAGGACTCGATTGCAGATCTGGAGCTGAAGGTTTCCACGCTGAAGGACTCTCTTGACGCCGTCCGGGACCGCGAAACCAAGCTGAAGGACGAGCTCCGCAAGGAGCGAGGCTTGGTGGAGAGCGCCACTACTGCAACCAACAACTTCCGCCACACCGTCGAGGTATGGACTGAAGATCTGGTGGCTTCTGCAGCTAGCATCGACAAGGAGCTGATGGCGCTGAGGGTTGAGCATCTCATATACTCTCCGGACCCAAACCTCCCCCACAGCGCCAAGCTCAGTCTCTTCTTCAGAGGGGTCGCGCCGGCTCTTGCAAATCTTCAGAAGAAGCTCCCCGCGCAACTGGCCGAGGAGTCACGCCAGCTCTGCGCGGGAACCTTGGAGCGCATTCTGACGAAGATAGTGTACCGCAATCCTGGTATAAACCTCGTCAACGTTCTCCGCAGCTTGCCGTCCGACGCGGATATGGAGGCGCTGAAGGCGCAGGTCGCCCACATTATCGCCAAGGTGAACAAGATCTCCAGGGTTGAAGGCGACCGCGTGGATTAGGCCTCCTTTTCTTTATCTCTTTTGTTGCTGCATAGTGTGCCATGAACTTATTAGTCATTGCGACAAGTTATCCCTTGTAAGATATTATCTTATTTTGAGCAATCGATGCAGTGTTATCTCCCTTGTTTTGGTCCTCTACTTTGTATACCTTCAACCCTACGCTTCTAGGGAACTTGCCGGCAAGGGGCCTTTGCCGCGAGCGCTGAGTACTGGACTCCGAGCAGCCTGCTGGCCAAGGTCTTACCGACAAGCAACCTTGCCGCAGCTAGTCGCAACGCACTTAGCTTGCTGAGCGAACTCGAAAACGAAGCAAGGGCGCGACACTTGTCGCAGCTCACTTAAGTCGTTGAGCGTACTCGAAAACAAGATAAGGGTGCGGCTAGCCACGGGTAGGTTCCTCCGCGCACAGGTTTCCCATACAAAGTGTGGTTGTTCAAGGAAGATAACTAAAACTTAAAAATTTGAATTGCTCAAATTCTGGTAACTTAGCTTTCATATATTGCTTGCTTCCCGGCAAGGCTTCTCTTTCTTGAACAGCACTTGGTTCGTCTTCCATCTCCTTCCCCCCCGGCAAACTTGTGCGCGAGGAACATTCCTTCTGCTTAAGAGGAAAAGAGAAAGAAGAGGGAAACAAGTATAGGGCCTTTCGGCGTGCTGATGTTTACCGGATACGCGTGTTGCACAAGATGCCAAATGATGCATGCAAAATAGCGAAGAAAAACATGGTAAAGGCAAATAGTGCGGAAACACGAAAACTTTACTGATGCACGGGGTCTGCGCCCGGCTTTGTACAAAGGGTTACATGCAACAGCGGCAAGGCTTGTACAAAAGGTGGTTGCCGGAGCGGGTCACGGCAACCGCGCCTTATGGGTGAAACTTGCGAAGATGCTCTATGTTCCAGGAGTTGCTCACCGGTAAGCCTTCTTCGGTCTCAAGGCGGACAGCGCCGGGCCTTGTGACTTGTCTCACCCGATAAGGGCCTTCCCACTTCGGCGTCAACTTGTTGGAATTCTTGGCGGACTGAACACGCCGAAGAACAAGGTCGCCTTCCTCGAGACTCCTGGCCTTAACCTTGCGGCTATGATAGCGGCGCAAGGCTTGCTGGTATCGAGCAGCTCGTAGAGCAGCCTGGAGACGTTCCTCCTCGAGGAGCAATGCATCATCTTGTCGCAGTTGCTCTTGCTCGAGCTCGTCATAAGCGAGCACCCGAGGAGATCCGTATACGAGTTCTGTGGGGAGAACTGCCTCTGCTCCATAGACTAGAGCAAAGGGTGTCTGTCCGGTGGCTCGATTTGGTGTTGTTCTGATTGACCAAAGAGCCGCCGGTTGTTCCTCTATCCAGTTTCTTCCGCACTTGCGTAGCCTGTCAAAGGTCCTTGTCTTGAGTCCGCGCAGCACTTCAGCATTTGCCCTCTCCGCTTGACCATTGCTCCTCGGGTGAGCAACAGAAGCGAAACAGACCTTGGCGCCAAGGTCTTGGACGTACTGCATGAAGGTGCGACTAGTAAATTGTGTACCGTTGTCGGTGATGATCCTGTTAGGGATTCCGAAACGGCAAACAATCGACCTGAAGAACCTGACCGCTGACTGTGCTATCACCTTTCTCACTGGTTCCACTTCTGGCCACTTTGTGACCTTGTCGATTGCGACGTACAAGTACTCAAAGCCCCCGACAGCGCGAGGGAAGGGGCCGAGGATATCGAGCCCCCAGACCGAGAAGGGCCAGGACAAAGGGATCGTCTGGAGAGCTTGAGCTGGCTGATGAATTTGCTTGGCATGGAACTGGCACGCTTCACACTTGGTTACTTGTGCAGTTGCATCTTGGAGGGCTTCTGGCCAGAAAAACCCTTGCCGGAACGCCTTCCCGGCAAGCGCCCTTGCGCCAATGTGGTGGCCACATATGCCTCCGTGTATTTCTGCCAACAGCTTCTGTCCATCTTCCCTGGAGATGCACTTCAACCTGACACCATTGAGTCTTCTTCTGTACAGCTCGTTATCCACGAACTGGTACATACTTGACTGCCTGGTTATCTTCTCTATCTCTTCTGGGTCGTCGGGAAGTTCTCCAGTTTGCAGAAAACGGACGATTTGCTGTGCCCATGCTGGAGCCCGAGGCTCAACGGCAAGGATTAAAGGCTCGAGGGCCGCTGCGGGAACCTCATCTTCCACGGCAAGAATCTCTGGTTCTGCCGGAGCAGATGGTTCCCCGGCAAGCTCGCCGGGGCGAGGCTTGTCGGGAACGCTTGCTTCAACTGTACAGACCCGAGGATCTGCAGGAGCAAACTGTTCCTCAGCGTTCTGATCGTTGATCTTGGGGACCTTGGCGGCGGTTTCGGGAAGATCCGCCGGCAAGTAGTCGCCGGAGACCAACTTTCTCTTCTTGGGTTGCCCAATAGACGGTGTAACGGATGGCTGAGTCAACTTGAGCAGGAAGGTCCCTGGTTCCACAGGTAACTTCATTGCAGCACACTTTGAAAGGCCATCTGCAATTTCATTCTGAGCTCTTGGAACATGCTCCATTTGCAGACCTTCAAAGTGTTCTTCAAGCTTCCTCACTTCATCTACATAAGCTTCCATCAAAGGGCTCTGGTAACTCTTGTTGACTTGTCGGACCACCAACTGAGAATCTCCTCGGACAATCAGCTTCCTGATCCCAAGTTCGGCCGCAATCCTGAGGCCGGCAAGCAAGCCTTCACACTCAGCAGTGTTGTTTGTTGCTTGCTCCCTGGGAAAGTGCATTTGGATAACATACTTGAGGTGTTCTGCGGTGGGCGCGATGAGTACCACGCCGGCACCGGCGCCTTGCAGCGAGAAGGCACCATCAAAGTACATTACCCATTCACTTGTCGCTTCTTGTACGGGTACACTTGTTTCTGGAACTTCCTCATCGGGCGTTGGGGTCCATTCAGCTATGAATTCTGCCAAAGCTCGGCTCTGTATGGTTGAAGTATTTTCAAACTTGAGTCCAAAGCTTGACAGCTCCAGTGCCCACTCGACGATCCTGCCTGTTGCTTCTGGGTTGTGCAATATCCTCTTCAACGGAAAGCGAGTGACCACTGTTATCCCATGTGCTTGGAAGTAATGGCGCAGCTTTCTCGAGGCCATGAGGAGGCCGAAAAGCAACTTCTGCACCCCGGAGTATCTTGATCTAGCCCCCTGCAAGAGGGAACTCACAAAATACACCGGGCGCTGCACCATCTTCTTCCGCACTTCTCCTTGATCCTGCGCAGAGTTGTCCTTGTCGCGGCCAGAGCTTGTCGGAGGAGCCCCCTGCTTGTCGATGGATCCGCTTGCCGGTGGTGTAGACTCCTCGTCGGCCTCCCTCTCCGCCACTAACGCAGCACTAACCACCTGGTTGGTTGCCGCTAGGTATAGCAGCAACTTCTCCTGTGGCCTAGGTGCGACAAGTATTGGAGTGGAGGATAGGTACCGTTTCAAGTCTTGCAGCGCCGCCTCCGCTTCCGGAGTCCATTTCATAGGGCCTGCCTTCTTCAAGATTTTGAAGAAAGGAAGGGCGCGTTCCGCAGACTTCGAAATGAACCTACTGAGGGCAGCTACACAACCTGCAAGTCTCCTGACATCCTTGACGCGCCTCGGGGCTTCTATCTGCTCGATGGCTTTAATCTTGTCGGGGTTGGCTTCAATCCCCCTCTGAGATACAAAGAGCCCGAGAAGCTTGCCGGAGGGGACTCCAAAGACGCACTTCTCGGGGTTCAACTAATCTGGATCTTGCGCAGGTTCTCAAATGTCTCTTCCAAATCTTGGATTAGTGTATCCTTGCTCTTGCTTTTCACCACTATGTCATCAATGTAAGCTTCTACATTCCTGTGGATCTGTGGCTCAAAAGCAGTGTATACCACCCTTGCAAAGGTTGAGCCTGCATTCTTCAGTCCAAATGGCATGCGTATGAAGCAATATGTGCCGCATGGAGTGATAAATGCAGTCTTCTCTTCATCTTCCTTGGCCATGAAAATCTGGTGGTAGCCTGAATATGCATCAAGAAAAGAGAGCAGCTCACATCCGGCAGTGGAGTCAACAATCTGGTCAATGCGCGGCAAGGGAAATGGATCCTTGGGACATGCTTTATTCACATCGGTGAAGTCTATACACAGTCTCCACTTCCCGTTGGCCTTACACACGACGACTGGGTTTGCTAACAACGTCGGATGGATCACGCCTCTAACTAGGCCCGCTGCTTCTAGCTTCTTGATCTCTTCGGCAATGAATTCTTGGCGCTCCACGGCTTGCTTTCTGACCTTCTGCTTGACGGGCCGTGCATGAGGACAAATAACAAGCTTGTGCTCAATTACCTTCCTGGGAACGCCGGGGATGTCAGATGGTTGCCAGGCAAACACATCGGCATTCGCCCGCAGGAAGGCAACGAGCGCGCTTTCCTATTTGCTGTCAAGTGTGGCACTGATGGTGAAGGTACCACCAGTGCCGTCCTCCTTGGTGGACACCTTCTTGGTTGCCGGAGGAGCGGCCATCCCTTTCTTGCACTTGCCGGTGGAGCTCGATGGAACATCCTCGACGGCAGCGCAGCACTCCGAAGAGGTGCGGTTGCCGGAGTGGGCCCCAGAGCACTTGCCGGACTTGGTCTTCATCTTCTTCCCCCCGGGAGCTTCAGCGGCAAGTGTACTGCTCTCCGCCGCGGCTGCTGCGTCCCGGTAGATCTTGTCGGCGCAGATAAGCGCGTCCTTCTTGTCGCCGTGGACAGTGATGACGCTTATCGGCCCCGGCATCTTGAGTACATTGTAGGCGTAGTGGGAAGCTGCCATGAACTTGGCGAGGGCGGGACGGCCGAGTATCCCATTATATGGCAATGGTATATCGGCGACGTCGAATGTGATGCGCTCAGTTCTGAAGTTGAGCTCCCCGCCAAAGGTCACCGGCAAAGTTATCTTCCCCTTGGGCTTGCTCCTCCCCGGGTTTATTCCTTGGAAAGAACCGGTCTCTTCGAGCTCGCCATCTGGGATTTGGAGTTTCTTGATCACAGCTGAGGAGATCAAGTTCAGCTCGGCCCCGCCGTCAACCAACATTTTGGTGACCTTGAGGTTGCGGATGGTGGGTGAGACCAGCATCAGCAAGCACCCGACCGCAGTGGTGCGGTCAGGGTGATCCTCAAGATCAAAATTGATGGGCGTGCTGGACCATTTGAGGAGCCTGCGCGACTCCACGGGCGGCTCTGCTGCATTTACTTCCCGCACCCACTGCTTGAGTTGGCGGTGGGAAGTGTACAGAGAGGCGCCATCGTCGACGCACAGGACTTCCGTGGCCTTCTGGAACTCCTGCTCGCTGTTATCTTCTTCCTCCATGTCATCGTCGTTGTCTTCTTCATCCTTGTCGCGGCCCCGGGGAGGTCGGTCACCTTGCCGCTGCTTGGCCTTGCCGCGGCGTCCTCCCCGGCCATTGAATGGCCGCTTCTTGCTTGGCT
This sequence comes from Secale cereale, assembly GCA_902687465.1. Taxonomy (NCBI): domain Eukaryota; kingdom Viridiplantae; phylum Streptophyta; class Magnoliopsida; order Poales; family Poaceae; genus Secale; species Secale cereale. The sequence goes on along the minus strand of LR738709.1, from coordinate 538,527,467 downwards.
CTCCTCCGCCACCTTGGGCCTTCTCCTTGTCACGCCGCTCGTACTCAGCTTTCTGCTGCTCGACGAGGTACTCGACGCGTTTGCAGTTGGAGAGGTCGTGGCCCTTGGTGCGGTGGATCTTGCAATATTGCTTCTCGGAGCCGTCCTGCTTGTCAGCTGCCGCTACAGGGGCAGGCTCCTTGCCGGAGCCGCCAGCCTGCGCTTGCTTGGCGGGAGCCTCCTTGTCGGACTTCTCGACGGCAAGCACTTCCTTCTTGTTCTTTCTTCTATTGTTCCGCCGCCGGCTCTTCTTTGCCGGGGCGGCATCCTCGCTGTCGCTTCCCCCTGCGCCAGCATCCTCTCCGGGGAGTCTCCTCCCCTCTTCCGCGCGCGCGCACTTATCAGCTAGAGCATAGAGCTCGCTGACATCCCGTATCTTGGTCATGGCCATCTCCTCACGCATGCGGCGGTTACGTACGTTTTGGTGAAACGCACTGATAACCGCAGCAGGGTGGACGTCGGGGATGTTGTGCTGCACGCGGCTGAAGCGCTGGATGTACTTGCACAGAGGTTCTCCTTCCTTCTGGGCCAAGATGTGGAGATCGCTCTCCTGGCCGTGGGGTTTGTGGCCGCCCGTGAAGGCGCCAACAAACTGGTGGCAAAGATCTGCCCAAGAAGAAATGGAGCCTTCCGGCAGGTGCATAAGCCAAGAATGAACGTTCGGCTTAAGCACCAGCGGGAAGTAGTTCGCCAATATCTTCTCGTCGCGCCCCCCGGCAACCTGCACCGCGATGGTGTATATGCTGAGGAATTCCGAGGGGTGCGTCTTGCCGTCGTACTTCTCCGGTACGTCGGGCTTGAAGTTCTTCATGCTGGGCCACTGGACACGCCGCAGCTCACGGGTAAATGCAGGGCAACCCGCCGCGTACGGCAAGTCGCCTGGCTCACCGGGCGCGTATGTGTCAACAACGGTCCCAGCTCGCTGATCTGATTGTCGCCGAGCTTCTCGGCGGCGCTCGATCGTCGTTCGAGCGTCTTCTTGTCGCCGGTCGTCGAGGACCTGGCGCTGGTCCCGACGAGCCCGCGGATCCGACGATGCCGTGGAGTTGTCGTCGACGTTGATCCGGCGGGGCGGCGTCTTCTGCTTGCGCGGCGGGGAGTGCACGGTGGTTGCACCCCCGGCGGTCTTGTCGCCGTGGGCCTTCGTCTTCTCGACTTGCAGCGGCCCCGACGTCGCCGGCTGCTGCGGCGTGTCGTTGTTGGCGAAGGCGATGAGGCTTTGGATTGTCGCCCTCCAGTCTTCGGCCTTGTCTGCCACTGGAGGGAAATCGAGGAGCAGTTGCGCCCTTGCGAGCGCTTCTGCTGGAGAGGAGGGGAGCGGGGGCGAGCGGTGCGAGGAGCGGGATATGCTCGGACTCCTAACGGGGTTAGAAGGAGCAGGGTCCCGCCCCGGCGACCGCGCCTTGCTCGTGCCAGGACGATGGCCCGGAGCATCCCGCGAGCCTCCGGTTTGCCCTTGGCCCAGCAAGCGGATGCCACCTCCTGTGTCATGGCGCTGCTGGGTTGTTGTTTGCTGAGATGGACGTGGCGCGTCCACGGAGACCAAGGCTCGGTCGTCCGTCTTGTCCTTGGATTTGGTGGCGCCGCGAGTCTCCTCGCCGGCGACCACCCTTCCGACGGCGTCTCCTCCACCCACCGTTGGCTCAGGTGGCGGTGGAACAGACGCAGACGGGCCTCCGACCTCCGAAGGCTTCTTCTTCGGGGCCATGCTGCTGTTGCTGATGAAGATGATGTAGCTAGAGAGGTTGGTGGAGAATGCGCCCGCGTGAACGCCGGATCAGATTCGCACAACCTCGACGCCCCCTACCTGGCGCGCCAAAGATGTCGGGGGAAACTGTCCACCACGAGCACCTATGGGACCGGAGCCCCTTGTTCGTGCGGTAAGGGAGCGGAGGGAGCACAAAGAGCGGATCGAGGAGAGCACGCGGGCAGTTTACCCAGGTTCGGGCCGCGACGGACGCGTAAAACCCTACTCCTGCTTAGTTTGTATTGAGTTGGAGAGCTCGGGAGCTTGAAGAACTAGCTACACCGAGCGAATGAGCGATCTAGGTTCCGAACCCTTTCTACGTTGTGCATGGGCCTCCTTTTATAGTTCAAGGGGTCACCGACAGGTGTCAACGTAGGGGAAAGGGTAAAAATGTAACTTTGGTGGTAGTTGTAACAGTGCGGGAACAGTGGATGAACAGTGCATGAACAGTGGTCATCACCTACTTTGACAGTGGGGGACAAGAGCATTAAATGCCCGTCACCGTCGACCCCAAAAGCGCCCGCCCTTGCGTCTCCGTTTGCCACGGTGATGGCTTCGTCACCGTGGAGTGCCACCGTGTCCCCCAGGCTGCACAGCCATCTGCCACGCGTCCCTGGAATGGCCCCAGGGCGACGCGTGGTTCGATGAGCTGGAGCGCGGGCACACAGCGCAACTCTCCCCGACAAGCACCTTGCCGGGGGCTTGACCTTGCCGGGCCCAGAAGCTTGCCGGGCTCTGAAGCTTGTCGCTCCCCGGGCCCTGCCGGGGCGCATGCTGCGCCGAGGCATGTCTTCTGAAGTGTAATCTTCTAATCTTCCTGGCAAGCTCCACTTGCCAGGGTCTCGTGTTATTGAGGTAATCTTGAGCCTGGGACGGCCTTCCCGGCAAGCCCCACTTGCCGGGGTCTTGATCTTCTGTCTTGTATACTTTGTTTTTGAATGGTTTTATATGGAGCAGAAAGGTCTCCGGCAAGCACGTGGTAGGCCCTGCCGCGGGAAGCTGCTACTGCCCGTGCACAAGTTGGGGTACTGAGGTACCCCTACCTTAGTACACCGACATAGCTACAAGCTCAACAAACATAACCCCTCCGTGTTCAACTCCCGAATCCCTATTCGGAAATTGACGGTCACGGAACACACGCTGGTAGTGTATTAGAAACATTGTGTCAAGTTATCTACAACCGGATATTAACAAGCTCCCATCTGCCACATAACCGCGGGCATGGCTTTTGAAAGTTCATAACCCTGCAGGGGTGTTCCAACTTGACCCATTACAAGCCCACGATCCGCGGAGTCGCAACTCCAAAGTGGGAAGACCCGAGTATCCTCGGAATCCCGTGCTCAAGATATACCGAGCTAAGGTAAGGCTAATCCAGCAAATCCTCCCGGCGTGCCGACACCCTGATAGTAGCCGCGCGTATCTAGTCTCAGGCCACGACCGGATGAGCACAGCGTACAGTGGCCGAAATACCCAAGTTGCCAAGGGGGGCCCCGCACACAACTCTAGTTTGGACCAACACTCAAATCGAGCACTGGCCCAGGGGGGTTGAATTAATTAAGCCTCGGGTTAATTACTCCCTCGAAAAGTTTTAGTTGTTTAGGTGAATAGTACCAATGTTGGGACTTGCTGGAAAAGGCTTAGCACTTAGCGGTTTATCGAGGGGGTCCCATACACCCCAACCGTGTTAGGAACGCATAATCAAGGAACATAACACCGGTTTATACGGTTCCTAACGGCATGAGTGGAACAAATCACCAAGCAAAAGGCTTAGCCTTCCACCCTTGCCAATATATAGATGATTTCATTTTTAAGCATTTATATAGTGTGATATAACCCAACCAAACTTCAACATGAAGCAAGCATCTTCGATCTTCACCTGCAACTAGCAACGCTATAAGAAGGGCTGAGCGAAGCGTACTTAGCCAAGCAACGGTTTGCATAGGTAGGTTGGTTAAACATGGCAATGGTTACAGTAGGAGGCTGACAAGAAGATCATGGGCATCGAGGCAAAACTATAGAGCGGAACTACTAGCAATAGGCAAAGATAGTAATGTTATCGGGGTTCGGTCATCTTGCCTGAAGAGAAGTCGTTCGGATCATAAGAAGGGTCCTCGTGCTCAACCTCGTTGGAAACCTCGTGCTCGTACTCGAACTCGGTCTCGGCTTCCGGCTCTAAACAAAACAATCACACCAAGCACAAATCAACAAGATGCAATGCGCACTCGAAAATGATGAATGCAGGATGGATGCACTAAGGATGCACACGGAGCACGGAAATTAGCACTCAAGCAAAACACCTCAAAACAAGACAACAATATGATATTATGAATCTACACAGAAAATCAATCAAGTTTCATGTAAGATTCGCTGAAATCGGAGTTACGGGCTAAAAGTTATGCCCGAAACAAGAAATGAGCGAAAGCTGAAAATTACAGCAACATAGCAACTTCGGAGCACAAAATAATTAAGCTACAACACTCAAACAACATGGCAAAGACCTAGAACACAAACTAGACATATACTACAGCAACTAAGTCCAAAGGTGCACCCCCAAAGGAGCCACGGTTCAATAGCAATGAACTTGGACATATTGAACTTGACAATAAAATTCTGACAGCAGAATTTTATTGAAACTTTGGAGCAAAATATAAACATGCTACAGCCACTTAAATAGGCATGTGAGGACATGGATGTAAAGCCAACAATATATACTACAAGGAACAATCAAGATCCACTCCAAAACTATCATGCTTTGTCCTAGAACATCACACGAACATGGCATCGGAACGTTACCGATTTCAGACTTAGTGAAAATCCACTAAGTCCTAAAACAGCAATTTCATCATGGCATCTAAAAGAGCAAGTTTAAGTCACCTCGAAACTAAACATGGCAAGAGGTAAGCACCTCATCAAAGTACACATAATGGTGATACCGAAACACACAAGCATGCTTCATGGAGATAAACACAACGATAGCAACGAGCTCAACAAGATGGCATTTCATAACAAGTGAAACAACATCACAGCCACATGGCACTTTGCAACGATGATAAACATGGCAAGAATAAATCTATCATGCAACCTAACACATACAACATGTAGAGCATGGCAAGACGAACACGTGGACATGTCATTTGCATCATTCGGACAAACGAGCTAAAAGATATCACATGGCAAAGGTGGCATAAAAACATCACATATCAGCAGTTTATATCACGATGCACTCTTGCAACAGCAAAATAAGCACCTAGATGATCTCTAACATGCATGACAACAAAAGATAAAACGTAGTGCACGATCCCACGAACGTCTGGACATGCTATATGCGCGAAACGGACAATCACACAAGCAGTTAGAGCAGTTTGAATAATGCATCAGCAACTAAATTAAAACAGGGACTTAGAGGAATGGGGAGTCAACCTCAGGCAGATCTGGATCCGAAAAAAAAAACAACGGGCTCGGGCGGCGGACTGGATCGGCGGAGGAGAGGCGGCGGCTGGGCCGGCCCGAGTGGAGAGGAGCTGCTGGCCTCGGTGCGGATGGGCCCGGTGGCGCGCGGGGTCGGGCCTGGAGGCGGCGGCCTGGCTCTCCTGCGGTGGAGCGGCGGCCCAGCAGCGAGGGAGCGGGGTGGTCCGGCTCGGGCCTCCGGCGCTGGAGGCGGCCTGGCCCGCGGGGCCGCACGGTCGGGCCTGGCGCGTGGGAGCCTGGTCGAGGCGAGGCGAGCGCCCGGCGACGGAACGACGTAGTGGGCCTCGGTGCTGCACGCGGGAGGCGATGGCCCAGGCGGCGACGATGCGGATCACGATGGGGAAGTGGTCCCTTGGACCAGCTCGAGCGGAGAGGTGTCCTGGGCCGCGCGGTGACTTGCGGGGCTGAATCGCCTGGCCGATCGAGGGAAGGCTGGAGGGGGGCTTCGATCGGGCGTTGACCCAGATGCTGGAACGGATCTGGCGACGAGGGCTTCGCCCGATCCAGCGGTTCTTGCGGCGGCGGTCGGCGGCGGGGAGATGCCAAGTGGCAGAGAGGTGGTGGTTAGACCCAAAAATTGAGGAGAGGAAGGGGGAAGAAGATAGAGATGCCAAAAATTAGACCTAGGGGTCTATATAACTCAGATCTGCTAGGGTTAGGTTTGTGGGGGTGTTAGGAGCCCTCCGATCGCGATCCGACGGATCCGATCGCGGGGGTAGTTTAGATGGGCCTAGGAGAGGGTAGTGGACTGCAGTAGGGGTGTTTCTGGGACACAAAGTGAAGGCACTTTGGACCCACACGAATAACTGTTGGGATAGCACACGGAGTCCAAACGCGACGAGATTTGGGAGGCGGGTTACACACAACAAAACAACAACACACACAACAACCTCGCGGCACACCGGTAACGTTACACGCCCAAACACCAAAGTAGGCCTACGGGACGCCACGGACACGTGAGGGAGCTCCGGAACGCGAAACGGACAACGGGAAGGAACGCGTGGAACCGGATGCAACCGACAACACAAATGCAATGCGATGCACATGTCTACATGATATGAATGAATGCCACACACGCACACAACAAAACGACGAAAACCCGAAAGACAAAGAACCCGGAATGGAAATAGATGAAGCCGGAGATATATTATATACCCAAAAGGGAAAGTATTACATCTGGGGCATTACATCTTTATGATCACCTAGTTACGTTGTGACGTTTGATAGCACACAAGGTGTTCCTACGGTATTCGGGAGTTGCATAATCTCATAGTCATAGGAACATGTATAAGTCATGAAGAAAGCAATAGCAGTAAAACTAAACGATCATAATGCTATGCCAACGGATGGGTCTAGTCCATCACATCATTCTCCTAATGATGTGATCCCGTTGATCAAATGACAACTCATGTCTATGGCTAGGAAACATAGCCATCTTTGATCAATGAGCTAGTCTAGTAGAGGCATACTAGGGACATACTATTTTGTCTATGTATTCACACATGTATCAAGTTTCCGGTTAATACAATTCTAGCATGAATAAAAGACATTTATCATGATATAAGGAAATTCAAATAACATCTTTATTATTGCCTATAGGGCATATTTCCTTCAGTCTCCCACTTGTACTAGAGTCAATAATCTAGATTGCAAAGTGATGATCCTCACACCCATGGAGTCCTGGTGCTGATCATGTTTTGCCCGTGGAAGAGGATTATTCAATGGGTTTGCAACATTCAGATCCGTGTGTATCTTGCAAATCTCTATTTCTCCCTCCTTGACTAGATCGCGGATGGAATTGAAGCGTCTTTTGATGTGCTTTGTTCTCTTGTGAAACCTGGATTCCTTCGCCAAGGCTATTGCTCCAGTGTTGTCACAAAAGATTTTCATTCGACCCGATGCACTAGGTATTACACCTAGATCGGATATGAACTCCTTCATCCAGACTCCTTCATTTGCTGCTTCCGAAGCAGCTATGTATTCCGCTTCACACGTAGATCCCGCCACGACACTCTGCTTGGAACTACACCAACTGACAGCTCCACCGTTCAATAAAAATACATATCCGGTTTGTGACTTAGTGTCATCCAGATCAGTGTCAAAACTAGAATCGACATAACCGTTTACGACGAGCTCTTTGTCACCTCCATATACGAGAAACATATCCTTTGTCCTTTTCAGGTATTTCAGGATGTTCTTGACCGCTGTCCAGTGATCCACTCCTGGATTACTTTGGTACCTCCCTGCTAGACTTATAGCAAGGCACACATCAGGTCTAGTACACAACATTGCATATATGATAGATCCTATGGCTGAGGCATAGGGAATGACTTTCATTTTCTCTCTATCTTCTGCAGTGGTCGGGCATTGAGTCTTACTCAACTTCATACCTTGTAACACAGGCAAAAACCCTTTCTTTGACTGATCCATTTTGAACTTTTTCAAAACTTTATCAAGGTATGTGCTTTGTGAAAGTCCAATTAAGCGTCTTGATCTATCTCTATAGATCTTGATGCCTAATATATAAGCAGCTTCACCGAGGTCTTTCATTGAAAAACTCTTATTCAAATATCCTTTTATGCTATCCAGAAACTCTATATCATTTCCAATCAACAATATGCCATCCACATATAATATTAGAAATGCTACAGAGCTCCCACTCACTTTCTTGTAAATACAGGCTTCTCGAAAATTCTGTATAAAACCATATGCTTTGATTACCTCATCAAAGCGTATATTCCAACTCCGAGATGCTTGCACCAGTCCATAGATGGATCGCTGGAGCTTGCATACTTGCTTAGCACCTTTTGGATCGACAAAACCTTCTGGTTGCATCATGTACAACTCTTCTTTGAGATAGCCATTTAGGAATGCAGTTTTGACATCCATTTGCCAGATTTCATAATCATAAAATGCGGCAATTGCTAACATGATTCGGACAGACTTAAGCATCGCTACAGGTGAGAAAGTCTCATGGTAGTCAACTCCTTGAACTTGTCGAAACCCTTTCGCAACAAGTCGAGCTTTGTAAACAGTAACATTACCGTCTGCGTCGGTCTTCCTCTTGAAGATCCATTTATTTTCGATGGCTTGCCGATCATCGGGCAAGTCAACCAAAGTCCACACTTTGTTCTCATACATGGATCCCATATCAGATTTCATGGCTCAAGCCATTTTGCGGAATCTGGGCTCATCATCGCTTCCTCACAGTTCATAGGTTCATCATGGTCTAGTAACATGACTTCCAGAACTGGGTTGCCATACCACTCTGGTGTGGGCCGTATTCTGGTTGATCTACGACGTTCAGCGGAAACTTGATCTGAAGTTTCATGATCTTCATCATTAGCTTCCTCACTGATTGGTGTAGGAATGACTGGAACAATTTTCTGTGATGTACTACTTTCCAATTCGGGAGAAGGTACAATTACCTCATCAAGTTCTACTTTCCTCCCACTCACTTCTTTCGAGAGAAACTCCTTCTCTAGGATCCATTCTTAGCAACGAATATCTTGCCTTCGGATCTGTGATAGAAGGTGTACCCAACAGTCTCTTTTGGGTATTCTATGAAGACACATTTCTCCGATTTGGGTTCGAGCTTATCAGGTTGAAGCTTTTTCACGTAAGCATCGCAGCCCCAAACTTTAAGAAATGACAACTTTGGTTTCTTGCTAAACCATAGTTCATAAGGTGTCGTCTCAATGGATTTAGATGGTGCCCTATTTAACGTGAATGCAGCTGTCTCTAAAGCATAACCCCAAAACGATAGTGGTAAATCGGTAAGAGACATCATAGATCGCACCATATCCAATAAAGTACGGTTACGACGTTCGGACACACCATTACGCTGTGGTGTTCCAGGTGGCGTGAGTTGTGAAACTATTCCACATTGTTTCAAATGAAGACCAAACTCGTAACTCAAATATTCACCTCCACGATCAGATCGTAGAAACTTTATTTTCTTGTTACGATGATTCTCTACTTCACTCTAAAATTCTTTGAACTTTTGAAATGTTTCAGACTTGTGCTTCATTAAGTAGATATACCCATGTCTGCTCAAATCATCAGTAAAGGTCAGAAAAAAACGATACCCGCCGTGAGCTTCAACACTCATTGGTCCACATACATCAGTATGTATGATATCCACCAAATCTGTTGCTCGCTCCATTGTTCCGGAGAACGGAGTTTTAGTCATCTTGCCCATGAGGCATGGTTCGCAAGCACCAAGTGATTCACAATCAAGTGATTCCAAAAGTCCATCACAATGGAGTTTCTTCATGTGTTTTACACCAATATGACCTAAACGGTAGTGCCACGAATAGGTTGCACTATTATTATTAACCTTGGATCTTTTGGCTTCAATATTATGAATATGTGTATCACTACAATCGAGATCCAACAAGAATAGACCACTCTTCAACGGTGCATGACCATAAAAGATATTATTCATAAAAATAGAACAACCATTATTCTCTGATTTAAATGAATAACCGTCTCGCAACAAACAAGATCCAAATATAATGTTCGTGCTTAACGCTGGCACCAAATAACAATTATTCAGGTCTAAAACTAATCCCGAAGGTAGATGTAGAGGTAGCGTGCCGACGGCAATCACATCGACTTTGGAACCATTTCCCACGCGCATCGTCACCTCGTCCTTAGCCAATCTTCGTTTAATCCGTAGTCCCTGTTTCGAGTTACAAATATTAGCAACCGAACCTGTCGTGGAATTAACACGTCAGATGTCCGGTTCAGCGGACTTAGTCGCGAGGCCGCGCATCTATGTAGTAGCTTGAGAGGGGTTGAGCGAAATCGAGAGACGCGATGCAAGACACGGATTTAGACAGCTTCGGGCCCCGGGAAACATCATCCGGTAATAACCCTATGTGTTGTTTGAGGCTAGGTCTCATTATGATCCTCGTGGCGTCGCTGGTAAACCGGCTCTTTGTGTCTAACCCTAGAAACTTGTCTAAACTTCTCCTCCCTCTTTGGGGGGCCCTGCCCCTCCTTATATATGTTGAAGGGGCGGGCTACATGTAAAGTCCTAGTAGGATTAGGATTGCTTTATTACAAGGAGTCCTAGTCTTGCTTCCTTTGTAGGAGAATATCCCTTGTGCTTTCTTCATAAACCGGCTCACCATACATGAACCGGCCTTCTCGGCCTTGGGCCCTGTCATCCATGATCCACCTGCCGGGTTACCAATAAATTGCCAAGTGTAAACCGTCTTAAGTAAACTGCCATGTCCGGCCGGGTTATATTGCCGGCCGGTTCATACCGCGGGGTATATCCCCGACATTAGCCCCCAAGTTTAGCTTGCATTTATCCATGGTAAAATTTATGCTGCAAAATAACACAAGAAAAAATCTGACAGGTTGTGCTCCGGGTTAAGAATTTCTTGTAAACCGGCACCTGACCATCCTTAAGTCCTTTGTCCTTTCCTTCTTCTAGAAAATCCGGATCAATAGACCAGTTCCATAATCAACTTGCTTGCATAAGAAATATTGTAAATCCAGAATCCATTCGAATCAGCCTTTCAATGCTCTGACTTGACAAAAATATTGATCTTCAAATATTCAATTGATATCCAGGCAGCTTGAATATGTATAACTTGCCGGTTTATAATTACCATCATTGCCGGGTTATAAAAACTGATAATTCCGGGTCATGACTATTTATAGATGCCAGGTTATGATTGTTGCCAACGCCGGGTCACACAATTAATCTTCCGGACTTACCCAAAACTGGGAATTTCAAGATGTTCCTCCTTTATATCCATATTACCTGTAGCCCCCAAGTGCCGGGTCATTATGCAATAATGAGCAGGGACTTTGTATATACTTCATTGAAAATAGCATTGTATAATCTTGAAGAAATCCGGATTGTTCATCCCAATCACTATGAAACTGAATATTCCATATTATGTAGCCCCCAAGTGCCGGGTCATTATGCAATAATGAGCAGGGACTTTGAAAATATGATCATGTAAATTTGAACAGCAACATGTAGCCCCCAAGTGCCGGGTTATTATGCAATAATGAGCAGGGACTTTGTAGATATAAACATTGAAAATAACATTATATAATGTAACTTCCATCGTGGGGTTTGAACCCACGTCCTCAAGGTTAAGAGCTTTGTGTTTTACCAACTGAGCAGTGGACCCTTCAATATAATGGATTAATACTTGTGTACCTTGAATTGTTGACAGGAGCGATTGGTAGCCCCCAAGGGCCGGCTTATTATAATGCGATGAGTCGGGTCTTCAATAAAGTGAGCAAAAAATGACTTTGCATTAGCCCCCAAGTGTCATGGTGCATGCTTGCAGCGACATGAGACTTGTGTATTTGATGTAATCTCAATTTGAATAATGTAGCCCCCAAGTGCCGGGTTGTAAGCCTGCAGCAACTCGGGACTATTCCTTTGTAGAATAAATCACTTCCATTGATGAAATAATATCCATTGCGCTTAAAGCGACTTTGAAAACCTCTCTTCAAGTGTACCTGACGTCCTTAATCCGGTAGGCATATTTGAATGTGTAGATTCTGATGAAGCTCTTGGCTCTGTTGGGGTGGACGCAATAATTATTCCGGGTTTATAGGAACTACCGGTTTAAATAATGCTGGAGCTCTGTGTCCAGACTTTTGAAGATATGTGGTCAACTTTGAAGTTGCCCAGTTCCGGATAAAAAAACCATAGAAAACACATGAAAAAATCACAAACGCAAAAACACAGGTTTGCAAATAAGACCATGTAGTCGAGGCTTTTTGCGAGCTGCCAGGCTCCAAATCGAGACTTCTGATTCGAATACGATCAGTAAACCGGACCATAGGGGCTAAGCTAGGATTCGAATACGATCCTAACCCCCTACTGGCCTTGAAATTTTAGCCAAGCAATGGATTCGAATACGATCCATTGATCTTATGATTCGAATACGATCATACAAACCGGACCATAGGGGCTAAGCTAGGATTCGAATACGATCCTAACCCCCTACTGGCCTTGAAATTTTAGCCAAGCAATGGATTCGAATACGATCCATTGAGCTTATGATTCGAATACGATCATACAAACCGGACCATAGGGACTAAGCTAGGATTCGAATACGATCCTAACCCCCTACTGGCCTTTGCTATGTTCTCTTTGGTTCGAATACGACCTATGTTTGAACAGGAATGGCTATGTTCTCTTTGGTTCGAATACGACCTATGTTTGAACAGGAAGCCCCCAAGTAACCGTAGAGGCAGGGTATCTATGTGGGAGTTGCGCTGTGCGGCAAACCTTCTTTGGTCCCTTAATAAATAATTGTCCTGCACATCAACATAGATAAATAAAAGCATCTGTTTTCTTGATGAAAATGATATATACCAAGAAAATAGATTTAGATGGATATCACCTGATGTATTTGGACCTCATGATCCTCATCGGGGTCTGTTAGTCAACCCGGTATGTTGAATAGACCGGACCGCAGGGCGGACAGCAAAACGACCGTAGTATCAGAGGCGGCTCAAACAGATGAACCGGCCGTGGGGTTGTAAACCGGCGCAGATGAGCAAGTTGTCCCCCGCGTTGTAAACCGGCGCGGACGCGTGAACTGTATATAAAAAACTCCAATAGGGCAGTGTAATGGTGCTCAGACGAATTGAAATGTCCTGATAAAATATATAGGAGGGATAACACCTGATTTGCTCGAACAACAGATGGGTCGGCCGACGCCGACGTGCTAGTTGTCCTCCTGGTGGTAAGCCGACGCGGTTGCGAAAGACGGTCATGGCGTTTGTAAACCGGCGTGGTCGCGAGAGACGACCGCGGTGTTGTAAACCGGTGCGGTTGCGAGAGATGATGTCCACTTGCGCCGAATTATGTTAGCGGGGCTCCATCTCCGCGGTATAATATTGCTTTGTAATGAATGATTTTTCCTGCGCATAAAATACAACAGGGCGAAATATCTTTGCTCGGACGAATAAATATGTATGAAAAATAAATAGGATAGATATCACCTGATTCGCCTGGAGAACAGATGATTTGGCCGTGGTATTGTAAACCGGTGAGACGCGTGAACCGGCCGCGGTGTAGTAAACCAGCGTGGTCGCCATGATGGCCACGACGCTGTAAGCCGCTGCGGACGCGTAAACCGCCGCGAGGGTAGATGAGCGAGTCGTCCGTGATGTTGTAAAATAGCACGGACGGGCGAGTCAATCGCAGTTGCAGTCCCCATGCTCCATGTTCACGGTATATAGCTACTTTCGTAACGAACAACTGGTATTTTTTGTCGGATCAACGCAGAAACAGTGCTTGCTTTAGAGCCGTTGTTGGCTTTATCGACCCAGGCGGGAGGACAGAGTCGATGAAGTTCCTCGTCACTTGAGCCACCCATGCGTTGATCTGAGCATACGTTTCCTCCGGTGCACTGTGTAAGTTGGCGGTGCTTGCCTCGGCCTTGTACGTGCCCACTATGGCCTCGTGGAAGGCTGGCTTCAACGGCTGCATTAGGTCGCTCCACACGCCACAGGCAAACGCCACGTAGGGGCCGCCCAAGGGAGACCTGCCCTGGAACGCGTCTTCCGCCATGCGCGACACAAACTTCTCGAGCTTTACCGCGCGACGGTGCTCCGAGGATGTGGAGGATCTCGTCCAGTGTGGCGTTCCGGGCGCCGGCAGCCAGGAGCGTCAGTCCATAGGCGCGAGACGCACGGGCGGTTTAGGATTCGGGCGGGTCGACACCGCGGCGTCTCGTCGCATGGCGGCGTAGAGCGGAGGTGAAATCGCTCGTCCGGGGCGGTTTGGTGTAACCACATCAGAAGATTTAAGCCGAGGTGGGCTATAGCAGCGGTTTAGCGGTAACAGTACGCCCGGCTTAGCCCGAGCGGTAGTGGCAGCCCGACAGTCATGTCAGAGGGGCTCCAACAACTTGAGGTGGATGATGACTTGGCGCTGCTGTGTTTGAGGCAGCAGCAGCTTACAGCGGCGACCGAAGCAAACCCATGGCAGCTCGGACAGGCACAAAGCGGTGGCTCAACACGCTGGCGAATTTAAAACAAGAGCTTGAACTCACGGTGGCAGCTTGGAGTTGACGCCAGTGAAAGAGATGGTAGGCCTGGCGGCTTAAGGCGACACAGTGGCACCTTCGGACGAGGCGATTTATAGTTTAGCCATCGGCGACTCACCAACCGCGGCCGGATCAGAGCAAGAACACTTCAACTCGGAGCAGATAAACAGAGCACTTCAACTCGGATTCGGAAACACAACAAGGATGACTCAGCAGAGGTACGGTGGTTCCACGAAGCGAGTCAGAGGTGGAGTCTGAGCTCGTGGTTTTCCTTTCCTTGTTGATTCCTTGTAGGTATGTACTAACAATCAGAGTTGACAAAGGGAAAAACCGATTTGGCTTAGGTGACGGTGTCGGCGACTCCCGTACGAGGTTACGGCGACTCGGTCGATCAGCCGAAAGCAATCATAATTTGATGACGTACAAACGGAAGCTCCTCTGCATTTGGCCTCTCGCGGCTCCGGCCACGGCGGATGTCTGCTTGCACCCAACAGCGCACATACGTGCAATACTAATTTCTTTCTCAGACCTCATAGATATAAACTTGATGTTGACGCAGATCTTCATCCGGAAAACCACGAACTTCTCGCTCCCTGAGAGATATTCCTCCAAGAACTCAACACTACCGTGCGCAGGCCCCATGGTGGGCGCCAACTGTCAGATGTCCCGTTTAGCGGACTTAGTCGTGAGGCCGCGCATCTATGTAGTAGCTTGAGAGGGGTTGAGCGGAATCGAGAGACGCGATGCAAGACACGGATTTAGAAAGCTTCGGGCCCCGGGAAACATCATCCGATAATAACCCTACGTGATGTTTGAGGCTAGGTCTCATTATGATCCTCGTGGCGTCGCCGGTAAACCGGCTCTTTGTGTCTAACCCTAGAAACTTGTCTAAACTTCTCCTCCCTCTTTGGGGAGCCCTGCCCCTCCTTATATATGTTGAAGGGGCGGGTTACATGTAAAGTCCTAGTAGGATTAGGATTGCTTTATTACAAGGAGTCCTAGTCTTGCTTCCTTTGTAGGAGAATATCCCTTGTGCTTTCTTCATAAACCGGCTCACCATACATGAACCGGCCTTCTGGGCCTTGGGCCCTGTCATCCATGATCCACCTGCCGGGTTACAAATAAATTGCCAAGTGTAAACCGTCTTAAGTAAACTGCCAAGTCCGGCCGGGTTATATTTCCGGTCGGTTCGTACCGCGGGGTATATCCCCGACAGAACCGGTATCAAATACCCATGAACTACTACAAGCATTAGTAAGGCACACATCAATAACATGTATATCATATATACCTTTTTTCACCTTGCCATCCTTCTAATCCGCCAAATACTTGGGGCAGTTCCGCTTCCAGTGTACAGTCCCTTTGCAGTAGAAGCACTCAGTTTCAGGCTTGGCTCCAGACTTGGGTTTCTTCATGGGAGTAGCAACTGTCTTGCTATTCTTCTTGAAGTTCCCCTTCTTTCCATTGCCCTTTTTCTTGAAACTAGTGGTCTTGTTAACCATCAACACTAGGCGCTCCTTTTTTACTTCTACATCCGCAGCTTTGAGCATAGCGAAGAGCTCGGGAATTGTCTTCTGCATTCCTTGCATATTATAGTTCATCACGAAGCCTTTATAGCTTGGTGGCAGTGATTAAAGAACTCTATCAATAACACTATCCTCGTCAAGTTTGCAACCAAGTTGAGTCATATGATTGTAGTACCCAGACATTCTGAGCAAGTGTTCACTGATAGGACTATTCTCCTCCATCTTGCAGCTATAGAACTTATTGGAAATCTCATATTTATCAATCCGGGCATTTGCTTGAAATATTAACTTAAACTCCTGGAACATCTCATATGGTGCATGACGTTCACAACGTTGTTGAAGTCCCGGTTCTAAGCCGTAAAACATGGCACACCAAACTATCGTGTAGTCATCAGACCGCGTCTGCCAGACGTTCAAAGCGTCTACATTAGCGGGAGGCGGCTTGTCACCTAGCGGTGCTTCAAGGACATAATTCTTCTGTGCAGCAATGAGGATAATCCTCAAGTTACGGACCCAATCCGTGTAATTGCTACAATCATCTTTCAACCTAGCTTTCTCTAGGAATGCAGTAAAATTCAAAGGAACTTCTTCGCGATCCAACAGATCAAGCACCGAACGTACGGCACCTCCGCGTTCAGCACACGTTCAGCTTGATGACGTCCCACGAGCTCTTGATCCAGTTGAGCTTCACGGGATAGTTTCGTCAGCACGACGGCGTGGTGACGGATATGATGTATCTACCGGCGCAGGGCTTCGCCTAAGCACTGCAACGGTATGACCGAGGTGTGTTTCTGTGGAGGGGGGCACCGCACACGGCTAAAACAATTCAACTTGTGTTTCTTTGGGTGCCCCCTGCCCCCGTATATAAAGGAGCAAGGGGGGAGGCCGGCCGGCCCTCTATGGTGCGGCTAGAGAGGAAATCCTACTAGGAATAGGATTGCAATCCTATTCCTAGTAGGAGTCCACCAAGAAGGAGAGGGGGAAGGAAGGAGAGGGAGAGGAAGAGGGAAAGAGGGGCCGCGCCCCCCTCCCCTAGTCCTATTCGGACTGTCCCTAGGGAGGGGGCGCGCCACCTCCTGGCTGCTTCCCTCTCTCTCCCCTATGGCCCACCAGGGCCCATCATTCCCTCGGGGGGTTCTGGTAACCCCCCCGGCACTCCGGTAAATTCCGAAACTTTCCAGAACACTTCCGGTGTCCGAATATAGTCGTCCAATATATCAATCTTTACATCTCGGACATTCCGAGACTCCTCGTCATGTCCATGATCTCATCCAGGACTCCGAACTACCTTCAGTACATCAAAACTCATAAACTCATAATACCGATCGTCATCAAACATTAAGTGTGCGGACCCTACGGGTTCGAGAACTATGTAGACATGACCGAGACTCATCTCCGCTCAATAACCAATAGCGGAACCTGGATGCTCATATTGGCTCCTACATATTCTACGAAGATCTTTATCGGTCAAACCGCATAACAACATACGTTGTTCCTTTTGTCATCGGTACGTTACTTGCCCGAGATTCGATCGTCGGTATCTCTATACCTAGTTCAATCTCGTTACCGGCAAGTTTCTTTACTCGTTCCGTAATACATCATCTCGTGACTAACTCATTAGTCTTTTTGCTTGCAAGGCTTATTATGATGTGTGTTACCGAGAGGGCCCAGAGATACCTCTTCGACACTCGGAGTGACAAATCCTAGTCTTGATCTATGCCAACACCACGAATACTTTCCGAGACACCTGTAGAGCATCTTTATGATCACCCAGTTACGTTGTGACGTTTGATAGCACACAAGGTGTTCCTACGGTATTCAGGAGTTGCATAATCTCATTGTCATAAGAACATGTATAAGTCATGAAGAAAGCAATAGCAGTAAAACTAAACGATCATAGTACTATGCCAACTGATGGGTCTAGTCCATCACATCATTCTCCTAATGATGTGATCCCGTTGATCAAATGACAACTCATGTCTATGGCTAGGAAACATAGCCATCTTTGATCAATGAGCTAGTCTAGTAGAGGCATACTAGGGACATACTATTTTGTCTATGTATTCACACATGTATCAAGTTTCCGGTTAATACAATTCTAGCATGAATAAAAGACATTTATCATGAAATAAGGAAATACAAATAACATCTTTATTATTGCCTCTAGGGCATATTTCCTTCAGTGAGGTAGGGTTGTGCCAAGAGGGAGATCAAATCATGTGTTGGGCAGCCCCCATACCTCAAGTATATATAAGGGGAGGGGAGGGGCAGCGCCCCCTCTAGGGTTCCCTCCCTAAGGGGGGGCGGCAGCCCTAGATGCCATCTAGGGTGGCGGCCAAAGGGGAGAGGGAGAGGGGGGCGCACCAGGGTGGGCCCTAGGGCCCATCTGCCCTAGGGTTTGCCCCCTCCCCTCTTGGAGGCGCCTTGGGCCTTGGTGGGAGGCGCCCCAGCCCACCTAGGGGCTGGTCCCTTCCCACTATTGGCCCACATAGGCCTCCGGGGCTGGTGGACCCCCGGACCCTTCCGGTGGTCTCGGTACATTACCGGTGATGCCCGGAACACTTTCGGTGGCCAAATCCTTACTTCCTATATATCAATCTTTACCTCCGGACCATTCCGGAACTCCTCGTGACATCCGGGATCACATTCGGGACTCCGAACAACATTCGGTAACCGCGTACATACTTTCCCTATAACCCTAGCGTCATCGAACCTTAAGTGTGTAGACCCTACGGGCTCGGGAGTCATGCAGACATGGCCGAGACAACTCTCCGGTCAATAACCAACAACGGGATCTGGATACCCATGTTGGCTCCCACATGCTGTACGATGATCTCATCGGATGAACCACGATGTCAAGGATTCAATCAATCCCGTATACAATTCCCTTTGTTTATCGGTATAGTACTTGCCCGAGATTCGATCGTCGGTATCCCGATACCTTGTTCAATCTCGTTACCGGCAAGTCTCTTTACTCGTTCCGTAACACATCATCCCGTGATCAACTCCTTGATCACATTGTGCACATTATGATGATGTCCTTCCGAGTGGGCCCGGAGATACCTCTCCGTCACACAGAGTGACAAATCCCAGTCACGATTCGTGCCAACCCAACAGACACTTTCGGAGATACCCGTAGTGCCCCTTTATAGCCACCCAGTTACGTTGTGACGTTTGGTACACCCAAAGCATTCCTACGGTATCCGGGAGTTGCACAATCTCATGGTCTAAGGAAAAAGATACTTGACATTTAGAAAAGCTTTAGCATACGAACTACACGATCTTGTGCTAGGCTTAGGATTGGGTCTTGTCCATCACATCATTCTCCTAATGATGTGATCCCGTTATCAACGACATCCAATGTCCATGGTCAGGAAACCGCAAACATCTATTGATCAACGAGCCAGTCAACTAGAGGCTCACTAGGGACATGGTGTTTGTCTATGTATCCACACATGTATCTGAGTTTACTCTCAATACAATTCTAGCATGGATAATAAACAATTATCATGAACAAGGAAATATAATAATAACCAATTTATTATTGCCTCTAGGGCATATTTCCAACAATCTCCCATTTGCACTAGAGTCAATATTCTAGTTCACATCGCCATGTGATTAACACTCACAGGTCACATCGCCATGTGACTAACATAAAAAGAGTTTACTAGAGTCAATAATCTCGTTCACATCACTATGTGATTAACACTCAGTGAGTTCTGGGTTTCATCATGTCATGCTTGTGAGAGAGGTTGTAGTCAACGGGTCTGCAACATTCAGATCCCTATGTATTTCGCAAAACTTTATGTCATATCATAGATGCTGCTACCATGTTCCACTTGGAGCTATTCCAAATTGTTGCTCCATTATACGTATCTGGTATCTCTAGTCAGAGCTATCCGGATAGGTGTTAAACTTGCATCGGCGTAACTCTTTATGTCGAACTCTTTATCACCTCCATAACCGAGAAACATTTCCTTATTCCTCTAAGGATAATTTTGACCTCTATCTAGTGATCCACTCCTGGATCACCTTTGTACCCTCTTGCCAGACATGTGGCAAGGCACACATCAGGTGCGGTACTCAGCATGGCATACCGTATAGAGCCTATGACAAAAGCATAGGGGACGACCTTTGTACTTCCTATTTCTTCTGCCGTGGTCAAGCTTTCAGTCTTACTCAACTTCACACCATACAACTCAGGTAAGAACTCCTTCTTTGACTAATCTATTTTGAACTCCTTCGAAATCATGTCAAAGGTGTGTGTTCTTTTGAAAGTATCATCAGGCGTCTTGATCTATCTCTATAGATCTTGATGCCCAATATGTAAGCAGATTTATCCAGGTCTTCCTTTGCAAAACTCCTTTCAAACAACCCTTTATGCTTTCCAGAAATTCTACATCATTTCGGATCAACAATATGTCATTCACAAATACTTATCAGAAATGTTGTAGTGCTCCCACTCACTTTATTGTAAATACAAGTTTCTAACAAACTTTGTATAAACCCAAAAACTTTGATCACTCCATCAAAGCGTATATTCCGACTCCGAGATGCTTGCTCTAGTCCATGGAAGGATCGCTGGAGCTAGCATACCTTTTCGCATCCTTAGGATCGACAAAACCTTTCTGATTGTATCACATAGAATCTTCCCTTAAGAAAACTGGTAAGGAAACTTGTTTTGACATTCATCTGCCAGATTTCATAAATGCAGCTAATGCTAACATGATTCCGACAGACTTAAGCATTGCTACGGGTGAGAAAATCTCATCATAGTCAACTCCTTGAACTTGTGAAAAACTGTTCGCCATAAGTCGAGCTTCATAGACGGTGAAATTACCGTCCACGTACGTCTTCTTCTTAAAGATCCATTTATCTCAATGGCTTGCCGATCATCGGGCAAGTCCACCAAAGTCCATACTTTGTTTTGATACATGGATTCTATCTCGGATTTCTTGGCTTCTAACCATTTGTCGGAATACGGGCCCACCATCGCTTCTCCATAGTTCGTAGGTTCATTGTTGTCCAACAACATGACATCTAAGACAGGATCACCGTACCACTCAAGAGTAGTACATATCCTTGTCGACCTACGATGTTCGATAGCAGCTTGATCCGAAGCTTCATGATCACTATCATTAGTTTCCTCTTCAACAATCGTAGGTTCCACAGAAACATCTTTCTGTGTTGCACTACTCTCCAGTTGAAGTGAGGGTTCGACAACCTCATCAAATTATATCTTCCTCCCACTCAATTCTTTCGAGAGAAACTCCTTCTCGAGAAAGGACCCGTTCTTAGCGACGAACATTTTTGCCCTTGGATCTGAGATAGAAGGTATACCCAACTATTATCTTTGGGTATCCTATGAAGATGTATTTGTCCGCTTTGGGTTCGAGCTTTTTCCGGCTGAAGCTATAAGCATCGCAGCCCCAAACATTTAAGAAACGACAACTTTGGTTTCTTTCCAAACCATAGTTCATACGGCGTCGTCTCAAAGGACTTAGATGGTGCCCTATCTAAAGTGAATGCAGCTGTCTCTAATGCATGACCTCAAATAATAGCGGTAGATCGGTAAGAGACATCATAGATCGCACGATATCTCATAAGGTTCGATTACGACGTCCGGACACACCATTACGCTGTGGTGTTCCAGGCGGCTTCAACTGCGAAACAATTCCACAATGCCTTAAGTGATTGCCAAACTCATAACTCTGAAAATCTCCCCTTGATCAGATCGTAGGAACATGATCTTCTTGTTATGATGATTCTCAACTTCACTCTGAAATTGCTTGAACTTATCAAATGTTTCATACTTTTGCTTCATTAAGTAAATATACCCATATCTACTCAAATCGTCAGTGAAGATGAGAAAATAACGATATCCACCACACACCTTAATTCTCATTGGATCACCCACATCAGCTCGTGTGATTTCCAACAAGTCACTAGCCCGTTTCATTGTACCTGAAAATGGGATCTTAGTCATCCTGCCCATGAGGCATGGCTCGCATGTGTCAAGCGATTCAAAATCAAGTGACTCCAAACATCCATCAGCATGGAGTTTCTTTATGCATTTTATGCCAAAATGACCTAAGCCACAGTGCCACAAGAAAGTGGTACTATCATTATTAACTCTACATCTTTTGGCGTTAATATTATTATCATGTGTATTACTATGATCGAGATTCAATAAACCATTGGGTGCATGACCATAAAGGTATGATTCATGTAAATAGAATAACCATTATTCTCTAACTTAAATGAATAACCGTATTGCAATGAGCACGATCTAATCATATTCATGGTCAACGTAGACACCTGATAACATTTATCTAGGTTCAACACTAATCCCGAAGGTAGAGGGAGCGTGCGATGGTGATCTTATCAACCTTGAAAACACTTCCAACACACATCGTCACCCCGCCCTTAGCTAGTCTCCATTTAGTCGGTAGCCTTTGCTTCAAGTCACTAATAATAGCAACTGAACCGGTATCCAATACCCAGGTACTACTAGGAGTACTAGTAAGGTACACATCAATAACACGTATATCAAATATACTTTGTTGAAGTTGCCAGCTTTCTTATCTACCATGTATTTGGGGTAGTTTCGCTACCATGTGACCGTTCCCCTTAGAATAGAAGCACTTAGTCTCGAGGTTTGGGTTCAACCTTGGGTTCCTTCATTAGAGCGACAACTGGTTTGCCATTCATGAAGTTTCCCTTCTAGCCCTTGCTCTTTTTGAAACCAGTGGTCTTGTTAAACCATCAACACTTGATGCTCCTTCTTGATTTCTACT
The DNA here is from genome assembly GCA_902687465.1 of Secale cereale. Lineage (NCBI taxonomy): Eukaryota > Viridiplantae > Streptophyta > Magnoliopsida > Poales > Poaceae > Secale > Secale cereale. The sequence goes on along the minus strand of LR738709.1, from coordinate 538,504,849 downwards.
TTTGCGGTCTTAAGCACCGCTAATAGCTCCGGGATCATCTCCATCCTTTGCATGTCATAGTTCATCACGAAGTTCTAGTAGCTTGGTGATAGTGTCTAGAGAATTCCGTCAACCACTATCTCATCTGGAAGATTAACTCCCACTTGGTTCAAGTGATTTTAGCACCCAGACATTCTAAGAACATGCTCACTAGTTGAGCTATTCTCCTCCATCTTGTTGGCAAAATAACTTGTCAGAGGTCTCATACCTCTCAACACGGGCATGAGCCTGAAATCCCAATTTTAGCTCTTGGAACATCTCATGGCGTTCAAAACGTCATTGGAATCCCGATTCTTAGCCGTAAAGTATGGTGCACTAAAGTATCAAGTAGTCATCAGGACGTGTCTGTCAGGTTTTCACAACATCCACAGACGACGTTGTAGGGGTTTGCACATCGAGCGGTGCATCAAATACACAAGCCTTCTGTGTAGCAGTGAGGACACTCCTCGGACTACGGACCCAGTCCATATCATTGCTTACAATATCTTTCAACTTAGTCTTTCTGTAGGATCGTATTAAACAGGGAGCTACAACGCAAGCTATTGGTCTACAACATAATTTGCGAAGACAACTTAGACTATTGTTCATGACAATTAAGTTCATATAATCAATTTATTTAATGAACTCCCACTCAGATAGACTCCCTCTAGTCATCTAAGTGACGCATGATCCAAATTGACTAGGCCGTGTCCGATCATCACGTGAGACGGACTAGTCATCAACGATGAACATCTTTATGTTGATCGTATCTTCTATACGACTCATGTTCGACCTTTCGGTCTTTCGTGTTCCGAGGCCATGTCTGTACATGATAGGCTCATCAAGTGAGCCCTAAATGTATTGCGCGTGTAAATCTGGCTTACACCCGTTGTGTGCGAACGTTAGAGCCTATCACACCCGATCATCACGTGGTGCTTCGGAACAACGAACCTTAGAAACGGTGCACAGTTAGGGGGAACACAATTCTTGAAATTTTAGTGAGAGATCATCTTATTTACTACCGTCGTTCTAAGAAAATAAGATGTAAAACAAGATAAACATCACATGCAATCAAATAGTGACATGATATTGCCAATATCATTTTGCTCCTTTTGATCTTAATCTTCAGAGCTCCATGATCATCATCGTCACCGGCATGACACCATGATCTCCATCATCATGATCTCCATGATCATGTCTTCATGAAGTCGTCTCGCCAAACATTACTTCTACTACTATGGCTAACGGTAAAGTAAAGTAATTACATGGCGTTTTCAATGACACGCAGGTCATACAATAAAATAAGACAACTCATATGGCTCCTGCCGGTTGTCACACTCATCGACATGCAAGTCATGATTCCTATTACAAGAAAATGACCAATCTCATACATCACATATATATCATTCATCACATCCTTTTGGCCATATCACATCACATGGCACATGCTGTAAGAACAAGTTAGACGTCCTCTAATTGTTGTTGCAAGTTTTTACGTGGCTGCTATAGGTTTCTAGCAAGAACGTTTCTTACCTACGCCAAAACCACAACGTGATATGCCAATTTCTATTTACCCTTCATAAGGACCCTTTTCATCGAATCTGATCCGACTAAAGTGGGAGAGGCAGACACCGGCTAGCCACCTTATGCAACTAGTGCATGTCAGTCGGTGGAACCTGTCTCACGTAAGCGTACGTGTAAGGTCGGTCCGGGCCGCTTCATCCCACGATGCCGCCGAATCAAGATAATACTAGTAGCAGCAAGTAAATTGACATGATCTACGCCCACAACAACTTGTGTTCTACTTGTTCATAGTAACTACGCATAGACCTAGCTCTGATACCACTGTTGGGGAACGTAGCATAAATCAAAAATTTCTACGCATCACCAAGATCAATCTATGGAGTAATCTAGCAACGAGGGAGAGGGGAGTGCATCTACAAACCCTTGTAGATCGCTAAGCGGAAGTGTTACAAGAACACGAATTAAGGAGTCGTACTCGTAGCAATTCAGATCGCGGTTGATTCCGATCTAACCGCCGAACAACTGCGCCTCCGCGTTCAATACACGTGCAGCCCGGTGACGTCTCCCACGCCTTGATCCAGCAAGGGGAGAAGGAGAGGTTGGGGAAGACTTCGTCCAGCAGCAGCATGATAGCGTGGTGGTGGTGGAGGAGCGCGGGACTCCAGCAGGGCTTTGCCAAGCACTACGAGAGACGAGGAGGGAGAGAGGTAGGGTTGCACCAAGAGAGAGATCAAATCATGTGTTGGGAAGCCCCCATACCTCAAGTATATATAGGGGGAGGGGAGGGGCTGCGCCCCCTCTAGGGTTCCCTCCCTAAGGGGGGGGGGCGGCAGCCCTAGATCCCATCTAGGGTGGCGGCCAAAGGGGAGAGGGAGAGGGGGGCGCACCAGGGTGGGCCCTAGGGCCTATCTGCCCTAGGGTTTGCCACCTCCCCTCTTGGAGGCGCCTTGGGCCATGGTGGGAGGTGCCCTAGCCCACCTAGGGGCTGGTCCCTTCCCATTATTGGCCCACGCAGGCCTCCGGGGATGGTGGCCCCTCCCGGTGGACCCCCGGACCCTTCCGGTGGTCCCGGTACATTGCCGGTGATGCCCAGAACACTTCCGGTGGCCAAATCCTCACTTCCTATATATCAATCTTTACCTCCGGACCATTACGGAACTCCGCGTGACGTCTGGGATCTCATCCGGGACTCCGAACAACATTCGGCAACCGCGTACATACTTTCCCTATAACCCTAGCTTCATAAACACGGGCTCGGGAGTCATGCACACATGGCCGAGACAAGTCTCCGGTAAATAACCAACAGCGGGATCTGGATACCCATGTTGGATCCCACATGCTCCACGATGATCTCATCGGATGAACCATGATGTCAAGGATTCAATCAATCCCGTATAGAATTCCCTTTGTCTGTCGGTATAGTACTTGCCCGAGATTCGATCATCGGTATCCCGATACCTTGTTCAATCTCGTTATTGGCAAGTCTCTTTACTCGTTCCGTAACACATCATCCCGTGATCAACTCCTTGATCACATTGTGCACATTATGATGATGTCCTACCGAGTGGGCCCAGAGATAACTCTCCGTCACACGGAGTGACAAATCCTAGTCTCGATTCGAGCCAACCCAACAGACACTTTCAGAGATACCCGTAGTGCACCTTTATAGCCACCCAGTTACGTTGTAACGTTTGGTACACCCAAAGCATTCCTACGGTATCCGGGAGTTGCACAATCTCATGGTCTAAGGAAAAGATACTTGACATTTAGAAAAGCTTTAGCATACGAACTACACTATCTTATTCTAGGCTTAGGATTGGGTCTTGTCCATCACATCATTCTCCTAATGATGTGATCCCATTATCAACGACATCCAATGTCCATGGTCAGGAAACCACAACTATCTATTGATCAACGAGCCAATCAACTAGAGGCTCACTAGGGACATGGTGTTTGTCTATGTATCCACACATGTATCTGAGTTTCCTATCAATACAATTCTAGCATGGATAATAAACAATTATCATGAACAAGGAAATATAATAATAACCAATTTATTATTGCCTCTAGGGCTTATTTCCAAAAGTACGGAGCAAAGAAGGTTCTATGCCTTCTAGGATTGGAGGTGCAGAAGATACATGCATGCCCTAATGACCGCATCCTCTACCACGGTGCATACGAGGATTTGAACGCATGCCAGGTATGCGGTGCATTGCGGTATAAGATCAGACGAGATGACCCTGGTGATGTTGACAGAGAGAGCCCCAGGAAGAGGGTTCTTGCAAAGGTGATGTGGTATGCTCCTATGATACCACGATTGAAACGTTCAGAAACAAAGTGCATGCCAAGTTGATGTGATGGCACAAAAAGGACCGTAAGAAAGACGGGAAGTTGAGAGCACCCACTGACGGGTCACGGTGGATAAAAATCGAGAGAAAGTGGGGGGACTTTGCAGGTGACGCAAGGAACATATGGTTTGGTTTAAGCGAGGATGGAATTAATCCTTTTGGAGAGTAGAGCATCAATCATGGAACTTGGCCCGTGAATCTACGAATCTATAACCTTCCTCATTGGCTGTGTATGAAGCGAAAGTTCATTATGATGCTAGTGCTCATCCAGGACCCTAAGCAACTCGGCAACGACATTGATGTGTACCTAAGGCCATTAGTTGAGGAACTTTTCCAGTTGTGGAATGGACAAGGTGTACGTGTGTGGGATGAGCACAACCAGCAGGAATATGACCTACATGCGTTGCTATTTGTAACCATCAATGATTGTCCTACTCTCAGTAACCTTTCAGGACAGACAAACAAGGGATAGCACACATGCACGCATTGTTTAGATGACACCGAAAGTATATATTTGGACAAATGCAGGAGGAAAGTGTACCTAGGAAATCATCGATTTCTTTCGACCAACCATCAATGTCGAAAGAAAGGCAAGCATTTCAAAGGTGAGGCAGATCACCGGAAGAAGCCTGCCCTCCGTACCGGTGATCACATACTTGCTATGGTCAATGATTTACATGTAATCTTTGGAAAGGGTCCCGACGGACTATCTGTTCCGAATGACGCTAAGGGACGTGCAACCATGTGGAAGAAGAAATTTATATTTTGGGACCTACCCTATTGGAAAGACCTAGAGGTCCACTCTGCAATCGACGTGATGCACGTGAGAAGAATCTTTGCGTGAACCCGCTAGGCTTCTTGGGCGTGTATGGGAAGAGAAAAGATACACCGAAGGCATGGGAGGACCAGCAACGTGTGTACAAAAAAGACGGCACGCCTCCAAAGCAGTATGAAGGTCTTGCCAGCTACGCTCTTACCAAAGAAGAGAGGGAAATCTTCTTTGAATGCCTGATCAGTATGAAGGTCCTATCTGGCTTCTCGTCGAATATAAAGGGAATAATAAATATGTCAGAGAAAAAATTACAGAACCTAAGGTCTCATGACTGCCACATGATTATGATGCAGCTGCTTTCGGTTGCATTGAGGGGGCTTCTACCAGAAGCTATGTGCATTCCTCAATGCAATCTCTCAGAAGGTGATCGATCCACAAATCCTATCCAGGTTAAGGAGTGATTTGGCGCACTGTCTTGTCAGTTTCGAGCTGGTGTTCCCAGTATCCTTCTTCAATATCATGGCGCACGTATTTCTACAGTATCCTTCTTCAGTATGCTTCCGGTTGCATTCGACGATATTGCCATTCTGGGCCCTGTATTTCTACACAATATGTTTACCTTTGTGAGGTTCATGGGAGTATTAAAGAAATATGTTCGTAATCGTGCTAGGCCAGAAGGAAGCATCTCCACGGGCCATCAAACAGGCGAGGTCATTGGGTTTTGTGTTGACTTCATTCCTAACCTTAAGAAGATTGGTCTTCCTTAATCGCGGTATGAGAGGACTCAATAATATGTATGGACGAGCATTCTTGGTCTCAAGCACACTACACAGTTCTACAGAATTCTACCTTGGTGATCCCGTATGTCAATGAACACAATAATATTCTGCTCTCCAAACACCCGGAGCGGTGTGGCGACTGGATTACATGTGAACACATAAGGAGTTTCCGCAGTTGGTTGCAAACACATCTCATGGGTGACAACACTATTTCTGATGAGCTGTACTCATTGGCCAGGGGACCATCTTCGAATCTATTGACTTACAAAGGGTACGGGATAAATGGGAATACATTTTACACGATTTCCCAAGATCAAAAGAGCACCAACCAAAATAGTGGTGTCTGTTTGATGTATCAAAAAAGAGGGGGAAAGGACACATATTATGGTTACATAGTGGACATATGGGAACTTGACTATGGACATGATTTTAAGGTCCCTTTGTTTCAGTGCAAATGGGTCAATCTGTCAGGAGGAAGGGTGCAGGTAGACCCACAGTACGGAGTGACAGCAGTGGATCTGAACAATCTTGGGTATACAGACGAACCATTTGTCCTGGCCAATGATGTGGCGCAGGTTTTCTATGTGAATGACATGTCTACCAAACTGAGAACAAGAAAAGATAAGGAAGCAAATACATCATACGATGAGCGAAAGCGACACATAGCTCTTTCAGGGAAAAGAGACATCGTGGGAGTGGAGGGCAAGACAGACATGTCTGAAGATTATGAAAAGTTTCAAGAAATTCTTCCCTTCAAAGTCAAGGCTGACCCAAGCACCCCGTTAAACGATGAAGATTATCCATGGTTACGGCGCAATAAGCAAAGGACACAAGTGAAGAAAAAGTGATGAATTTCTCTCCACAACTATTATGATGATGCCTTAGATCTAGAATATCAGTGCAGTTACATGTGAAAAAAAGAAATCCCTTTTGCAACAGATGAGTTTTCGTCCGAAACCCTGATATTTCGAAAGAGAATGCCCATTTTGTACATGAAGTGCATCTAGTTTTTGCCGTAACCCTCTCAAATTTTTAACACATACTATGTGGGTGAAATGATGATACGATGCCAGCTTTCAACCATTTCAGAGTTCATTTGTAGTGCTTTTCAATTTCAGGGTCATTTAGCTCAATAAATAAGTAAATGCATGAAAAATACCAAATGAAGTCAGAAAGGGTTGAAAATTGACGACATTGCTTTGAATGGTGCATTTTGAACACACAAAAAGTGTGGAGTTCAAATAAGTTCAAAAAAATGAAATCCCTTGGTAACAAATGAGTTTTCGTGTGAAACCACTACTCGAGGTTGCTGCTAACGCGACACTGCGATCAGAGACCCGTTGACGAAAATGTGTGCGATGCATTAATCGCAAATGGTGATGTAAAAAAACCCGTCAAAAAAGATGCAAAATATTTGCGATGAATGATACATCAAACATGGTTCAGATTTTAGTTGCATGTGCGATGAGGGGCATACAGTTGATCTGTAGGAACTGTTTGCGATGAGAAATAACAACATAAACAGGCAACCAGATCAAGGTGTGTGCGATATACGACATACATCTCACTCCGATGAACCATTTGCGATGATTGAGGTGAACACAAACGATTTGGCATAACAAGATGTGTGTGATACCCGGCAAACATGTCGGTAATCAGAAGTGTGTGCGATCATTATAGACATCCCATACTGTGTTTTTTTGTGAATTGTATGCTGGTCAGGGCACACAGTTTAGCAAACCAACCTGTGGGCGATAATGTAGGAGATCTCTGTCGAATACATATTACTAACCTTCTGTGATGAGATTGACATCATAAACATATATATATGTACACTCTGCCTAATTTAGTCCTTCTTCTTGTTGTTATTGTTGTTGGATGGTCCTGTGACATCATCTTGGCAAGGACGCTTCTTGCCGCTAACCGTTGGCTTTTCATCGCCGCCGCCATCATCATCATCGTTACTGTCATCGTCGTCCTCCTCCTCGTTCGATCATTCCTCCTCATCATCATTGTCGTCCTCTTCTTCGTCCTCCGACGGCTCCTCATCCGTCTGGTTGTCGTCTGACGACTCCGGAGGCGGCGTCCCTTCCATGAACCGGATATAATCGCGGTATGGGCTCGACGCCGGACTCATGGAAGACGAGTGGGATGATTCCGATGTTGACCTATCATCGGGTGCCAGACTGCTGGCCGAACTGTCATCCTCGCTGTCGCTCGACATGGCTGTAGAGTGTGTGCCAGTGTATAGCACGGCCTGCTGGGGACGATGAAGATGGTGGACACTTAAGCGGGATATGTAGAGAAGAGGAACTGCCAATTGAAGCGGGTTTTTTTGGTCGCGGGGG
>LR738709.1:538406841-538496960 GCA_902687465.1 Secale cereale | reverse complement strand
GGGATTGAAGTGGGGGTTGACGTATTATCTAACCGCTGATATAATCAACCACAATTATTTGTACCCATTCGCTCCAAATTCCCGGGGATGCGCGGGACTCCTATTGGCTATTTGGCTAGTTTCCTTTTTTGGGACAAAAACAAGGAACGAGTTTTGGGGTTATGCACCGGTACCGGTACAAATTGAGTAGGACAGTTGGCAAGCAATACATTGAGCTATCCTTATTGATAAAGCCAGTAATAATCAAACTAGAAAGGAAAAGAAAAAACACAAAGAAAAATATTTGCACGAATCTTCGCGTAACATCAATGGCATAGGACCTAGATGTGCATTACTTAGAGTACATCTAGATGTGCTTTAGCAATACTGTCAAACAAAACCCCGAATCATCATTGCAAATAGCGCATAGAACAAGGCTAATGGGACAATCACAACTACACATGCTAGTTCCATCTTGTCTCTTGCTTTCATCTATTGCCTGTGATTGATTCTTTCTTGCTTCATTGTACCGATTGTACATTCCAGATCAGCCAGTTTCTTCTTCAGCTCTACGTTATCTTTCGTGAGCTTGGTGATAACACTCCGAGCCCTGCCCTGTCATTCTTCATCCAGCCAGTTAACAAAGGCAGAAGCCTCATATCCCTGCCAATGTTAAATAGTATTCAGGATGAGAGGTGGCATTAACTGAAGTAAAATGATGAACTTAATTAGCACTAACCTCTATGGGGCAACTGAGAAACCGCCTCCCAATGTCGAATCCCTCCGTGCATTCACATCGAGCAGGAGTGTGCCCGTCCACACAACTCAGCTTTTGGTACTTCTCGGTGGCGCAAAACTCGGAGTCAAACTCGTCTTGCGGGAGTCTGGAGTCATGCTCGGGATCCAATGGCAGATCGCTTTCCTGGGGGGAGGGGGTCATTTAGGACGGATTCAGCAATGAGCTATACTTTGGACATGCTAAAAAAGATTGGGACAGATTGGAACCTGACAGGATGATTTGGATCCACAGTACACCTGCCTTCTGATGACCTTAGGCAAGTGCTCGGCGGCGACCGCATCGTGGCGGCGATACGAGAAGGAGCCGCCGCACCGAAACCATCGGCACCACTCGTACGCATTCCCCCAATGTCCGCGCCATGCAAGGGAATTTGGAGGCTATGTAGGGATTTGGGGGAAATGGGGAAACTGTGGAGATAAGCTAACGGTCGGGAACTACTTATGGCACTATATGTTGTATACGGAACACTGTTTATACATGTCATTGTTTTAGGTATTACAACGTCACACACGATTCCTGCACCAAACCGTGTGAGAAGACAACGTAGGTTAGACAAGGTTGCCGTTACATAACCGTATGTGATGTACTACCCTGTCTGTCGTGGATTTAGCACGACAGATGTCCGGGTTAGCGGACTTAGGTGTGAGGCCATCGCTCGGGTTAGCTTGAAGGGGTTAAAGCGGACGAAGGACACAGGGAGTTTATACTAGTTCGGCCCCTTCGATGAAGGTAAAAGCCTACGTCTAGTTTGGTGTGGTATTGCTTGGGCTTCGATGACCAGGGAGCGAATCCGCTTTGCTTGTGTCTCGAGCTGTTGTTTCTTGTCCTTGAACCGTCGCCGGGTCGTCCCTTTATATAGGAGGCAACGCCCGGTCCGGTTTACAGAGTCCCGAGGCCGGCTCATAAACGTGTCCGCCTCGGTCTCTATTCTTTCTATCTTACATCCCAAGTTACATGGTACGACAGTTTACAGACCGTGGGCCTTATACATGGGCCCTAAACCTCTACGGGCTATGACCTCTTGTTATATATTCTACTGGGCTTGTAATAATACAACCTTGTCAATGTAATCCAGACCCTCCTGGCCGGTTTATACCTGCTAGTAATATCCCTGACATTAGGCCCCATATTGATTTGAACTTGTTCATGTCAGTCTTCCATGTCTTGTATAAATTTCCTTTCTGCAACCTGTTTGCTTCATAAACCGGCCATGACGTCATCTCCGGAAATCATTTCAATCCGTCGTGACATCACCTGTGCATTTAATGCCCGCATCTGTTTGTTACATTTCTTTATTGCCGCACCGAAGATCGAGGCGACAGCTCAATCTTTATCCGATTCCTGGCCTCCTCCCCGCGCTTGCCGTCTTAACCCCTCGGCCTATAAATACAGCCGAGGCACATCTTCTTTCCCCTTCTGCTTCTTCTTCCTCCGTCTCCAGCGCCCAAGCTTCTGCCGCCGTCCGTCGAGCTCGCCGTTGCCCGCAAGTCCGGCCGCTGCATCAACCTGAACGCGACCAGAGAACTTTGCCGCCGTCCTCTGTTTCCTCGGGTACGTTTCCTTCTCCCATAGATCTCACTTCTAGGGTTTCCTCTGTAGCTCGCCATGGACCTTCGTTTCTTCGTAGTTCATCGCCGTAGATTAGCTCCAGCCGTAGATATAAACTTGTCGGGTTCGACCTTCATTCATGCGCCTCCGCTCCATCGTTATATCCTTAGTCTCTCTAGCCTTGCTAGTTTAGACCGAATCTGTATAGAACTCTCACTGCCTTCACTGAATATGACCGCAATTGTTCTATCTTTTCTCCTGCGCCTTAGATCCATATTTACCTCTGCTTCATGTGAAAACTATTTTTCGCACTTTAGATCTGCATCTTATACCGCCGGTTTAGTCATAACTCGCGCTTCACATGCCTTCCTTGAAGGTTTAGACTTAAGCCTATATCTGACGGTTTAACTTCTTCTTTTTATTACCATAAACCTGTGGCTGCTTTGTGCACGCCTGATCCGGATTAGGGGTACCATTAGCCCCTTGCTTAAATCGTCGATTAGGTCAATATCCTTATAGAAACTGTCGGTTTGTTTCGCTAGTTGTAAACCGGGTCTTGCACTATATTTTTCAGCACTCCCTCATCAACAACGATGGCCAAACAATTTGTTGCTTGCAATTGGGTTCCTTCCCGGATCACTGAGGACGACCTGGTAAACGCTGCCTCAATTGGTGTCCTGGGCCCTAAGGAAGTTTTGCACTGGCGGGCCCCTGGAAAGGAGTGCCCTCCTGAGCCTAAGGAAGGAGAAATCATAGTTTTTTATGATCATCTGGCCCGGGGTTTCAGTCCTCTCGGTTCAAAATTCTTTCGGGATGTGTTAGCCGCTTTTCAACTCCACCCACAAGATGTAGGCCCGAATTCTATATCAAACATCTGTAAGTTCCAAGTTTTCTCGGAGGCATACCTTCAAGAAGAACCATCAGTGGATCTGTTCCGGGATTTTTTTCCATCTGAACCGGCGGACCGAGTTTACTAATGGGCCTCATCAGGAGTTGGGTGGTGTCAGCATCCAGAAAAGAAAGGATGTGAGCTTTCCTCACGCCGCTCTTCACAGCCACCCCAAAGAATGGAACCAGACTTGGTTCTATTGTAAGGACACTTCACTTAAAGGAGAGAATCCGCTGCTGGGTTACCGCGCTTATCATCAGGCAACAGCCCATCCTTTACCGCAGCGTTTAAGCGCCCAAGACCGGGCCGATATGCCCCTCAACTTTCCAAGCTCAGGGCTTTCGTGGCGAACGGTTTAACCGGCGCTGCCTTCGTTCGCTGCTGGATTTCTTGGAGCATCCTTCCCCTAAGCCGGCGCTCAAGTCTGATGTGCAAATATACTGGCAAACCGGAAGATCCTCAATGCCACACCAAAATAGTACTTCCTGACAATGAAGTTACTGAGTCTGCGAAGAAAATGCTGAACATCCCTCTGGAGGATTGCAGCCGGATCGGTTTAGCTCTGTTCTGGTTAACCAACAAACCGCCAGCGGTAAGGCTCTTCCGACCCTTTTCTTTTCACCTTAATCCGTTCATATCAGCTGTCTTCAACTTGCTATTATTCTTTTGCACAGGCCAATGATCCTTTCTGGAAGAGGAAATCCCAGGATAAACCGGCGAAGCAATCACGCAAGAAAACATTTGCTGTGAAGAAGAAGAAAGTTGTTGGTGCTTCCGGTTCAAACCCTGAAGAGGATGATCCGGATTCTGAGGTACTAATTAACCCTTATATCTTCTGATCTCCCTTTGTGTGAATTTATGTTAACAATGCCCTTTCGTAGGATCTGGCGGAAGGAAGTAAAGCGGGGGGAGTTGAGGTAATTTATCTCTCATCTGATTCAGAACCATTGCCACCCAAGATCCGCCGGGTATCCCGGAAATATCCATTTTCTCACCCTTATGCTCAATTGGATCCCAACTTTCTTTTGAAGAAACAGCAGCACGAAGCTCGCCGGACCACGCGCCATAGCGGCCATGTGGTTGAGTCATCCGGAATACCCCTTACGCCGGCTCGCAGACGCTGCTAAGAGGTTTTGCTCACTCCAACCCTTCTTCATCCAAAAGCAGGCCTTATACGTAAACCACTTAAACTGTCTGATCCCAACTATCAGGAGGCTCCACTGTCTTCTTCCGGCGAGTCGACCGCTACGCAAGTCCCAGTGCTCAAAACCGTTCCTGGGTAAGTCCTTTTTTCAAACATCCGGTTTATCTTCCAGTTTTTAACTTTGTGATTCTCATTGTTCTTTTGACCTTTATCAGGATGCCCAAGCCTAGAAAATAGGCCAAAGCAAATAAGCCAGCTGCTGAAACCACTACCGCTGAACCGGCCGAGGACCCTGAGGCGGCCATCCCTCCAGAGGACAACATTGAAATTCAGCTTGATGATCCTGCTCCTATGGACCATGAAGATGTTGCTGCGCCGGGAAGTGACGATATGGAGAGCACGGCTGAACCGGCGAGCCCTGTCCGGGTTATTCCTCCCCGGGCTAGCCCGGCTCCTGTCAGTCCGATGCACACTGCTGACCCTCTCCAGCCAACTGCAGCCTCGACAGCAGATGTTGAGATAACCGGGTTAGGCTTCACTGATCCCACAGAGCCTGTCACCTTGGCTAGGCATACTGCCAAGGAAGAGAAACTCCAACAAGATAAAGGCAAATGGATCACAGACCTGTCGAGCTATACTCAGCTGAGTGCCCAGGAACTTCATTCGGGGTATCTGAACCGGCTCTTCACCAGCCGCGACTATGAAGCCGGCTTATTTAATATGATGAAGGACAAATATGAGGTGACTTTCTTTCCTTTTGCTTTCTGTTTCTACTTTGTATTTTGCAATCATACCTTTAGTCCATAGTATCCCCCAAGTGCTGGTTTAGCTTAACTGTAGGTGACCCGGGACTTCAATTATGTCTGAGAATGAACTTACATTAGCCCCCAAGTGCCAAGGGCATAACCTATTTATGTGCTTGGGACTTGTCTGAAATTTTTTGCTTTCCTTACTTCAATTGTACATTAGCCCCCAAGTGTCAAGTGCATAACATGTTATGTGCTTGAGACTTTGAATAATCTGTCCTTCTAATCCATTTGATTTCCTTGCAGGCTGACTTGACCCGGAGGGCTTCGGAGGCAACTAAGCTCCGGAATAGCTTGGCATTCCATGAGACTGCTTCATCCAAAGCTAAGGAAGAACTTGCCCTTGCTTGGACGAATATGGAAAAATTGAAGAAAGATTTTGAAGCGGAGCGGTCCACATGGGAGGTGCAGAGGGATGCTATAGAAAAGAGAGCAAAGGATGCCGAAGCTGCTCTCAATCCGGTTACGCAAGAGCTATCCGGGTTGAAACAGCAAATAGAGAACATGACTTCTGTTATCTTTGGTGAGTATCTGTCTTCGTATATTTGTATCCTTGCCATCTTTGTTCTGCTCCGGTTTAACTCACCCATTGCATACAGGGAGGCGCATAACTCATCTTGGAGACAATGTCCGGAAGAAGCTCAACGCAGCTTATACCTTGGTGGAGCAGCTCTACTCCGGCGCTCAAAGGGATATCAGTGCTATGTCACACAATAAACCGGCGCCAACCACCATCCAAGCCACCCTGGAAAAGTTGTCTGTCCTACTTGTACGTCTTGTTGAGGTGAAGAAGTCTGCTGCCCGAGCTGGCTCTCTCATGGCGCTGACCTGGGCCAAAGCATGGGTCTCTGATTTTGATCCGGCTAAAGCCATGAACGGCTATCCCAGCAATAAAGAGGACGGGTCAAACTTCTCTGCTGAAGATCTCCGTGCTTTAACTAAGGACATGCGCCCTCTTGCCAGTAAGCTTGCTGACGAAGCAGATTTGACAAGGTATCATCCGGCTTATGACCTAGAAAATTCTCGGGTGGAGCGGCCGGTTTACGACACTGAAAATCTGATCCCACCAGTTCGTAACCACACTTTCGCTCCAGATATTGACCCTTCAGATCTTATCAATGATGAAGTGCATTTCCGTGCCCTCTCCAAGATTGACTGGAGTGCTCCTGGTTTCCAGCAATTACCTGAAGTCGATGAAGACCCGGAACAAGTTGACCCTCAGCCTTCGCAACGTGAAGAGGAGTCGTAAACCGTCCGATTTAACTTGTAGTTGCTGAGTACTTTGCCAGAAACTTTTGATCCGTTCGGGCCTGCAAGTGCCTTGTAATAGGATAATTGAAATACTGCCTTTGTTTCCACTATTTATGGCACTATTTGAATTAACATTTCTCAATTTACTCTTCTGTTTGCAATGCTTGATCGTCTTATATTACCTGTGCCTGCATGAACGAAGCTAAAAGATGTCCTGGCGGTTTACCACCGGACGGATTATACTCTGATTAAGTGTGCTTGTCGACCTTAACCCGGTAGGAATAATTGAAAGCGCAGGCGCTGATGAGGCTCTTGGCTCTCTTGTTTGGCTTCACCTGATGGCCGATTTGGGTTACGATGAACGTCGGTTTATCTCTCGCTGGTGTTCATGACCCAGATTTTTAACTTTGTAGTTATATGGTCAACCTTGTAGTTGTCCAGTTTCGCGTCAATGGACTTGGTTAAAAACCAATGATCATGACGACCAAGATTTGTGAAATCATAAAAAATAGAAATAAGGTTTTTTGGGCAAATAAGACCATGTAGTCGAGGATTTTTACGAGCTGCCAGGCTCCAAATTCGAGGCATTTTATGAGCTGCGAGGCTACTGTCATTAACCATTTTAGCAAAGCCTGTCAAGATGCTCCGCAATCCTTAACCAAATCATCGATGACAAGCCACCCAATGTTTCAAAATCTCGTAAAGATTTTGTCTTTAGGTGATCAACTCGATGATCGTCAATTTAACGTGGCCAAGTTCAGGGTCCCGAAGGAGTAACTTGTGGCAGGTTCGACGGGTCATACCAGGTTTACTTGGACGGCGTGATTTACTTGAGGCAGGCAGGTTAATCCGGGGTTTTAGGTGTATGCACCGGGCTTCCAAGCCATGTTCACTACAAGGGTATTCAACTCTCTGCGAGCCCCCCGGTAGTGTGTGAGCCATTTTTGCTCGTCGGGGTATATGTTTGAGCTGGGTTGGGCACCAACATTCTCTTCTACCCCTCATCATCATGTGGAAATTGCCGAAGCAACCAGAGCAGTGCTCTTATGATGGGCTTCATACCGCCGCCGGCTCAAGAGACCATGGGGAACTCCCTTGCCTGCGGGAGCCCCCATGTGATTCTTGTTTGATAAGATGGCTGATTCCTTGATGTATCAAGGGCGCCGGTTTAGGAGGCCATAGTGAGCTTCCGTAGAAAACTCCCATGTGATACTCCTTTAAAGAACACGGCTGATTCCTTGATTCTGTCAAGGGCGCCGGTTTAGGAGGCCATGGTGAGCTTCCGTAGAAAACTCCCACGTGATACTCCTTTGAAGAACACGGCTGATTCCTTGACTTTGTCAAGGGCGCCGGTTTAGGAGGCCATGGAAGGTTTCTTTCGAAGCCCCCATGTGTTACTCTTGTGTATAGAAGACACGGCTGATTCCCTGATGCTATCAGGGGCGCCGGTTTAAGAGGCCATGGAAAGCTTCTTTCAAAGCCCCCATGTGATACTCTTTTTGCGAAGAAGATGGCTGATTCCCCGGTGTTCCGGGGGTGCCAGTTTATTGTATTAATTATAATATATACATTGTACATAAAGCGGAGCCAATGGCTCAAGTGTAGTAAGGCCACAGAAGAGCGATGTTCCACGGTCGCTTGGTCTCCTCCTCTGCCGTACGTGAGTCCTTATGTTCTCGAACGTCGACAAGGTAGTATGATCCGTTGTGTAGGTTCTTGCTGACCACAAAGGGTCCTTCCCAAGGTGGGGATAGCTTATGCATATCTGTCTGGTCTTGGATGAGCCGGAGCACCAGATCTCCCTCCTGGAACGTTCTGGTCTTTAACCGGCGGCTGTGGTACCAGCGCCAGATGTTGTTGATAAATCATCGAGTGTGCTGCTGCCGTGTCCCGTTCCTCGTCTAGCCGGTCCAAGCTGTCTTGCCTTGCTTGTTCATTATCTGCTTCAACGTAACCTGCCACCCGTGGCGTGCCGGATATCACTAGGGAGAACAGCTTCAGCACCAGACACCATGAAGAAGGGCGTGTCCCTGTAGACCTGTTAGATGTAGTGTTGATGCTCCAGAGGACAGAAGGCAACTCCTCTAACCAGCAACCTGGCGTTCTTTGCAAAGGAACCATAAGCCGGGGCTTGATGCCCCTCAAGATCTCCTGGTTGGCTCTCTCAGCTTGGCCATTGGACTGAGGGTGAGCTACTGATGATACATCAAGGCGAATATGTTCTCTTTGACAGAAATCTTCCATCTCTCCTTTAGATAGGTTGGTGCCATTATCAGTTATAATGCTGTGTGGAAAGCCAAACCGGAAAATTACCTTCTTGATGAATTTAACCGCTGTTGCCGCATCACACTTACTGACAGGCTCTGCCTCAACCCACTTTGTGAATTTATCCACTGCTACCAACATGTGGGTTTTCTGGTCTTGGGATCTTTTAAAGGGTCCAACCATATCAAGCCCCCAAGTCGCAAATGGCCAAGTAATTGGAATCATCCGGAGCTCCTGCGCCGGTACATGAGCACGCCGTGAAAATTTCTGGCAAGCGTCACATTTCCTGACCAAGTCCTCTGCATCGGCGTGAGCCGTCAACCAGTAGAACCCATGACGAAAAGCTTTAGCTACCAAGGATTTTGAACCGGTGTGATGACCACAGTCTCCTTCATGAATCTCTCGAAGAATATCACAGCTTTCTTTTGATGATACGCACCGCTGAAACACCCCAGAAACGTTGCGGTGATGAAGTTCTCCATTGACGATAGTCATAGACTTACAACACCGGATTATCTGCCGGGCCTCAACTTCGTCCTCTGGCAACTCACCTCGGCTCAGGTACGCCAAGTAAGGGAGTGTCCAATCCGGAATAACGTGAAGCGCTGCAACTAGCTGTGCTTCCGGATCAGGAACAGCCAAATCCTCCTTTGAAGGTATCTGTACTGACGGACTATGCAATTCATCCTGGAAGGTATTAGGTGGAACCGGTTTACGCTGAGAGCCCAGCCGGCTTAACGCATCGGCCTCTTCATTTTTCCGCCGGTCTATGTGGTCCACCTGATATCCCTTGAAGTATCCTGCGACTGCTTCCACTTCTCGCCGATAAGTCGCCATGAGCGGATCCTTAGAGTCCCACTTACCAGATACTTGCTGTGCCACCAGATCCGAATCACCAAAGCACTTGACTCGGCTCAAGTTCATCTCCTTGGCCATCCGTAAACCGTGGAGGAGAGCTTCATACTCAGCAGCATTGTTAGTACAAGGGAACATTAAACGGAGGACATAACAGAACTTATCACCTCGTGGGGAAGTTAGCACGACTCCAGCCCCGAGCCTTCCAATTGCCTTGAACCATCAAAGTGAATAGTCCAGTATGTATGATCCGGCTTCTCCTCAGGTGCTTGCAACTCTGTCCAATCATTGATGAAAACCACTAGTGCTTGGGATTTTATAGCGGTACGGGGCACATATTTTAATCCGTGTGGGCTAAGCTCAATGGCCCACTTCGCCACTCTGTCAGTGGCTTCTCTGTTCTGGATTATATCCCCCAACGGAGCTGAGCTGACGACAGTGATTGGGTGGCCCTGGAAGTAGTGCTTCAACTTCCGGTTTGCCATGAACACGCCATATGCCAACTTCTGCCGGTGTGGATATCTTTGCTTTGACTCAATGAGGACCTCACTGATGTAGTAAACCGGACGTTGAACCGGATATTCCTTGCCTGCTTCCTTGCGCTCCACCACAATGGCCACGCTAACTACACGGGCATTGGCGGCCACGTAGAACAACAACGGCTCCTTGTCAACGGGGGCAGCAAGAACTGGTGGCTCTTCTAATTGCCGCTTCAAATCCTTGAACGCAGCATTTGCAACATCGCTCCAGACAAACCGGTCTGTCTTTTTCATCATCTGATAAAGTGGGATCGCCTTTTCTCCTAAACGGCTAATGAACGGGCTCAATGCCGCAATACGGTCTGCCACGCGCTGGACATCATTGATACAATCCGGTTTAGCCAAGGATGTGATCGCTTTGATCTTCTCCGGATTAGCCTCAATCCCTCTGTTTGATACTAAGAATCCAAGGAGTTTGCCTGCTGGAACACCAAAAACACACTTCTCCGGATTAAGCATCATCTTGTAAGCCTGGAGGTTGTAAAAGGTTTCCTTTAAGTCCTCTATCAGTGTCTCCTCCTTCCTAGATTTCACCACAATATCATCAACATAAGCATGGACATTTCTTCCAATCTGCCCTTTGAAGCAGTTCTGCACACAACGGTGATATGTTGCTTGGGCACTCTTGAGCCCGAAAGGCATGGATACATAGCAGAAGGCTCCAAAAGGAGTTATGAAAGCTGTCTTCTCCTGGTTCTTAAGTGCCATCTTGATCTGGTGATAACCTGAATATGCATCCAAAAAACTTAGCCGCTCACATCCCGCCGTAGCATCGATAATCTGATCAATACGGGGGAGTGCAAAAGGATCCGTCGGGCAAGACTTGTTCAAGTCTGTGTAATCCACACACATCCTCCAGGTCCCGTTTTTCTTGAGTACCAGCACCGGATTAGCCAGCCACTCCGGATGAAACACCTCAATTATGAAACCTGCGGCTAAGAGCCTAGCCACTTCTTCACCTATAGCCTTGCGCCTCTCTTCATTGAAGCGGCCCAAATACTGCTTGACCGGTTTAAACTTCGGATCAATATTAAGACTGTGCTCAGCGAGTTCCCTCGGTATACCTGGCATGTCAGAAGGTTTCCATGCAAAGATATCCCGGTTCTCACGGATGAACTCGATGAGCGCGTGATAACCCTCAACCGTAAGGGATCGAGATAGTCTTCGCGGGTAAGAATAACCCAATTTATTGATTCGACACACGGGGAGCCAAAGAGTATTTATAAGCTTTGACAGTTGAGTTGTCAATTCAACCGCACCTGAAATATACTTACTTGCAACAAAAGATAAGTGGTAACAGTGATATGATAGTGATGATAGTGATAGTAAAAGTAAACAGCAAAAGTAAATAGTAAAGGTAAATGGCAAAAGTAGCAACTAGTGACAAGCAGGATTTAAAACACTGTATGCTAGGGAGACGGATGGTTGGGCGCTGCATGGATGAGATATATCATGATTCTAACTTGGGGCACGGAACACGGAAAAGTAATGATCATCTAGGCAAATATCAAACATTAGGCATGTATCTCGTAGGTAGTTGTGCGTGCTTGCAATAAGAACTTGCACAACATCTTTTGTCCTACCATCCCGCTACGAACGGGGCCAAAAGGAACTTATGGAGATTAAGGTGCTCCTGTCAAAGAGCACCGGAACAAAGCAATGAACTCAATGGATACATGTAATCCTCAAACTATGGACCATCCCCTTTGGTGTCCCAAGCTGTCACTTTTGGGATCGCCGGTTCCGAACCGTAATAGGTGCTAACAACTCATAGATAGGATCAAGAACACAAATATATTCATGCAAACACATATGGTTTAGATCTGAAATCATGGCACTCGGGCCCTAGTGACAAGCATTAAGAATAACGAGTTGAAGCAAAGATGATAAACACCATAGTAGATGATAGGCAACATGCCCCCAACGATCTGACAAACTATTACATGATCTAACTCATCCAATCCCTACCATCCCCTTCGCCTACAGCAGGGGATTACTCACACATGGAAGGAGAAGCCATGGAGGGATGATGGAGTGGTGATGATGATGACGATGGCGACAATCTCCCCTCTCCGGAGGCCAATTCAGCCTCCAGATTAGCCCTCCCGAAGAAGAACAGAGGGTGGCGGCGGCTCCGCGACCAAAACTGCGAAAAGAACTTCCGATCTGGGATTTTTCTCAGATACCTAAAAATCCGTTTTCCTGCACACAATAAAACCATACAGGCAGTTCGGCTGAAAAGAGCGTCAGTCCGGGTTAGTTTAGTTCAAATCATGCAAGAATGAGGTCAAAACAATATCAAAAGTGTTTGGGAAGGTAGATACGTTTGAGACGTATCAACTCCCCCAAGCTTAGCATATTGCTTGTCCTCAAACAATTCAGTTCAACGAACTCGACGCGACAAAGAAAACTTTGACAAACTCTTTTGCTTCATTAGATGTATATAAGCATGTACTACGAAAAGAGCCTAGCAAGTATTGAAACAGTACTATGAGGACAATGCACGGAGCAATCGATCTTTCAAGTGACCAATCACAAATACTTAAAAGTAAATAATATGTTACTGAAAATCAAGACAAGATTACATTGCACATAGCTTAAGCATACTAGGGTGGTATCTCGCTAGCCTCCATGAGTGAAGCAAAACATAAATGCAGAAACTCCTCCAGAGTTTTAAAGGAGACTAGAACTAAGAATTTCAGAATAAATCATATCACAAGCATGCAGAAGACAATGTAATACTTTGGGACAATGCACATTACACTCAGAATGACAATTATGCTCTCCTAGTTGGTGCTTTGAAGAAAGAAGGTGGAGACTCTCGAACCGTGGCTTTTGTTGGCAAGGTTGAAAACCCGTGATCGGAATCAAAAACTAAACATGTACCAGAGCTCTTAGTTTTAAAAACAGAGGTAAAAACGTTTTTGAGAGGCGCATATTTCGTCAACGAATGCTAGCAGATAACTCAATCACTTCTTGAGCTGGACAAGTCTCGAGGAACGGCTCCCGCATGAGGACGATCACATCCTCTTAATCTCCTTTGTTTATCACTGCCAAAGTTTTCTGATTTCTCATGAACAAAGCGTGAAGGAGGGTTTGTTTGTTGTATTATCTTTTATGAGCCGGGCGCACTCTATGCCAGTTCCTTCTCGTATTAGGGGTTTGCACATTAGACATGCAATCCAGGGGTGAAACTTGTCCAACTTAAAAAGATCATGAATTAACTACTACTTCCTCATGAGCTAAAACAGAGGCACAAAAAGAGAAATGCTTTTGATTAATTTCGAGATGGTACACGAAAGTCTTTGTTAGGAATGGCAGGTAAATACCATGTATAGGAAGGTATGGTGGACTCATATGGCATAACAGGTTTTAAGGATTTTGGATGCACAAGCAGTCAGTCCGCTTAGTACAGGTGGAGGTTAGCAAAAGACTGGGAAGCGACCAACTAGAGAGCAATAACGGCCATAATCATGCAGAGCGACAAAGCAACATTGAATCGGGCATGAAAGTGATATAACTATTCTGAAACTCAAAGATCATCAAGGCAGAGCAGACTTTTTAGTCTTAAATATGTGTAAACATGTGCCAAGTCAATCCAAAAATTCTCTAAAGGGAAATACCACCTTAGTATACCAAACTATGAACAATGCAATGCATGTAGATCATTTCAATAACACATTATATACTCTAGCTATTCGAGACTAGCCACAAGGAAAGCATGAACCACTGGAAGAACATTGTAAACATAGCACTATGTCGCTACAAGCTGGTCTCTAGATCATAAGTACAGGCATATGTACAAAAGTAGAAACAGGAAGAGTTCATACCGGTCTTCCTTGTTGCTTCCTTTCAGTCGATCTTCGTCATTACTGCCTCTTCACTTGCACGATCGAACGTAGGAAATATAATTAAATGCCATCACAGACTCGAGCTGAACTCTGAAAACAAAGCAAACTGGAGAGAAAAGGAAATCTTTTTGTTGTTTTTGCAAAGAGAGAAATAAAGAAGAACGGGCAAAAGCTTCGAAAAGATCAAAGCGAACAAAACGGATAATACAATGGAAAAGTGAGAGGGGCACGTACTCCCCCAAGCTTAGGCTTTTGGCCTAAGTTGGTAACAGCTACTGCCCCCAGGAGCCTCCTGCTCCGGGGGTATGGTGGTGAGTCCAAGGGTCGTAGAAGGATGCCGGCGCGTATACCGAACTCCTTGGAGTCTCCCACGAGGAAGGGTCCGTACGCCAAGCAGAGGAAGACCCTTCACCAAACTCGGTGGCGGTATCTCCCTGAAAAGGTGGTAACTCACCGTGCTCCTCCTCGTCGGGCACAATCCCCTCCATGGGGTTATGAAACTGATATTGGGCCATGAACTCATCGAACTGGACGACATCAAAGGACCATCCGTTCCTGCGAGAAAAATCAAACAGGAGAGGTGAAGGTATATGGATCTCGCGTTCCGCCGTAGTTCCGAAACGCAAGGTATAAACAAGATTATCCAGCTCAGAAGCCATGGTAACAAACTTATGCCTTTTCATAGCAGCAAGATCAAAGCTTAAATAAGTAAAAGGATTATAATCAGGGTGTGGGGTGCCTCCAAGATGTTCTAAGATAAGTGTGGCATAAACGCCACCATATAAATCCCCCTTGTTACCGTTCATAGCAAGGCGTCGAGCAATTAAGGCACCCAGATTATAATCAGACCTCCCTGAGAGGGCTGCTGCCAGGATAGCAATATCCGAAGCAGAAATGTTGCTCGTGTTGTCACGAGCTAACACCCCTCTAGCAACATAATATGCAAAATACCTGAGGTGAGGAAATAAGATGCTGGAGATCTTCGACCGATGAATATCCCTCGTACCCATGCTGCGGAGAGAGTTGATGACGGTTTTCAGCTCGGAGGGCTGAGTGGCCATCCTAGCCGTCCTCCCAACTTTTGGCACACCTATTATTTCACAAAACTTTCCCAAAGTCATGGTGATAAGATCATTGTAAATTTTAAACTCAATAGCACCTGCATCAGGATTATATCTAAAACTGTTAATGAAACTGGAGGTGAGTTTTTGATACTGAGTAACACGGCACGTGACGAGCCGTGTCAAACCTGCATTAGCACAAAGATTATAAAGCTCATCCTTGATTCCCGCAGCTTCAAGGAATTCATCACATGGAAACGTCATCGCACGTGCTGGACTTGTGTCTTCCAACAACTCCAGGGGCACATGATCTTCATTATAGCTTACCCTAGCAGTCGAGGGTGAAGCTGCGGCTCTAGTAACTCGATCGGAGTGTGCGGGCCTCCTCTTCTCAAGCCACCCTTTTGCCCTTCCTAACAAACTCATTTCTGAAATTTTTGGCAATTTACAAAAACGAGGATTAAAACAAGGTGAGTTAAGGCAAACTACTCAACTCACTTGCCCAAGGCATAAACTTGCATCAAAACTTGGAAAATAACTTTCTACACATGCATGCAAGCTCATCTATACAACACCAAGAACTACTAAATACTCACAAATGAAGCCACCAATCAGAAATCTAATTGGAGGGGTGGAGGAGTCACATACCAGGGAGTATTTGTTCAAAATCTCAGCTCAAATGGTGGGCTGTAGAGAGAGATCGAAGAATCGCCTCCAAGAACAGCAAGAACACAAGAACAAGTGCAGAACTCGCGTTTTTGGAGAAAAAGAGAGAGGGAGGAAGAAGACATACCTGGAGGGGAGCCATGTGGGCCCCAGGCGCCCTGTGGGCGCGGCCAGGGGCTAGGCCGCGCCAGCTGGCCGCCTGGGCCACTGGTGGGTCCCCCTGGCTGGCCCCAGGTCCCTCTGGGTCACTCCCGACATGGAAATTTTTATTTTAATTTTTCTGGAATTTTTCTGAAAACTTCACTGTTGAAAATTTTTCGAAGTTCAAAAAGCTGGGAAACTCTGTGGAAACTTGAAGCAGTTAGTAGTATTGTGAAGCTTCAAAACATAAATACTTGGTACAGCAAGTAGAACAAAAACTAAAAACAAATGAAAACATAACAAGCTCAATTTTTTATCTATATAAAACATGTTTACTAGTAAGGTTGATCAAGTCTTACCAACAAACAGGCGATATATAGAGCAAAAAGTCTCACCTCTTACGAAGTAATCACTGAACCTTTACCTTGATGGACATTGTCCCCACCATGATAGTTTTGTATTTGTGAGGCACATGTAGTGGACAATCCCATTCTCCAATCTTCACGGTCTCGATATTTTCTATAGAGTTGAGGCCATGCCTCCCGTCGATCTTCTTTGGAAAATATACCGTGTGTTCTTTATCATTCACATGGAAGGTAACCTTCCCTTTATTACAATCAATAATAGCACCTGCGGTGTTAAGAAAAGGTCTACCAAGAATAATGGACATGCTTCCATCCTCGGGCATGTCAAGCACAACAAAATCAGTAAGAATCAAACAATTAGCAACTTCTACGGGAACATCCTCACAAATACCTATCGGAACGGCGGTTGACTTGTCAGCCATCTGAAGGGAGATATCTATAGGAATTAGTTTCTCTAAACAGAGCCTCTCGTAAAGAGAGAGAGGCATAAAACTCACTCCCGCTCCAAGATCACATAAAGCAGTTTTGACATAATTATTCTTTATGGAGCAAGGAGTGGTGGGTATACCTGGATCACCGAGCTTCTCAGGAATCTTGCCACTGAAAGAGTAGTTAGCAAGCATAGTAGATATTGCTTCATTAGGAACTTTCCTTTTTTTAGTGACAATATCTTTCATATATTTTGAATAAGGAGGTAACTTAATAGCATCAGTCAAAGGGATTTGAAGAAAAAGAGGTTTAATCCATTCACAGAACTTATTGTAATGCTCTTCTTCTTTAGATTTGATGGACTTACCTGGAAAGGGCATGGGTTTCTGTACCCATGGTTCTCTTTCCTTCCCATGGTTTCTTGCGATGAAGTCTTCTTTAGTGTACCTCTTACGTTTGTGAGGTGCTTCTTCTTCTCGAACTTCAGGCGGATCATTCTTCTCATTATCCTTACCTTCAGGTTCAGCACCGTCTTCAGTCTCAGCATCGGAGATAGATACGCTGTTGGGATCAATAGTTGGCTCTTCATCTGCAATAGGATCATTAGAATTGTCAGCCTCCTTATGTTTCTTCTTCTTCTTTGGAGAGCCAACAATTTCTTCTTCCTGCATTTGAGAATCTTGCTCGATTCTCCTCGGATGCCCCTCTGGATAGAGAGGATCTTGAGTGCTAGTTCCTCCTCGGGTCTTAATCCCGAAAGCCTGCAAATTATCTTGTTTGGCATTGTTAGCAAGCAAATCTTTTTGCACATTAGAAATTTGGTCAAGCTGAGTTTGAACCATATGAAAATGTTTCACAAGACATTGAACATCATTAACCGTTCTACCTAGAACATCAAGCAAACTTTTGATAGCAAGGGAATTATCATGCAACTGACTTTGTATCCTCTCATTAAAATGATTTTGTTTCATAATAAAATTATCAAACTCATCTAAACATTGATCAGGAGGCTTACCATGAGGGATGTCACTTGCGTTGAAATCTAAAAGAGAGTGTACCTCTACCATAGGAGGGTGTGTGGTAGGCTCAAACAGCTTCTCAATAGGGGGTAGATTATTCACGTCTTCAGCTTTAATACCTTTCTCTTTAATAGACTTCTTTGCTTCTCGCATATCTTCGGGGCTTAGAACAAACATGCCCCTCTTCTTTGGTGGTGGAGGTGGTTCAGGGACGGACCAATCTTCATGATTTTTGGCAATCCTGCCCATCAATTCTTCTGCATCTGTCGGCGTCCTTTTCCTGAAAACACAACTAGCACAACTGTCCAAATAGGACCTGGATTCATCAGTTAGACCAGCATAGAATATATCGATTAATTCGTTCTTAGGGACTTCATGTCCTGGTCTAGCCCGAATCAGACCGCAGTACCTCCCCCAAGCTTTAGGGAGGGACTCATCCTGCAATTGTTTAAAGTTATAAATTCTTTGTAAAGCAGCATGTTGCATGTGAGCAGGAAAGTACTTATCAACAAAAGAGTGAGCTAAGTCTTGAGGACTCTTAATGGAACCGCATGGAAGTGAATCATACCATGCTTTAGCACCTTCCTTCAAGGAGAAAGGAAGAAACTTGGTCACATAAAAGTATCGTATCTTCTCATCTGTGGTAAACAGGCCACCCAACTCACCGAGTTTAGTTAGGTGTGCAATAGCATCATCATTTTCTCTGCCATAAAAGGGGTCAGCTTCAACCATAGGTATAAGTGAAAGATCAACAGAGAAATCATAATCAGGATCATCAATGCATATAGGAGATGTAGCAAATTCAGGATCAGGAACGGTTTTGTTCTTCAAAGAGTGTTTTTCAAACAGTTTCTTAATAACTTCAGGGTCGGAGCCAGAAAACTCTGTCAGTTCCCTGCATAAATCTTCATCAAGCATATAGTAATCATCATCAAGGAGTCTCTCCTTGAGTTTACTCAAATCGGGATAATCATAAGTTTCACCAATAGGGTAGCGAGTAACAGGAATTTCAATTCCAGACTTTTTAGTAGCAGCAGCGATCTGTTTCTCAAGAGCATAACCAAGTGAACTAATATCATCAACAGTAGTAGAAGCATCATCAAGAGTATCAGACATAGTAACAGATTCAGTAGGAGTATCATGTGGTGGTGGTGAGGCAAACTTACTCATAACAGAAGGTGAATCAAGTGTACCACTAGTGCTCAGAACAGTACCTCTTCTTGTAGTGGATAGTAAGATCGGAACCTTGGGGTCTCCTTTCTTACCCATAGCGGATGAAGTGCAGCAGGTAGGATACTTCAAGTAGATTTGTAAATATTGCTATGCTCCCCGGCAACGGCGCCAGAAAACGGTACTTGATAACCCTCAACCGTAAGGGATCGAGATAGTCTTCGCGGGTAAGAATAACCCAATTTATTGATTCGACACACGGGGAGCCAAAGAGTATTTATAAGCTTTGACAGTTGAGTTGTCAATTCAACCGCACCTGAAATATACTTACTTGCAACAAAAGATAAGTGGTAACAGTGATATGATAGTGATGATAGTGATAGTAAAAGTAAACAGCAAAAGTAAATAGTAAAGGTAAATGGCAAAAGTAGCAACTAGTGACAAGCAGGATTTAAAACACTGTAGGCTAGGGAGACGGATGGTTGGGCGCTGCATGGATGAGATATATCATGATTCTAACTTGGGGCACGGCACACGGAAAAGTAATGATCATCTAGGAAAATATCAAACATTAGGCATGTATCCCGTAGGTAGTTGTGCGTGCTTGCAATAAGAACTTGCACAACATCTTTTGTCCTACCATCCCGCTACGAACGGGGCCAAAAGGAACTTATGGAGATTAAGGTGCTCCTGTCAAAGAGCACCGGAACAAAGCAATGAACTCAATGGATACATGTAATCCTCAAACTACGGACCATCCCCTTTGGTGTCCCAAGCTGTCACTTTTGGGATCGCCGGTTCCGAACCGTAATAGGTGCTAACAACTCATAGATAGGATCAAGAACACAAATATATTCATGCAAACACATATGGTTCAGATCTGAAATCATGGCACTCGGGCCCTAGTGACAAGCATTAAGAATAACGAGTTGAAGCAAAGATGATAAACAACATAGTAGATGATAGGCAACATGCCCCCAACGATCTGACAAACTATTACATGATCTAACTCATCCAATCCCTACCATCCCCTTCGCCTACAGCAGGGGATTACTCACACATGGAAGGAGAAGCCATGGAGGGATGATGGAGTGGTGATGATGATGACGATGGCGACGATCTCCCCTCTAAGGAGGCCAATTCAGCCTCCAGATTAGCCCTCCCGAAGAAGAACAGAGGGTGGCGGCGGCTCCGCGATGAAAACTACGAAAAGAACTTCTGATCTGGGATTTTTCTGAGATACCTAAAAATCCGTTTTCCTGCACACAATAAAACCATACAGGTAGCTCTATTGAAAACAGCGTCAGTCCGGGTTAGTTTAGTTCAAATCATGCAAGAATGAGGTCAAAACAATATCAAAAGTGTTTGGAAAATTAGATACGTTTGAGACGTATCAGCGCGCTTTCCTATTTGGGGTCTAGGTTAGTGCTGATAGTGAACTGCTTAGATGAATCGCCCGGAACAAAGTCAACCTGCTTGGTCTCCTCTGCTGATTTGAATTTCAACGCCGGATCATGCTCTGTAGTTGGCTTCTTCAACGGGGACATATCCGCCGGATCAACGTTGTCCTTGTAGAACTTCAGCTCCTCCGTAGCACAAACTGCCTCAGCATATGTTGCGTCTCCTTCCTCGCATTCTAATGCGATCTTGCGGCTCCCGTGAACCGTGATGGTGCCCTTGTGACCCGGCATCTTGAGCTGCAGATAAACATAACGCGGTCTAGCCATGAAGTTAGCATAAACCGGCCTCCCAAACAGAGCATGATATAGTCTCCTGATCTTTACGACCTCAAAGGTCACCGTCTCTGATCTAGAGTCCTGCTCATCCCCAAAGGTGACTTCTAGATCGATCTTTACAACTGGGTAAGCCGATTTACCGGGCACCACTCCATGGAACACTGTGTTGGACTGCCGGAGCTTCTTATCTGTCAACCCCATACGTCGAAAAGTCTCATAGTATAGGATATTGATGCTTCTGCCTCCATCCATAAGTACCTTTGTGAACTTATAGCCACCCACCTATGGAGCCACCACCAAGGCTAACTGACCCGGATTATCAACCCGTGGCGGGTGATCCTCTCTGCTCAATACAATGGGTTGCTCAGACGAACGTAAAAAACGTGGTATCGCCGGTTCAACTGCGTGTACTGCCCGCTTCATAACCTTTTGATCCCGTTTGCACAAACTTGTGGTGAAAACATGATATTGCCCACTACTTAGCTCCTTCGGATTATTCTGGTATCCGGATTGTTGCTGCAGCTGACGCTGCTGATTGCCTTGGTTGTTGTATCCGCCCTGACCATGCTGGTTATGTTGATGCTGATTGTTGCCATTGTGGTTATTGTTACCGCCGTGATATCCTGATCCGGATCCACCACCCTGGTAACCCGGACCCTGAAAACCGGGACCTGACCCGCCGCCGGGGGGGGCGTGGTTATACTTGGCCTGCTTCATAAACTCCTGCATAATGAAACATTCCTTCCAGAGATGTGTAGCTGGGTTTTCCTCTGTACCATGTTTTGGGCAAGGCACACTCAACGGGCGATCTAGATTGATGGGTGGCCTCCCGTTGTGTGGGGCGGTCTACCCCTGCGGCGCTGCCCGTTTTCTTGAACGTTGGTATTGGCCACAAAATCTGAGCTGCCCTCCGCTTTACGTTTGCCATTATAACTTGTGCCCGCCGGATTGCCCTGTGCCAGTTTACCTCCCTTGCTTGCCTTTCCGGATTTGTCTCCATCTCCCTATGGATACTTGGTGTTATCAGAGTCTCCATAATTTACCAAAGCGCTCATGAGTGTTCCCATGGCATTGCAATCGCGCTTCAGCCGTCCCAATTTCAGCTTCAAAGATTCAAACCGGCAATTGTTTTCCAATGTCACTATCGCCGTACTTGGATTGATGCTATTGGAGGTGTGCAGGATTTCAGATACTCGCCGCACCTTGGGTGCAATTTGTCTCTTGCTCTCCTTGAACACATGCTGCTAGGTCAACCACGGACATCGGCTGCTTGCATGTGTCTTTGAAATTTTTGATAAAATGGCGACGCAACTCACTCCATGATCCGATGGAGTTAAGTGGCAAACCCTTTAACCATGTCCGGGCCGTGCCCTCAAGCATCATTGTGAAGTACTTGGCACACGCAGCTTCATCCACATCAAGCATCTCCATAGCAATCTCATAACTCTCAACCCACACCTCCGGAGCCAGATCCGCTGTGTAGTTGGGTACCTTTGATACGTCCAAAACGTATCTATAATTTCTGCTTGCTCCATGCCAATTTTGGGTGATATTGCTATGATATTCATACACTTCCATACACTTTTGATCATATTTGGACTAACTTACTAATCCAGTGCACCCCAGTGCCAGTTTCTGTTTTCGGCTGTTTTTGTATTTCAGGTTTTCACGTTTCGAGAACTGCCCAGAAAAATCCAGAAAAATTATATAAAAAATCAGCGATCCGGAAACAACACTGCGTTCGAAGGGCAGCCTGGGGGGGCCACAGGGGCTCCAGCCGCCCTGTGGGCGCGCCCCCCCTGGGCCGCGCCGGGGGGGGGGGGCGCCTGGGCCCCCCGAGGCTCCCCCGGTGCCCTACTTTGGCATATATTTAAAGGACCCTCCGAAACCCTCAGAACAGAAAACTTTTTTCGCGATCCCATCTCTATTCCGCCGCCGCCGCCGCTTCCAAGATCGGGAGCACCAGGAGAACTCTTTCCGACACCCTGCCGGAGGGGAGGATCATCACCGGGAGCTTCTCCACCACCATGGACGCCTCCCGGATGACTCGTGAGTAGTCTCCCTTGGACCATGAGTCCATGACCAGCAGCTATGTGATGTTCTCCTCCCGTTCTTGTGCTTCACTAATTAGTCCTCGTGAGCTGCCCTACATGATTGAGGCACCTATGTAATCCTGATGCTGTTGCTATGTTGAGTTTGCTGGGATCCGATGGATTATGAGATTATGTTCAGATTGATCTTGAGTAATATATTTGATTCACCTCTTTTATATTTTAGTTCATAAGTAATTCTTGCATGTTCTCCGTTGTTACTTATTGCTTTGGCCGAGTAGTAGGTAGTGACTCCAAGAGGGAACGTTATGCTCGATTGTGGGTTCATGCCCCTCGATGACTAGCTTGAGTGACAGAAACATGAGTCTAGGGGATGTGCTGTTGCCACAAGGGGGAAAACAACGGTGCTTGTGCCCGCGGGTGCAAGGATTGTTTACTTTACGCGAAGTTCTTTTAATGCAGTTGTCTGTTGCATTGAGTTTACACTATGGGTGGGACTCGCAACTTAATACCAGCGAGATGTTCTGGATAGATATCTCAAGGTGGATGATTAGTAGTAGATATTGATGGATTTCGATCTACTTACTTTGGCGTACCGCCCATGCTTTGAACCTCAACCTTTCTTGCAATGTAGTCAGCATTGGTTTGCGTTCGTGGTCCTGTCAATTGAACAGCTGTAATTTGTTTATCTCACATAGCTGTTTTATCGTCTTTTGGGAGAGAGACATCACTAGCGAACATCATGAGACTCCGGTCCATATTACCATCATTGATCACATCCACTATTTACTTTTCGCTATTTACTTACTATTGCAAAAACTATCTATCACTACTATCATTGCTTTTAACCCTTTGTGAACTACAAGGCCGGAGGGATTGACAACCTCTCTGTACTCGTTGGGAGCAAAGTTATTTGTATCTGTGTGCAGGTCCACGTTGATTGCTAATTGCACCGTTAGCAGTTGACACCTACTTGTTGAACCTAGGAGTCTCTGGGGATTCGATCCTTGGCATCTTTGCTAGGGGAAAACACTTCTACTTACTGCATCTTACACCTTCCACTTGGGGTAACCAACGAGGGGTTCGAGGCCCATCAAGGAGTATTTTCTGGCGCCGTTGCCGGGGACTCCACTCTTCAGGATAGGGGAGTTGCATGCTATATTTTACCTTTGCTTTTTAGTCTTGTTAGTTTACTTTTCATTTTTGCTTTAGTTCCTTTTATCGAAAATCACAAAAATAGTTATCTTTCTTGCTTGCTACTATGGGTTCTACCAAAAACACTAAATGGGAGGAGTACACCCCTACTTCCATTGCCCCACTTATCACTGACGGGATTTACAAAAAAAAATAAACCTTGTGATTATACTAGTTTTGACGGAGAGTTATGCCCATGGCATGGTCTTCCAGGAAAAAAGTATGAGCCTCAGTTTAAAATTGCTCCTAAGCTTCCCCAAACTTGGGAAGATGTTCAAACTCTTATAATAGAGAGCGAATTAAACAAAGAGGATGACACTACAATTCTGCCCACTATGATAAAATTGATTTTGATAATTGTAGTATTTCAGAAGTTGTCACCTTTCTACAAGGAATGGCTAAAGATCCCAACACTAGCACGCTTAATCTTGCCTTCACAGATCATGTCACTAATGCTCTTATCAAAGCTAGGGAGGAGAAACTTAGAGTAGAAGCCTCCATACCTAGAAAGCTAGAAGATGGTTGGGATTCTATGATTAAAATTAAGATAAAAAACTTCTCATGCTATGCTTTATGTGATATTGTAGCTAGTACTTCCATTATGCCCAAAAGACTATATGATATGCTTAAATTAAAATCTTTTGATTCTTGTTCTTTTGGTAATGTTCTCGTTGATTCTTCCATAAAGAAACCTTTGGGGAGGATCGACGATGTTCTTATTGTTGTCAATGATAATTATGTGCCCGTTGATTTCACTATCATGGATATTGAATGTGATCCTTCTTGTCCAATTATTTTGGGACGTCCCTTTTTGCACACCGTTGGTGCTGTCATTGACATGAAAGAGGGTAATATAAAATTTCAGTTTCCTCTCAAGAAAGGGATGGAACACTTCCCTCGTAAGAAGGTCAAGTTACCTTTTGAGTCCGTTGTACGGGCTAGTTATTCTTTTACTCTTCATAAAACTTGATCTATGCATTATGCCTAGCTTAAAGGCATAAAAGAAAGCGCTTTTGGGAGGCAACCCACATGAATAAATTTTTTGCTTTTGTTGTGTCTTGATGTTGTTTACTGCTGTAGCATCATCATTGTATCTTTGCTTTTCATATTTGTGCCAAGTATAGCATCTAATTGCTAGAAAGTTCAAAAGTTGTGAGGTGCTGTCCAGGAAACAGATTCTGTCCTTGGATAGAAAAATTCGTATAAAATCACCAGATCATCTTTTTTGGTCTGAATTATTTCGACAGCGTTCTCTATATAATTGTCTTTCGTGCGTCAGTTCTGAGTTTTTTGATTTGAGTTGCAGAAGTATCCCGAACAGGTCAATTACTGCCTGCTGTTCTGTTTTTCACAGATTCTGTCCTGTTTTGCCTTACCTTCACTTTGCAAATTAAGAACTTGCTTTTTCTTTGCAAAAACCTTTTGGCAATCTTGAGAAACAGTAGAACTTCAAGAATATCTTTATTTCCAGCAAGGTATAATTATTTTATTAAGGGTACTAACCTCGCTAATCAGATTATGATGAGTTGTGTATGAAGGGAGTTTTCAAGTGTGCGAGGGAAGATGATAAAAATATTCAGGAGTGTCAAGTGCTCAAGCTTGGGGATGCCCCCGTGCACCCCCAAGAAATATTCAAGGAGACTCAAGCGTCTAAGCTTGGGGATGCCCCCGTGCATCCCCTTCTCCATCAACACTATCAGTTCGTCTTTCGTTTCGCTATATTTTTATCACTTCATGTGTTATGTGCTATGCTTAGAGCGTCTTGCTTTTAGTTTTCTTTTTAGTTTTTCATAACGAGTCGGAACTCAGGATTCCTTTATGTGGGAGAGAAACACGCTCCACCTCTACCTAGAACATTACATAGAATTTTCATGTCTATCTATGATGTGTGTGTTCTTTGTCTTTTAATAGCTACTATCGTGCTCTGCTCTTAGTATTCGTGCTTATCTTTTCAAGAGCTTTTATTTAGTTGGTTGCTTGAACTCTCTTTAATTACCATGCTCACCTTATTAAGAGAGTTTGCTTCCGTTGCATGGGTTAATGTGTCTATGATAAAGATGCTACTTGCATGATGGTGCTTAGTAGTTCAGGTTTTCTTATGGTTAATCTCAAATAGCTGGGGGGTGCCCAATGTGTTATTGGAGTACCAACTTGGTTTGTTTGCCTATGATATGTTATGGTTTAGTAATATCTTCCTTCGAGAATTTATTTTGATTGACTTGGCGTATGCTCGCGCATATTCAAGACTCTAAAGAAAGTCTGTCAAGCCTTGATGATCTTTTATTTCTGAGTAGCGATATAACTACCATGCCTGATTCAATATTGCTTTGTCGCTCTGCATGATTATGACCGTCATTGCTCTCTTAGTTGGTCGCTCCCAATCTTTTGCTAACCTCCACCTGCACTAAGCAAACTAACCATGCAATGCATAGCTCATGGGAAAGTAGCCTAAGAACTATTGTGGTAAAGAATATATTGCTTATGTATCTTATTTCTTATAAGTTTCTTGCTGAGCGGTAACCATGTTTCTGGGGACGCCATCAACTGTCACACTTTTGTTGAATATCATGTGAGTTGCTATGCATGTTCGTCTTGTCTGAAATAAGGGTGATTTACCGTCGGTTGAATTAATATGCATATTGTTAGAGAAAAACATTGGGCCGCCAACCAAAGCCATGCATCATGGTGGAAGTTTTAGCTTGGGCCTTAATCCTCAATCTCTTATGAGAATATGCTTATGCATTAAAGAGGAGTCCATCATCTATTTTCTATGTTGTCCCGGTATGGATGTCCTCAAGTTGAGATCTATCAAAAACGAGAAATCAAATGCGATCTATCTCCTTGGACCTTTGTACAGGTGGCATAGAGGTACCCCTTTGTGACACTTGGTTAAAACATATGTAATACAATGATAACCCATGGGGATCCGAGCTAATTAGGACAAGGAGCGAGCACTATTGGTATTCGATGCATGAGGCTTGCAACTTATAGGATGTTTAATGCATGACACATATGAAGTACTACTACCGTTGACACAATTGCTTCCATGTTTTGAAAATAAAAAGCTTTAGCACTTAACCTTTCTTTTACCTTTATGTTGAAGCACCAACTACTGAGAGCATGATTGTCATTCTGAGTGTAATGTGCATTGTCCCA
This sequence comes from Secale cereale, assembly GCA_902687465.1. NCBI lineage: Eukaryota > Viridiplantae > Streptophyta > Magnoliopsida > Poales > Poaceae > Secale > Secale cereale. The sequence goes on along the minus strand of LR738709.1, from coordinate 538,470,046 downwards.
AAGTAGCATTGTCTTTTGCATGATTGTGATATCGTTTATTCTGAAATGATTGTATCTAGTCATCACTTAAACCTTGAAGGTGCCCCTGCATTTATGTTTTGCATCACTAAAGGGGGCAAGCTAGATATCACTTTATCATATTTGCACATCATGTTCATTGCAAATCTCTTTGATGTTTCAGTTTGATATTGTAAAACTTTCAGTCATTTGTGATTTTCTCTTGAGGCAACTTAATTACTTTAGAATCATTGTCTCGGTAAGCTTTTGTCATATGACTATGAGAAAGTCCTATATGGTTAATAGCATGTCACCACAGAAATTATTCTTGTTATCATTTACCTACTCGATGACGAGCAGGAATTAAGCTTGGGGATGTTGATACGTCCAAAACATATCTATAATTTCCGCTTCCTCCATGCCACTTTTGGGTGATATTGCTATGATATTCATACACTTCCATACACTTTTGATCATATCTGGACTAACTTACTAATCCAGTGCACCCTAGTGCCAGTTTCTGTTTTCGACTGTTTTTGTATTTCAGGTTTTCACGTTTCGGGAACTGCCCAGAAAAATCCAGAAAAATTATATAAAAAATCAGCGATCAGGAAACAACACTGCGTCCGAAGGGCAGCCTGGGGGGGCATAGGGGCTCCAGGCGCCCTGTGGGCGCCCCCCCCCCTGGGCCGCGCCGGGGGGGCGCCTGGGCCCCCCGAGGCTCCCCCGGTGCCCTACTTTGGCATATATTTAAAGGACCCTCCGAAACCCTCAGAACAGAAAACTTTTTTCGCGATCCCATCTCTGTTCCGCCGCCGCCGCCGCTTCCAAGATCGGGAGCACCAGGAGAACTCTTCCCGGCACCCTGCCGGAGGGGAGGATCATCACCGGGAGCTTCTCCACCACCATGGACGCCTCCCGGATGACTCGTGAGTAGTCTCCCTTGGACCATGAGTCCATGACCAGTAGCTATGTGATGTTCTCCTCCCGTTCTTGTGCTTCACTAATTAGTCCTCGTGAGCTGCCCTACATGATCGAGGCACCTATGTAATCCTTATGCTGTTGCTATGTTGAGTTTGCTGGGATCCGATGGATTATGAGATTATGTTTAGATTGATCTTGAGTAATATATTTGATTCACCTCTTTTATATTTTAGTTCATAAGTAATTCTTGCATGTTCTCCGATGTTACTTATTGCTTTGGCCGAGTAGTAGGTAGTGACTCCAAGAGGGAACGTTATGCTCGATTGTGGGTTCATGCCCCTCGATGACTAGCTTGAGTGACAGAAACATGAGTCTAGGGGATGTGCTGTTGCCACAAGGGGGAAAACAACGGTGCTTGTGCCCGCGGGTGCAAGGATTGTTTACTTTACGCAAAGTTCTTTTAATGCAGTTGTCTGTTGCATTGAGTTTACACTATGGGTGGGACTCGCAACTTAATACCAGCGAGATGTTCTGGATAGATATCTCAAGGTGGATGATTAGTAGTAGATATTGATGGATTTCGGTCTACTTACTTTCGCGTACCGCCCATGCTTTGAACCTCAACCTTTCTTGCAATGTAGTCAGCATTGGTTTGCGTTCGTGGTCCTGTCAATTTCCCAGCTGTAATTTGTTTACCTCACATAGCTGTTTTATCGTCTTTTGGGAGTGAGACATCACTAGTGAACATCATGAGACTCCGGTCCATATTACCATCATTGATCACATCCACTATTTACTTTTCGCTATTTACTTACTATTGCAAAAACTATCTATCACTACTATCATTGCTTTTAACCCTTTGTGAACTACAAGGCCGGAGGGATTGACAACCTCTCTGTACTCGTTGGGAGCAAAGTTATTTGTATCTGTGTGCAGGTCCATGTTGATTGCTAATTGCGCCGTTAGCAGTTGACACCTACTTGTTGAACCTAGGAGTCTCTGGGGATTTGATCCTTGGCATCTTTGCTAGGGGAAAACACTTCTACTTACTGCATCTTACACCTTCCACTTGGGGTAACCAACGAGGGGTTCGAGGCCCATCAACCTTGCGCGGGCCTTTGAAGTCTTTGGGAAATTTCACGTTCCGTAAAGCGGGGATGAGACACTGCACCCCGAAGGAACTGGACACGATTCCCGTTTCTGTAGTGGTGGGGTGAACCGGCGTCGCTTGACGGGTGCCGTCGCGGGCAGTATGTCTAGCCTGGTCCACCGCCTCCTGGCATATGCTCCTGCCCCTGCCGGATTATCCTGCCTCTGTCGGTGCCGTCTCCGCTTGCTGCTAGATACAGTCGGTTCATCCAGGTGCCTCGTGTAACTCTGGCTTGGGCGGGGGGTTGAATGAATCCTCTCACGGCTATAAGAATACGCCTGCTGTTGTGTTAACACCGTGTCCAGCAACTCCTTAGCCCGTCGTGCCTCCATTTCTATGGGGGATGTCCCCTCAATGGGAAGAGCGGCCAGCCGTGAAGCACCGGCGACAATGTTGTCCAATGGGTTAGAATAATGGTCGGGAGGAGTGGGCACGTGCGGCGTCGGCACAACTTGGCGGTTCCACTCTGTGGCTGGTGGTTGAACCGACGCGCCCGTCCCCGGGGCTCCTCCCCGGTTTACCTCTGGGCGGTTACTAGTTCCTGCCCCTGGTGTGCCAAAGAGATTCCTTGCCTCATAAACTGGCGGTAAACAAGATTATTGCCTTGTTTACATTACTTCCTGTGAAGCGTTCTGATCCAGCCTGAGCCGGAATGCTTGGGAATCTAGCTCTGCCTGTCTTGTAGCCATCCTGGCTTTCTCCGCATCCAGATCCAGCTTAGCTTGCTCAATCCAGCTCTTCAGTTGAGCGATCTCCGCATCATGCTGTGCCTTTTTGGCCGGGGCTACTTCTGCTGTTGCGAGCGCCCGTCAAGGTGTCGACCCAGATGGATAGGACGTCAGAGGGCGACGGGGTTTGGTCACCAGCCCCGGTTCCCGCTGCCTCTGAGGTTAACGCCCCAGTCATCGAGGGCTGCTGCATAGGTTGTGATCCGGCCATGAAAACAGCAACCCTATTCGGCGGATCAAAGGGGTCCGGAATACTATCTCCATCGGACACCCCCTCTGACCGGCCGTCCTGCAACAGATACAAAGATTCGGTCTCTCCGGATGAAGATTCATCGTCGGAATAGACAACTGTCTCGCCACCAGAATCCGATCCGTCCTCGGCTTGTACTCCATGCACTGCTCCAACGAAAACATGCTTCATGGTAGGCTGAATCCGGGCCGATCTCACACGCTGAGCCGGCTCGACGATGTTGGTGAAGATGTCTGGCTCAGGTCCCGGTTCGCCGATCTTGCTGATGAAGACGTGGATGTCGCCGAAGAGGACCCGATACCCGTATTCGATTGAATCGGCCTCGAGGCCCCAGCCTGCATCGTCGATGTAGATCTGGCCGCAACGACTCTTGGTCATCCGGCCCACTGCGTAACCCTTGAGCCCTTCAAAGCTGACCTTCAAGAACTCGAAACCATCATGCGATAGCCCCACGGTGGGCGCCAACTGTCGTAGATTTAGCACGGCAGATGTCCGGGTTAGCGGACTTAGGTGTGAGGCCATCGCTCGGGTTAGCTTGAAGGGGTTAAAGCGGACGAAGGACACAGGGAGTTTATACTAGTTCGGCCCCTTCGATGAAGGTAAAAGCCTACGTCTAGTTTGGTGTGGTATTGCTTGGTCTTCGATGACCAGGGAGTGAATCCGCTTTGCCTGTGTCTCGAGCTGTTGTTTCTTGTCCTTGAACCGTCCCCTGGTCATCCCTTTATATAGGAGGCGATGCCCGGTCCGGTTTACAGAGTCCCGAGGCCGGCTCATAAACGTGTCTGCCTCGGTCTCTATTATTTCTATCTTACATCACAAGTTACATGGTACGACAGTTTATAGACCGTGGGCCTTATACATGGGCCCTAAACCTCTACGGGCTATGACCTCTTGTTATATATTCTACTAGGCTTGTAATAATACAACCTTGTTAGTGTAATCCGGACCCTCCTGGCCGGTTTATACCTGCTAGTAATATCCCTGACACTGTCCATATAATTGACTTACAGTGAGATACCGTGTAAATAGCCGCTCTGCGGATATCCGTAAAAAAAAGCCGCTCTGCATATAGAGATGGTGGCGGTGGCCTAGGCAGCGGCTACTGGAGAAGAGGTAAATCCTCAGTCGGTGGGCGATGGCGGCGTCATAGGAGGACAATCCTCATTTTGCGGCGGGTGATAGGAGGAGCTCAACCATCAAGGTTGGCAACAACGTGATTCGAGCACATCCATCGCGGTCGATGGCGGGATAGTGGAGGTCGAACTTCTGGCGGTAGATGCACTAAGCTTTGCTCCTCGACCCTGCTGTCTTGGCGTGCCGCCGCATCACGCTTCTCTGTCTACTGGGTGGAGGTCGCCGTGCGGCTAATTAATTAATGTATTCTTTTCGTGAGTGGCTTAATTAAGGTATTCAATTCCTAAGGGTAGTGTTGTACTAGTACTCTGCGTGTAAATTGACTGGCCATTAATTTTTCTCATTGCACATCTGGATAAGAACATGGAGCACCCTCAGTAATTATGAAAATAAAACCTTGTGATTTATGCACGCATCTTTGGGCAGCAGTTAATCCGTGTTTTAATACTGTTGTTTTGTTTTTAATTACCGTCGGTGTGCTGCAGATGGAACGATCTCGATGGATGAAGAATCGGAAAACCCCAGATTTTATGAGTGGCGTGACAGAGTTCATGAATTTGGCTGAAAGTACAAAGAGGAGAATTGGTGATGCGGATTACATCCTGTGCCCATGTACTGATTGTGCTAATACAGAGTCACATGAAGTTGTAGATGTCCATATGCACTTAGTCTCTTGGGGATTGATGGATGGATATAAATGTTGGACTAGACACGGTTAAGAGGAGGTCATGGATGAAGATACCCAGGGCAGTGAGATGCCAAAACCCGATCAGTGTCACATGGATGTTGAATCTAACATCGGGGCAGAGACGTCAAGCTACAAACGGAACACCGGAAAGCCGAAACGCCCATTGGAAAACCAAGACGTTGACGCAGATGACGACGATCTTGATATGCCAGATTTTGCTGCTATGATTGCAGATTTCAAGGGCCCAAAAAATGATATGATTGGGTACAAGGATCTGCCAACCATTGATGCGGACTCCAAGAAAGAATTGTATCCAGGTTGCAAAAAGAAATATTCCAAGTTGAGTGCCACACTGGCGCTTCTTAGTTTTAAAGCAGCAAACGGTCTATCAAACAAGGGCTTCACAGAGATATTAGGTCTTTTCAAAGAAATTCTTCCGGAAGATAATGTGCTCCCAGAAGCATGAATGAAGTGAAGAAAATTGTTTACCCATTTGTAACCTGAAGTAGAGAGATACACGCTTGTGTGAATGATTGTATATTGTACCGTGGGGAGTACCAAGATTTGCATGCATGTCCCACATGCAAGCATGCACGATACAAGCATAGGAGAGCAAAGGACAAGTACAAATTAGACGACGAGATCAAGACATGAATCCCGTTCAAGGTTGTTTGGTACTTGCCTTTAATACCAAGGTTGTGGCGTTTGTTTGCAAACCCTAGAGAGGCAAAGAGGTTGAAGTGGCATCATGATGGGCTAATTGCGGATACGTTTATGAGGCACCCGAAAGATGGGGCTCAGTAGGAATTAATCGACAACAAGTTTGAAAATTTTGCCAAGGCTCCTAGAAGTATAAGGCTCGGTGAGTATATTGATGGGATGAATCCTTTTGGCGATATGAGCACCAATCACAGCACATGGCCGATGCTTTTGTGCATATATAACCTAGCTCCTTAGTTGTGTATGAAGAAAAAAAATACATTATGATGTCAATGATTATCCAATGCCCGGAACAACATGGAAATGACATCGACATTTACTTTCGGGTACTGGTAGAAGAACTGCTGACAGTGTGGATAGATGCGTCGGCTGTAAAATGTTATGATGCTTACAAAAAGGAGATTTTCGATCTACATGCGATGCTGGTGCACACCATATAATATATGCCGGCATTAGGCAACAGATCGGGGAATAAAACAAAGGGAGATGTAGGGTGTGTCACATGCATGGATAGGACAGCTAGCAGAAGACTTCCCAACTCGCAGAAAATGGTGTATTTGCGTCATTGTAGGTTCTTACGGAAAATTCACCCATACCGAAAGATGAAAGCTGAACTTGATGGTACGCAGAGGCAGATGTGGGGCCAAGACCCTGTTGGGTTACGTAGTATTTTAAAATTTTCCTATGATCACGCAAGATCTATCTACCAGATGCATAGCAACAAGAGGGGAGAGTGATTGTATGTACCCTTGTAGACCGAGAGCGGAAGCGTCAAGTGACGCGGTTGATGTAGTCGAACTTGTTTGAGATTCAACCGATCAAGCACCGAACGTACGGCACCTTCGCGTTCAGCACACGTTCAGCTTGATGACGTCCCACGAGCTCTTGATCTAGTTGAGCTTCACGGGAGAGTTTCGTCAGCACGACGGCGTGGTGACGGATATGATGAAGTTACCGGCGTAGGGCTTCGCCTAAGCACTACAACAGTATGACCGAGGTGTGTTTCTGTGGAGGGGGGCACCGCACACGGCTAAAACAATTCAACTTGTGTGTCTTTGGGTGCCCCCTGTCCCTGTATATAAAGGAGCAAGGGGGAGGCCGGCCGGCCCTCTATGGCGCGCCAAGGAGAGGCAATCCTACTAGGAATAGGATTACAATCCTATTCCTAGTAGGAGTCCACCAAGAAGGAGAGAGGGGGAAGGAAGGAGAGGGAGAGGGAGAGGGAAAGAGGGGCCGCGCCCCCTTCCCCTAGTCCTATTCGGACTGCCCCTAGGGAGGGGGCGCACCACCTCCTGGCTGCTGCCCTCTTTCTCCCCTATGGCCCACCAGGGCCCAACATTCCCCTGGGGGGTTCCGGTAACCCCCCCGGCACTCCGGTAAATTCCGAAACTTTTCAGAACACTACCGGTGTCCGAATATAGTCGTCCAACATATCAATCTTCACGTCTCGGACATTCCGAGACTCCTTGTCATGTTCGTGATCTCATCCGGGACTCCAAACTACCTTCGGTACATCAAAACTCATAAACTCATAATACCGATCGTCATCAAACGTTAAGCGTGCGGACCCTACGGGCTCGAGAACTATGTAGACATGACCGAGACTCATCTCCGGTCAATAACCAATAGCGGATACTGGATGCTTATATTGGATCCTACATATTGTATGAAGATCTTTATCGGTCAAATCGCATAACAACATACGTTGTTCCCTTTGTCATCAGTATGTTACTTGCCCGAGATTCCAACATCGGTATCTCAATACCTCGTTCAATCTCATTACCGGCAAGTCTCTTTACTCATTCTGTAATACATCATCCCGTGACTAACTTATTATTCATTTGCTTGCAAGGCTTATTATGATGTGTATTACCGAGAGGGCCCAGAGATACCTCTCCGACACTCGGAGTGACTAATCCTATTCTTGATCTATGCCAACACCACGAACATTTTCGGAGACACCTGTTGAGCATCTTTATGATCACCCAGTTACGTTGTGACGTTTGATAGCACACAAGGTGTTCCTACGGTATTCTGGAGTTGCATAATCTCATAGTCATAGGAACATGTATAAGTCATGAAGAAAGAAATAGCAGTAAAACTAAATGATCATAGTGCAAAGCTAACGGATGGGTCTTGTGTCAGGACCGGTCCTTCAGTAAAACAATTACCGGAAGACCGACCTTTTTTTAAACCAGCGAGGAATACTATTACCTGCTGGCAGAAAAATCCTTGATACAGAATTCCAGTACACTGAATATTTTACAAGGATGAGCTGGGGTTGCTCAACAATTTTATTACAAGCGCGCCAATATAGTACATAGAGGCGGATATGACACAAGGCAGGGTGGCATACTACTAACTCGTAAAAAAAGGGTGGTGGATATGTCACAGTGAAGTGGGTGATGTGACTCCAATATATTACAGTTCATCGAGTGTCGGAGTGAGACCTAATGAATTTATTTGGTGGTAGGCGGAAGCGGTTATAAAACAGTGATTAACTCCAGGATCGCAAGGGACTGACTGGGACTCCACTAGACGTCGGACTCGCTATCGAGCTCTTCATCCATGAGATCGCCTTTGTCCACATCTGGCCAAATCAACAAGCCAGGTGAGTACTTTGAATGTACTTGCAAGACAGTTCAGACTTAAGATATAATAAATGCCAACATGATGCATATGAGTATTCCAGCAAAAATGCGACCGGAATAAAATATTAATGAGCCGTATGCAACAATAGAAGTCGGGCGGTAATCCTCTCGAAATAAGATAAATAGGAGGAGACCAAACGAGTGTCTGAGTGACGCCTCATGAAATAATAAATGATAGCAGGCCACAGTCGGGCGTCTGAGCGACACCACATAAAGGGCTTATATCAAAATAAATAACAAGAATGCCTCAGTCGGACGTCTGAGCGACATCGCATAAAGGGCTTATAAATTAAAAGAATGCCACAGTCGGACGTCTGAGAGACATCACATAAACGGCTTATAAATAAAAAGAATGCCACAGTCGGACGTCTGAGTGACATCACACAAAGGGCTTATAAATGAAAAGAGTGTCATAGTCGGACGTCTGAGCGACATCACATAAAGGGCTTATAAATGAAAAGAATGCCACAGTCGGACGTCTGAGCGACATCACATAAAGGGCTTATAAATGACAATAGTATCATAATGAAATACTTCCGAAAGTAATTTAATACAGTGATAGTTGGTGAGTTCATCTACCAAATGAACTTGACGAAAACACTACTCTGGTTACCAACAAGAATTTACTAGAGACGGTCACCGGGCTGACATGAAGATTGACCCTAGGCCATAAACATGGCTACTGAAGGAATTTAACTCTGAAGAGCTTGTACTAATAACTCATAGCCAACAGATTCTACTAGCCACGGGGGCTAGTTCCGTCTATGGTGTTTTAGTAGAAACCCAACTAACCAGTACACACCCATTTAACATCCTGCTGTCCGGAATCACCCGCGACAACATTCACGAAAAACTTTAGGACGGGGAGGCTACAACCTCGAATAGCATGGGATCAAATTTATATATGCGCGCTCTAAGGGGTGCCCCCCTCTTGGTCCCAACCGGAAACACCCATGCCCCTGGCCGGATGACGGGCTTTAATCCAGGGCCATGGAACCCTCATCCCGGCCCCTCTACTTGGTGTGTACTCGGGAAGTGGTTTACAACTGACTAGACCGTAGTCTCAACAGACGGCCTATGATAGTACCCAAAAGGAGATGAACGGAATCACGACATGATCTCCGTTGATACTGGGTTAACCAAATACTGACATACTCCAACAATACCAGCATGCCACCCATCATGTCACCACATGATTGAGGTGGTTCAAACATTATCATTCGGGGCTCACCCGAAGCTTGTTTGCATGTAATATAACCATACACATATGCTTATATGACCATGCTCATGAAAATAACTACTCGAGCAAACATGCAACACACTCATCATATCAATGGTTCAAACATGCTTGCCTGGTTCTGAGAAGTCGGAGTCTAACTCGGTGTGGTTCGCGGCTCCGTCACGTCCTTCGGTATCTACGTATTCAAACAAATGTATACTAACATAAATACCGCGCGTGCAAATGAAGTTGCTCCAAAAATTTCCACATAAATATGACAAAAAACTAGACAGAAAACTAAAGAGGATAGAAAAAGAATCAACTCAAAATCATCTTTAGTTAAAAAGATATTAAAGTTTCTGTCCAGGGACTCATCTGTAATGAAGCAGAAAAGTTCCAGGGGCTAGAACAGAAAACAGCAAAGCGAACCGGTACGCAGTACGTCAACCACAGAGGGGAAACGTACTTTGCCCGAAGGCGCTTACAGAAAACGGTTCGGAGGGGAGAGGTGTGAGGCTGACAAGGGGCCCCACACGTCAGGTTTGAAATCTGGAACAGAGTCGCGCCGGCGCCGGTGCTGCGGTGGTCGCCGACGCCGATCCACGGCGAGTTAGGGGAGGGGAGTGATACGTACGGCTTCTCGGTGATCTTCCGCGTCGAATGGTGGTGGAGTTGAGCGCCGGCGAGCCCCACGTCGACGGCGACCCTGTCTCCAGCGGACGGCGGCTCGGGTGGTCGTGGGCCTCGTCGGAGAGGGTTCCTGGGGTCAAATTGAAGTGGGGGTTAGGTCTATGTGGGTGCTAGGGTGCTACGCTCGAGTCCACGGCGGCGGAGAAGCTCTCATCGGAGTGAACGATGCTGGAGCCCGAGGCGGACGGAGTTGGCCGGAGTTGGAGAAGAAGGGCCCCTCGAGGCTCTTCCAGAGGCTGGGCGTGGTCTAGGGAGGTAGTGAAAACGTGCGGGCTCGAGAACGAGCTCGGGGGTGCCTTATATAGCCGGCCCGAGGCGGTTGCCGTGAATGGATAAGTCCGGCAAGTCGATTACGGTGATGCAGTGGTTGGACGGCGGAGTTAGGGGCTTGAGCATCGTCTAGGAAGTGTAGTGGTTCCATTCCCGCACCTAACTCAGTAGGGGAGGGAGAGTTACGGGCTGTCCTCGACGGAACGGCCGCACGGCACGTCGGCGGCAGAAAACGCGCTCTGCGCGCCAGGCCACGGCGACGGTGCGGCAGGCGTGCGCTGGCACTGGAGGTGGACACGCGGAGCGCTGGGGTGATTTGGGCGGCGCTAAACGGCGTCGAGGTGCGGGGTTACTTCTGTCAGCCGCCACGGGCGGCGCTGTTGCCGTGGCAGTCGCCGGGGCGGTCGGGCCAGGGCGCCACCGACGCCCAGAAGCAGCCAAGCAACCGTGCGGTGCTCTGGATAAGAAGATGGTGCAGTGCAGCGTCGAGCCGAGGAGGTTACTGTTGAGATTGTTGAAGCTGCCTTACGAAACTGACGAACTGTCGAACTGTCTGTCGACAGTTTCAGTTAACAGATTCTGAACTTGACAGTACAGTGCATGCTAAGTGTTTGATGAAATGTTTCTGGCATGTGTGAAATATTTCTGGTGCTGATATTTGGTGGAGTAGCCTCTTGATGCATCTAGAGGCTGCTTGATTTTTCACAGGATTTTTTGAAGAAGATAAATATGAATTTCACCAAATTTTGCAAATCTGGTCCAAACTTGCAGCAGGTGAAATTTGAAAATTTTGAACTGTGGACCAGTGAAACAAGATGGATCTAGGTTGTGGGTACTAAGGACCATCTAGGACAGTTAGTTTGGAATCAAATATCTGGATGGAAATGGTGGCTCCTTTGTAAATCACCAAGGTCCACTATAAAAGATAGGAATAGTTTTGGAGTGAAATAAATAGGGGAAAAATCCCAATAGGGTCAAAACTTACTGGAATTGATGAGAAACTTGTCCTAAGGTGTGAAGAGGGTTTTGGAGATAAATATTTCTGTTGGGGCCATGGCAAGATGAAGGTTGGAGGGGAGGATAAGTCCAAGATCAAATTTGAAAGACATAACTCAAGTAGGGGAGAATTCAAACAAGCTCTTTGAAACTCAATTTGGGCTTGAGCCAACCCAAGAGAAGATCTTCAAGGTCAAAAACCAAGCTTGAGAAATCACCAAAAACTTTGGCCAGAAAGATTTTAGAAGAGGCTCAAGAAAAGATCTAACAACCCTCTTCCAAGAGGCCAAAAGTTTGGAAGAAAACCAACTCAAAAATTTGGGGTGTTACAACACCTACCCCCTTAGGAAAAATCTCGCCCCGAGATTTCAGCTGATCCTCAAATAGGTGTGGGTGTTCTGTCCGAAGGAAATCTTCCCTTTCCCATGTTGCCTCGTCCTCTATGTGATTACTCCACTGAACCATGAGAAATTTAATTGACTTCTGATGGGTTAACCTTTCAGACTCCTCCAAAAAATTTACTGGGTGTTCCTGGTAGGTGAGATCTGGTTGCACATCAAGGTTTTCATGTGACACATGTTTCTCTGTGTTGCTTACACACTTCCGTAGTTGCGAGACGTGGAACACGTCGTGGACATCTGACAGTTACTTGGGAAGGTCCAGCTGATAGGCTACTGTGCCTCTCCGTGCAATTATACGGAAGGGTCCGATGAATCAGGGTGCTAGTTTCCCTTTGACTTTGAATCGTTGCAGTCCTCTCATAGGTGATACACCTAAGTATACGTCTTCACTGGGCTCAAAACTTATTTCCCGATGCTTTTGATCGTAATAGCTCTTCTGTCGGCTTTGAGCGGTTTTGAGTCGATCCCGTATTATTTTTACTCTCTCCTCAGCTTCCTTTAACATATCTGGGCCGAATATACGACTGTCCCCTGTTTCCGACCAGTTTAATGGAGTACGGCATCTTCGTCCGTACAAGGCTTCGAAAGGTGCCATCTGTAGGCTAGCTTGGTATCTATTGTTGTATGCGAACTCGGCATATGGTAAGCTTTCCTCCCAACTGGTCCTATATGTGAGGAGAACATGCCCTTAGCATGTCTTCGAGTATTTGATTTACTCGTTCCGTTCGTCCTCCAGTCTGGGGGTGATAAGCTGTACTGAACGTTAGTTGCGTTCCGAGGGCTTGCTGCAACTGGTCCCAAAATTTGGAGACGAACTGAGTGCCTCTGTCGGATATTATAGTCTTGGGAACCCCATGTAGGCATACTATACGGGCGAGGTAAAGCTTGGCGAGCTTTTGGGTGGTGTGGGTTGTCTTGACTGGTATCAAATGTGCCACCTTGGTCAGTCTATCCGTGATGACCCATATGGCATCATTTCCGTGTTGTGACCGTGGTAGTCCAACAATAAAATCAATTCCAATATCGTCCCATTTCCACTCTGGTAACTTTTTTGGCTGTAATAGCGCTGCGGGTTTTTGGTGCTCGGCTTTAATGCGTTGACATGAATCGCAGCATACAATAAATGTGGCTATATCCCTCTTCATGCCGTGCCACCAAAATTTTTCCTGAATGTCCTTGTACATTTTCGTCCCTCCATGGTTTGAGTATGGAGCAGTGTGGCTTTCTGCTAGAATTTGCTGTTTAAGGTCGTTGCTATTTGGTACGCAAAGTCTGTCTCCGAACCATAATATTCCTTCACTCTCTATGGTGAATTCTGAGGCCTTGCCCTGACTTACTTTTCTTTGTATCCCTTCGATGCTGGGGTGTCCATGCTGAGCCTTCTTTATTTGTTCTATTAGCGTAGGCTGTATTTCCAGCTTGGACACTTCACCTTCAGTGACCATCATTAGGTTGAGTCTGGCGAATTCTTGCTGAAATTCGGGTCTCAGGTTCTGTATGCTGCCGCTGTTCGGGCTGGGGTTACGGCTGAGAGCATCTGCTACCACGTTTGCTTTTCCTGGGTGATAGTGGATACCAACGTCGTAATATTTTACCAGTTCCAGCCAGCGTCGTTGTCGTAAATTGAGTTCTGGCTGCTTGAAAATATATCTGAGGCTCTTATGGTCCGTATATATTTCACAGCAATTTCCAAGCAAAAATTGCCTCCACTCCTTGAGTGCATGAATGACTGCTGCCAACTCAAAATCGTGAGTAGGATAATTTCTTCATGTTTTCGCAGTTGATACGTCCAAAACGTATCTATAATTTCTGCTTGCTCCATGCCACTTTTGGGTGATATTGCTATGATATTCATACACTTCCATACACTTTTGATCATATTTGGACTAACTTACTAATCCAGTGCACCCCAGTGCCAGTTTCTGTTTTCGGTTGTTTTTGTATTTCAGGTTTTCACGTTACGAGAACTGCCCAGAAAAATCCAGAAAAATTATATAAAAAATCAGCGTTTCGGAAACAACCTTGCGTCCGAAGGATAGCCGGGGGGGGCACCAGGGCTCCAGGCGCCCTGGCGGCACGCCCCCCCCCCCTGGGCCGCGCCGGGGGGGGCGCCTGGGCCCCCCGAAGCTTCCCCGATGCCCCCCTTTGGCATATATTTAAAGCGTCCTCCGAAACCCTCAGAACAGGAACTCTTTTCGCGATCCCATCTCTGTTCCGCCGCTGCAGCCGCTTCCAAGATCGGGAGCACCAGGAGAACTCTTCCCGGCACCCTGCCGGATGGGAGGATCACCACCGGGAGCTTCTCCCCCACCATGGACGCCTCCCGGATGACTCGTGAGTAGTCTCCCTTGGACCATGAGTCCATGACCAGTAGCTATGTGATGTTCTCCTCCCGTTCTTGTGCTTCACTAATTAGTCCTCCTGAGCTGCCCTACATGATCGAGGCACCTATGTAATCCTTATGCTGTTGCTATGTTGAGTTTGCTGGGATCCGATGGATTATGAGATTATGTTCAGATTGATCTTGAGTAATATATTTGATTTACCTCTTTTATATTTTTGTTCATAAGTAATTCTTGAATGTTCTCCGTTGTTATTTATTGCTTTGGCCAAGTAGTAGGTAGTGACTCCAAGAGGGAACGTTATGCTGGATTGTGGGTTCATGCCCCTCGATGACTAGCTTGAGTGACAGAAACATGAGTCTAGGGGATGTGCTGTTGCCACAAGGGGGAAAACAACGGTGCTTGTGCCCGCGGGTGCAAGGATTGTTTACTTTACGCAAAGTTCTTTTAATGCAGTTGTCTGTTGCATTGAGTTTACACTATGGGTGGGACTCGCAACTTAATACCAGCGAGATGTTCTGGATAGATATCTCAAGGTGGATGATTAGTAGTAGATATTGATGGATTTCGGTCTACTTACTTTGGCGTACCGCCCATGCTTTGAACCTCAACCTTTCTTGCAATGTAGTCAGCATTGGTTTGCGTTCGTGGTCCTGTCAATTGCCGAGCAGTAATTTGTTTACCTCACATAGTTGTTTTATCGCCTTTTGGGAGAGAGACATCACTAGTGAACATCATGAGACTCCGGTCCATATTACCATCATTGATCACATCCACTATTTACTTTTCGTTATTACTTACTATTGCAAAACACTATCTATCACTACTATCATTGCTTTTAATCCTTTGTGAACTACAAGGCCGGAGGGATTGACAACCTCTCTCTACTCGTTGGGAGCAAAGTTATTTGTATCTGTGTGCAGGTCCACGTTGATTGCTACTATCTGGCGCCGTAGCAGTTGACACCTACTTGTTGAACCTAGGAGTCTCTGGGGATTCGATCCTTGGCATCTTTGCTAAGGGAAAACACTTCTACATACTGCATCTTACACCTTCCACTTGGGGTAACCAACGAGGGGTTCGAGGCCCATCAAGGAGTATTTTCTGGCGCCGTTGCCGGGGACTCCACTCTTCAGGATAGGGGAGTTGCATGCTATCTTTTACCTTTGCTTTTTAGTCTTGTTAGTTTACCTTTCAGTTTTTGCTTTATTACCCTTTATCGAAAATCACAAAAATAGTTATCTTGCTTGCTTGCTACTATGGGTTCTACCAAAAACACTAAATGGGAGGAGTACACCCCTTCTTCCATTACCCCAATTACCACTGTCGGGATCTACAAAAGTAATAAACCTTGTGATTATATTAGTCTTGACGGAGGGTTGTGCCCATGGCATGGTCTTCCAGGAAAAGAGTATGAGCCTCAGTTTAAAATTGCTCCTAAGCTTCCCCAAACTTGGGAAGATGTTCAAACTCTTATAATAGAGAGCAATTCAAACAAAGAGGATGACACTACAATAATGCCCACTAATGATAAAATTGATTTTGATAATTGTAGTATTTCAGAAGTTGTCACCTTTCTACAAGGAATGGCCAAAGATCCCCACACTAGCACACTTAATCTTGCCTTCACAGAGCATGTCACTAATGCTCTTATCAAAGCTAGGGAGGAGAAACTTAGAGTAGAAGCCTCCATACCTAGAAAGCTAGAAGATGGTTGGGATCCTATGATTAAAATTAAGATAAACAACTTCTCTTGCTATGCTTTATGTGATATTGTAGCTAGTGCTTCTATTATGCCCAAAAGACTATATGATATGCTTAAATTGAAACCTTTTGATTCTTGTTCTTTTGGTGTTCGTCTTGTTGATTCTTCCATAAAGAAACCTTTGGGGAGGATCGACGATGTTTTTATTGTTGTCAATGATAATTATGTGCCCGTTGATTTTACTATTATGGATATTGAATGTGATCCTTCATGTCCAATTATTTTGGGACGTCCCTTTTTACGCACCGTTGGTGCTATCATTGACATGAAAGAGGGTAATATAAAATTTCAGTTTCCTCTCAAGAAAGGGATGGAACACTTCCCTCGAAAGAATATCAAGTTACCTTTTGAGTCCGTTGTACGGGCTAGCTATTCTTTTACTCTTGATAAAACTTGATCTATGCATTATGCCTAGCTTAAAGGCATAAAAGAAAGCGCTTTTGGGAGGCAGCCCACATGAATAAATTTTTGCTTTTGTTGTGTCTTGATGTTGTTTACTGCTGTAGCATCATCATTGTATCTTTGCTTTTCATATTTGTGCCAAGTATAGCCTCTGATTGCTAGAAAGTTCAAAAGTTGTGAGGTGCTGTCCAGGAAACAGATTTTGTCCTTGGATAGAAAAACTCGTATAAAATAACCAGATCATCTTTTTGGTCTGAATTTTTTTCGACAGCGTTCTCTATATAATTGTCTTTCGTGCGTCTGTTCTGAGTTTTTTGATTTGAGTTGCATAAGTATCCCTAACAGATCAATTACTACCTGCTGTTCTGTTTTTCACAGATTCTGTCCTGTTTTGCCTTTCCTTCACTTTGCAAATCAAGAACTTGTTTTTTCTTTGCAAAAACCTTTTGGCAATCTTGAGAAACAGTAGAACTTTAAGAATATCTTTATTTCCAGCAAGGTATAATTATTTTATTAAGGGTACTAACCTCGCTAATCAGATTATGATGAGTTGTGTATGAAGGGAGTTTTCAAGTGTGCGAGGGAAGATGATAAAAAGATTCAGGAGTGTCAAGCGCTCAAGCTTGGGGATGCCCCCATGCACCCCCAAGAAATATTCAAGGAGACTCAAGCGTCTAAGCTTGGGGATGCCCCCGTGCATCCCCTTCTCCATCAACATTATCAGTTCGTCTTTCGTTCCGCTATATTTTTATCACTTCATGTATTATGTGCTATGCTTGGAGCGTCTTGCTTTTAGTTTTCTTTTTAGTTTTTCATAACGAGTCGGAACTCAACATCCTTTATGTGGGAGAGAAACACGCTCCACTCCTACCTAGAACATAACATAGAATTTTCATGTCTATCTTTGCTGTGTGTGTTCTTTGTCTTTTAATAGCTACTATCATGCTCTGCTCTTAGTATTCATGCTTATCTTTTCAAAGAGCTTTTGTTTAGTTGGTAGCTTGAACTCTCTTTAATTATCATGCTCGCCTTATTAAGAGAGTTTGCTTCCGTTGCATTGGTTAATGTGTCTATGATAAAGATGCTACGTGCATAATGGTGCTTAGTAGTTCAGGTTTTCTTATGGTTAATCTCAAATAGCTGGGGGGTTCCCAATGTGTTATTGGAGTACCAACTTGATTTGTTTGCCTATGATGTGGTATGGTTTAGTAATATCTTCCTTCAAGAATTTATTTTGATTGACTTGGCGTATGCTCACGCATATTTAAGACTGTAAAGAACGTCTGTCAAGCCTTGATGATCTTTTATTTCTGAGTAGCAATATAACTACCATGCCTGATTCAATATTGCTTTGTCGCTCTGCATGATTATGACTGTCATTGCTCTCTTAGTTGGTCGCTCCCAGTCTTTTGCTAACCTCCACCTGTACTAAGCCAACTAACTTTGCAATATATAGCTCATGGGAAAGTAGCCTAAAAACTATTGTGGTAAAGAGTATGTTGCTTATGTATCTTATTTCTTATAAGTTGCTTGCTGAGCGGTAACCATGTTTCTGGGGACGCCATCAACTGTCACACTTTGTTGAATATCATGTGAGTTGCTATGCATGTTCGTCTTGTCTGAAGTAAGGGTGATTTCCCGTGGGTTGAATGAATATGCATATTGTTAGAGAAGAACATTGGGCCGCCAACCAAAGCCATGTATCATGGTGGAAGTTTTAGCTTGGACATTAATCCTCAATCTCTTCTGAGAATATGCTTATGCATTGAAGAGGAGTCCACCATCTATTTTCTGTGTTGTCCCGGTATGGATGTCCTCAAGTTGAGATCTATCAAAAACGAGAAATCAAATGCGATTTATCTCATTGGACCTTTGTACAGTGGCATAGAGGTACCCCTTTGTGACACTTGGTTGAAACATATGTAATGCAATGATAACCCATGGAGATCCGAGCTAATTAGGACAAGGTGCGAGCACTATTGGTATACGATGCATGAGGCTTGCAACTTATAGGATGTCTTATGCATGACACATATGAAGTACTACTACCGTTGACACAATTGCTTCCATGTTTTCAAAATAAAAAGCTCTAGCACTTAACCTTTCTTTTACTTTTATGTTGAAGCACCAACTACTGAGAGCATGATTGTCATTCTGTGTGTAATGTGAATTGTCCCAAAGTAGCATTGTCTTTTGCATGATTGTGATATCGTTGTTTTGAAATGATTGTATCTAGTCATCACTTAAACCTTGAAGGTGCCCCTGCATTTATGTTTTGCATCACTAAAGGGGGCAAGCTAGATATCACTTTATCATATTTGCACATCATGTTCATTGCAAATCTTTTTGATGTTTCAGTTTCATATTGTAAAACTTTCAGTCATTTGTGATTTGCTCATGAGGCAACTTAATTACTATAGAATCATTGTCTCAGTAAGCTTTTGTCATATGACTATGAAAAAGTCCTATATGGTTAATAGCATGTCACCACAGAAATTATTCTTGTTATCATTTACCTACTCGAGGACGAGCAGGAATTAAGCTTGGGGATGTTGATACGTCCAAAACGTATCTATAATTTCTGCTTGCTCCATGCACTTTTGGGTGATATTGCTATGATATTCATACACTTCCATACACTTTTGATCATATTTGGACTAACTTACTAATCCAGTGCACCCCAGTGCCAGTTTCTGTTTTCGGTTGTTTTTGTATTTCAGGTTTTCACGTTACGAGAACTGCCCAGAAAAATTATATAAAAAATCAGCGTTTCGGAAACAACCTTGCGTCCAAAGGACAGCCCAGGGGGGCACCAGGGTTCCAGGCGCCCTGGCGGCGCGCCCCTCTCCTAGGCCGCGCCGGGGGGGGCGCCTGGGCCCCCCGAATCTTCCCCGATGCCCCCCTTTGGCATATATTTAAAGCATCCTCCGAAACCCTCAGAACAGGAACTCTTTTCGTGATCCCATCTCTGTTCCGCCGCCGCCGCCGCTTCCAAGAACGGGAGCACCAGGAGAACTCTTCCCGGCACCCTGCCGGAGGGGAGGATCACCACCGGGAGCTTCTCCACCACCATGGACGCCTCCCGGATGATTCGTGAGTAGTCTCCCTTGGACCATGAGTCCATGACCAATAGCTATGTGATGTTCTCCACCCGTTCTTGTGCTTCACTAATTAGTCCTCGTGAGCTGCCCTACATGATCGAGGCAACTATGTAATCCTTATGCTATTGCTATGTTGAGTTTGCTGAGATCCGATGGATTATGAGATTATGTTCAGATTGATCTTGAGTAATATATTTGATTTACCTCTTTTATATTTTTGTTCATAAGTAATTCTTGCATGTTCTCCGTTGTTATTTATTGCTTTGGCCAAGTAGTAGGTAGTGACTCCAAGAGGGAACGTTATGCTCGATTGTGGGTTCATGCCCCTCGATGACTAGCTTGAGTGACAGAAACATGAGTCTAGGGGATGTGTTGTTGCCACAAGGGGGAAAACAACAGTGCTTGTGCCCGCGGGTGCAAGGATTGTTTACTTTACGCAAAGTTCTTTTAATGCAGTTGTTTGTTGCATTGAGTTTACACTATGGGTGGGACTCGCAACTTAATACCAGCGAGATGTTCTGGATAGATATCTCAAGGTGGATGATTAGTAGTAGATATTGATGGATTTCGGTCTACTTACTTTGGCGTACCGCCCATGCTTTGAACCTCAACCTTTCTTGCAATGTAGTCAGCATTGGTTAGCGTTCGTGGTCCTGTCAATTGCCCAGCTGTAATTTGTTTACCTCACATAGTTGTTTTATCGCCTTTTGGGAGAGAGACATCACTAGTGAACATCATGAGACTCCGGTCCATATTACCATCATTGATCACATCCACTATTTACTTTTCGTTATTACTTACTATTGCAAAAAACTATCTATCACTACTATCATTGCTTTTAATCCTTTGTGAACTACAAGGCCGGAGGGATTGACAACCTCTCTGTACTCGTTGGGAGCAAAGTTATTTGTATCTGTGTGCAGGTCCACGTTGATTACTACTATCTGGCGCCGTAGCAGTTGACACCTACTTGTTGAACCTAGGAGTCTCTGGGGATTCGATCCTTGGCATCTTTGCTAAGGGAAAAAACTTCTACATACTGCAGCTTACACTTTCCACTTGGGGTAACCAACGAGGGGTTCGAGGCCCATCAGCAGTTGCCGGGAAGCGTAGGCGACTACCTTGCCTTCTTGCATCAGTACGCATCCGAGGCCTTTCCGGGATGCGTCGCAATATACCTCAAAACTCTTGTGTATGTCTGGTACAATTAATATTGGGGCTGTTGTTAATCTCTTTTTGAGTTCTTGGAAGCTTTTCTCACATGCTTCGGTCCACACAAATTTCTTATCCTTCTTGAGTAACTGTGTCATTGGTTTGGCTATGGTGGAAAATCCTTCAATAAACCTTTTGTAATATCCGACCATACCGAGGAAACTTAGTATATCCGTTACACTGGCTGGTGACTTCCAGCCAAGTACAGCCTTGACTTTATCTGGGTCCACAGCAACTCCTTCTTGTGTTAATATGTGTCCTAGGAAACACACTTGTATCAACCAAAATTCACATTTGCTGAATTTGGCGTAAAGTTGGTGTTTCCTTAATTCTCCCAGTACAATGCGGAGGTGTTCAGCATGTTCTTCCGGTGTCTTTGAATATACCAAGATATCATCAATAAATACCACCACAAATTTTTCCATGAATTTCATAAATACTTTGTTCATGAGGTGGATAAAATATGCGGGGGCGTTGGTCAGTCCAAACGGCATTACCGTAAATTCATAAAGTCCGTATCTGGAGGTGAATGCTGTTTTCTGGATATCTTCTGTTCGTACCTTCAGTTGATGATAACCTGACCTTAAGTCAACTTTTGAGAAAACCTTGGCTTGAGCGAGCTGGTCAAAT
Source organism: Secale cereale (assembly GCA_902687465.1). Classification (NCBI taxonomy): domain Eukaryota; kingdom Viridiplantae; phylum Streptophyta; class Magnoliopsida; order Poales; family Poaceae; genus Secale; species Secale cereale. The sequence goes on along the minus strand of LR738709.1, from coordinate 538,448,776 downwards.
AAATCATTTATCCGTGGCATCGGATATTTGTTCTTGATTGTGACCATGTTGAGCGCTCGGTAGTCTATACACAACCTCATGGTCCCATCCTTCTTCTTGGCAAATAATACCGGCAAACCCTAAGGTGAGGAGCTGGCCCGTATAAATCCTTTGTCTAGCAGTTCCTTTATTTGCTTCTTTAGTTCAACCAACTCGGACGGTGCCATTCTGTACGGTTTCTTGTATATGGGGGTGGTTCCCGGGGCTAGCTCAATAATGAATTCTATTTCTCTGTCGGGCGGCATGCCTGGTAGTTCTTCGGGAAATATGTCCGGGAATTCACATACAACTGGAACCTTGCTTAACTCAGAAGCATCAACTTTGTTTAATTTTGGTTACCGCGACACCGGTCTTTCTTGAGCTGCAACTCTTATTGTCTTTCCATGATGATGAGTAAGAATCACTGTCCTGTTGAAGCAGTCGATAAATCCTTTATTGGTGGTTAGCCACTCCATACACAGGATAACATCCAGTCCCTTGTTTTCCAACACGATGAGGTTTTCGTGAAATTTTAATCCCTCAATTTCGATGGTCAAACCTTGGCAGTAACTCTGAGTGATCTGCTTAATTCCAGGGGACTTGATGGTCATCGATTTTCCCAAGGAAAGCATTGAAAAACCATGTTGCAAAGCAAAACTCTTCGAAATGAACGAATGAGAAGCTCCAGAATCAAACAAAACCGTGGCAGGTATTGTGTTGACAAGTAACGTACCGAGTACGATATCCGGTGCATCCTGTGCTTGCTCCTTGGTCACATGGTTCAGGTGGCCTTTCCTGTGATTGTTATTGGGGTTGAAGTTGTTGCGCTTGGGCGCGGAATTGTTTTCGTTGCTGTTTGGTTCGGTGCTGAGTTTCTTGGCTTAGGGCACCCTTTATCATAGTGTCCCTCTTCTCCACATGCGTAGCAGGTAACACCCGGGCGATAGGTGAAATCCTTGTCTCTTGCATGAAAATTCTTGTTTGGACGTGTGTCATTAGTCGTGGGCCTGTTCGCCCCATTCCTCTGGAAATTCACCTTATTCTTGTTGTTGCGAGGGTGGTTGGTCTGATCCCTTTTTCTCTTGCGAACGTCTTCTAGACTGCGACGTTCATTCTCCAACGTAATGGCTTTGTCTACCAGTGTCTTGAAATCCGGAAAAGTGTGTACGACTAACTGGCATTTTAGTGCTGGTGCCAGTCCGTCCAGGAATTTCTCCATCTTCTTATTTTCAGTCATTCGCTCTTCGTTGGCATAACGGGATAGTTGCGCAAACTGACTGTTGTACTCCTGTACTGTCATGCCTCTTTGCTTGAGGTCATCAAATTCTCTTTTCTTGATCTTCATAATACTCTTAGGGATGTGTGCCCCACGAAAGCCTTCCTTGAAATCTTCCCAGGTGATATTATTTATGTCGGGATGCATAAGCAGAAAATTTTCCCACCATGACGTGGCTGCTCCAGTAAGGTAATGTGGTGCGTACAGCACCTTTTCACGGTATGAGCATTGCGCCACAATTAATTTCCTTTCAATATCTCTAAGCCAATCATCGGCCTCCAGAGGTTTGTCTATGTGCGAAAACATCGTTGGACGCGTCTTCTGAAATTTAGATAATTTTGAGTGCTGCTGGTATGGCTCACGGTGATTTCCCATGTTAATGACATGGTTCATCATTTCTTGATGCTGTTGCTGACTTTTCTCGTAAAGACGACACACTTGAGAAAATGATGTCTCACTGCCCTGTTGACTTGACTGCCCCTGTGTGAAATTGTTGTCTGTCTGTGTGCCATAATTTTCTTCCGACGGACCTGGCATGGAGCGTGTCCAGGGATGAGTCATTTCTTACTCTGGGGTAATAAAGCAGAAATCCTGAGAAGAACCGAGCAAAAAAATAAACCAAGACTTTTCAAAAGCGACAAAACACGAGCTCGGAAGAGATTTTTGAAATAAACTGGTTGATTGCGCACGGAGAAGGACCGCTAGTACATATTTTACACGCAGGTTCTAATTATACATACGTCACTCAGGGTGTGCGTACACATCCTGACATGTTATTTAAAACTAGTGCACTCCTCCAAGATCCTACATGATGCGCAAACAGACTACTCCCATCAACCTATTTTACATATCACACACATATTACAAGCGAGCACAGTGCGTCGCGGAATAACGCACTAGTCGGAGATGTTGAAGATTTCCCACGGCCTGCCGAGGGTAAGGCCCAGAGGTGCTGGAGACTCCACTTCCTCCTCACTAATAGGCTCCAGGCGCGGAGTATGGGTACGAGGTGTCGAAGCGGGTGCAGCAAGCGGTGCAGCTCTGACTGGGGTAGGAGAAATGACCTGGTCAAACTCCTCAGTGGTAGGCAGACGGCGGGCGGTGGCTATGATGGAAGGTGCGTAGGATGCGGCGGACGAGACAAATGTCATTGGTGGTGCAGTATGGAGTAGCTCCCTCCTGTTGCCGGAGCCACTCTGGACCAATTCCATATGGGTGGCCACCAAGTCGTCCACAAGATTATCAAAGGCTGCCTCAAGTGCCTTGAGGTACTCAACCATTGATTCAATGGCTTCATCACGCTCCCCATTTGCGCACGCAAATGCGTAGTGTCACGTGTAGGGTATGTGGCAAGGGAGGTAACGATAGGGACGAGTCTTCATCGAAGGAAGAATGTCCCGGAGACGAGCTATCGCCTCACGGGCAGCCATTTGCATGGCATGCCTCTCCGTAGGCATGGCTCTGCCCACAAATCGGAGGCGGCGCGCTTCAGAACGCCCTCCTTTGAAGTGCACCACGACCTGATGCATAGACACGCTGTCGTTGAGCTTGTGACGGTAGAATGTAAACTCTGGACGGGTGGATGGCCCGATCGCAACTTTGGTGATGGCGAAGAGGAGCTTGACAAACCCCTCGGGAATGTTGGCGAACACCTGTGCATCACAGTCGTTGCTGGCCATCTACAAAAGTAGACAAAAATTCCGAATAGTCAAGTCATAAATTTATGCTGACCAACAGAAAATTGCTACAGATGTAAAAATGCTGAAAAGCAAATTTTTTGCTAATAACCGATTAGCGAGCGCACCTAGTGGATTCCTACAGTCAGTCTGGCTCTGATACCAAGGTTTTCAGGACCGGTCCTTCAGTAAAACAATTACCGAAAGACCGACCTTTTTTTAAACCAGCGAGGAATATTATTACCTGCTGGCAGACAAATCCTTGATACAGAATTCCAGTACACTGAATATTTTACAAGGTTGAGCTGGGGTTGCTCAACAATTTTATTACAAGCGCACCAATATAGTACATAGAGGCGGATATGACACAAGGCAGGGTGGCATACTACTAACTCGTAATAAAAGGGTGGTGGATATGTCACAGTGAAGTGGGTGATGTGACTCCAATATATTACAGTTCATCAAGTGTCGGAGTGAGACCCGATGAATTTATTTGGTGGTAGGCGGAAGCGGTTATAAAACAGTGATTAACTCCAGGATCGCAAGGGACTGACTGGGACTCCACTAGACGTCGGACTCGCTATCGAACTCTTCATCCATGAGATCGCCTTCGTCCACATCTGGCCAAATCAACAAGCCAGGTGAGTACTTTGAATGTACTCGCAAGACAGTTCAGACCTAAGATATAATAAATGCCATCATGATGCATATGAGTATTCCAGCAAAAATGAGACCGGAATAAAATATTAATGAGCCGTATGCAACGATAGAAGTCGGGCGGTAATCCTCCCGAAATCCATAAGATAAATAGGAGGAGACCAAACGAGTGTCTGAGTGACGCCTCGTGAAATAATAAATGATAGCAGGCCACAGTCGGGCGTCTGAGCGACACCACATAAAGGGCTTATAGCAAAATAAATAACAAGAATGCCTCAGTCGGACGTCTGAGCGACATCGCATAAAGGGCTTATAAATTAAAAGAATGCCACAGTCGGAAGTCTGAGCGACATCACATAAAGGGCTTATAAATAAAAAGAATGCCACAGTCGAACGTTTGAGCGACATCACATAAAGGGCTTATAAATGAAAAGAGTGCCACAGTCAGACGTCTGAGCGACATCACATAAAGGGCATATAAATGAAAAGAATGCCACAGTCGAACGTCTGAGCGACATCACATAAAGGGCTTATAAATAACAATAGTATTATAATGAAATACTTCTGGAAGTAATTTAATACAGAGATAGTTGGTGAGTTCATCTACCAAATGAACTTGACGAAAACACTACTCTGGTTACCAACAAGAATTTACTAGAGACGGTCACCGGGCTCACATGAAGATTGACCCTAGGCCATAAACATGGCTACTGAAGGAATTTAGCTCTGCAGAGCTTGTACTAATAACTCATAGCCAACGGATTCTACTAGCCACGGGGGCTAGTTCCGTCTACGGTGTTTTAGTAGAAACCCAACTAACTAGTACACGCCCATTTAACATCCTGCTGTCCGGAATCACCCGCGACAACATTCACGAAAAACTTTAAGACGGGGAGGCTACAACCTCGAATAGCATGGGATCAAATTTATATATGCGCGCTCTAAGGGGTGCCCCCCTCTCGGTCCCAACCGGAAACACCCATGCCCCCTGACCGGATGACGGGCTTTAATCCAGGGCCATGAAACCCTCATCCCGGCCCCTCTACTTGGTGTGTACTCGGGAAGTGGTTTACAATTGACTAGACCGTAGTCTCAACAGACGGCCTATGATAGTACCCAAAAGGAGATGAACGGAATCACGACATGATCTCCGTTGATACTGGGTTAACCAAATACTGGCATGCTCCAACAATACCAGCATGCCACCCATCATGTCACCACATGATTGAGGTGGTTCAAACATTATCATTCGGGGCTCACCCGAAGCTTGTTTGCATGTAATATAACCATACACATATGCTTATATGACCATGCTCATGAAAAGAACTACTCGAGCAAACATGCAACACACTCATCATATCAAAGGTTCAAACATGCTTGCCTGGTTCTGAGAAGTCGGAGTCTAACTCGGTGTAGTTCGCGGCTCCGTCACGTCCTTCGGTATCTACGTATTCAAACAAAGGTATACTAACATAAATATTGCGCGTGCAAATAAAGTTGCTCCAAAAATTTCCACATAAATATGACAAAAAACTAGACAGAAAACTAAAGAGGACAATAAAGAATCAACTTAAAATCATCTTTAGTTAAAAAGATATTAGAGTTTCTGTCCAGGGACTCATCTGTAATGAAGCAGAAAAGTTCCAGGGGCTAGAACAGAAAACAGCAAAGCGAACCGGTACGCAGTACGTCAACCGTAGAGGGGAAACGTACTTTGCCCGAAGGCGCTTACAGAAAACGGTTCGGAGGGGAGAGGTGTGAGGCTGACAAGGGGCCCCACACGTCAGGTTTGAAATCAGGAACAGAGTCGCGCCGGCGCCGGTGCTGCGGTGGTCGCCGACGCCGATCCACGGCGAGTTAGGGGAGGGGAGTGATACGTACGGCTTCTCGGTGATCTTCCGCGTCGAATGGTGGTGGAGTTGAGCTCCGGCGAGCCCCACGTCGACGGCGACCCTGTCTCCGGCGGACTGCGGCTCGGGTGGTCGTGGGCCTCATCGGAGAGGGTTCCTGGGGTCAAATTGAAGTGGGGGTTAGGTCTATGTGGGTGCTAGGGTGCTACACTCGAGTCCACGGCGGCGGAGAAGCTCTCATCGGAGTGAACGATGCTGGAGCCCGGGGCGGACGGAGTTGGCCGGAGTTGGAGAAGAAGGGCCCCTCGAGGCTCTTCCAGAGGCTGGGCGTGGTCTAGGGAGGTAGTGAAAACGTGCGGGCTCGAGAACGAGCTCGGGGGTGCCTTATATAGCCGTCCCGAGGCGGTTGCCGTGAATGGATAAGTCCGGCAAGTCGATTACGGTGATGCAGTGGTTGGACGGCGGAGTTAGGGGCTTGAGCATCGTCTAGGAAGTGTAGTGGTTCCATTCCCGCACCTAACTCAGCAGGGGAGGGAGAGTTACGGGCTGTCCTCGACGGAACGGCCGCGCGGCACGTCGGCGGCAGAAAACGAGCTCTGCGCGCGCCAGGCCATGGCGACGGTGCGGCAGGCGTGCGCTGGCACTGGAGGTGGACACGCGGAGCGCTGGGGTGATTTGGGCGGCGCTAAACGGCGTCGAGCTGTGGGGTTACTTCTGTCAGCCGCCACGGGCGGCGCTGTTGCCGTGCCAGTCGCCGGCGCGGTCGGGCCAGGGCGCCATCGACACCCAGAAGCAGCCAAGCAACCGTGCGGTGCTCTGGATAAGAAGATGGTGCAGTGCAGCGTCGAGCCAAGGAGGTTACTGGTGAGATTGTCGAAGCTGCCTGAAGAAACTAACAAACTGTCGAACTGTCTGTCGACAGTTTCAGTTAACAACTTCTGAACTTGACAGTACAGTGCATGCTAAGTGTTTGATGAAATGTTTGTGGCATGTGTGAAATATTTCTGGTGCTGATATTTGGTGGAGTGGCCTCTTGATGCATCTAGAGGCTGCTTGATTTTTCACAGGATTTTTGGAAGAAGATAAAAATGAATTTCACCAAATTTTGCAAATCTGGTCCAAACTTGCAGCAGGTGAAATTTGAAAATTTTGAACTGTGGACCAGTGAAACAAGATGGATCTAGGTTGTGGGTACTAAGGACCATCTAGGAGAGTTGGTTTGGAATCAAATATCTGGATGGAAATGGTGGCTCCTTTGTAAATCACCAAGGTCCACTATAAAAGATAGGAATAGTTTTGGAGTGAAATAAATAGGGGGGAAATCCCAATAGGGTCAAAACTTACTGGAATTGATGAGAAACTTGTCCTAAGGTGTGAAGAGGGTTTTGGAGATAAATATTTCTGTTGGGGCCATGGCAAGATGAAGGTTGGAGGGGAGGATAAGTCCAAGATCAAATTTGAAAGACATAACTCAAGTAGGGGAGAATTCAAACAACCTCTTTGAAACTCAATTTGGGCTTGAGCCAACCCAAGAGAAGATCTTCAAGGTCAAAAACCAAGCTTGAGAAATCACCAAAAACTTTGGCCAGAAAGATTTTAGAAGAGGCTCAAGAAAAGATCAAACAACCCTCTTCCAAAAGGCCAAAAGTTTGGAAGAAAACCAACTCAAAAATTTGGGGTGTTACATCTTGTCCATCACATCATTCTCCTAATGATGTGATCCCATTGATCAAATGACAACTCATGTCTATGGCTAGGAAACATAAACATCTTTGATCAATGAGCTAGTCTAGTAGAGGCATACTAGGGACACTCTTTTTTGTCTATGTATTCACACATGTACTAAGTTTCCGGTTAATACAATTCTAGCATGAATAATGAACATTTATCATGATATAAGAAAATAAATAATAACTTTATTATTGCCTCTAGGGCATATTTCCTTCAGTATCCCACTTGCACTAGAGTCAATAATCTTGATCACATCACCATATGATTAACACCTAATAGTTCACATCACCATGAGACTAACACCCATAGTTCTCATCGCCATGCGACCAATACCCAAAGGGTTTACTAGAGTCAACAATCTAGTTCAGATCGCCAAGTGATTAACACCCAAAGAGTAATAAGGTGTGATCATGTTTTGCTTGTGAGAGAAGTTTAGTCAACGTGTTTGACACATTCAGATCCGAATGTATTTCGCAAATTTCTATGTCTACAATGCTCTGCATGGAGCTACTTTAGCTAATATCTCCCACTTCCAATATGCATCCAGATCGAGACTCAGAGTCATCCAGATCGGTGTTAAAGCTCATCGACGTAACTCTTTATGATGAACTCTTTATCACCTCCATAACCGAGAAATATTTCCTTAGTCATCCAGTAACTAAGGACAATTTTGACCGTTGTCCAGTGATCTACTCCTAGATCAAAATTGTACTCCCTTGCCAAAATCAGGACAGGGCATACAATAGGTCTGGTATACAGCATGACATACTTCATAGAACCTATGGCTGAGGCATAGGGAATGACTTTCATTCTCTCTCTATCTTCTGTAGTGGTCGGGATTGAGTCTTACTCAACTTCATACCTTGCAACACAGGCAAGAACTCTTTCTTTGACTATTCCATTTTGAACTACTTCAAAATCTTGTCAAGGTATGTACTCATTGAAAAAACTTATCAACCGTCTTGATATATCTCTATAGATCTTGATGTTCAATATGTACGCAGCTTTACCGAGGTCTTTCATTGAAAAACTCTTATTCAAGTATCCTTTTATGCTATCCAGAAATTCTATATCATTTCCAATCAGTAATATGTCATCCACATATAATATCAGAAATGCTACAGAGCTCCCACTCACTTTCTTGTAAATACAGGCTTCTCCAAAAGTCTGTATAAAACCATATGCTTTGATCACCTCATCAAAGCGTATATTCCAACTCCGAGATGCTTGCACCAGTCCATAAATGGATCGCTGGAGCTTGCATACTTTGTCAGCACCTTTTGGATCAACAAAACCCTCTGGTTGCATCATATATAGCTCTTCTTTGAGATATCCATTCAGGAATGCAGTTTTGACATCCATTTGCCAGATTTCATAATCATAAAATGCGGCAATTGCTAACATGATTCGGACAGACTTAAGCATCGCTACGGGTGATAAAGTCTCATCGTAGTCATCTCCTTGAACTTGTCGAAACCCTTTCGCAACAAGTCGAGCTTTGTAAACGATAACATTACCGTCTGCGTCGGTCTACCTCTTGAAGATCCATTTATTATTGATGGCTTGTCGATCATCGGGCAAGTCAACCAAAGTCCACAATTTGTTCTCATACATGGATCCCATCTCAGATTTCATGGCCTCAAGCCATTTTGCGGAATCTGGGCTCATCATTGCTTCCTCATAGTTCGTAGGTTCATCATGGTCTAGTAACATGACTTCCAGAACTGGGTTGTCGTACCACTCTGGTGCGGAACGTACTCTGGTTGATCTAAGATGTTCAGCAGAAACTTGATCTGAAGTTTCATGATCATCATCATTAGCTTCCTCGCTAATTGCTGTAGGAATCACTGGAACTAGTTTCTGTGATGTACTACTTTCCAATTCAGGAGAAGGTACAATTACCTCACCAAGTTCCACTTTCCTCCCACTCACTTCTTTCGAGAGAAACTCCTTCTCTAGAAAGGATCCATTCCTCGCAATGAATATCTTGCCTTTGGATCTGTGATAGAAGGTGTACCCAACAGTCTCTTTTGGGTACCCTATGAAGACACATTTCTCCGAATTGGATTCGAGCTTATCAGGTTGAAGCTTTTTCACATAAGCATCACAACACCAAACTTTAAGAAACGACAACTTTGGTTTCTTGCCAAACCATAGTTCATAAGGTGTCGTCTCAACGGATTTACATGGTGCCTATTTAACGTGAATGCAGCTGTATCTAAAGCATAACCCCAAAACGATAGTGGTAAATCGGTAAGAGACATCATAGATCGCACCATATCTAATAAAGTACGGTTACGACGTTCGGACACACCATTACGCTGTGGTGTTCCGGGTGGCGTGAGTTGTGAAACTATTCCACATTGTTTCAAATGAAGACCAAACTCGTAACTCAAATATTCACCTCCACGATCAGATCGTATAAACTTTATTTTCTTGTTACGATGATTCTCTACTTCACTCTGACATTCTTTGAACTTTTCAAATGTTTCAGACTTGTGCTTCATTAAGTAGATATACCCATATCTCCTCAAATCATCAGTAAAGGTCAGAAAATAATGATACCCGCCGTGAGCTTCAACACTCATTGGTCCACATACATCAGTATGTATGATTTCCAAAAAATCTGTTGCTCGCTCCATTGTTCCGGAGAATGGAGTTTTAGTCATCTTGCCCATGAGGCATGGTTCGCAAGCACCAAGTGATTCACAATCAAGTGATTCCAAAAGTCCATCACTATGGAGTTTCTTCATGTGTTTTACACCAATATGACCTAAACGGCAGTGCCACGAATAGGTTGCACTATCATTATTAACCTTGCATATTTTGGCTTTAATATTATGAATATGTGTATCACTACAATCAAGATCCAACAAGAATAGAGCACTCTTCAAGGGTGCATGACCATAAAAGATATTATTCATAAAAATAGAATAGCCATTCTTCTCTGATTTAAATGAATAACTGTCTCGCAACAAACAAGATCCAAATATAATGTTCATGCTTAACGCTGGCACCAAATAACAATTATTTAGGTCTAAAACTAATCCCGAAGGTAGATGTAGAGGTAGCATGCCGACGGCGATCACGTCGACTTTGGAACCATTTCCCACGCGCATCGCCACCTCGTCCTTAGCCAATCTTCGTTTAATCCGTAGTCCCTGTTTCGAGTTACAAATATTAGCAACCGAACCGGTATCAAATACCCAGGAACTACTACGAGCATTAGTAAAGTACACATCAATAACATGTATATCACATATACCTTTGTTCACCTTGCCATCCTTCTAATCCGCCAAATACTTGGGGCAGTTCCGCTTCCAGTGTCCAGTCCCTTTGAAGTAGAAGCACTCAGTTTCAGGCTTGGCTCCAGACTTGGGTTTCTTCATGGGAGTAGCAACTGTCTTGCTATTCTTCTTGAAGTTCCCCTTCTTTCCCTTGCCCTTTTTCTTGAAACTAGTGGTCTTGTTAACCATCAACACTAGGTGCTCCTTTTTGATTTCTTCCTCCGCAGCTTTGAGCATAGCGAAGAGCTCGGGAATTGTCTTCTGCATTCCTTGCATATTATAGTTCATCATGAAGCCTTTATAGCTTGGTCGCAGTGATTGAAGAACTCTATCAATAACACTATCCTCGCCAAGTTTGCAACCAAGTTGAGTCATATGATTGTAGTACCCAGACATTCTGAGCAAGTGTTCACTGATAGGACTATTCTCCTCCAACTTGCAGCTATAGAACTTATTGGAAATCTCATATTTATCAATCCGGGCATTTGCTTGAAATATTAACTTAAACTCCTGGAACATCTCATATGGTGCATGACATTCAAAATGTCGTTGAAGTCCCGGTTCTAAGTCGTAAAGCATGGCACACTAAACTATCGTGTAGTCATCAGACCGCGTCTGCCAGAAGTTCAAAGCGTCTACATTAGCGGGAGGGGGCTTGTCACCTAGCGGTGCTTCAAGGACATAATTCTTCTGTGCAACAATGAGGATAATCCTCAAGATACGGACCTAGTCCGTGTAATTGCTACAATCATCTTTCAACTTAGCTTTCTCTAGGAATGCATTAAAATTCAAAGGAACGATAGCACGGGCCATTGATCTACAACAACATAGATATGCAAAAAACTATCAGGACTAAGTTCATGATAAATTAAAGTTCAATTTAATCATATTACTTAAGAACTCCCACTTAGATAGACATCTCTCCGGTCATCTAAATGATCACGTGATCCAAATCAACTAAACCATGTCCAATCATCAGGTGAGATGGAGTAGTTTCAATGGTGAACATCTTATGTTGATCATATCTACTATATGATTCACGCTCAACCTTTCGGTCTCTAGTGTTCCGAGGCCATATCTGCATATGCTAGGCTCGTCAAGTTTAACCCGAGTATTCTGCGTGTGCAAAACTGGCTTACACCCGTTGTATTTGAACGTAGAGCTTATCACACCCGATCATCACGTGGTGTCTCGGCACGACGAACTTTCGCAACGGTGCATACTCAGGGAGAACACTTATACCTTGAAATTTTGTAAGTGATCATCTTATAATGCTACCGTCGTACTAAACAAAATAAGAAGCATAATAAGATAAACATCACATGCAATCAAAATATGTGACATGATATGGCCATCATCATCTTGTGCTTTTGATCTCCATCTCCAAAGCACCGTCATGATCACTTTCGTCACCGGCGCGACACCTTGATCTCCATCGTAGCATCGTTGTCATCTCGCCAACTATTGCTTCTACGACTATCGCTACCGCTTAGTGATAAAGTAAAGCAATTACATGGCGATTGCATTTCATACAATAAAGCGACAACCATATGGCTCCTGCCAGTTGCCGATAACTTTACAAAACATGATCATCTCATACAAAACCGTATAACTCATCATGTCTTAACCATATCACATCACAACATGCCCTGCAAAAACAAGTTAGACGACCTCTACTTTGTTGTTGCAAGTTTTACGTGGCTGCTACGGGCTTAGCAAGAACCGTTCTTACCTACTCATACAAAAACCACAACAATGTTTCGTCAAGTATGTGATGTTTTAACCTTCACAAGGACCGGGTGTAGCCACACTCGATTCAGCTAAAGTGAGAGAGACAGACACCCACCAGTCACCTTTAAGCAAGGAGTGCTCATAACGGTGAAACCAGTCTCGCGTAAGCGCACGCGTAATGTTGGTCCGGGCCGCTTCATCTCACAATACCGCAGAAGCAAAGTATGACATGCTGGTAAGCAGTATGACTAGTATCGCCCACAACTCATTGTGTTCTACTCGTGCATATCATCTACGCATAGAACTGGCTCATGATGCCACTGTTGGGTTACGTAGTATTTTAAAATTTTCCTACGATCACGCAAGATCTATCTACCAGATGCATAGCAATGAGAGGGGAGAGTGAGTCTACGTACCCTTGTAGACCGAGTGCAGAAGCGTCAAGTGACGCGGTTGATGTAGTCGAACTTCTTCGCGATCCAACCGATCAAGCACCGAACGTACGACACCTCCGTGTTCAGCACACGTTCAGCTTGATGACGTCCCACGAGCTCTTGATCCAGTTGAGCTTCACGGGAGAGTTTCGTCAGCACGACGGCGTGGTGACGGATATGATGAAGTTACCGGCGTAGGGCTTTGCCTAAGCACTGCAACAGTATGACCGAGGTGTGTTTCTGTGGAGGGGGCACCGCACACGGCTAAAACAATTCAACTTGTGTGTCTTTGGGTGCCCCCCTGCCCCTGTATATAAAGGAGCAAGGGGTGGAGGCCGGCCGGCCCTCTAGGGCGTGCCAAGGAGAGGCAATCCTACTAGGAATAGGATTGCAATCCTATTCCTAGTAGGAGTCCACCAAGAAGGAGAGAGGGGGAAGGAATGAGAGGGAGAGGGAGAGGGAAAGAGGGGTCGCGCCCCCTTTCCCTAGTCCTATTCGAACTGCCCCTAGGGAGGGGGCGCGCCACCTCCTGGCTGCTGCCCTCTTTCTCCCCTAGGGCCCACCAGGGCCCAACATTCCCCTGGGGGTTCCGGTAACCCCCCCCCCCCCCTCCTGGCACTCCGGTAAATTCCGAAACTTTCCAGAACACTTCCTGTGTCCGAATATAGTCGTCCAATATATCAATCTTCCTGTGTCATGTTCGTGATCTCATCCGGGACTCCGAACTACCTTCGGTACATCAAAACTCATATACTATAATACCGATCGTCATCAAACGTTAAGCGTGCGGACCCTACGGGCTCGAGAACTATGTAGACATGACCGAGACTCATCTCCAGTCAATAACCATTAGCGGAGCCTGGATGCTCATATTGGATCCTACTTATTCTACGAAGATCTTTATCGGTCAAACCGCATAACAACATACGTTGTTCCCTTTTTCATCGGTATGTTACTTGCCCGAGATTTGATCGTCGGTATCTCAATACCTAGTTCAATCTCATTACCGGCAAGTCTCTTTACTCGTTCCATAATACATCATCCCGTGACTAACTTATTAGTCATTTGCTTGCAAGGCTTATTATGATGTGTATTACCGAGAGGGCCCAGAGATACCTCTCCGACACTCGGACTGACTAATCCTATTCTTGATCTATGCCAACACCACGAACACTTTCGGAGACACCTATAGAGCATATTTATGATCACCCAGTTACGTTGTGACATTTGATAGCACACAAGGTGTTCCTACGGTATTCGGGAGTTGCATAATCTCATAGTCATAGGAACATGTATAAGTCATGAAAAATGCAATAGCAGTAAAACTAAACGATCATAGTGCTAAGCTAACGGATGTCTTGTCCATCACATCATTCTCCTAATGATGTGATCCCGTGGATCAAATGACAACTCATGTCTATGGCTAGGAAACATAACCATCTTTGATCAATGAGCTAGTCTAGTAGAGGCATACTAGGGACACTCTGTTTTGTCTATGTATTCACACATGTACTAAGTTTTCGGTTAATACAATTCTAGCATGAATAATAAACATTTATCATGATATAAGAAAATAATAATAACTTTATTATTGCCTCTAGGGCATATTTCCTTCAGACCCTATGAAGGGGAGCTGGTCCACAACATGGCTACAAAATTTAATGTTGTGCTTGGCAAGAACCACCCTTTGACGGTGAAACAAACACCCAAGGGTCATGTGTTTAAGAAGAAATCAGTGTTATGGAAATTACATTACTGGGAGATTCTACATGTACGTCACTGCATCGATGTCATGCACATAGAGAAGAACATATGTGAAAGCATCACTACTAGGAAAAGGGCTATAGATGACATTGACACTAATGGCGCACCATGCATGTGGTGTGGCGCACCGGATATAGGTGCGTCATTACTATCAAATTACTAATGGCGCACCTGTTGTGCGGTGCGCCATTAATAGTTATGAAAAAAAATCGAAAAAAATGTTAGTAGTGGCGCATCACGGTATAGTGCGCCATTACTAGTTTAACTAGTAATGGCGCACCGCACCCACGGTGCGCCACTACTAACTTGTTTTTTCGTTTTTTTAACTAGTAATGGCGCACCGCACACGAGGTGTGCCATTACTATGTCAAACTTAGTAATGGTGCACCTATACAAAGTGCGCCATTACTAACTTTGATTGAGGTTTGACCAAGTCATACACATAGTAATGGCGCACTTTGTAAAGGTGCGTCATTACTATGTCCAAATTTCACCAAATGCACCCCCTCGTGGACCGCTTTTTCAGTTTAAAAATAAATAAAAGAAAATGATGGAAATGTCAAAAAATAAAAAAATAAGTTCCCCATGTAATATGTGGTCTAGTAATTGGGAAAATTTACAAATATGAATTTCGACTTTATTTGTAGAATCTCTCTGGAATTTAGTAAAACTAGCATAACTTTTGCATACGAACTCGGATTAAAAAGTTTTTATATGAAAAAGCAGCAACTCGAACCCCGTTGAACATTTTCAAAATCTCAAAAAAACCTAACAGAACGAAAGTTATGGGCTTTTAAGATCTAGAGGGGGGAAATATGAAAAAAAAAATCAAACTTACTAGTGGCGCACCATTTGCTAGGTGCGCCACTAGTAACGGATTTTTTTGGATTTCTTTTGAAATTGTTTTCGAATTATGATACGTAATATGATCGGGAAGTTTGAAATATTTTTTCAAAATTTCATCACACTCATGAACATGACCGGAAGGTTTAATAGGATTGATATGATATATATATCAACAAGTGCCTGTGAAGTGACCTGGTGCTGGGGTTGGATAGAACTACGAAGTTAACCGTTCTCGAGTAGTGTGAGGATGGGTGACCTTCTGGGAAGTTTGGCCACGGAGTGCGATTTGACTTGAGATTAAGCATATTGACCCGAGATTAAGCCATAGTGACATGAGATTAAGAAAAAAAATCTGATTTAAAAAAAATTCAAAAAAAATTACCTTGATTTTTTTTTAGTAATGTCACACTTCTATGTGATGCATCATTACTATCTGACTTAGTAATGGCGCACCTCTAGGCATAGTAATGGCGCACCAGGTGGTGCGCCATTAGTGTCTGGGATACTAACGGCGCACCAGAGGTGCGCCATTAGTATTAATTACTAATGGTGTGGTAGTAGTGGCGCACATGTAGTGCGCCATTAATGGCCAAAACAGGTGCGCCACTAACAGGCCTTTTCCTAGTAGTGCATCCTTGGTACTCAAGATTAAAGCTAAAAGAAAGGATGGTGACGGTTCACGACTCGATCAATCAAAACGCAAAAGTGAAGCAGAAGATGATGACAAATTCATCAAAGCTCGCCAGAGTTACAATTTTTGTACAAAAGAAGCAACACCGTTCTTCACCTGTTTGTTGTCAGCTTAGACACCCTCTTCCTACCGCGCAAACATCAGAAGTCTCGTGGATGTTAGCTCAGGTAAAATGAAGTTGGGACACATGAAGTCACATGATTACCACGTAATGTTGACACAAATCCCCCCGGTGGCAATCAGGAATCTGATGGACAAAATATAAGAAACACACTCATTGACCTCTGTGATTTCTTCAACCAACTATGGCAAAAAGTAGTAGATAAGAGTTGGATCATATGCAAGATAATATTGCAAGAATATTGTCCAACCTAGAGAAGTTTTCCCCACCGTCATTCTTTGATGTCATGGTCCATCTCATTGTGCACCTTGTCGACGAGATAAAGTATTGTGGTCCTGTATTTCTTCGCAACATGTATCCCTTCGAGCGGTTCATGGGAATACTGAAGCTCTTTTGTCGGAACCGAAACCATCCAGAGGCATGCATCCTACAAGGATATACCGCGGAGGAGGGGGTTGAGTTTTGCACCGAAAACATGAAACAAAGACCTATAGGTTTGCCCCTCTCTCACCATGAGGGTGTTGGGGAACGTAGTATTTCAAAATTTTCCTACGATCACGCAAGATCTATCTAGCATATGCATAGCAACAAGAGGGGAGAGTGTGTCTACATACCCTCGTAGACCGGGAGCGGAAGCGTCTAGTGACGCGGTTGATGTTGTCGAACTTCTTCGCGATCCAACCGATCAAGCACCGAACGTACGGAGCCTCCGCGTTCAGCACAAGTTCAGCTTGATGACGTCCCACGATCTCTTGATCTAGTAGAACCTCGCGGGAGAGTTTCGTCAGCACGACGGCGTGGTGACGGAGATGATGAAGCTACCGGCGCAGGGCTTCGCCTAAGCACTGCAACGGTATGACCGAGGTGTGTTTCTGTGGAGAGGGGCACTGCACACGGTTGGGAGAGATTAATTGATCAACTTGTGTGTCTATCGGGTGCCTCTACCCCCGTATATAATGGAGTGGAGGAGGGGGAGGGCCGACCCTCTCTATGGCGCGCCCTAGGGGAGTCCTACCCCCATCGGGAGTAGGACTCCCCCTTTCCTAGTAGAACTAGGAGCCCTTCCAAGTACTAGGAGTAGGAGATAAGGAAAGGGAAAAGAGAAGAGAAGGAAGGAGGTGGCGCAGCCCCTCCCCCTAGTCCAATTCGGACTAGGCCTTGGTGGGGGCGCAGCCTCCTCTCTCTCTTTCCCCTAAAGCCCAATAAAGCCCATATACTCCCCGGCGAATTCCCATAACTCTCCGGTACTCCGAAAAATACCCGAATCACTCGGAACCTTTCCGATGTCCGAATATAGTCATCCAATATATCGATCTGTACGTCTCGGCCATTTCGAGACTCCTTGTCATGTCCCCGATCTCATCCAGGACTCCGAACTACCTTTGGTACATCAAAACACATAAACTCATAATATCGATCGTCATCAAACGTTAAGCGTGCGGACCGTACGGGTTCGAGAACTATGTAGACATGACCGAGACTCATCTCCGGTCAATAACCAATAGCGGAACCTGGATGCTCATATTGGCTCCTACATATTCTACGAAGATCTTTATCGGTCAAACCGCATAACAACATACGTTGTTCCCTTTGTCATCGGTATGTTACTTTCCCGAGATTCGATCGTCGGTATCACCATACCTAGTTAATCTCGTTACCGGCAAGTCTCTTTACTCGTTCCGTAATACATCATCTCATGACTAACTCATTAGTCATTTGCTTGCAAGGCTTATTATGATGTATATTACCGAGAGGGCCCAGAGATACCTCTCCAACACTCGGAGTGACAAATACTATTCTTGATATATGCCAACACCACGAACACCTTCGGAGACACCTGTAGAGCATCTTTATAATCACCCAGTTACGTTGTGACGTTTGATAGCACACAAGGTGTTCCTCCGGTATACAGGAGTTGCATAATCTCATAGTCATAGGAACATGTATAAGTCGTGAAGAAAGAAATAGCAGTAAAACTAAACGATCATAGTGCTAAGCTAACGGATGGCTCTTGTCCATCACATCATTCTCCTAATGATGTGATCCCATTGATCAAATGACAACTCATGTCTATGGCTACAAAACATAACCATCTTTGATCAATGAGCTAGTCTAGTAGAGGCATACTAGGGACACTCTGTTTTGTCTATGTATTCACACATGTACTAAGTTTCCAGTTAATACAATTCTAGCATGAATAATAAACATTTATCATGATATAAGGAAATAAGTAATAACTTTATTATTTCCTCTAGGGCATATTTCCTTCAGTGTCCCACTTGCACTAGAGTCAATAATCTAGATCACATCACCATGTGATTAACACCAATAGTTCACATCACCATGTGACTAACACCCATAGTTCTCATCGCCATGCGATCAATACCCAAAGGGTTTACTAGAGTCAACAATCTAGTTCACATCGTCATGTGATTAACTCCTAAAGAGTAGTAAGGTGTGAACATGTTTTGCTTCGTGAGAGAAGTTTAGTTAGCGGGTCTGTTACATTCAGATCCGTATGTTTTTTTGCAAATTTCTATGTCTACAATGCTCTGCACGGAGCTACTTTAGCCAATTGCTCCCACTTTCAATATGCATCCAGATTGATACTTAAAGTCATCTGGATTGGTGTCAAAGCTTGCATCGACGTAACTCTTTACGACGAACTCTTTATCACCTCCATAACCAAGAAATATTTCCTTCGTCATCAGTAACTAAGCATAATTTTGACCATTGTCCAGTGATCTACTCCTGGATGACTTTTGTACCTCCTTGCCAAACTCATGGTAAGGTAGACAACAGGTTTGGTACACAACATGGCATACTTTGTAGAACCTATGGCTGAGGCATAGGGAATGACTTTCATTCTTTCTCTATTTTCTGCCGAGGTCGGGCTTTGAGTCTTACTCAACTTCATACCTTACAACTCAGGTAAGAACTCCTTCTCTGACTGATCCATTTTGAACTACTTCAAAAACTTGTCAAGGTATGTACTTATTGAAAAACTTATCAAGTGTCTCGATCTATCTCTATAGATCTTGATGCTCAATATGTAAGCAGCTTCACCGAGGTCTTTCTTTGAAAAAAGTCCTTTCAAACACTCCGTTATGCTTTCCAGAAAATTTTACATCATTTCCGATCGACAATATGTCATTCACATATACTTATTAGAAAAGGATGTAGTGCTCCCACTCACTTTCTTGTAAATACAGGCTTATCCAAAAGTCTGTATAAAACCATATGCTTTGATCACCTTATCAAAGCGTACATTCCAACTCCGAGATGCTTGCACCAGTCCATAGATGGATCGCTGGAGCTTGCACACTTTGTTAGCATCATTAGGAGCGACAAAACCTTCTGGTTGCATCATATACAACTCTTCTTTAAGATATCCATACAGGAATGCAGTTTTGACATCCATTTGCCATATTTCATAATCATAAAATGCGGCAATTGCTAACATGATTCGGAGATACTTAAACATCGCTACGGGTGAGAAAGTCTCATCGCAGTCAACTCCCTTGAACTTATCGAAAACATTTTGCAACAAGTCGAGCTTTGTAAAAAGTAACATTACCGTCAGCGTCAGTCTTCCTCTTGAAGATGCATTTATTTTCGATGGCTTGCCGATCACCGGGCAAGTCAACCAAAGTCCACACTTTGTTCTCATACATGGATCCCATCTCGGATTTCATGGCCTCAAGCCATTTTGCGGAATCTGGGCTCATCATCGCTTCCTCAAAGTTCGTAGGTTCATCATGGTCTAGTAACATGATTTCCAGAACCGGGTTGCCGTACCACTCTGGCGCGGAACGTACTCTGGTTGATCTACGAAGTTCAGTAGTAACTTGATCCGAAGTTTCATGATCATCATCATTAGCTTCCTCACTAATTGGTGTAGGAATCACTGGAACTAGTTTCTGTGATGTACTACTTTCCAATTCGGGAGAAGGTACAATTACCACATCAAGTTCCACTTTCCTCCCACTCACTTCTTTCGAGAGAAACTCCTTTTCTAGAAAAGATTCTTTCTTAGCAACGAATATCTTGCCTTCGGATCTGTGATAGAAGGTGTACCCAACAGTCTCTTTTGGGTATCCTATGAAGACACATTTCCCCGATTTGGGTTCGAGCTTATCAGGTTGAAGCTTTTTCGCATAAGCATCGCAGCCCCAAACTTTAAGAAACGACAACTTTGGTTTCTTGCCAAACCACAGTTCATAAGGTGTCGTCTCAACGGATTTTTAGATGGTGCCCTTATTAAACGTGAATGCAGTTGTCTCTAATGCACAACCCTAAATGATAGTGGTAAATCGGTAAGAGACATCATAGATCGTACCATATCTAATAAAGCACGGTTACGACGTTCGGACACGCCATTACGCTGTGGTGATCCGGGTGGCATGAGTCGTGAAACTATTCCACATTGTTTCAAATGAAGACCAAACTCGTAACTCAAATATTCACCTCCACGATCAGATCATAGGAACTTTATTTTCTTGTTACGATGATTCTCTACTTCACTCTGAAATTCTTTGAACTTTTCAAATGTTTCAGACTTGTGTTTAATTAAGTAGATATACCCATATCTGCTCAAATCATCAGTGAAGGTCAGAAAATAATGATACTCGCCGCGAGCCTTAACACTCATTGGTCCACATACATCAGTATGTATGATTTCCAATAAATCAGTTGCTCGCTCCATTGTTCCGGAGAACGGAGTTTTAGTCATCTTGCCCATGAGGCATGGTTCGCAAGCACCAAGTGATTCATAATCAGGTGATTCCAAAATTCCATCAATATGGAGTTTCTTCATGCGCTTTACACCAATATGACCTAAATGGCAGTGCCAAAATAAGTTGCACTATCATTATTAATTTTGCATCTTTTGGCTTCAATATTATGAATATGTGTATCACTACGATCGAGATCCAATAAACTATTTTCATTGAGTGTATGACCATCGAAGGCTTTATTCATGTAAACAGAATAACAATTATTCTATGACTTTAAATGAATAACCGTATTGCAACAAACATGATCAAATCAGATTCATGCTCAACGCAAATGCCAAATAACATTTATTTAGGTTCTACACTAATCCCAAAAGTATAGGGAGTGTGCGATGATGATCATATCAATCTTGGAACCACTTCCAACACACATCGTCACTTCACCTTTAACTAGTCTGTGTTCATTCCACAACTCTCGTTTCGAGTTACTAATTTTAGCAACTAAACCGATATCAAATACACAGGGGTTGCTATGAACACTAGTAAAGTACATATCAATAATCCGTATATCAAATATACCTTTGTTCACTTTCCCATCCTTCTTATCCGCCAAGTATCTAGGGCAGTTCCACTTCCATTGACCATTTCCTTTGCAGTAAAAGAACTTTGTTTCAGGCTTGAGTTTAGCTTTGGGTTTCTTCGCGGGAGTGACAACTTGCTTGTCATTCTTTTTGAAGTTCCCTTTCTATCCCTTTGCCCTTTACTTGAAACAAGTGGTCTTGTTAACCATCAACACTTGATGCGCTTTTTTGATTTCTACCTTCGCCGATTTCAGCATCGCGAAGAGCTCGGGAATTACTTTCGTCATCCCTTGCATATTATAGTTCATCACGAAGTTCTACTAACTTGGTGATAGTGTCTAGAGAACTTTGTCAATTACTATCTTATCTAGAATATTAACTCCCAGTTGATTCAAGCAATTGTAGTACCCAAACAATCTGAGCACATGCTCACTAGTTGAGCTATTCTCCTCCATCTTGTAGGCAAAGTATTGTCAGAGGTCTTATACCTCTCGACACGGGCATGAGTATGAAATACTAATTTCAACTCTTGGAACATCTCATATGCTCCGTGGCGTTCAAAATGTTTTGGAAGTCCCGGTTCTAAGCCGTAAAGCATGGTGCACTAAACTAATAAGTAGTCATCATACCGAGCTTTTGTCAAAACGTTCATAACGTCTGCATCTGCTCCAGCAATAGGTTTGTCACCTAGTGGTGCATCAAGGACATAATACTTCTGTGTAGCAATGAGGAAAATCCTTAGATCACGGAACAAGTCCGCATCATTGCTAATAACATCTTTCAACTTAGTTTCTCTAGGAACATATCAAAAACATAGGGGAGCTATAACGCGAGCTATTGATTTACAACATAATTTGCAAATACTATCAGGACTAAGTTCATGATAAACTAAAGTTCAATTTAATCATATTACTTAAGAACTCCCACTTAGATAGACATCCCTCTAGTCATCTAAATGATCACGTGATCCAAATCAACTAAACCATGTCCGATCATCACGTGAGATGGAGTAATTTTCAATGGTGAACATTTTATTTTGATCATATCTACTATATGATTCACGCTCAACCTTTCGGTCTCCAGTGTTCCGAGACCATATCTGCATATGCTAGGCTCGTTAAGTTTAACCCGAGTATTCTGCATGTGCAAAACTGTCTTACACCCATTGTATTTGAATGTAGAGCTTATCACACCCGATCATACGTGTGTCTCGGCACGATGAACTTTCGCAACGGTGCATACTCAGGGAGAACACTTATACCTTGAAATTTAGTGAGAGATCATCTTATAATGCTACCGTTGATCTAAGCAAAATAAGATGCATAAAATATAAACATCACATGCAATCAATATAAGTGATATGATATGGCCATCATCATCTTGTGCCTTTGATCTCCATCTCCAAGGCACCATCATGATCATCATCATCACCGAAGTGACACTTTGATCTCCATCGTAGCATCATTGTCATCTCGCCAACTATTGCTTCCACGACTATCGCTACCGCTTAGTGATAAAGTAAAGCAATTACATGGCGACTGTATTTCATACAATAAAGTGACAACCATATGGCTCCTGCCAGTTGCCGATAACTGTACAAAACATGATCATCTCATACAATAACGTATAACTCATCATGTCTTGACCACATCACCTCACAACATGCCCTGCAAAAACAAGTTAGACGTCCTCTACTTTGTTGTTGCAAGTTTTACGTGGCTGCTACGGGCTTAGCAAGAACCGTTCTTACCTACGCATACAAAACCACAATGATATTTCGTCAAGTATGTGTTGTTTTAAACTTCACAAGGACCGGGCGTAGCCACACTTGATTCTGCTAAAGTGAGTGAGACAGACACCCGCCAGTCACCTTTAGGCAATGAGTGCTCATAATAGTGAAACCAGTCTCGCGTAAGAGTACGCGTAATGTCAGTCCGGGCCGCTTCATCTCACAGTACCGCCGAAACAAAGTATGACATGCTGGTAAGCAGTATGACTAGTATCATCCACAATTCATTGTGTTCTACTCGTGCATATCATCTACGCATAGACCTGGCTCATGATGCCACTATTGGGGAACGTAGTATTTCAAAATTTTCCTATGATCATGCAAGATCTATCTACCAGATGCATAGCAACGAGAGGGGAGAGTGTGTCTACGTACCCTCGTAGATCGGGAGCGGAAGCGTCTATTGACGCAGTTGATGTTGTCGAACTTCTTCGCGATCCAACCGATCAAGCACCGAATGTGCGGAGCCTCCTTGTTCAGCACACGTTCAGCTTGATAACGTCCCACGAGCTCTTGATCCGGTAGAACCTCGCGAGAGAGTTTCGTCAGCACGACAGCGTGGTGACGAAGGTGATGAAGCTACCGGCGCAGGGCTTCGCCTAAGCACTGCAACGGTATGACCGAGGTGTGCTTCTGTGGAGAGGGGCACCGCACACGGTTGGGAGAGATCAATTGATCAACTTGTGTGTCTTTGTGGTGCCTCTACCCCCATATATAAAGGAGTGGAGGAGGGGGAGGACCGACCCTCTCTATGGCGCGCCCTAGGGGAGTCCTACTCCCACCGGGAGTAGGATTCCCCCTATCCTAGTAGAACTAGGAGCCCTTCCAAGTACTAGGAGTAGGAGAGAAGGAAAGGGAAAAGAGAAGAGAAGGAAGGAGGTGGCGCATCCCCTCCCCCTAGTCCAATTCAGACTATGCCTTGGTGGGGGCGCAACCTCCTCTCTCTCTTTCCCCTAAAGCCCAATAAGGCCCATATACTCCCCGACGAATTCCCGTAACTCTTCGATACTCCGAAAAATACCCGTATCACTCGGAACCTTTCCAATGTCTGAATATAGTCGTCCATTATATCGATCTTTACGTCTCGACCATTTCGAGACTCCTCGTCATGCCCCTGATCTCATCCGGGACTCCGAACTACCTTCGGTACATCAAAATACATAAATTCATAATATTGATCATCATCAAACGTTAAGCGTGCGGACCCTACGGGTTCGAGAACTATGTCGACATGATCGAGACTCATCTCCGGTCAATAACCAATAGCGGAATCAGGATGCTCATATTGGCTCCTACATATTCTTCGAAGATCTTTATCGGTCAAACCGCATAACAACATACGTTGTTCCCTTTGTCATCGGTATGTTATTTTCCCAAGATTCGATCGTCGGTATCACCATGCCTAGTTAATCTCGTTACCGGCAAGTATCTTTACTCGTTCCGTAATACATTATCTCGTGACTAACTCATTAGTCATTTGCTTGCAAGGCTTATTATGATGTGTATTACCCAGAGGGCCCAGAGATACCTCTCCGACACTCGGAGTGACAAATCCTATTCTTGATATATGCCAACACCACGAACACCTTCGGAGACACCCGTAGAGCATCTTTATAATCACCCAGTTATGTTGTGACGTTTGATAGCACACAAGGTGTTCCTCCGGTATACGGGAGTTGCATAATCTCATAGTCATAGGAACATGTATAAGTCATGAAGAAAGCAATAGCAGTAAAACTAAATGATCATAGTGCTAAGCTAACGGATGGGTCTTGTCCATCTAATGATGTGATCCCATTGATCAAATGACAACTCATGTCTATGGCTAGGAAACATAACCATCTTTGAGCAATGAGCTAGTCTAGTAGAGGCATACTAGGGACACTCTGTTTTGTCTATGTATTCACACATGTACTAAGTTTCCAGTTAATACAATTCTAGCATGAATAATAAACATTTATCATGATAAAAGGAAATAAATAATATTATTATTGCCTCTAGGGCATATTTCCTTCAGTCTCCCACTTGCACTAGAGTCAATAATCTAGTTCACATCTCCATGTGATTTAATACCGATAGTTCACATCGTTATTCACATCGCCATGTGACCAACACCCAAAAGGTTTACTAGAGTTAATAATCTAGTTCACATCGCTATGTGATTAACACCCAAGAGGGAAGGCTGAAAGGTAAGCCGGTCCTTGCTGCCACGCAAATGGTTGCACCCGGAGAATTGGTAGACAAAGCCCATTTGACGGTACTACCTAACAGCCCAGTTCTCAGTGCTTATGCCGAAGAACAGTTGGTGGAGATACGCCAAAGCTTCTTACAAATGGTGCCTTCATCAGATGTGGAGATGAAGGAGTACACTAAGAACTACGCCGAATGGATGAAGAATCATTTGGTAGAAGGATCCATCGATGACATTGCTACGTGGTTTGAACAGAAGCCATCGCCTACGGTGTTGATGTACCAAACATATAACATAAATGGATACACATTCTACACTGAGGAACATGATCAAAATACATCATATCAGAACAGTGTTGTTCGAATAGAATGCATGACTATAGATGAAGATGATAAAAGGGTATATTATGGAACCATCAAAGAGATTTGGGAGCTTGACCATGTGAAAGTTAAGGTGGCATTATTCAGGTGCGCATGGATCCCTCTTGGTCATGTAAAGGTTGGTGATTACAGGAAGACCTGTGTTAACAGGAGAACAATGGCATATCACGCGGGACCATTCATTCTTGCCAACGATGCTACCTAGATTTTCTTTGTGGAAGACCCCTTGAATAAGAACTTCCATGTAGTAATGCATGGGAAGAGAAGGGTACTAGGTGTCGACGTTGTTGCCGATGAGGACGAGTACGATGAATTTGATGAGTTGCCAGCCAAGGGATCACGCACCAGTGTAACAGTGAAGCGTAGAATCATCAGAAATTCCAAGTTCATTCATGGTCAACATAATGATCCCAGTTCCCCCATGTACATGGGAATTAAGCTGTAAGACTAGTGTCTATGCCTACCCTGCAACTTAATTCGTTCAATTTAGAACTGTCATGTGTACTGAATTTGTGAGTTATGCCCGGTTTTCTGTTGATGTAAGAACCGTTGATATGTTGGCCTTGATATGCCGTCAGCTCAGGCAATGAATATGAAATGGTTTTTGTTATTATTATTATTATTATTATATCATAGAGGTAGCACACTCAGTTGATCTCACTACAGTATGTGTGCACAAAAATGTGCAATCTGGTTTGCGAATAACACACAGCTCATCGATAAAAGCGATGTGCCGAGCAAACCCCGCCAACCCGTCCACGATCTGAGTCGTGCTTTCTGATTGGCCAGAACCCAAACCCCACGGATCGTACGTCTGCACCGTTGGGTGCTCCCAGATCGAACGGCGATCCTCATCCCATTCGATAGCACATGCAGTTCCGGTGGTAATTTTATTTGTATGCACAAAATGCACGTTAATCTCAGAAAATGTCTTAAATATAGCTAACGATACCTGAAATGCGCCAGAAAATCAAACCCGTGGTATAATGGTGATTGCGTACCATCGAAATTTTTATGAGGCCAAACGATGAACTCACCGGCCACAAGAGTTTGAATTGACACGTCTCCTTTTGGAAACCATGATCCTTCATGTGATATGCTACGGTTCGGAAGGAGCAGTCATCAAAACTTGTGCCAAACTTTACCAATTTTTTTCCACAGGGTCGTGAGAGCATGCAACGGGCACACATCGATTTTGATGATGTCCGAACTCCATCTGAATTTCTTGTAATTAAAATACCAACTAGGCCTATGCCAGTGGTCGCACCTCGCCGCCGAAATGTTTGAAACTTCTCCCCGCTTCTCGAACAAACAGATGAAAACTCACAAAGCGACGCACAAATGATCTGTACATTTTCTTTGCTAGGCTGATAGTAAGGGGGTATCATAGCTAGTATCATGCATGCCAACTAGGCAATTTTGATGAGCTGTCATAGAATTAAGCGAAGAAAGAGAGGGTTAAGCATCATATCATGAAACTGTATCATAATAAATGCTATGCTACTATGTGTCATGCATGACAATATAAATAAAGTACTACATATGATACTAGCTACTCTATGATACTATGCATTGGACTAGCTAGCCACAGTGGGAGTAACTTCATCAGTAACATTGAGTCCAACTCAACAAATTTGCTTATGTGGCAATGAGTTAATGAGGAGAGAGGTAGTTTGAGTAACTTAGCTACTTACTGTAACATCATATGTCCCAATGCAATATGAGTCTATAACCTAATAAATGAGGCTTTGCATGTTACCATACTTATGTTACTACCCACTAGGAAAGGTAGTAACATAGTCTAGGGATATGTGTATGTTACTAGTGTATGTTAATCTCCATTGTGGCTAGTCTTAGAGCAAGTACAATAGAGTGATATAGGTAGACTATAAGGAATAGAATAATATATATGTGCTTATTAGTTGGAGGAAAGAGAAGAGGAGAGAGAAGAGAAGCGGGCTCTTGGTTAGTAGATCCAGCTGCAACACGAGACCCAAGATACTTTTGTGAGGATGTAAGGTGGGCCAACTATTGATAAACTAGTACGTATTTAAAACTTATTATTGTACATGCCCACTAAAAGGTTGGCTGTATATGACATGGCAACTTCTTATAGCCGACCATTGGCTGTATTATTAACCATGCTCTTAGTGAGGTAGCTATTATATCATAGACTAGCTAGTATCATACTCCCTCCTTTCCGGTTTAGGCTGATTGTAATGGTAGTATCATAAGCGGTATCATGCATGCCAACTAGACTTTCTGGATGATGTGGCACATAATTAATTGAGGAATTAAAGAGATGATGTGGTATCATATCATGATACCGTATCATATTAAATGTTGTACTACTTTGTGTGATGCATGAAAATTAATAAGGCAACCTAAGATACTCACTTATGATACTATGCATTACGGAAGTAGTATCATACACTAGTATATATCGTATGCATGATACTAGTATATGATACTCCCCATTACAACCACCCTTATAAGGCTCAATTCAAAAATCTCACCAACCAAGGTAGATGGTGAGTGGTGGAATACTTTTTGTAGTTTGCAAAAACACCCAATTAATGCTTTTGTTTTCCTCAAAAAATTATGTTTTCCAATGTATTAATTGCAATACATGCATGCATAAAGTACATGCATTGGTTAACTTTCTCTTAATACACACTACAAGAGATTAGACCTATTGTGACAAGCTCACAAATGTCATGTACTCCCTCCGTAAACTAATATAAGAGTGTTTAGAATACTAAAGTAGTGATCTGAACGCTCTTATATTAGTTTACAGAGGGAGTAATAGCTAAAAACATCACAAAATACACACTACAAGCTCACAAAACTGTCACTAGCATCGTCACAGAATCCCCTTCACAGATTATTCCTAGTGACGTGGCACGCAAAAAACGTCACCAGATATGGGACCTTTAGTGACGAAGTTGTCGTCACTAGATTTTTGGTGGGCTAGTGCGCACTTGGTTTCCAAATGGGCCAAGCCCAATAATTCAACCCATTTCCATTTAATTGTTTGGTGGGCCATAGCCAATTTGCAACCCAATAGTGGTTGATCCAGCCCACGCTTTTTGTGAATCAATTGCCTTTTCTGTATCCTTTTAATACTTATTTTATTTATAGGGTTGTCATGGTCTGATTCAAAACGTATTGTGTTCTTGTGGCAGTTTTATGACCATCTTTCCATTGACAAACTTTCTCATCACATTACAAGCCAATTAGTCTCTAAACAGTATGCATATTTCACATCCCACTTACATGCCCATCCAAAATAACCAAGAACATAATCATCTTATACAACATCCTTTCTAATTTTGGAGGTCATCAATAGAGACTTTGTTGGTGTAACACTCTCCCACCTCCATCAAAACTTGGAACCTTTGTT
This sequence comes from Secale cereale, assembly GCA_902687465.1. Taxonomy (NCBI): domain Eukaryota; kingdom Viridiplantae; phylum Streptophyta; class Magnoliopsida; order Poales; family Poaceae; genus Secale; species Secale cereale. The sequence goes on along the minus strand of LR738709.1, from coordinate 538,419,617 downwards.
GGATGCCACTTCTCGTGATTTCTTGAAGGCGGCTAGAGTTATCCTGATCCTCCTTTGTTCATATCAACTTCTTGAAATATGACTTACGAATCAGCCTATTAGAAACAAATACATAAATATTAGTTTGAATGAGTTACAGAAAACCATCTACTATTGCAACAAAGAAAAATATGCAATTTATAACTAGGAGCTCTAGGTTGGAACCTTAAGAAAAAAATACATGTTAGTACTTTTGTAAGAACTGATATGAACAGAACTAAACATGTCGTATTTGTGAGCAACAAAGGTCATCTAAAATATTATTAGATATGAATAAACATGTATCAATAGGAATTAGATAGGAATATTATTAGAAAGTAAGAGAAGTATTTGAATTAAGAGGGCATGCATAAATAATAGCACAACTCGAAGTTTGAAATCCCAGTAGGAACAAATTAGCATTTGTATTAGGTTCTCCTTCACAAATTAAAATGGTGCAAACAAACAGAATATTCAACAATTCCTCGAAGGAAGAAACCTTCAAACAACCTAGAACAGGGAAGAAAACATGAAGAACTTTTGCGTAACTTAGCTATTGTCTTTGGCACACACTCATTAGAAGTGTGATCAATAAGATAGTTCCATCAGAAAATAAATTACCTACAATTTCTCTATGGTAAAAGAGCTCATTTAGGCTTGCTTGGACAGTAATCTGCATTACCATATAGTCAGTATCACTTATGATTGCCACAAACGAGTTCAGTGAATTAGTTATCCATTAGTAATTTTCCCAAATCATGTTGAATCACTCAGAAAACTCCCACTACAGTTTGACAACATTAATTCACTTGCAAATCTACTTGTACTACTTAAACAATGTTGCCACGAGTTCAGAACTACATATTAACATAACAATACTGGGGGAGAATCAACATAATGAAAATATTTTGCTGCATCTAACTATTTACTTACTAACCCATTTCACATGTACTATCAGGTTCTCATAATAATTTCTCTAAAAGATAAATCAGAATATGTACAATTTAGTTTAGAATTTCAACTTAGTGAGATGTATAAACTGGCTTCCATATTCTAATTCAAGACTAATGATTCATTCAATGACTATCTGGCAGTAGCAAATAAGCATTACTCCCTCTTTAAAGAAATATAAGAGCGTTTAGATCACTAGCATCTCACGATTGACCAATAAGAACTAACTAATAGTGAGGAACAGAACAAATGGATATATGAACCAATCCTCCCCGCATTGAATCAGTTCATCTAAACTGAGAGTTGAGAGTTGAACGTCGTACACATGTTAACCCAGGTTGCTGGTCGAGCTTGATGGTCCTCTACGGAACTCTGGAGTGCCCCTATTGTCTGTGCTCCATGTCTATCTGATGGACAAATTCGAAGAAGAAGAAGAAACAGAGGGTCAACAAGATGTATCTCAGCAGTGCGGAAGGTCAGACGATAGTAGCCCGACTAATTAGTTAAACGTTCCCGCCGGCGGTAGCCACTGACAAAGGGCTGACGTGGTTATCATGGGCGAACCGGGGGTTTCACAACGGGAAGCCATAACCAAATAACCATATCACCATGCCTCCTTCTATCCCTCACTTGCACCGATGGAATTGAGAAATGTATAGATGAATGACACTAGAGACAGAAAGTTCAATCCTTCAATAGGGATTGAAGGATGCACGCTGTGAACGGATGTCACACACACTGGTTGGGTCACCGCCGCGCGACCTGTCTAGTCCGGCCATGATGCATGATGGATCTGCCACGGTGCGCCATGTCTGGCTAACTAGCCATGACGCAATGAGCAACTTCTGAATCGGGACGCCTTGAAGGAACTCGACGGGAGAGGAAGGAAAGAGCAGCTACTCCAGTCACCGTCATCGTGCTTTGTTGCCTCTGATCTACCGCTGCCGCCACATGACGAGGTAGGGTTTTGCTCGGGGAGGAGGAGGTGGTCGGGGGAAACAAATCGCTTCTTATAGGCGGGGTTGAGAGGGCTTCAGCCCATGTAGATAACTCTAAAGAAAGGATGTGTTGCTCGGTTGGCACCAGGTCACATGGTGTTATATGCCCGTCATATACGAAGTTACTCACTGAGCGACTTGCTGTTTGACTGTTTCTCAAAAAAAAAAGAGCAACGCGCTGTCATAAAAAAGAGAGACGCCCCCTCAAAAAAAAACCTAACCGAGCAATGATACGTCTCCAACGTATCTATAATTTTTTATTGTTCCATGCTATTATTTTTAAAGTCTTGGATGTTTAATGGGCTTTATCATACACTTTTATATCATTTGTGGGACTAACCTACTAACCCAAAGGCCCAGTCCAGATTGCTGTTTTTTGCCTGTTTCAGGGTTTTGCAGAAAAAGAATATCAAACGGAGTCCAAACGAAATGAAACCTTCGTGAGAGATATTTTTGGAGAAAATCACGCACAGGGAACTTGAGAGCCACGTCAGGGGAGCAACGAGGGGCCCACGAGGGTGGGGGGGCGCCCCCTGCCTCGTGGGCCCCTCGAGCGTCCCCCGGTGTCCTCCTTCCTCCTATATAAGTCTACGTACCCCAAAACCATCAGTAACAGAGAGAAAAGCCTATTTCCACAATCGTAGCCTTCTGCTCCCATGAGATCCCATCTTGGAGCCTGTTTTGGAGCTCCGCCGGAGGGGGATCCATCACGGAGTTCTTGTACATCATCACCATCGCCCTCACCATGGGTTGTGAGTAGTTTACCACAGACCTTCGGGTCCATAGCTAGTATCTAGATGGCTTCTTCTCTCTCTCTGGATCTCAATACAAAGTTCTCCTCGGTCTTCGAGGAGATCTATTTGATGTAATCTCTTTTTGCCGTGTGTTTGTCGAGATCCGATGAATTGTGAGTTTATGATCAAGATTATCTATGAGAAATATTTGGTTCTTCTCTGAACTCTTTATGTGTGCTCATAATATCTGTGCAAGTCTCTTCGAATTATTGGTTTGGTTTGGCCTACTCACTACTAGAAAAAAGGCTATTAGTGGCGCACCCAATATTGCCATTAGTGGCGCACCATGGGTGGGCCACTAATACCACGCCACTAATAAGGAATACTAATGGCGCACCTATGATGCGCCACTGTTAATCCCAATAACAGTGGCGCACCACTGGTGCGCCACTGGTATGCCCCCCGGGTGCGCCACTGATATTTTTTCAGAATTTTTTTTTTCAAATTTTTTTTTCAAATTTTATTCCAGAATTGCTACAGGTGCGCCACTGATATTGCTACAGGTGCGCCACTAGTAACAATTTTATTTTTCAAAATTTTTTCCAGAATTTTTTTTTTCAATTTTTTTTTCAAATTTGGCGGGAATTTTGTTTTCCTGAATCTCGGGTCACTATGGCTTAATCTCGGGTCAATATGGCTTAATCTCGGGTCAAATCGCACTCCGTGGTCAAACTTCCCGGAAGGTCACCCATCCTACACTACTCCAGCCCAAGCACGCTTAACTTCTGAGTTCTATCCAACCCCAGCACCAGCTCACTTAGCAGGCACTTGTTGATATATCTATCATATCAATCCTATTAAACCTTGTTGATGTCTAGAAGTTTGTTCATGTTCATGAGTGTGATGAAATTTTGAAAAAATATTTCAAACTTCCCGGTCATTTTACATATCATATTTTGAATTTTTTGAAAAAAACCATTTTTTAAAAAAAAAAACCAATTTTTTTCAAAAAAAATCATTTTTTCAAAAAAAAAAATTTATTTCAAAAAAAATAGTTTTTCAAAAAAAAAATTCAAAAAAAAACTATATTAGTGGCGCACCACACCCACGGTGCGCCACTACTATTTTTGAATTTTTTTGAATTTTTTTGCCTGTAGATCTTAAAAGTCCCGTAACTTTTTTTCTGTTAGGTTTTTGGGGATTTAGAAAATGTTTAACGGGATGTAACTTTTCGAGTAGATGCTTTTTCATATAAAAAACTTTTTCATCGGAGTTCGTATGCAAAAGTTATGCCCATTTTACAAATTCTCGAGAGATTTTGCAAAAAAAGTCGAAATTCATGTTTGTAAATTTTGCTAACAACTAGACCACAAATCACATTGGAATCTTATTTTTTTTTATTTTTTTGACATTTCTATCATTTTCTTTTATTTATTTTTAAACTGCAAAGGCGGTCCACGGGGGGGGGGTGCATTTGGTGAAAATGTTAGTAGTGGCGCACCGTGGCAAGGGGTGCGCCACTACTATGTCAGAGGTGTGGCTGCCTAATTTCTACTGCTCCCAGGTTACCAGTGGCGCACCCCTTCACTGGTGCGCCACTAGTAGCCAGGAATACTAGTGGCGCACCAGTGAAGGGGTGCGCCACTGCTATGGTTTTTTTTTTGGACCACCATGCCCAGCCTTACCAGTGGCGCACCAGGGCAAGGTGCGCCACTACTATCAAAAATAGTAGTGGCGCACCTTGTCCTGGTGCGCCACTGGTAAGCCTGGGCATGGCTGGTTACTGTTCAAAAACATAGTAGTGGCGCACCCCACACCTGGTGCGCCACTAGTAATGTCACTATTAGTGGAGCACCTGTTTGTGGTGCGCCACTGCTATATAGTAGTGGCGCACCACATCTCTGGTGCGCCACTAATAGTGATATTACCTATAGCCTTTTTTCTAGTAGTGACTAGACCTATAGTTCTTGCATTGGGAGAAGTGCTTGGCTTTGGGTTCAATCTTGCGGTGTCCTTTCCCAGTGACAGTAGGGGTAGCAAGGCACGTATTGTATTGTTGCCATCGAGGATAAAAAGATGGGGTTTATATCATATTGCTTGAGTTTATCCTTATGTAAGGATAAAGCAACGCACTACTAGGAAAAGGCCTACTAATGGCGCACCTAATTTGGCCATTAATGGCGCATTACTGGTGCGCCATTACTAGCACGCCATTAGTATATTTTACTAATGGCGCACCTCTGGTGCGCCATTAGTATCTGGTATACTAATGGCGCACCGTAGATGCGCCATTAGTATGCACAGTAGTGCGCCATTAGTATGCCTCCCAGGGGCCATGTGTACCCAGGTGCTTTGGCATACTAATGGCGCACTCCAGCAGGATGCGCCATTAGTAATGTCCGCATAGTAATGGCGCACTGGCTGGTGATGCGCCATTAGTATCCTTTGGCATACTAATGGCGCACTGTGTTGTGATGCGCCATTAGTATGAATATTAGGTTTTTTTAATATTATTTTTCTGTTTTTTTGCACAGATTACAAAATGTATAATTGCACAGAATATAGACCGCACACATCAACAACAAATTCATCGAATACAATAGAAGATTAGTCTCTGAATACAATTCATCATATTAGTCTCCGAATACAATTCATCATATTAGTCTCTGAATACAATTCATCATATTAGTCTCCGAATTGAAAAGACCGAACAAAGATAGAACAATATATTACAAGTCTCGAGACCGCGAGTAGCGAGTTTGTCTTCACATTACAAGTCGATATCGATCATCTAAACTACCATCACATAGAAGAGAGCTGCGGTCATCACGATGAGCATCATCACGATGAAACTCGTCTTCATCCGGTTCCTCCAACGCTCCCTCCCCTCTCCCGCTAGATAGCGGGCGTATCTAGATTCGGCCTCGACCCTAGTGGTGTACCCTTTGCAACTGTTACCGCTGAATCGGTGAACCTGTCTCCGACACTCCTCCCAGTCGTCGTAGACTCCGGGAACCTTACCCTTGTACACGACATACGACGGCATCGCTATATATGCACTAGCCAAACGAAACGTTTGTACCAATTCACAGACAATTCATAAGCAATATATAAGTATGCAACAGAACGATCGAAAGAGAAAAGCAAGACATTAATAGCATCGATTACATCTAAGTTGAACGACTCTCGAAACCAAAGAGACATACTACAAGTTCATTAAAGTTTAATTACTACATGAGCCAATCGATGTTTCAGAACTAGACACAGCATCACTGCTTTTGACTCGACTCAAGGGACCGGAGCGTGGATGAAGCCGCCGTCTATCGTGGGAGTCATGAAATCACGGGCGTTGTCAGCCTGCATTTGTAGCATTGTGTCGATGTCACTGTTCGACGGTTGATTTCTGAGGTAGAACTGCCCCGAGGTACGAAGGACATCTTGATGGATGATTTCCGCAAACTCCGACTGGATGCGAAAGAATTCTTGTCTGATGTCCGCGTCCTGGATTGCCGACACGCTCGCGGCCCAATCTTTGAGTTTACTCGGTAGCAGAAGTTGATGATGGTCCCGTACGATCGCCCGCATGTGATGGATGGCATAGTAGGCACCCTTCTGACCGCCAGGCGGCTGCTTGACGCAGTAGAACGTCGTATTGTAGGAGAACACGTGCTTGCCGTACTTACGAATAGGCCTGTTGAAGGTGCCTCCAGATTTGGCGTAGCCGGGGAGAACATCATCAAGAACCTTCTTGACATTTGTGTAGTCTACTTTCGACTGACGGTCCGGGTCAAAATACGTGGACATGGAATATTTGGGGCTTAGGAGGATGACCGTGCACTGTGTGTCACTGCAGAAAACACGGAATGTTAAAAGAAGAACGATCGAAATCTAAGAACTCATATGTTACGGGGCGGTTGAGGCGGATGACTTACTCGGGAAAGTAAGGCACGAGGAAGTTATCCTTATCTCGGTTTGCCAGAATGACGCCTTCGAGGTAAGAACTCGCGACTTGCCGGTCCCCAGCACTGCCCAAGATCTTGGCACGCATGTAGAAGGGGTCGACTATCACGATGTCCGGGGTCTTGTCGCGAATAATCCGCATCTCCATACTCAGCGAAAATAGCCGAACGAAGGTGTAGTGTAGCGGAAGAAGGTTCAACATAGCGTGGATGTCATCAAACCGCAGGACGATCGTACCCCCGATGGAGTTATCCACAAAGCCCTTGCCCTCTGGCACCTTGGCCGTGAAAACCGGGTATGCCACATCCTTCTCTCTGAGACGCCGCTTCTCCAAAGAAAGAACACTGTCATGCAGACTCCGCATAGCACCGGTTGCAGCATCGAGCATATTTCTCGGTAGCATCGGCCTACCCGCCACATGCACCCTCCTCATTACATCCTCAGGTGAAGGTGGCCCGTCCTGAGCACGGATCGTACTCGGTGCCGGCTGGCTCGCACCCTTGTTAGTTTTTCTTTTGCGTGCCTTCTTCTTGATCTCCTGAATTGGGACCGAGTTCTGCTCAAAGACCGCCTTCTTGAGTGTGTTGGGGCTGATAATATTTCGCACCTCGCCTATCTGAGGCTCGGTGAAGTCGGCAGCTGGAGGCGTCTCCTGAGAGCTGAACGACAGACGACGCCTGTTGCAACTTGGCTTCTCCACGGTACCAGCTAGATCGCGCACGTCTTTTGTTGGGTTGGGTTCTTGAGAAGGAGGCCCCATGAAGTCGTCACCGTACCCATGATCGGCAAAGTACTAATCGACGTTGGCAAATGTATCGTCGTCGTCATCGTTCTGATCCTGTGCCATATGCATGTTTGGATCCAGTCGCATAGGGATTTCCGGCACCGTTGCGGCGGTCTTGCCATGGGGACGACTTGGCGCCGGCACGACTGGCGGTGTTGTCTTTGGGGTGGTGTCCCCCGCCCCCAAACGAATCTGGCTCTTCGGCCAAAGCAGGGGCCAGCTCAAGCAGGCGCTGAGGGTCATCACGTCATCATCGTCGGCCCCGACGGGTCGAATCGGAGGTAACACCTCGTCGCAGCCTAGCAGCACCCGAACCAGTTGAACCCTAAACAAGTTCGGTGGCATCTGGGTACCGTGGAACAAGGGGTTGCCCGGTTGAACGATTTTGCCCTTGGCGACATCGACCAACTCGTTGTTCACAAAGTGCAGGAGAGTGCACGGAACGTCGGCGGCGCCCTGCAAAAACATGTAGGGCGTCAGGGATGCCCAGTCAAAGGCAAGGAGATGAAGTCCTCGGCCGAGAGAGGCTTAATTAGTTACCGTGATGATGGCGTCGAGCTCGGCTAATGTCGAGGCACCGCCAACGGCGGGCGTGCAGTTGACGGAGGGGCCGCTTGCTGCAGAGGTGCCGGCCGGCGTACACCCGGCTGCATTAAGCTCGCGTGCCGGCGTCGGAGACACCAATGCCGCCTCCGCCGGAGACACCAATGGCCCCGCCATCGCGTTCTGCGAGTCGCTGGTCGTGAAGCTGGGAATCGGGGGCGGCCCCTGTTGGCCACCCGCAATCCACGCCTGCAACCCCTCGATCAAGCTAGGCACAATGGCGGTGATCGTCGCTCCGAGCTGTTGTTGCACTTGCTCTTGGACGATCTCCGGAATCCGCGCCACCTGTGCCTTGAGTTCTTGAACCTCGCGCGCCTGGCTTTCCGAGCTGGTCTTTTTCTCCTTTCGCCCACCAGCGTTATAGTATGACAACCATTTGGTCGACAAGCCTTTGCCGGCCACACGACCAGCTGACGTCGGCTTCTCGAGCTTATCCTTGTTCTTCATTACATTCAACGCCCTATTTAGAGTCGTGTCCCAAGGGCTGCTCTTAGTCAACCCCGCGCTACTGCTTTCAGTCGCCTGCGGAAGGAATGTGAATCATTTAGAAATTTGGCTTCATTAATTAGAATGCAACCATATAGAGCTAATTACGCGGGGGTGTATTCCTTACCAGAACAGCCTCAAGCGCCCTGGTCTTCGGATCCGTGGTAAGCTCATTTGTTTTCGGGTCCTTCTTGTACCGGGCCCTGACAAAGTTCCTGGTCTGCTTGTCACCGTATTTATCGAAGAGGGGCGGTAGGCCTTGCTCGGCACGGTCCGCCTCCTCCTTGTCCCATATAGGCTCCGCCACTCTGTAACCGCCGGGACCGAGTGTGTGTTCCCCTAAGTTGAGTTCCCGCATTCTTTCCCCCACTGACTTGATTCGGAGTGTGCGGTGCTCGAGCAATTGATCTTGAACTCGTTGTAGTCATCTTCGGTGATCGAAGGATTTTTCTCCTTGATCTTCTCATAACTCTCACCTTTCTTGATCATTCTCTTCACATTGGTTTTCCAAGTAGACAGGGCCTTGCTCATCCTCGTGAGGGCAGCACTGTTCACTTTATTCCCTTTGAGGCTTGTGTTATCAAATTGAGCGGGGAACTTGTATCGTTCGTGCAGCTTCGTGAAGAGGAGGTTGCGCAAATTCCCTCGGTCAGGATGCCTCAGGTTCTCGGTGTTGATCGAGACGGTGCTTCGGAGAATGCACCCGAGCTGAAGCGAGTACCCCTTGACTATTCGTTCGGGCGCCGTTGGATTCCCGTCGGAGTCCACTTCAGTAACTTCCTCCTTGAGGGTGCGGAGCACGGTCGGGCGCCGGTCCTTCCGTTGCCTCTTCGGTTGGCTGCCATCTGTGCGTGCGCCGCCATCATCAGTGGTGGCATCCTCGGCGGCACCATCAGTGGTGGCATCAGTGGGGTCATCCTCGGCGGTACCATCAGCGGTGTCAGGATCGGTGGGGAAGGCGGCGTCCTCATACAAGTGAGGTTGTTCCTCCATCTCCTGGGACAGCTCCCAGAATGCCTTCCCGCCCGAACCGCCGGCCTCATCGTTGTTGGCCATGTTTCTCTCTAAATAGGAAGAAAGTTTGGTCAAAAAGTTGGTTATTGTCAAGGAACAAGATCATGGTCTCATCATTTAGGGTTTGTCGACACCGAGGCATCCTAAAAGCTAAGCTTTTATAATTGAGGGTTTTTCGACGCCGAGGCACCCTAAAAGCCTAAGCTTTCATCATTTTGGTTTTTATCGACACCGAGGCACCCTAAAAGCCAAGGTTTCATAATTTATGGTTTGTCGACACCGAGGCATCCTAAAAGCTAAGCTAGGAAGGAGAATTCTAAGTTGGGCCTAATCACTTGGCTCTATTGCCGCCTATGGTTTAATGCAGCTAGAATAAAGGGGCACTTGATCCTACTTAATTAACTACTAAGATACCCCGACCCATGCATTAGTCACAAGTACCCGAATTAAAGTTTTTAGCAAAGTTACTTGGCTTTTAGAGCATATGGAGTACTAAAATTTAGGCCGGGGTACCCGAATTCACGGAAAATTTCAGCATGACCTTTGCTAAAAATAGGACATATGGAGTACCCGAATTTGCCGGAACGGAAGTTAATCGACATTCCAGCAAACTCAAGGGCCTCTCGGGGTACCTGCAAACCTATCACAATGTGATCACAAGTCTTTCTCAATGTGATCATCATCTTTACAAGTCTTTCTCAATGTGATCACAAGTAATTCAGAGGCATCACAAGTAATTCAGAGCATCATAAGGCATTAGTAGTTCAGTACATGAACAAGCTTTACCAAGCACATCAATATGTATTGTATTTCATTGTGGAGTGATATACAGTATGTTACAGCAAAGAAACTGCTTAATCCACATGCCTCAGCTTATCAACAGTCATTACTTGTCAAATACAGAAGAAGGAACAATTTATTTGTGACATAGTTACAAATGATGACAGAATAAAGCAACACCCTGTACTAGCCTAAAAACATATAATTAGAGCAACTTCATATTGTGTAGGAAATATAGAAAAACGGGCTTGGCCTAGTGTATGTTCTGCAGTTACTGAAAATTCAGTTACTGTAGTTGCTGCCACTTGTAGTTACACTAAGGATCTGATCTTAGCACTGGTTATAGTAAGGATTTGGTCTCTGAACATTTGGTTTCAGTAGCTTGCTTAGATTTTGTTTTCAGTAAGGATCTCAAGTTCTCAATTATGACAACATTTGGTCTTCAGTAGTGAGTCTAAGATCTTATTTCCTGAATCTTTAATTCAGGTGTTCGTTTACCTTTGTCAAAATCACGGAGTATAATTGTGCCTACATGGAGTATAATTATTTCCTAAAGATTACCTTCAAGTCCTACACTAGTGAAACTACTCCAAGTCCTACACTAAACTACTGAAACTACTCCAAGTCCTACACTAAACAAGTGAAACTACTGCAAGCAAACAAGTAAAGAAGAGAGAAGAGAGAAGAAGAAAGAAGGTTTCAGTTAATTAATTTAAGGAGTGTACACTAAACTAAGCAAGTACTACTACTTGCAAGTCCTACACTAAACTGAAAATGTTTCAGTTAATTTTAATTAACTGAAATTTTTCTAGTTAATTTTAATTAACTGAAATTTTTTCAGTTAATTAAAGTTTCCTTTCGATTTAGAGTTAAACACTAGCACTATCTGACATGAGTAAGCACTAGCAATATTGACAGGAGTAAACAGTACCACTGATATACTCCTAAAACTAAAGTATGTACTGGAGTAAACAGTACCCAAGCTTTGAGGTACGGTACATTTCGTCAGCTCCATTCAAGCTCCAAAGCAACTAAATCCACTAAAAGAAACATCAAATAAAGTGACAAAACCAAACACACCTGCCCCCTGAATTGGAAGTGTACATTCCATTTTTTGTATTGAAAGCAATGAGGTTGCTGGGACAAGAAAATATGTATGGTTTACAGTCAAGACCAAACCAGAGAATATGTATTGATCATTTAAGGGACTATCTGAATGAACTGTCCCAAACCCTATCACCGATGGTACCCACGCTGCCATTCCAAAGGGTGGCCATTCCAATGGCCGCGACTGCCCACGTGGCCTACTCCAACACTGCTCCGGTCATGGCCACCATAGCCAAGGTGTGCAGTGTCGACTCCATCATAGCCTACGGGTGCCTTAGGTGTGCCCAAAAAATCGTGGTGTACGAGGTTCCATGCACGTAACAGATTTGAGGTCCACCACGTTTCCTGAAACTAATATCCCTTATATATTTCTTGTTGGATCTGGTATTGCTACTCCATAGTGAACTGGCTAGTATTTTATTACTTCTTATTTAATTAACTCATTTTATGATTCATTCATGATGATGCATTTATAATTAATCATCAAGCTAGTTCTACCGATCCCCGAAAAAAAAGGGTTAAGTCAGTCATAGAAATTGTTATGCCATTAGTTGCTCATTGTAAATGTATCTCCAACAAAATTTGAATGCTCGAATGACACATTCAGGAACAGAGGGTGAGAAAAATAAACTTCATAGCATCTCCTAAACAGAGTACTACGAGCGTGCAATAGAATTAGTGTGCATTGAAAAAGCTCCATGAAGAAACATACCAACAAATGATTAGTGTGCATTAAAAATGCATTAGTGTACAGAGGTAGTTAAAGAAAATGTTCACAATTGTTGACTCACTAAACAGTACCACTGATATACTCCTAACGGAGCACTACTGACGTTAACAATTGTTGACTCAAGCGTTGATGATTCAGTCCATAGGTAAAAAAGAGAGGCAAATATGCCCTTGCAATTGTAAACCTAACTTCTACTGACGTTAACAATTGTAGTCACTTTCGGCAATACAAATGGAAGAGCAAGCTTCGTGCGTAGGGGAATCCATGGGTAGGAGGAGGATGCCATGGGTAGGAGGAGGATACCTTGGCGTGGTGTTGGCGATAGTGAGGGCCCCGTGGTCGGCGAGGATCTGGAGGAGGCGGCCCGCCGGAGATGGCCACGCACCTGGGGGAGGCCGGGGCGTCGGGGGCGCGGGCGTCGAGGCCGGGGCGTCGGGGGCGCGGGCGGCGGCGGCGTAGCTCCGGGCGTCCGAGGCGTCGGGGGCGCGGGCGGCGGTGGCGTAGCTCCGGGCGTCGAGGCCGGGGCGTCGGGGGCGAGGGCGTCGGCGGTGAGGGAGAGAGAGGCGTCAGGGAGAGGGGGCGAGAGCGTCGGCGGTGAGGGAGAGAGAGGC
>LR738709.1:538365736-538406831 GCA_902687465.1 Secale cereale | reverse complement strand
AGAGAGGGGCGAGGGCGTCGGCGGTGAGGGAGAGAGAGGCGTCGGGGAGAGGGGGGAGAGATCTGGCGAGAGGGAGAGAGAGGAGGGTGCGGCCGGCCCCAAGTATGGGGGGATTACTAATGGCGCACCGCTGCTATGTGCGCCATAAGTATGTAGACTCTAATGGCGCACCGCCCCCAGGTGCGCCATTAGTATTGTGTTCTACTCACTAGCCCGACAGAAAGCTATATATTTCACCTAACCCACTACCTAACAGAACCCCCACACTAGCCCGACTGGTCAGCACTCTGCACACCCACCAGGAGGTCCTGGGTTTGATTCCCAGCCTCCCCAAATTTTTTTTTTGCTTTTAAAAAATGATGTTTGACACTTATTTGTGTTTAAATATGTTCAAACTTGTTTAAATCATAACAGTAATATTTTTTTATAAAAAAGTAATAATTTTTTAAAAAATATCATCAAATTTGTTATTTGAAAATATTTATGAATATGAAAAAATATCATCAAATTTATTATTTTGAATATATCATGGGTCGGCGGCGGCGGTTGAGTAGGGGAATCGAGGGTGCAGGGGGTCGGCGGCGGCGGCCGGTGGACCGGGGGGTGCTCGGCGGCGGCGGTTGAGTAGGGGAATCGAGGGTGCGGGGGGTCGGCGGCGGCGGCCGGTGGACCGGGGGGTGCTCGGCGGCGGCGGTTGAGTAGGGGAATCGAGGGTGCGGGGGGTCGGCGGCGGCGGCCGGTGGACCGGGGTGTGCTCGGCGGCGAGGGGGACCGGATCTGGCGAGGTGGGATAGCGATCGAGATGGAGGGGGGGTCGAGATCGAGTGTCCATGAAATTTAAAAATATTCATGATAGTTCAAAAAGTGCCCATGAAATACAATCGAGAAATAAAGGGTACGATTTAAATACAATCGATCTTAGCTAGCTATCTGTTCACAATCTTCTTGCCCTTCTTTTTCGCAAATGGAGTTCTTCTGTGGAACGGACGTCCTTTAGGTAGGGTGGTCCTGCTTCTTCTTGTGGTGTAAGCTGCTACTTCATCATCGTCGTCATGTTCGATCCTCGGGTCGCCGTACTTGTCGAAGTCTTGCTCATTGGCTACTCCATCCATTCCGATGATCTTCCTTTTGCCTCTCCTCATGACAACACGACTGGGCTTTGACGGATCGGTAATGAAGAAGCATTGGTCAACTTGGGAAGCCAGTACCCATGGCTCATTTTTCGCGGTGACGTTTGGGCCCGCGGTCTTGGAGTTGGCTTCGGGTATAACCATGGTGGTGAAATACCGGTCTTCTTTTAGGATGCTCTTGGCCCATCTGACACGGAACATCGGGACCTTCTCTCCAGCGTAGCTCAGCTCCCAGATCTCCTCGATCCTTCCGTAGTATCTGTCCTTGTCATTACCGGTGTAGGATTCCATCGTTACCCCGGAGTTCTGATAACCATCGCTCTTCATGTCCTTGGCCTTGGTGTAGAATGTGTAGCCGTTGATATCGTACGCCTCATAGGTCATCAGGTTGTGCTCGGCGCCCTGTGACAAGGCGAATATGAGTTGTTCTTCCGCGGAAGAATCATCATGTAAAGGGTACGACAGAAGCTTCTGCTTGAACCAACGCGTGAAACATGAGTTGTGCTCTTTGATTATATCTCCGTCCGTCCTCTGTTGGCCTCGGTCATTGTACGTCTTCTCAATAAAGGTTTTGTGCTGAACCACCCAAGGATCGACCACGTCTATGTGTTGTAGCGCGACTAGGTTTGCTCTTTCAAAGTCGGCGAGTCGACCCTCGAAGTCGACATGCATTTCGCGGCGACCCTCACGGTGACCCCATCCAGCGAGCCTGTCGAGGTGCCTGTTGATGGGCAGACCAACGGGGTCCTCGATGCCTAGATAATTCGTGCAGTAGGAGATGCACTCTTCGGTCAGAAAGCCCCTGGCTATGCTTCCCTCTGGACGTGACATGTTGCGAACGTATCCTTTGATGACACCATTCATCCTTTCGAACGGCATCATGCTGTGCAGGAACGTCGACCCGAGTTAGATGATATCGTCCACGATATGGACCAGCAGATGCACCATAACGTCGAAGAATGCGGGCGGGAAGTACATCTCAAGCTCGCATAGTATCACCACGATCTCTTCCTGTAGCCTTCTGAGTTGCCTCATGCCAACAGACTTCCGAGAGATGACATCGAAAAAGTTGCATAGGCCAAATAGGGTTTCACGGACGTGCGCGTCCATGATACCACAGATTGCAACTGGAAGTATCTGCGTCATCAGCACGTGACAGTCGTGAGACTTCATCCCGCTGAACTTCAGCTTCGCCCGGTCTAGGTATCTGCTTATCTTCCCCGCGTAACCATAAGGAAGTTGTACTCCTACGAGGCAGGTGAAAAACTGCTCGATCTCCTCCTGGCTTAGAGTGAAACACGCGGGAGGGTAGTCATTTCTGGTCTTCTTGGCCTTTTTGCCTTTGCGACGACTTTCCGTGTCCTGCTTCGCATCATCATCATCATCATCATCATCATGTATAGCGTGAAGCTCCTGCCTGATGCCCATTGATTTCAAGTCTGCCCTTGCTTTCGGCCCATCTTTGGTCCTCTCTGGCATGTTGAGCAGGGTACCAAGCAGACTCTCGCACACGTTCTTCATGATATGCATTACATCAAGGCTGTGAGGCACACGGTGGATCTTCCAGTACGGCAAGTCCCAGAAAACAGACCTCGTTTTCCATACCTTCAGCAGCGGCTCTGGCGCCTTTCACTTCTTTCCCGGCTCTGGCGCCTTTTGCTTCTTTCCCGGCAGTGGGCAATCTTTCTAATTTTTCAACAGCTCGTCTATTTTCTCGCCGCTCCTCGTACGCGGGCGTCCTCGGGGTTCGGTTTCACCATCGAACAGATCCTTGCGTTTTCTCCACAGGTCATCGTCGCGAAGCCACCTTCGATGTCCCATGAACACGGTTTTCGAAGACCCGGGATCTCTATCTAGCTGGCGATACGTTGTGTCATCCATGCACCTGACGCATCCAGAAAATCCGTGGACCACCTGCCCCGCGACATATCTGTAACCGAGATAGTCGTGCACCGTCGTGAGCAGCGCGGCTCTCATAGGGAAATATTCTTTCTTTGCGGCGTCCCACGTATTGGCTGGCGTTTTCCACAGCGTGTCTAGCTCCTCTTTCAGCAGCCCTAGATACAGATTGATGTCGTTCCCTAGTTGTTTCGGTCCTTCAATTAGCATACTCATGTGAATGTACTTCCTCTTCATGCACAACCAGGGGGGAAGGTTGTACATCCACACAAACACAGGCCAGGTGCTATGTGTGCTTCTCTGGCTGCCAAACGGATTGACTCCATCGGTTCTCGCGCCCAGCACGATGTTCCTTGGATCGTTCCCAAATTCTAGGTCTTCGAAGTTCAACGCTTGCCACTGGCTCGCATCCTTAGGGTGACTCAGCATCTTGTCTTTTTTATCTATCTCCGGATCATTTGCGTCATCTTCTCGCTTCTTCTCCTCCCTATCCGCGTGCCAACGCAGGAGCTTTGCTACCTTAGGGTCCGCGAAATACCGCTGCAGACGAGGAGTGATCGGAAAGTACCACACCACTTTTCGAGGAGCTGTCTTCCTCTTCTTGTATCGAGTGACGCCGCACACCGGACATATGGTAAACTCCGCGTGCTCGTCCCGATAAATGATGCAATTGTTCATACACACATGTTATTTCACATGCGGTAAATCCAGAGGACACACGATTTTCTTCGCCTCATCCAAACTGGTGGGGCACTTGTTCCCCTTGGGAAGACGTTCGTGCCAGAATGACATGTTCTCGTCGAAGCATGCGTCGGTCATTTCGTGTTTTACCTTCATCTCCAGAGCCATGAGCGTTACTTTCAGGCGGGTATCCTCGGGCCTGCATCCTTCATACAATGGAGTAACCGCGTCTAACTCAAGTTGATCCATCTTGGCTTTCTCTCGGGCGGCAGCTCTTGCGTTATCGGTCTGCTTGAGAAGCAGCTCTTGAATATGAGGGTCCTGCACCCAGCCCATCGATGGTCCAGCGTCGTCTGCTCCGCCGGCATCATCATCTTCATGATCATGCCCGTCGTCTGCTCCGGCATCTTCCTCATCACCATGTCCTGCATCTTCTACATGATGACTGTGTACAGCATCACCGTCGTGATCATCTCCTGGGGATTCTTCGTCTTCTCGCCCGCCCGAGCCGCGGTGGTTGTCTTGCTGCCCTTCCTCATTTCTTGCCCGGCCCCCATGGACGACTTCGTAGTCATCTTCATCACCTTGCCACTGATAGCCATCCATGAAACCACGCAAGAGCAGGTGGTCCCGCACCTGCCCGGAATCCGGGTCCGCAATAAGGCTCTTCAGCTTGCATCTTCGACACGGACATCTTATCTCCGTCTCGTTCTTTTGAAGCATCTCCGCCTTCGCGGACCTCAAAAACCTATTCACGATGCCTTCGGTCATCGTGCGCACCATGGTCGCCTGCGGGGTAGAGCAAAACGATATTTTAGAACCAAGAAAAAATTTGCCATGACTTTCCCTAAAAATAGGACAAAAAAGAATGCTTAATGCCAAAATTCTCACCGAAACGGAAATGAATCAACATTCCGGGAAAATATTGGCAACTTCGCATTTCAAATACCGGTACACCTCCAAACACAAACACATATGCAACACAACAAACATATGCAACACCACGAACATACATAGATCTAGCTAGGCCATAAAAAGTGCATGTGCACATTGTTGTATGGAGAACAACATAAATATAGCTTCCCCCCTTACTTACCTATCAAAACAAGGTAATTTAACCACTTAATTTGAATGAATATATGGTGGAAATGAGGTGAAAAAGAGGAGGGACCCGAGAGGAGAGGAGGTGGAGAGAATGAAGTGGGGGAGAAAGTGAGTTGATACGTCCAAAACGTATCTATAATTTCTGCTTGCTCCATGCCTCTTTTGGGTGATATTGCTATGTTATTTATACACTTCCATACACTTTTGATCATATTTGGACTAATCTATTAACTCAGTGCACCCCAGTGCCAGTTTCTGTTTTCGGTTGTTTTTGTATTTCAGGTTTTCACATTACGAGAACTGCCAGAAAAATTATATAAAAAATCAGCGTTCCAGAAGCTACCAGGCACCCGAAGCACAGCCGGAGGGGGCCACCAGGGCCCCAGGCGCCCTGGTGGCGCCCCCCCCCTTGGGCCGTGCCGGGGGGGCGCCTGGGCCCCCCGAGCCTCGTCTGATGCCCCCTTTGGCATATATTTAAAGCGTCTCCCGAAACCCTCGAGACGGGAACTCTTTTTCGCGATCTCATCTCTGTTCCGCCACCGCCGCCGCTTCCAAGATCGGGAGCACCAGGAGAACTCTTCCCGGCACCCTGCCGGAGGGGAGGATCACCACCGGGAGCTTCTCCACCACCATGGACGCCTCCCAGATGAGTTGTGAGTAGTCTCCCTTGGACCATGGGTCCATGACCAGTAGCTATGTGATGTTCTCCTCCCGTTCTTGTGCTTCACTAATTAGTCCTCGTGAGCTGCCCTACATGATCGAGGCACATATGTAATCCTTATGCTGTTGCTATGATGAGTTTGCTGGGATCCGATGGATTATGAGATTTTGTTCAGATTGTGTTTGAGTAATATATTTGATTCACCTCTTTTATATTTATGTTCGTAAGTAATTCTTGCATGTTCTCCGTTGTTACTTATTGCTTTGGCCAAGTAGTAGGTAGTGACTCCAAGAGGGAACGTTATGCTTGATTTTGGGTTCATGCCCCTCGATGACTAGTTTGAGTGACAGAAACATGAGTCTAGGGGATGTGTTGTTGCCACAAGGGGGGAAACAACGGTGCTTGTGCCCGCGGGTGCAAGGATTGTTTACTTTACGCAAAGTTCTTTTAATGCAGTTGTCTGTTGCTTTGAGTTTACACTATGGGTGGGACTCGCAACTTAATACCAGCGAGATGTTCTGGATAGATATCTCAAGGTGGATGATTAGTAGTAGATGCAGATGGATTTCGGTCTACTTACCTCGGCGTACCGCCCATGCTTTGAACCTCTACCTTTCTTGCAACTTAGTCAGCATTGGTTTGCGCACATGGTCCTGTCAATTGCCCAGCTGTAATTCATTTACCTCACATAGCTGTTATATCGTCTTTTGGGAGAGAGACATCACTAGTGAACATCATGAGACTCCGGTCCATATTACCATCATTGATCACATCCGCTATTTACCTTCTGCTTTTTACTTACTATTGCAATTATACCTATCACTATTATCACTTGCGTTTGATCCTTTGTAAACTACAAGGCCGGAGGGATTGACAACCTCTCTGTACTCGTTGGGAGCAAAGTTATTTGTATCTGTGTGCAGGTCCACGTTGATTGCTAATATATGGCGCCGTTAGCAGTTGACACCTTCTTGTTGAAACTGGGAGTCTCAGGGAAATCGATCCTTGGTATTGCCAAGGGAAAACTTCTGCTACACTGCATCTCAAACCTTCCACTTGGGGTAACCAACGAGGGGTGAGAAGCCACCTAGCAAAGCAATTTCAGGCGCTGTTGCCGGGGACTCCACTCTTCAAGATAGGGGAGTTGCACGCTATCTTTTATCTTTGCTTTTAGTCTTGTTAGTTTACCTTTCAGTTTTCTTTATGTCTTTTCACTAGTTTTGCTTAATGGAAAACAACAAAAATATGAGAGAGCTTTATAAGCTCTACCTTGCTTTGGGACATGATGTGTTTGAAGAGAAAATTAAAAAACCTATGGAACTTTATTATTTGCATAACAATCATGATGGTGGTGATGTTATTAGTATGCTTTCTTTGAATATCAATATTGCTAATGACATGGAAAGCTCTAAGCTTGGGGATGACACGTTTGATGAACATGATATTTTTAGTCCCCCAACTTTTGAAGATGATACTTTGCTTCCTATATATGATGATTACAATGATGAATATGATGTTTTCAGTCCACCTACTATTGAGGATAAAATTTATTATGATTATGATATGCCTCTTAAATACAATGATTACCATGATGGTTATGATTGCTTTACTCTCACTATTCCTAATAAGAAAGATTTTACTTATATGAAGAGTAATGATACCTTTTTGCATGTGGATCATGGTAACAATGCTTTATGTGATGCTTATATTGTTGAGTTTATTCGTGATCCCACTAAAAATTATTATGAGAAGGGAACATATGCTTATAGATATTTCAATAATATCAAGTTCCCTCTCTTTATGTTGAAAGTTTTGAAGCTGCACTTGTTTTGTCTTCCTATGCTTATTGCTTTGTGCTTCAATGAATTATTGTATTGAAATATTCCTATGCATAGGAAGCATGTTAGGCTTAAATGTGTTTGGTATTTGCTTCTTGATGCTCTCTTTTGTTCTTCAACTCTTATTCCTACGAGAGCATCATTAAAGTCTCATGCCTAGCTTAAAGGCATAAAAGAAAGCGCTTTTGGGAGGCAGCCCAATGAATAAATTTTATTTTGTTTTTGTTGTGTCTTGATGTTGTTACTACTGTAGCATCATCATTGTATCTTTGCTTTTCAATTTTGTGCCAAGTATAGCCTCTGATTGCAAGAAAGTTCAAAAGTTGTGACGTGCTGTCCAGGAAACAGATTATGTCCTTGGATAGAAAAATTCGTATAAAATCACCAGATCATCTTTTTGGTCTGAATTGTTTCGACAGCGTGCTCTATATAATTGTCTTTCGTGCGTCTGTTCTGAGTTTTTCGATTAGAGTTGCAGAAGTGCCCCGGAAAAATCATTTACTACCTGTTGTTTAGTTTTTCACAGATTCTGTCCTGTTTTGCCTTTCCTTCATTTTGCAAACCTAGAGCTTGCTTTTTCTTTGCAAAAACCTTTTGGCAATCTTGAGAAACAGTAGAACTTCAAGAATATCTTTATTTCCAGCAAGGAACAATTATTTTATTATGGGTACTAACCTCGCTAATCAGATTATGATGAGTTATGTATGAAGGGAGTTTTCAAGTGTGCGAGGGAAGATGATAAAAAGATTCAGGAGTGTCAAACGCTCAAGCTTGGGGATGCCCCATGCACCCCCAAGAAATATTCAAGGAGACTCAAGCGTCTAAGCTTGGGGATGCCCCCGTGCATCCCCTTCTCCATCAACATTATCAGTTCGTCTTTCGTTCCACTATATTTTTATCACTTCATGTGTTATGTGCTATGCTTGGAGCGTCTTGCTTTTAGTTTTCCTTTTTAGTTTTCCTTAGCTTTTCATAACGAGTCGGAACTCAGCTTTCTTTATATGGGAGAGAAACACGCTCCACTTCTACCTAGAACATAACATAGAATTTTCATATCTATCTCTGCTGTGTGTGTTCTTTGTCTTTCAATAGCTACTATCATGCTTAGATCTTAACTTTCATGCTTATCTTTTTAAAGAGCTTTCGTTTAGTTGGTTGCTTGAACTCTCTTTAGTTATCATGTTTATCTTATTAAGAGAGAGTTTGCTTCCGTTGCATTGGTTGATATGTCTATGATAAAGATGCTACGTGCATAATGGCGCTTAGTAGTTCAGGTTTTCTTATGGTTAGTCCCAAATAGCTGGGGGTTCCCAATGTGTTATTGGAGTACCAACATGATTTGTTTGCCTATGATGTGGTATGGTTTAGTAATATATTCCTTCAAAGAATTTATTTTGATTGACTTGGCGTATGCTCACGCATATTTAAGACTGTAAAGAAAGTCTGTCAAGCCTTGATGATCTTTTGTTTCTGAGTAGCGATATAACTTCCATGCCTGATACAATGTTGCTTTGTCGCTCTGCATGATTATGACCGTCATTGCTCTCTTAGTTGGTCGCTCCCAGTCTTTTGCTAACCTCCACCTGTACTAAGCGGACTGACTGCTTGTGCATCCACATCCTTTTAATCCAGTTATGCCATATGAGTCCACCATACCTTCCTACATGGTATTTACCTGCCATTCCTAACGGAGACTTGCATGTACCATCTCGAAATTATTCAAAGAAAAAAAGCATTCCTATTTTTTGCCTCTGTTGTAAGTTCATGAGGAAGTAGTGGTTGATTCATGATCTTTTTAAGTTGGACAAGCTTCACCCCGGGATTGCATGTATAATGTGCAAACCCATAATACGAGAAGGAACTGGCATTGAGTGCGCCCGGCTCAAAAAGATAATATAACAAACAAAACCTCCTTCACGCTTTGTTCATGAGAAATCAGAAAACTTTGGCAGTGATAAACAAAGGAGATTAAGAGGATGTGATCGTCCTCATTCGGGAGACGTTCCTCAAAACTTGTCCATCTCAAGAAGTGATTGAGTTGTCTGCTAGCATTCGTTGACGAAACATGCATGATCAAAAAAATAATTGTTACCTCTGTTTTTAAAACCAAGAGCTCTGGTACATGTTTTGTCTTTCTTTCCGACTACGGGTTTTCAACCTTGCCAACAAAAGCCACGGTTCGAGAGTCTCCACCTTCTTTTAAAGCACCAACTACTGAGAGCATGATTGTCATTCTGAGTGTAATGTGCATTGTCCCAAAGTAGCATTGTCTTTTGCATGATTGTGATATCGTTTATTCTGAAATCATTGTATCTAGTCATCACTAAAACCTTGGAGGTGCCCCTGCATTTATGTTTTGCTTCACCAAAGGGGGCAAGCTAGATATCACTTTATCATATTTGCACACCATGTTCATTACAAATCTATTTGATGTTTCAGTATCATATTGTAAAACTTTCAGTTCTTTGTGATTTTCTCATAAGGCAACTTAATTACTATAGATTCATGTCTCAGTAAGCTTTTGTCATATGACTATGAAAAAGTCCTATATGGTTAATAGCATGTCACCACAGAAATTATTCTTGTTATCATTTACCTACTCGAGAACGAGCAGGAATTAAGCTTGGGGATGTTTATACGTCCAAAATGTATCTACAATTTCTGCTTGCTCCATGCCTCTTTTGGGTGATATTGCTATGTTATTTATACACTTCCATACACTTTTGATCATATTTGGACTAACCTATTAACTTAGTGCACCCAGTGCCAGTTTCTATTTTCGGTTGTTTTTGTATTTCAGGTTTTCACATTACGAGAACTGCCAGAAAAAATCCAGAAAAATTATATAAAAAATCAGCGTTCCAGAAGCTACCAGGCACCCGAAGCACAACCGGAGGGGGGCCACCAGGGCCCCATGCGCCCTGGTGGCGCCCCCCCCCCTGGGCCGCGCCGGGGGGGCGCCTGGGCCCCCCGAGCCTCGTCTGATGCCCCCCTTTGGCATATATTTAAAGCGTCTCCCAAAACCCTCGAGACGGGAACTCTTTTTCGCGATCTCATCTCTATTCCGCCGCCGCCGCTGCTTCCAAGATCGGGAGCAGCAGGAGAACTCTTCCCGGCACCCTGCCGGAGGGGAGGATCACCACCGGGAGCTTCTCCACCACCATGGACGCCTCCCGGATGAGTTGTGAGTAGTCTCCCTTGGACCATGGGTCCATGACCAGTAGCTATGTGATGTTCTCCTCCCGTTCTTGTGCTTCACTAATTAGTCCTCGTGAGCTGCCCTACATGATCGAGGCACATATGTAATCCTTATGCTGTTGCTATGATGAGTTTGCTGGGATCCGACGGATTATGAGATTATGTTCAGATTGTGTTTGAGTAATATATTTGATTCACCTCTTTTATATTTATGTTCGTAAGTAATTCTTGCATGTTCTCCGTTGTTACTTATTGCTTTGGCCAAGTAGTAGGTAGTGACTCCAAGAGGGAACGTTATGCTTGATTGTGGGTTCATGCCCTTCGATGACTAGTTTGAGTGACAGAAACATGAGTCTAGGGGATGTGCTGTTGCCACAAGGGGGAAAACAATGGTGCTTGTGCCCGCGGGTGCAAGGATTGTTTACTTTACGCAAAGTTCTTTTAATGCAGTTGTCTGTTGCTTTGAGTTTACACTATGGGTGGGACTCGCAACTTAATACCAGCGAGATGTTCTGGATAGATATCTCAAGGTGTATGATTAGTAGTAGATGCAGATGGATTTCGGTCTACTTACCTCGGTGTACCGCCCATGCTTTGAACCTCTACCTTTCTTGCAACTTAGTCAGCATTGGTTTGCGCACATGGTCCTGTCAATTGCCCAGCTGTAATTCGTTTACCTCACATAGCTGTTTTATCGTCTTTTGGGAGAGAGACATCACTAGTGAACATCATGAGACTCTGGTCCATATTACCATCATTGATCACATCCGCTATTTACCTTCCGCTTTTTACTTACTATTGCAATTATACCTATCACTATTATCACTTGCGTTTGATCCATTGTAA
This sequence comes from Secale cereale, assembly GCA_902687465.1. Lineage (NCBI taxonomy): Eukaryota > Viridiplantae > Streptophyta > Magnoliopsida > Poales > Poaceae > Secale > Secale cereale. The sequence goes on along the minus strand of LR738709.1, from coordinate 538,395,474 downwards.
ACTACAAGGCCGGAGGGATTGACAACCTCTCTGTACTCGTTGGGAGCAAAGTTATTTGTATCTGTGTGCAGGTCCACGTTGATTGCTAATATCTGGCGCCGTTAGCAGTTGAAACCTTCTTGTTGAAACTGGGAGTCTCAGGGAAATCGATCCTTGGTATTGCCAAGGGAAAACTTCTGCTACACTGCATCTCAAACCTTCCACTTGGGGTAACCAACGAGGGGTGAGAAGCCACCTAGCATGAGTGTGGGTAGGAGAGGCTGTCCAAAATATCTTGTTGCTGCCCGCTTACTAATGGCGCACCCACTATAAATGCGCCATTAGTAATCAAGGTTACTAATGGCGCATTTATAGTAGGTGCGCCATTACTAGTTTTGCAAAAAAAATAACATACTAATGGCGCATTGTCGCACAGTGCGCCATTACTAGTTTAAACTAGTAATGGCGCACTCTGGGACAGTGCGCCATTAGTAGTTTTGTAAAAAAAGAATAAAAAATATCATAAAAAAAGAACATTAATGGCGCACTTTGCTGCTGGTGCGCCATTACTAGTTACAACTAGTAATGGCGCACTTCGTACCGATGCGCCATTAGTATGTTTGGACAGGCACGCTAGTTCAAAAAAAAAACTTTTTGATACTAATGGCGCACTCTGGGCCTGGTGCGCCATTAGTAGTTTGAACTCTAATGGCGTATCTGTTGTTGGTGCGTCATTACTATATACAAATGGCGCACTGCTTGTCTGGTGCGCCATTAGTATCAATTCCATCTATAGCCCTTTTCCTAGTAGTGATGGGTTCACTAGGAGCAGTATAACCAAAGCCAGTAATTTGAACATCTTCAGTTGAAGCGGGAGTGGGTCTGGCAGGGCTAGCCGGAGTATTACTGGCCCGGACTGTGCTAGTTGGATTATCGCCAAGGTCCATTGGCGTAGCTTCTTGTTCGGTAAAAGTTCCATGATCCGGTGGAGGAAGATCATGATGCAAGACATCAACATTTTCTGCTGGCTCTGGAGTTTTCTCCGGTTCAGGATTCACATCATCACCTACCGGTTTATTCAGTTTAGCCTTCTTACTAGGTTTTGGCTTGCTACGAAATTCAAAGGTAAAGATAGTCAGTGGAGTTAAGGAAAAGAATTAACAGGAAAATAAAAACTTACCCAGGAACAGTTTTGAGAGGAGGAAGCTGTGTAGCTGTTGAATCGCCGGATGACGAATGAGGAGTATCCTGATAATTTGAATCAGACGGATAAAGAGGCTGGCGAATATGACCCGCTTTGGGATAAAGAGCATCTGGAGTATGTAAAACCTCTGATCGACGTCTCCGGGCTGGTGTCTATGGTAAACCGGTGGATTCGATAACTTGACCGCTGTGTCGTGTTGTGCGGCGAGCGTCATGTTGTTGTTTCTTTAGAATAAATTTTGGGTCCAAGTAAGCGAAAGGGTGAGAAAACTGTACTTTCCGGCTGGCTCGACGAATTTTCGGTGTTGGCAGAGGATCTGAACCAGAGGAAAGGGTAATTACCTCGACATCATCAGCCTCGCTGCCTTCAGCATTTTCCTGAGTACAATCATTGTCAATAAGATGCAAGAAAAGAGAGCCAAGGGAGTCTAGTGATACCTCTGAGGCTGGTTCATCATCATCAAGATTGGACTGAGATGCTTCAGTGGTCTTCTTCTTAACAGTTTTCTTAACAGCTTTGGTCTTAAGGCGAGCTGCCTTTACCGGTATGTCTTGGGATTTCCTCTTCCAGAACGGATCATTACCCTGATAAAAAATTATGGGATCGTTCAGAAAGGATACTAAAAACAAATTTAAATAAAGCAAACGATATAAGAAGACTTATCGACGGTGGTTTATTGGACTCACAGAAAGGGGCCAGCCCGGTTTTGCTGCAGGCATCCACCGGCTCATTCAATATTTTCTTAACAGCTTCATTGACCTCATTCTCTGACAGCACAGCTTCAGTATTGCCTAGAGGATCTTTGGGGTTTCCGGTATAATCACACATTAAACCGGAGCACCGGCTTAGCGGGATAATACTCCAAGAGATCCAACATCGAACAAAGTTAATGCCTATCAAGCCGTTTGCCGTGAAGGCCCAGAGCTTTGAAAGCTGCGATGCGTATTGGGCTCGCTCTTGGGCACTTAGCCGTTGAGGGAAAGGATGGTTCTCAGAAAGCCGATGAGAACGGTAACTCGGCAGAGGATTTTCGTCAGCTCGAGAAGTGTCTAGACAGTAAAACCAGGCCTGGTTCCAACCCTTAGGGTGACTATGGTGTTTTGCGTGAGGAAAGCTAACATCCTTCCCTTTTTGGATGGACATTCCTCCAAGTTCAGTGTTGGGCCAATCAGTGAACTCTGTGCGACAGTTTAAATGGAAGAAATCCCTAAACAGTTCAACTGAAGGTTCCTCTTGCAAATAAGCTTCACAGAATACTTGGAAGTTGCAGATGTTGGGCACATAATTCGGTCCGGTATCTTGAGGGTGGAGCTGAAAGCTAGCCAGCACGTCACGAAAGAATTTTGACCCGGGAGGACTGAACCCTCAGGATAGATGATCAAGAAATACGATAACCTCTCCGTCTTTGGGCTCTGGAGGACATTCCGGTCAAGGGACTCTCCAATGGAGGACATCCTTCTTGCCTAAAGCACCAATTTCAGCCTGATCATGCAGTTCCTCTTCGGTAACCCGAGACTGGACCCAGTTGCAGGAAGTAAATTGCTTGGCTTTCTTTGCCATTTTGAAGGAAAAAGCTGAAAATATAGTGAAGGGCCGATTTATGATTTATGCAATGATAAACCGGAAGTGTTTCAAGGGTAACTACAGACGGCGGTTTAAGCGGGGCCTAATGATATCTACCGATTTATGATTTTTTCTAAAGTTAAACCGCCGGGGAGAAGATGAAAGGTGCAGATTTAAAGTTATGGAAAAACAGGTTTCGCAAAATCAGCAATAGAATTACAGATCTACGGCATGTCAGAAATTTAGAAATATTCAGGATTAATATTGATCAGACGCTGCAGCAGTTCAGATGGATCTAGATAAGGGGAATACTGTAAAGGAGGATAAGCATTTAATTGAGCAGAGTTATTAATACAGTCGCAGGCGAAGACATCAGAACTACACTAGTTATCAGAGCCATGACGAAGAACAGCGAAGATCAGCGCCCTAGCCATGACGAACTCACAGCAGAAACCCTAATGAGATCTATATAAGAAATAAGGAAGGAACTTACCAGAGCTGACGGGTGCGGAGGCGCGTTGCCAAGTTTCTGGTCCGAACAGGTCGATGCAGCGGCCTGAGTTGACGAAGATGCAAAGGTCGACGGCGACGGCAGTGCTTGAGCATGGGCAAGCGTGAGGAAGAAGAAGAAGCGAAGAGACGAGGGGGGAAAAGGAAATGACTCCTCTCTCTATTTATAAGCCGAAAGGTTAAACGGCAGGCGCGGGAATCAAGGAGCCCGAAAGGTGGATATGGGACGATACTGTTGCCTCGATCCTCGGAGATTTTAATAAGTAAAGAATAAAGCATTAAATGAACAGATGACGTCACGGCGTTTCAATGTGATCCAGGAAGATGACGTCATGGCGGTTTACTAAATATTTGAAGCCACGGGGGACCAAGCTTCTACAAGGCATTGAAGATTGACATGAACATGTTCAAATCAATCTGGGGCCTAATGTCGGGGATATAACTATTAGGTATAAACTGCCCAGGAAGGGGCCAGTTTATGCCCATAAGGATTACTTCTACTGAAGCCCAGCAAGGCATAGAACATGGCGCTTTATTATAAAAGACTAGAGATCCAAGGCCCAAGAGGTGTTAGGGCCCTTAAGTGTAAACCGCCATACGGCGTGTAACTTGTATTGTAAGATTGGAAAGATAGAGACCGAGCCGGGCACGTTTATGAGCCGGCCTCGGGATTCTGTAACCGGACCGGGCGTCATCCTGTGTATATAAAGGGACGACCCGGCGACGGTTCAATGATAGAGAACAACAACTCGAGACACAGGCAAAGCGGATTCGCTCCCTAGTCATTGAAACCCTAGCAATACTACATCAAACTAGATGTAGGATTTTACCTTCATCGAACGGGCCGAACTAGTATAAAATCTCTTGCGTCCTTGTCCACTTTAACCCCTTTAAGCTAACCCGCAGCGATGGCTCCATGACTAAGTCCTTTTGCTAGGACATCTGCCGTCACAAAACCACGACAGTCCCGGTTCGTGTTACCAACCAGGACTAAAGGTCCTCCTGCCTGGGCGCCCCGCAGCAGCCACGTGGAGCCCCATCTGTCCCAGTTCATAAGACAACCGGAACTAAAGGTTTTGGGCTTTAGTCTCAACCTTTTTTCCTAGTTCCAGAATCGGGACTAAATGTCGTCTGGAACCGGGACTAGTTCCCTGTTTTCTACTAGTGCTGGAGTCCGTAGGAGTGAGTAAGGATCACGTACGGATCCATGCCGTAGCCCTAAAATTGGCCTGCAGGAAAATTAAAATGTGTTGTTTGTTAAAAAATGATATCATTCATGCAATTCCATATAGCCCAAAGAAGCATACATATTCCAATCTGAATACGAGATAGAGTATTATGTTCTACTCAGGCTAACCACGTCCGAAATAATGATTCAATGCTAACTATATGAATAACGTTAAAGGCTACATGAATCGTTCGCCAAAATAACTTTGCGAAGGGGCAATCTATGAAGAGGCGTTGTATTGTTTCATCATGATCACAAAAACAACATCGTGTACTGCCTACCCATCGTCGCATTATTAAATTACCTTTGGTGAAGGTCACTTGCTTGTGGACAAACTAAATAAAGATTTTAATATGCAAAGGAACCTTAACCTTCCAAATATGCATCGATCTCGGGATTGGTCCAGAATTAATTAGATCCATATACATAGATTTAACCGTAAACACTCCGTTTCTAGCCAACTTTCAGTACACCGAATTAGGTTGGTCGGATAATTGAACCTCCATCAGTCTCCATACCAGGTGTATCCAAGAGTTCCAATGCTCCCCAACTAAAGATTTCCTAAACTGAATATTCAAGGGTATCGATTGTAATATTGTGCCCACTTACTCCTCTTTATGTTGCACAATATGGTATACAGTGGGGTATTGCACAGCTAGAGGCATCTCCTCTAACCAGATATCCTCTCAAAATCTTGTTGTCATTCCATTGCCAATAAAGAATTTGACACTACAAAAGAACAAATCTTCCATTCTCGTAAGCCCCTTCTAAAATGGTGAATCATTCAGTATCGCGGTGACCTGGGAAAGAGTTTTTGATTGCAGGTTCTTGTTGTGTGATATCTATGCCCTCATACTTTCATTCTCCGCTGATAACCTATACAACCATTTACTCATGAGACATTTATTCTTAATTTCCAGGTTGTCAATGATGAGACCCCCTGGTCCTTAGATCGGCAAATGATATCCCATCGTGCCATTGGATACTTCTTCTTAGCCTCATCCGACTGTCAGAAAAATCGAGATTGAAAAAAAAACTAGTCTCTTCTGTACTCCCTTCGGTACTTCAAAGAAAGATAATAGGAACATCGGCATACTAGTAAGTACTGAGTTGATGAGCACTAACCGACTTCCATATGACATTAGCTTGCCCTTCCGGCAGCTAAGATTTTTTCAATTCGATCTTCGATGCATTTCCATTATTTATTAGACAGTTTGTGATGATGAATCAGTATGCCCAAATAATGAAAGGGCAAAGAACCTAGTTCACAACCGAACAATTGTCTATATGCATCTTGCTCCTCTTTGTCCCTACCAAAGAAAACAATTCGCTCTTGTGAAAATTTATTTTAAGTCCCGACAATTGTTCAAAGAGGCATTGTACTAGTTTCATATTCCGAGCTTTTGCGAGATCATGTTCCATGAAAAGGATAGTGTCGTCGGCATACTGTAAGATGGAAACTCCCCCATCGACTAGATGGGGAACAAGTCCATCAACTTGGCCGTTCTCCTTGGCCCTACCTATAAGAACGGTCAACCTATCCACCACTATATTAAATAAGAGAGGAGACATCGAATCCCCTTGTCTCAAGCCCTATGAGTATGAAAATAGTGACCTATATCATTATTAACCTTAATTATGACACTACCTTTTTGGACTATAGAACCCACTTGGTTCCGTCATGCCTCATTAAAACCCTTCATGCGCATTGCCTACTGAAGAAAATGCCATTTAACTTTATCATATGCCGTCTCAAAATCCACTTTGAAGATAACCCCATCTATTTTCTTCAAATGAGTTTCATGGAGAGTTTCATGTAGGACGACAACCCCTTCTAGGATAGGTCTCCCATGCATGAAAGCCGTCTGAATCAGTTGCACCACTGAATGAGCAATCTGTGTCAGTCTATTAGTACCCACTTTCGTGAATATTTTGAAACTCACATTCATAAGACAAATTGACCTGAACTGCTCGATGCAAACTGCTTCTTCTTTCTTTGGCAATAACGCAATCATACCAAAGTTAAGATGAAAGAGTTCGAGGTGCCCGTTAAAAAATCGTGAAACATAGGCATAAGATCATCCTTAATAATATGCCAACATTTCTTATAGAATTCCGCAGGGAACCCATCCGATCCAGGTGCTTTATTCAGTTTCATTTGTGATATAGCTTCAAGAACCTCTTTGTCGGTAAATGGTGCAGAGAGAATGTAATTCTCCTCTGACCTAAGCTGAGGAATATCTCCAATAAATGACTCATTTAGGGAAACCGTACTCTCTGCAGGGGACCCGAATAGTTGTTTAGGATAGTTGGAAAAATACAATTTGAGATTCTCATGACCCAGCACGGTGCCTTCGTCCTGTTCAAGTTGGATTATTTTCTTCTTCCTATGCTTACCATTCGCAATCATGTGAAAGAATTGTGTGTTGTCATCCCCTTGGACAACCTTGAGAACCTTAGCAAGCAGTGCCCATTTGAGCTCTTATTCTCTCAGAAGATCACGTAGCCGTTGCTCAGCTTCAGATTTCTTGGCCTCTTTTGCCACATCTAGCAGGTTTGCTTCTGATTTTAGGCCCAAGACATCGATCAATTGGCCGAGTCTTTCTTTTTCTTGTTTGTAAATCCCACTCTCGTTTCCGGCCCAACCCCGTAAAAATTGTCTTAGGTGCCTAATCTTGTTTTGCCATCTTTCTACACCTCAAGCGTCCACTAACAGGCTTTGCCCATTCTCGTTGTATGATGGCCAAGAAGTTCTCTTTCTCGAACCAACTCAGTTTGAAAGATAAGGTATTTTTGTTACCAATATGTGTTGCCTCTCCCGAGTCTACTAGTAATGGTGTGTGGTCTCAGATTGCCCTCTGCATCGCACGCATCGAGACCAATGGGTATTTGTGTTCCCATTGCACACTAGCGAGCACCCTATCCAACTTCTCGTAAGTTGGCATGGGTAACGTATTGGCCCATGTAAACTGCCTACATGTGAGTTCAATCTCTCTCAGACTGAGACTCTCGATAATCATGTTAATATTTATCATTTGGCACTAAATGTTCTAAGCAAAGCACTCCCATTTTCTTCACATCTACACCTATGAATGCTTTGCTTGTCGTCCGCAGCTGCAAAACAACACTACATGTAGGCGGGTACACGCAAACATGTCAATTTTTGCCATGCCATCGAATAGTTACTTTTTTTTTGGTGGTTGCGGATATTGTGGTTAGAGATAAATGTGGCCAAGTGTGAAGCACAACCAAACATTTGCCGATAGTAATGTCTTTGGCTTCTGAATGCCGCATTTCATTGCCCGGGCTCGTCTACACACGGTCAGAAAAATAAAATAAAATACTAAAAAAATTAAAAAAATATAATTTTTTGTGTGGTAGATAATTTGATGCGTGAGGTTCGCTCCATTTTTTAGATCATTTGGACATTTGAGCAGCTTTCAGCAAAAAAGACAAATCAGATCAGAATAGTGCATCACAATAAACATTTTTACAAACCCTAAATTTATCTTTTTTCCGAGAGCTGCTCAGACGTCCAAATGATTTGAAAATTAAAGTAAACCTCACACTTAAATTATCTACAACACGTGCAGCTGAGCCTGGGCTTAGAAGTGGATTACCGTCGGCTCCTGCCATATGGACTTGTCTTGGGCACTCGTGCTGCCATGGCTGGTACTCCTAGGCATGAATGGCCTCACTTTTCACGTGCTCGTGCTGACGGGGCAGCAAGGGATGCATCCGCGTCACCGAGTCACGGCCAAATTTGGTGTTTTGACCCTTTTGACAAAGTTTAGCCAGATCTGACCCCTGTTCGAAAATATTTTGGGATCTGACTTTTTTTCCTACCGTCATTGTCCTTCGCGGTAGGGTAGTACATCTTACCACCATGGTCTTTGCCGGTAAGACTTAACTACGCCGTCATGGCCGTTTAACATGGAAAATACCCTACCGCCAGGGTCTTTGGAGTTAGATTTTTATACCGCTACCACTAGAGTCACTGGCGGTAGGCTCTTGACCGAACATTTTTGGAGCCGCTGCTTTGTTTTCTACCCAGGCAACAGTGCCCCTGCCACTTAGTTCAAGTTGTCCAAAAAAGTCAATGCGTAGACAGAGTACATGTACAATTAATTACTCAGAGTGATGAACTGTTGATTGGAAAGAGCGCTGATACGTCTCCAACGTATCTATAAATTTTGATTGTTCCATGCTATTATTTATGATGTTTTGGGATGTTTAATGGGCTTTGTCATACACTTTATATTATTTTTGGGACTAACCTACTAACCCAATGGCCCAGTCCAGATTGCAGTTTTTTGCCTGTTTTAGGGTTTTATAGAAAAGGGATATCAAACGGAGTCCAAACGGAATGAAACCTTCGGGAGAGATATTTTTGGAGAAAATCACGCACGGGAGACTTGAGAAGCACGCAGTAGGGTCTACGAGGTGCCCATGAGGGTGGGGGGCGCGCCCCCTGCCTCGTGGGTCCCACGTATGGCCCCCGGTGACCTTCTTACTCCTATATATACCTACGTACCCCGAAACCATCAGAAGAGGAGAGAAAACACTAGTTCCACCGCCGTAACCTTCTGTTCTCGTGAGATCCCATCTTGGGGCCTGTTCCGGAGCTCCGCCGGAGGGGGGATCTACCACGGAGTGCTTCTAAATCATCATCATCGCCTCACCATGAGTTGTGAGTAGTTTACCACAGACCTTCGGGTCCATAGCTAGTATCTAGATGGCTTCTTCTCTCTCTTTGGATCTCAATACAAAGTTCTCCTTGGTCTTCGAGGAGATCTATTCGATGTAATCTCTTTTTGCGGTGTGTTTGTCGAGATCCGATGAATTGTGGGTTTATGATCAAGATTATCTATGAGAAATATTTGGTTCTTCTCTGAACTCTTTATGTATGATTATAATATCCTTGCAAGTCTCTTCGAATTATTGGTTTGGTTTGGCCTACTAGATCTATAGTTCTTGCAATGGGAGAAGTGTTTGTCTTTGGGTTCAATCTTGCGGTGTCCTTTCTCATTGATAGTAGGGGCAGCAAGGCACGTATTGTATTGTTGCCATCAAGGATAATAAGTTGGGATTTATATCATATTGCTTGAGTTTATCCCTCTACATCATGTCATCTTGCTTAAGGCGTTACTCTGTTCTTATGAACTCAATACACTAGACGCATGCTGGATAGCGATCGATGTGTGGAGTAATAGTAGTAGATGCAGAATCGTTTCGGTCTACTTGTCTCGGACGTGATGCCTATATATAATAATCATGCCTAGATAGTATCATAATTATTTGCTTTTCTATCAATTGCTCGACAGTAATTTGTTCACCCACAGTAGGATTCTGTTATCATGAGAGAAGCCACTAGTGAAACCTATGGCCCCGGGGTCTATCTTTATCATATTGCTTTACTTCAATTTCTGCTGACGTTGCTTATTTGCTTTATTTACTTTCTGTTCTTATATCAAAATACCAAAAATATTATACTATCCTATCTATCAGATCTCACTTTCGTATGTGGCCATAAAGGGATTGACAACCCCTTATCGCGTTGGCTGCGAAGTTCTTATGTGTTTGTGCAGGTGCGAGGGACTCGCGCGTGGTCTCCTACTGGATTGATACATTGGTTCTCAAAAACTGAGGGAAATACTTACGCTACTGTGCTGCATCTCCCTTTCCTCTTCGAGGGAATACAACGCAAGCTCGAGAAGTAGCAAGAAGAATTTCTAGCGCCGTTGTCGGGGAGGCTTACGCAAAAGTCATATACCAAGTACCTATCACAAACCCTTATCCTTTGCATTACTTCTTTTGCCTCTTTTTTTCCTCTCCCCCACTTCACCCTTGCCATTTTATTTGCCCTTCTTCTGCCGTGTGTTTATCGTTCGCTTGCTTCTTGTTTGCTTGTGTGTGTTGGATTGCTTGTTCGTCACTATGGCTCAGAACAATACCAAATTGTGTGATTTCTCCAATACCAACAATAATGATTTTATTAGCATTCCAATTCTCCTATTACCGATGCTGAATCTTGTGAGATCAATGCTGCTTTGTTGAATCTTGTCATGAAAGATCAATTTTCCGGCCTTCCAAGTGAAGATGCCACTACCCATCTAAACAACTTTGTAGATTTGTGTGATATGCAAAAGAAAAGGGATACGGATAACGATATTGTTAAATTGAAGTTATTTCCGTTTTCACTTAGAGATCGTGCTAAAACTTGGTTTTCTTCTTTGCCTAGAAATAGTATTGATTCATGGAATATGTGCAAAGATGCTTTTATCTCTAAGTATTTCCCTCTTGGTAAGATCATCTCTCTTAGAAACGATATTATGAATTTTAAGCAACTAGATCATGAGCATGTTGCACAAGCTTGGGAGATAATTAAATTAATGATACATAATTGCCCTACACATGGTTTGAATCTATGGATGATTATTCAAAACTTTTATGCTGGAAACCACCTTAGGAGAAGCTACCAAACTCCTAGATAATATTATGGTTAATTATTCTCAATGGCACACCGAAAGATCTACTAGTAAAAAGGTGCATGCTATCGAAGAAATTAGTGTTTTGAGTGGAAAGATGGATGAACTTATGAAATTATTTGCTGCTAAGAGTGCTTCTTCTGATCCTAATGATATGCCTTTGTCCACTTTGATTGTAAGTAACAATGAATCTTTGGATGTGAATTTTATTGGTAGGAATAATTTTGGTAACAATGCTTATAGAGGGAACTTTAATCCTAAGCCTTTTCCTAGTAATTCCTCTAATAATTATGGTAATTCCTACAACAACTCTTATGGAAAGATGCCTTCTGAATTTGAAACTAGTGTTAAGGAGTTTATGATTTCGCAAAAGAATTTCAATGCTATGCTTGAAGAAAAATTGCTTAAGTTGATGAGTTGGCTAGAAGTGTGGATAGAATTACTCTTGATGTTGATTCTATGAAACTTAGATCTATCCCACCTAAGCATGATATCAATGAGTCTCTCAAAGCCATGAGAATTTTCATTGATGAATGCAAGGAAAGAACCGCTAGGATGCGTGCTAAAAGAGAGGATTATATAAAAGCGTGTTCTTCTAGTTATCATGAAAATAAAGATGAAGATCTGAAAGTTATTGATGTGCCTCCTATTAGATCCCTGTTTTCTAATATAAAACTTGATGAAGATAGGATTGGAGATGATTCTACTTTAAGGTGTCCCAATGATTCGGAGTTTTTAGATCTTGATGCTAAAATTGTTAAAAGTGGGAGTGAATAGATTAAAACTTTGCATAATGATGAACCCACTACTTTGGATTTCAAGGGATTCTATTATGATAATTGCTCTTTGATTGATTGTATTTCCTTGTTGCAATCTGTACTAAATTATCTGCATGCTTATAGTCAAAATAAAGCTTTCACTAAACACATAGTTGATGCTTTGATGCAATCTTATGAAGAAAACTTGAACTAGAAGTTTCTATCCCTAGAAAGCTTTATGATGAGTGGGAACCTACTATAAAAATAAAAATTAAAGATCATGAATGTTATGCTTTGTGTGATTTGGGTGCAAGTGTCTCCACTATCCCAAAAACTTTGTGTGATTTGCTAGGTTTCCATGAGCTTGATGATTGTTCTTTAAATTTGCATCTTGCGGATTCCACTATTAAGAAACCTATGGGAAGTATTAATGATGTTCTTATTGTTTCCAATAGGAATTATGTGCCTATAGATTTCATTGTTCTTGATATAGATTGCAATCCTTCATGTCCTATTATTCTTGGTAGACCTTTCCTTAGAACGATTGGTGCAATTATTGATATGAAGGAAGGAAATATTAGATTCCAATTTCCGTTAAGGAAAGGCACGGAACACTCTCCTAGAAAGAAAATCAAATTACCATATGAATCTATTATGAGAGCCACTTACGGATTGCCTTCCAAAGATGGCAATACCTAGATCTATCATGTATCGTGCCTAGCTAGGGGCGTAAAACGATAGCGCTTGTTGGGAGGCAACCCAATTTTATATTTTTTTTGTTTTTGCTTATGTTAGGGAATAAATATTGCATCTAGATTCTGTTTAGATGTGGTTTTGTGTTTTGTTTAGTGTTTGTGCCAAGTAGAACCTTTGGGAAGACTTGTGTGAAGTTTATGTGATCTTGGTGTGAAAAACAGAATCGTTAGCGCTCGCTAGAATGGTCATCTGATTTTACTGGAGCGTGCTATTTAGTTGATTCTTTTTGCAGATGATTAATAGTCAAATTCCTCACATTTACCAATTTAGTTTGAATTTTTTGGAGTTACAGAAGTATGCGAAACCTGCAGATTACTACAGACTGTTCTGTTTTTGACATATTCTATTTTTCGTGTGTTGTTTGCTTATTTCGATGCATCTATGAGTAATATTGGGAAGTATGAACCATAGAGAAGTTGGAATACAGTAGGTGTAACATAAATATAAACAAAGAATGAATTCATTGCAGTACCTTTGAGTAGTGGTTTGCTTTCTTATACTAACGGAGCTCACGAGATTTTTGTCTAAGTTTTGTGTTGTGAAGTTTTCAAGTTTAGAGTATTGCTTTGATGGACTATGGAACCAAGAGTAGCAAGGGCCTAAGCTTGGGGATGCCCAAGGCACCCCAAGTAAAATTCAAGGACAACCAAAAGCCTAAGCTTGGGGATGCCCTGGGAAGGCATCCCCTCTTTCGTCTTCATCTATCGGTAACTATACTCGGAGCTATATTTTTATTCACCACATGATATGTGTTTTACTTGGAGCGTCTTGTATAATTTGATTCCTTGCTTGTTAGTATGCCAAAATTATCCTTTCTAGACACACCTATTTGAGAGAGTTAAATATGGCCTAGGAATTGATAGAACACTCTATGTGCTTCACATATATCTTTTGAGTTGAATAGTTTTTGCTCTAGTGCTTCACTTATATCTTTTAGAGCACGGTGGTGATAATATTTTGAAGAAATTGTTGATCTCTAATGCTTCACTTATATCCATTTGAGAGTCTATTAAAACAACATGGTAATGTGCTTAGGCTATAAAACTAGTCTTCACATGATAGACATCCAATATCAATGTAGTAAAAACTTTCACCCTTAGTGCATTGAATATGATGAGAAGTTGGATGCTTGATAATTGTTTTGAGATATGAGGATAGTGATATTGGAGTCATGCTAGTGGAGTTATTCTGAAATTGAGAAATGCTTGTGTTAAGGTTAGTGATTCCCGTAGCTTGCACGTATGGTGTACCGCTATGTGACGAAGTTAGAGCATGAGGTATTTGTAAAGTGTCGACCTTTGTGTTGAGGTCGCGGGCGCGCGATGGTTAACTCCTACCAACCTCCCCCCTAGGAGCATGCGTTGATTGCTTTGTTTTGATGACTCGTTGATTTTTGCAATAAGTATATGAGTTCTTTATGACTAATGTTGAGTCCATGGATTATACGCACTCTCACCCTTCCACCATTGCTAGCCTCTCTTGTACCGCGCAACTTTCACCGGTACCATACACCCACTATATATCCTTCCTCAAAACAGCCACCATATATATATTCCTCAAAACAGACACCATACCTACCAATCATTGCATTTCCATAGCCATTCCAAGATATATTGTCATGCAACTTTCCACCGTTCCGTTCATATGACACGCATCATATTGTCATATTGCCATGCATGATCATGTAGTTGACATTGTATTAGTGGCAAAGCCACCATGCATAATTTTTCATACATGTCACTCTTGATTCATTGCACATCCCGATATACCGCCCGGAGGCATTCATATAGAGTCATACTTGTTCTAGTATCGAGTTGTAATGAAAGTGTGATGATCATCATTATTAGAGCATTGTCCCATGTGAGGAAAGGCTAAATCAATAAAGCCCCACCACAAAAAAAGGCCAAAGAAAAAAAGAAAGGCCCAAAAAAGAGGGAAAAAGAATAAAATAGAAATGAAAAAGGGACAATTGCTACTATCTTTTTCCACACTTGTGCTTCAAAGTAGCACCATGTTCTTCATGATAGAGAGTCTCATGTTTAGTCACTTTCATATACTAGTGGGAATTTTCATTATAGAACTTGGCCTGTATATTCCAACGATGGGCTTCCTTAAATGCCCTAGGTCTTCGTGAGCAAGCAAGTTGGATGCACACCCACTAGTTTCTTTTGTTGAGCTTTCATACATATTTAGCTCTAGTGCATCCATTGCATGGCAATCCCTACTCACTCACATTGATATCTATTGATGAGCATCTCCATAGCCCGTTGATACGCCTAGTTGATGTGAGACTATCTCCCTCCTTTTTGTCTTATCCACAACCATCTCTCTATTCCACATAGTGCTATGTCCATGGCTCACGCTCATGTATTGCGTGAAACTTGAAATGTTTGAAAGAATAGAGTATGAAAACAAGTGCTTGGCTGAAATCGGGGTTGTGCATGATATGAATATTTTGTGTGATGAAGAGGGAGCATAGCCAGACTATATGATTTTATAGGAAAAACTTTCTTTAGCCATAGTATTTTGAGAAGACATGATTGATTTGTTAGTATGCTTGAAGTATTACTGTTTATTATGTCAATATAGACTTTTATTTTGAATCTGAAAGGGATGAAAGGGATGATCCCCTACCTGGCACCGTCCAGGTGCCACTCAGGCGGTGCACCCACAGCTAGTAATAACCAAAGAGAGATCTACGTTAGTACTAGTATATTTCCATCTCCGGGTTGCTGGACGAGATGATGAGGTGCGTATCATTCCTTGTAGATGACGACATGACGTGCGTGAAGCATGCTGCATACATATTCGCGAGATGATTGGATGGGACCATCTCCAGCCGTTGGCCCTAAGGGGGCGCGTAAAATCGCCGCCTAGGGTGAATCGGCGCTAACCGCGTACTGGGGGCGGGTTGCTACCCAGTCGTCGCCCCCACGACGTATTTTTTTTAAACACCAAACCCGGCCTAATTCGCACAAACAAGGCGTAAATTTAAACAAACTTTGGCGAGTTCATCAAATATTTTACAAAGAAAGAAAAAGAAAAAAGAAGACACTGCTAGGCCCGTCGTCGTCCTTGCCGTTCCTCGCCCGCCCGCCGCCTGCCGCCGGGAAGCTCTACATGTCGAGGAGCTTGTAGAATTGCGTGTAGTCGCTGTCGCCGTCGTTGTCGTCGTCGCCTCCTCGCCGACCGCTATCCCTGCTGCTTCCCTGACCAGGGTCGCCGAGGCGCGGTGGGTTGGACGGCCAGGAGACGTCCTCGTCGTCGTCGCTGTCGAGGATCACCACGCCGTCCTCATCCTCGCGCCCACGCCGGTGAGCAGCTATCTCCTACAGGGCGCGGCGCTGCCGGACCATCTCGTCGCGGAGGTAGCCGTCCCGCGCCCACTGTAGGGCGGCCTCGTTGGAGAAGCTGGACCGGGCGATGGCCTCGTACTCCGCGGGGAGGCCGGAATCCACCTTCGGCCTAACGAGCCGGGCAGAGGTGGGGAAGGACTCGGCGATGCGGACACCACAACTGCGTGTGCGCCAGCTGACCGGCGTGTCTTGTGGCTTCGGCTTGACGAGGAGGGGGGAGGGGGATCCGGAGGAGCAGCCGGGCGAGGAGGGGGACGCCTGGTCCATGCGCCTCGGCGTCCACGAGCTCCCACGCCGGCGAAAGAAGTTGGGGGAGCGGGGCACTCTAGCCGCGGCGTGTTGCCGGCCTCGATGTACTCGAGGACGACCTCCAGCGTGCGGCCGGGCACGCCCCACCATCGGCGACGCCCGTCGACGTTGTAGTTCCCGGAGGGCATGATGTCGTTGGTGGCCGCGAGCTGCTCATCGTGGCGGCGACGGAAGTACGGCTCCCACAGTGGGCTGTCGGGGGGTGTGCCTCGGCCCTTCTCTCGCCGCATGCGGCAGGGAGGAACGGATGCGGGCGATTTCCGCACGCCTGGCCGCCCCGGTGGGCGGTGGTGGCACAGGGACCCCACCGACGCTTATCCTCCATGCCCCGGGCACCCGCATGTCCGGCGGGACTGTGTACTCAGCCTCATAGAGAAGCCAGGCTTCGTCCTCGTGAAGGTGGCGGCGGCCGAAGCCGTTTGTCGCCGTGCCATCGCCTGGGAAGCGTTGGGCCATTGGGTGAGGTGGAAACGGCGAGAAGAGAGGGAGGAATGGGGGCATCGACGGTGGAGACTGAGGTCAATGTGTGGCTCACCGGTGCAGGAAGGGGCGGTGGAGAGCGAGGTCAGTGCGTGCCTTCCGCGCCTTCACTGTGCCGTCCGTGAGGCATCAATGAAGGCTGACCGGCGCGGCAGCGCGCGGCATTGATTTCTCTTGCGGGAACCGAGGCGGTGAGGACGACGAAGCAACGAGAACAGCCGAGTCGTTGTCAGGGAGGGCGCGCCGGGTTCGGCCTGGGTACGCCGGCGCCAATTTCGGCCCAAGCCGGCGAAAAAAGGTCTTTGAAGACCCGACTGGACCGAATTTTCGGCGTTGACGAAAAAAAATCACTTGGGGGGCCTTGTTGAGGGCGTGGCTAGAGATGCTCTAACCATTCAGTAATGGAGTACTAGCATGTTCCATACCCCACAAGATGAGAGCTAATTTTTTTAAAATAATACATTTTTTATATTAAATTTCATAAATATTACACGGCCAAAAGAATTTTCAAAAATAATACACCGTCGGCCCGCAGCAGGCCGACTGGGCCTAGTCGGCCCACAGCTGGCCGACTGAGTTCCAATCGGCTTGCTGCTAGCCGATAAGCCTATTGGCCGCGAGCTCTCCAGCAGTCGGCCTGCTGCTGGCCGACAGGAGCTCAATCGGCTTCCAGCTGGCCGACAGGACACCTATTGGCTAGCTGCTGGCCGATTTCATGCAACTAAACACCTTCCACGTTGCTCACTCCTTCCCGCCATATTTTCCCCCCTTTGCTCTTTCCCGTCATAGGTTTCCGCATAGCTCGTTTCCGCCATATTTTTCCCGCTCTCTACTTGCCTCCTCCTTTGCTCGTTCCCGCCATATTTACCCGCTTTGCTTGTTCCCGCCCTATTTTTCTGCTTTGCTCGTTCCCGCCAAATTTTCCCGCTTTGCTCGTTCCCGCCACTTTTTCCCGCTTTGCTCATTCCCGCCATTTTTCCCGCTCTCTAGTTCCCGCCAGTATCTCCCTCTACCGAGTTCCCGCCTTTCTTTGTGTTGTGAGTCTATAAAACACCCTCGGCAGTAACATTGGTAAGCATTCAGTTGTAGTTTCGTAGTCTCGCCAAGATGTCCGGATATCCTTTCGAACATAGTTTTCACCCTAGTATGTCCAGATGTCTTCTGGATTTAGCCACCGATTTCAGGGTAGACAACAAGATAGTTCAATGGGAGAAGCTCATCAGTACTGACACCCTACTGAATGAGCTGGCTCACGCACTAAGTAGGTGCCGGTGGCCTTCCAGGACCTTTGAGGAAATACGGGAAGAACTTTTGAGGTTGCAGGGGAGATGGAAGAAGCAACAATCGAAGGGTGAATCATACCTAAAGTGTGCAGCCGAACATACTTTTCTATGGACTGAGGACAGTGAGGATGATGAGGATATCTTCATGGCGCCGCTTCCGGGTTCTACATATTCGAAGGGTAAGAGTTCAGCATCGTCAAAGGGCAAAAGTTCTCCATCGTCAAAGAGCAAGAGTTCTGCATCGTCGAAGAGCAAGAGTTCTTCATCATCAAAGGGCAAGAGTTTTTCATCGTCGAAGGGCAAGAGTTCTGCATCGTCGAAGGGCAAGAGTTTTGCATCGATGGAGGATGACGATGATGACTTTATGTAGTTTTTATCCTTTATGTTGTCAGTTAAGTTGTATGTGCCGTTTTATTTAGATGTAGTTATATCTAGTTGTTTGTACTTTCTTGTTGTATGAGCATTATATTCTATCTAAATAGCAGAGACTAAAATAGAGTAGTCATATGTCTCATACATAAATACATAGTCATTTGTCTCATACATAGAATAGACATAAGTCTCATACATAATTCAATGGTCATGTCTCTACTGATAGATAGAAGCGTCACTGACGACGTCTGCCCTGGCGCGGAGGCGGATCTTGCGGCGTCGTCCATCCGTACCTATGTATTGGCCTGATGTTACGAGGCGGAATCTCAGACTCACCCTGGTGATACTGTGTATCCTGTGTCGGGCCAGGTGGAGTAGTCGAAAACATGTCTGGCCACTGGATGTGCTGCGACATCTGACCCTGTATGTTGTCCTCAAGACGTTGATCACTCCCCCATGTATCATGTGATGCAGACATAGACGCATGATATCCGTAGGCTCCTGAACGATGGAACATTAAGTCATGCAGAATAAGGTCGCCTAAATTAATATTGAAAACAATACACATACCTGTTGGCTGTGACGGCTGCTCTAGCTGAAACACAAAGCTCGACGAGGGACCCTGTTGTCGTGGCTGTGGAGAAAACACAAAGCTCGACGTGGGACCAAAGTGGTCTGGGTGCTGCCACGTCGAACTGCCAGGTTGGTCAGGAGGGGGTGCCCTCATAGTCGGCTGATGTGCAAGACGCGGACGTGGCTGATGTCGGTGTGTGGAGTGACGCGGCGGCTGCTGCTGGTGCTGAACAACGCCGCTCCTCCGGGTGCACGTGATAGCCTCGTAGACAGCCCGAATCTTGTTCTGCTCCCATACTGGATCCGGAACATTCGGATAAAGAGCATGAAAACGATGTGTAAGACCTCGCTCCCAATCAGCCGGTGCGTCCAACGGTCCTATGGCATGACCTGCCAACGGTAGTCCGAGCAAAAGTGACACATCCTCTAGAGTAGGAGCCATCTCTCCCCATCGGAAGTGAAACGTGTGGTCTCTGGCCTCCAACGGTCTACTAAGCAGCTCAACAAGGAGGAGTCGATGGCGAGGCGTTTGCAGCCCGGGATAGACTCAACCAGACACGCGAAAGGTAAAAGGCCGGCCCATTTCAACCTTCATCACAGAACATTATAGTTAGTGTCTCCAATTAATATGCATGTCAGTGTGCAAATTAAAAAGAATGTACCTTTGTTCCCATCCTCGGTATATCCTCCGGTGCTCCTTAGCAGTGCGAGTGACCAAAGGCCCAAGCCTCCGCTCAGACCAAATCGCAGCACGATGACCCCTATCAATGTCCGCACGCAGCAACCCCATTCCAGACATTCCTGCACATAGTGCCACACTTAATACAAATTTCAAACATAGTGCCACTTAATACAAATTTTCAAACATAGTGCCACACTTAATACAAATTTCAAACATAGTGCCACACTTAATACAAATTTTCAAACATAGTGCCACACTTAATACAAATTTCAAACATGGTGCCACACTTAATACAAATTTCAAACATAGTGCCACACTTAATACAAATTTTAGAATATAGTATTGCTGGCTTAGTTTCTTCCTCTACCTCTTACTCCTCTACCTTCTCTTCGTCCCCGGTTGCCACGTCCACGCCCAGTACCACTGGCTGTGACAAAAGTGGGACAGTTAGTGTCCCTATGGCCAAATTCATTGCATAGAATGCATTAAATTGTCGGACCTCCTGCTTCAGATTCATCCATATCATTCCGGATGCGACGACACTGACGTCTGCCTCTACTTGTACGCTTATGCTCTGGGTTTGGAATGTAACGCCTTTCAGAGGAGTTGACGGTGTTGAAGTTACCCATTGATCGAAAACCCATCAGCTCACCTGTCCAGGTATTCAGGACAGCCTCTTTTAGAAAATATGGAGACACAAATGATATTGCGTCCAATCCAAGCAGCCCGCAAGCAGCAAGTACATGTGAGCAAGGTCGGTGCCACAATTTTGGTTTGTTGCATGTGCACTCACATGTTGGCTAGGCTTCATTTCCAATTTTCACCTCATGTGTCCTCATCTCATTTGCACATCCGAATTTGTTGTTGGCTAAGCGGACCTCAAACCTTCTTTCTTGATTACCGATGGCGACTACAGTGTGTGACCTTGCTTTCTGCATCTTGTTCTCCATATACTTCGTGACTCTTTCACAGTAACGTGTATTCGGGTTGTTCAAGATATGTTGCTCTGTTTTTGACGTCTATCTCTGAAATACTTCACGGTGCCATAGAAAATACCCTCAACGATGGCTGTAAGCGGTAATGCCCGGTTTCCTCTGAGGATAAAGTTGTATGTTTCAGCGAGGTTGGTTGTCATGACACCGTACCTTGCTCCATGTGTGTCATGTAGCAAAGACCACCTCTCAAGAGGCTCATGCTCTATCCACTGCTGGAAGGTTTTAATCGACCTCTCGAGCCTTCTCCTAGTACCTGGTGGGTCAAAGCCTGGCAAGTCACATAGCCCAACAGGCTCCTCCTCCACGGATGTTGTTCATGTTGCCAACTATGCAGCTACTGCTTCAACATGTGCCCTCACCGCTGCATCTCTTGCAGCTTTCCTGTCCCTAACATGTCTCTGCGTGCACACATTAAGTTGGTCACGTATCAAATTGTACTTCCATAACTGGTTCTGCTTGCAGAGTTTTTTGAATAGATTCATCAGGTTCTTGTTTCTGAACTGCGAGAAAAAATTAGCCCCCAGATGGCGCATGCACCAACGGCTCTGCAAGTCCTACCACGGAGTTTGTTCCTCAGGGCCTGGATTTGTCAGTGTCCTTATCGCACTGAGTATACCTGCATGCCTGTCATGAAGGATGCACACATTGGGCTTCTCCTTAACAACGGATATTTTCAACTGCTTGAAGAACCATGTCCAACTCTCAATGTTCTCACTCTCCACGAAAGCAAATGCGAGTGGGACAACTTGATTTTGGCCATCTTGACCTATGGCTGTTAGGATCTAACCTTTGTACTTGCCTGTGAGAAATGTACCATCTACACATATCACCGGTCGGCAATGCCTGAAAGCTTCGATGCATACACTGAAAGAGAAGAAGAGACGATGCAACACTCTCACAGTTGGGAATTCTGGCATGAAGAGGTCTTGGATATCGATATAGGTGCCTGGATTCCGCTGCTGCAGTGTACGGAGGAGCTTGACAACAGAGTCATATGCATCAAAATATGAACCAAATCTGCTCTCCAGCGCCAAATGCTTAGCCCTCCAAGCCTTACCATAAGAAATTCTGTACTTAAACCTGGTGAAGACTTTTGTCTGGATTGCCTTCACTTACATAGCTTTGCCCTGCACTATCTCATCGTAAAACAACCGAGCAATAAGCGGCGATGAAAGGTTGGCATGATCTTGAGGGATGCACGGAATAAGACAAGTGTGATGCACTAAGTCACTGATCACCCAACTTGTGCCATACTTAGGTAGATAGCCATGCACCCTGGCAGGGCAATCTGCATTCTTGCATACCATTGTGAGGTATTTCTGACTTGACACCTGAGCTGTGAAAACCCTTTGCGTGAACATTGCTCAATTAATTATTGCATCCTTCATAGCTTGCTTGTTCGGATACATAGCTCCCGTCGCAATATTGTTCTGGTGATATTGCCAGGCAGAATCATGTCCATCGTTGACTATCATTGCAGATGAGAAGTCATGATTCCATGATGCAGGATTCGGGGCCATCTCTTCATTGTCTTCCTCATCTGACTCATCAGAATCATCGGCATGACCCATATCAACATCGGTGTCTTCTTCTTCCATCTGGTCCTGCATGTGCCCATCTACCTCGTCAGTGTCCACCTCGCCAATGTAATCACCATCAGCATTTCCTCCTTCTACCTGACTACTCTGCCCTGGTTCGTAACCAGCAGCATTTCCTCCTTCTACCTGACTGCTCTGTCCTGGTTCGTAACCAGCAACATTTCCTCCTTCTACCTGACTGCTCTGCCCTGGTTCGTAACCAGCATGCCCGGCATTTGACATAGATAACTGCCTCCCTCCACTACTCAGCCCAGGATCGTAACCACCCTCGCCTTCATGTGTGGTGACCTCATTCACGACGGGAGTCACTAAGGCAACAGGATTGCATCCCCTGCGTTCACAACCTTGTAACCACCGCACCCACTCGAAGTCTCGCTCAATTGGCCTCAAATAAAAATATATTGTTGAACTTGATCGTGTCCACAATGCATGAATACCGACTGTGTGCGTTACAGTATCTAGCCCTAAACTTGTCGCAATTCATTCTTTCAACTGACTGACTGACCATGTTTGAGGCGCGTTCAGCGCCACCTCTATGTGAGTAAATTCACTCAGATCAGCTCCAATCTCAGTTGTCTGGACAGTATCAGTACCGTAGTAAAATATGAACTTCACTACATCAGACATCTCGGCTCACCTAATTTTTTTCCAACAACGACAGACAAATAATAAGCAACGCTTTCAAATGTCCGCACCACTAAATATTAGACATGTATATATGTACGGACCAACTAAAAATATTCACATGCATAAAAATATTCACATACCTAAAAATATTCATGGACCAACTAAAAATATTCACATACCTAAAAATATTCACGGACCAACTAAAAATATTCACATACATAAAAATATTCACATACCTAAAATATTCACGGATCAACTAAAAATATTCACATACCTAAAAATATTCACATACCTAAAAAATACTATCAAACAATTACGAGAGATAAAATGTGTGTTGGAATATACCCTTGAACCGTGCAAACGAACGACGAACGGCGGACTTCACTCAACGGAACCGGAGCCGGAAACTCGCCTAGCAACGCCGGAGCTCGACCACCCCCACTGCCTACACCGCAATGCCCGAGCTTCACCACCACCACCGCCACAACCTTCACCAGTGAGCTCCACCAAAATGCTAACCACGAACACCACGAGCTACCCCATGAGTAGATCGAGGTATCCCTTAGCTCCCCTCACTACGTAGAACCCATTCACGATGTCAAATCCGCAAAAAAATAGGTGAGTTGGGTGTATAAATTGGAGAATATATGTGTCAGGAGAGGGAGAAAGAAGAACAGAGAAGAGAAGAAGATAAGAACGAGCTGGAGAAAGAAGTAGGGAAGGAGAAAGGGGAAGGAGCCGGCCGCGGTGGGGCCCGCACCCTGTCGGCCCGCAGCAAGCCGATCGGTCTGCGGCTGGCCGACAGGGGCGCCCGTGACCCAGCCGCGCCGACAGCGGCCGGTGCGACGTGGCCTGGCCAATAGTCGGCCTGCACGTGGCCGATTAGCGACCTGTCGGCCCGCAGTTGGCCGGCCCGCTGCTGGCTGACTAGGCTTAGTCGGCCTGCTGCTGGCCGATTGGGTAATATTTTTAAAATTTCTTTTGGCCGTGTAATATTTATGAAATTTACTAAAGAAAATGTATTATTAAAAAAACATTAGCAAGATGAGATCGGTACTAGTACCATGCATGCATGTAAATTAATGATCCCCTAATTATCCCGACTCGCACCTAGTGTGACGACCGTACGTACACTTGAGCACCGAGAAGGATCCATTCACCATTTGAACTAGACAGTACAACAAATATATTGACAAAAATAAACTGATTTTTATTTGACTGAGCAGAGACGCATACGCCGATACATATGTGTTTATTCACGGAGCAACATCATCTTTTTCTGCGAACCAATCTATGGTTGTACGTGCACGTGGTCCACGCCTAACAAAAATTATTGTTTGTCATCGTCGTCATTATGCTTTTTTCTTTTCTTTAGATTTACAAAGTCATCGTAAGCACCTCGTCGTCGACGGGAACATAATAGAACCCTGAGGTTAAGGATAGCACAGTCCCTCTAACCATCCAACCACAACGGCTCTGCTCAACCAATCCGAGCTTTTATTTTCAGCCCAACATCTTATGTTCTGAGCATGCACGATCAGTGCTTCTTGCAGGGAGGGCAGGGCGTGCCGTCGTCGACGCGTGCATCGGCGCACCGGAACGTCTTCTTAGGGCTCGTCTGCACGACGCGGCAGTTCATGCAGCCGTCGCGGCACTTGGAGCCGGCGTCGTCGCAGACCACGGCCCCCGAGAAGAACCTGCATTTGTCGCAGCACTTCGGGAACTCGGCTGGACAGCATGGAATCAAATCAGTTAATCGCCTTGTTACGGTATAGGGATCAGTTAACTAGTACCACTTGTGTGTGTAAGCTAAAGATCTCAGCGAAATCACAATACGGCAATCAGCAACCATACCGTTCGCCTGTGACAGGATTCCCATGACCAGGACAGCCTGGAGAACCAGGATGACCACGAGTGTGCTACTCTTCATCGTTGCCCCTAAACTTCTCTATAGGGAAGGTCTGCACTGTCCTGCCTGCTCGTGAAATATCAGATGGTTTTGTTGTAGTTGTGCCTGGCCAAAGCTACAAGCAACTATATATATATATATACTAGCAAAAGAGCCCGTGCGTTGCAACGGGATAGAAAAAAAAACACGTTCTTAACCCAATAACCACGACTCGAGACCCTGGTAGGTAGATGTTCTTTATTTTGAAATGGCATCACATTTGTGTTCCCGATGGTGGTCTCAAACGTATTTGAATATGGTCAGTCCTAAGGCGTCTCTCTCTCACACACACGTACGCGCGCTCGCACGCACACAATCGCTTAGAATAAGATGAGAAATATGTTATTTTTTTCCCGTGAGGTTTTTCAGAGTTGTGCGTGCATGGTTATCAATGTTTTTTTCCTCTCAATCTGGTTTTAATGTGTGTTTATTTGCAATTTGGATCGCCACCAGTGCGAAAGAAAAATGGACCGTGCACTATAGATTAAGTTTGCACCCAAATTAATAGTTTAGAAATATTTAACAGCTAAAAGTAACAGTTTATTTAGATTCTACACATTTTTCTAATCAAATTTCATATATAATATGTTAAAATCGGAGTTACGGTTTAAAAGATAAGGATATTTTTGTTTTAGATAAACTGCAGATTAATTAACCAAACGGTTAGGGGTTTTTCTGTTAAAACACAAAAAACGATTCGGCTGACTTAAATATGGATGGCGGGTTGATTACATGAAACCTGAGGGGTTTTTATGCGAAAATGCCAAATAACGGTTCGGTATGACTTAAATGTGTAGTGCGGGTTAATTTACAGAAAACAGAGGGGCTTTTCTGCAAAGTGGCATGACGGACGGGCTGAAACCCAACTTTCTTTATTATTAGGTAAAGATATATATGTCCGTTCTTGAAGCATGCCAATTTGCTGCGTCAGCTATGAATTGTTTTTTGTTATCGTGGTTTGGGATAAACCTGTTTGACTCCTTGCTAGCTTGGACCCTTGTTGTTGTTTTTTTTCCTTTGATACGCTGGCTAGCTTGGACGTATTTCCTTATTCTTTAAAGGCGGCTTGGACTTTTTAGGCATACATCTCCATCTTCCATGTCCAGCGCATAAGCGCACCTACTTTCTCAGCATTATTCGATTATGTATGAAAAGAACAATCTCTATCCGCGCCGAATCGGTGGGTCGATTGATTCTTCAATGTTGTGCGCACTGTGCACGTCCAATCACCTCAGTGTACCTAGCAAAGTAATTTCTAGGAGGACGGTTTTTACCACGAATCCGTATGCGATTCCGACGGTGTGGAAGTTGTCAAAAAATTATGAAACAAAATACGGCAACAGACTATAATGTAAGGTGAACTAACACAGGAACTGAAAAATAATATACGACATTATGTGCCCTGGGCGAAAAAAAAGTTGAATACATGTTTAAGCCGCATTGAGCTGAAATGATAGTTTTTTTTTTTGCCATGGGCATATAAATGTTTATTCATCACCCAGAGTGTATTCTATGGTCCCTCTATTTTAATATCACTGCACAATATTTTCACGTACCAGAAATTTTATCTTACGCCGGAGGTCAAACAAGAACGAAAGAAAATACATATCAGTTGTAAAACATATTTTATGCTATGTAAAATGATGAATGTAAGAACATAGTAACAATATACATAAAAATGTAACTGATGTGGACTTATGACTTATATTTTGATTTTCTTGTGCCAAATTTTGCTTAGTACATCAATAGGGACGCAACTATTTGTATACCAAACATTTTTTTTAATAAAACGATCGTGAGAATACCTTAGGTGCAAGATACTTATTATGCACCCTGTTGATAAATAGCATTAGAGAAAAGGCATTATGCCCGACTTTATATATAAAGCCAATATGAAAAACTATCACCGTACAACAAGGAGGATAACTAACATGTTCTAAGATCATCACGATACAACAATATCGAAATTTGACATAACCAAAATAATGGTGTGCATGCCAGCCCAGGGGCACGAATGTAGAAACAACTAGGCTAATTCGAGGGGGAACGCCCGGAAGTAGGGTACGAGCAGATGCGTGAATCTTGATAATCAAATATTTAATAGCAGCAACATCAACACCCTTAGCCAGTGGCTTCCACAACAGCAAAAACACCATTTTTTTAACAGGTGATCAAGTAGATGGTTAGGAAATAAGTGCTCGATCATAAATTTATTGCGAGTAGACCACAAAGTGCAAGATTGAGCCACAAAAGCAAATGAAAAGACATGGGCCAAGAGAAAAGAAAGGTTCACGAAAATAGCTAAAAGCTCCAAGAAATTATTGAGCCACAAAGTTGCTTTGAACCATGAACGCAACTATTTTTTTCAGGAACACATCTGAAGACGATATGCTCCACATTCGTTTCTCTCCACAAAGAGAACAGTTTGCATCGGTCATACCATTACATTTGAGAATCTGGTTACTAGCTGGAAGGCACTACCTAATAACTTGCCAAGGGAATATCTTGATCTTAACGGAATTTGAGCCCTCCACACTCCCTGAAAATTGTATTGTGAAACCCTGAATTAATAACCCTATGGTACAACAATTTCCCAACAAACTTGCCAGAAGCATAATAGGGCTAGGAAATTTGATTCTTAAGTCGACGAGAGCATCATGATATGTGTAGTGAGGGCCTGCCACTTTGTAAGCCCCGCAGGGGACAAGGACCAACGAACCCAAAATTCCAAATTATTGATAGAGAGCTCCACAATAAAGGTCTATGGATTAGGGAATATACAAAAATATGGTAGGGAAAGAGAGGTAGAGGGGCCCCTCCCATGGCCATCAAAAACCTAGTCGAGGCACTATCGCCAACCACAGCTTAACATGGCTCTTAGTTTCATTACAAACTTTGAGAATCAACTTCCAAACTAAGTTCCACCTCGAGGATTGGCTATCAGGGGATCATAGTTAGGGAAGTACTTAGGTTTGAGCATATCCCCCATCCCAAAGAGATTTTTTCCCAACATCGTATATTTCCACCACCATTTCATAATGAGGCATTTGTTCATGACACAAGTGTTAATAATGCCCAACCCCCAAATTTGTGTGTGGACACATGGGCTTCCACTTAACAAATCTATATGACTTATGGTTATCACCCGCATTCCAATAAAACCACTATGATGTTTGTTAAACAAGGAGTGGTTACTTTCCAAGATATGATAGACACCCACACAATGTACATATGTAAACTAGATACGCACCCGTTAATAAGCACGACTTTACCGGCTGAGGATTTGTATTTGCCTCTTCAAGGGCGACTCTAGATCCAGTGTTTTGCTCAATAGGCATAAATAGGAGGCGCGGAGCTTAAACAAAGAGATATGAATCCCTAGGTAGTTAATAGGGAGGGATCCAAGTTTGCAATTAAGAAACTTTGCAATACATACTTGCTCCAAAGGGGATCAAACCAGGGTCATGATCTCACTCTTGTTGAGATTAATTTTGAGGCCGAACAAGGCCTCAAAAAAAGCAAGATGAACTTGAGGTCTACGATTTGAAGGTCATATTCTTACATAAGGGTAATAATGTAATCAACATATTGTAGGTGCAAAATACCATAAGGTAAAGCTATGAGGCCGTCCTAGAGATGTGGCCGATAGAGAAGGCGCATTTAAGAATGAGGGGCTTCTCGTCCGCCATGAACTTAAAGAACAAAGTGGATAAAGGATCACCTTGGTGAAAGCCTCTACTATTTGTAAAAAAAAAAATATAGTCCAACAACCCCATTGACACACATCGCCATTTGGCCCCACTAACCAAACTCATAATGCGATGCACATAGCTGGAATCAAAACATTTTGCAATGAGTACCTCACGTAGGAAGGACCACCGAACACAATCTTACACCTTCTCAAAGTCACTTTGAGGACAATAGCTTCAATTCTGCTAGATTGAATCTTGAGAATAATGTCATGAAGAGAGAGGGATCCCATCCAGGAAAAAAACAACCTTTGAAAAAGTGATTTGGGTACAATAATCGAGCAGTGGGTTGCTGAGAGAGCCAAATGGAAAAACAGTTCACATGGAACTTAGAAAAATATTTAAGAATAGTAACAGTCCAAAAAAATGGATATTATCACCACCCTTTACCTTAGGGATATGGGAAAGGATGGTGTAGTTCAAACGTTTCAGGATGGACATGTTGTGATATCAATCTCACGTGTAGCACCATGAACAGTAAGATCGAAAAAATATAAAAGGTTTCAACCAATTATTCTTTTTGTCAACAAGCATTGTTGAATGTTCTACCTATGTGCAAATTTTCATGTATAAAAAATATTATATGCACTAGGAGAAAGAAAAATACAAAATTGATGTTCAAAAAGTTTTTTTTGTGAAAAACAAATTGAGAACCAATGTTTTTTCCTCGAGAGCATTAGGAATGTTTTCCTTCATGAACATTTGTAGAACATCAAACATTGTTTTTTTTGTAAAAAGAGATTTTTAAATTGTTTTACATTATTATTATTATTATTATTATTATTATTATTATTATTATTATTATTATTATTATTATTATTATTATTGTCATTATTATTATTTTAATGTTCTTGAGGGTGCATGTGAGCTCAGGTTCAGAAGATCACTCACTACTAGAAAAAAGGCTATAGGTAATATCACTATTAGTGGCGCACCAGAGATGTGGTGCGCCACTACTATATAGCAGTGGCGCACCACAAACAGGTGCTCCACTAATAGTGACATTACTAGTGGCGCACCAGGTGTGGGGTGCGCCACTACTAAGTTTTTGAACAGTAACCAGCCATGCCCAGGCTTACCAGTGGCGCACCAGGACAAGGTGCGCCACTACTATTTTTGATAGTAGTGGCGCACCTTGCCCTGGTGCGCCACTGGTAAGGCTGGGCATGGTGGTCCAAAAAAAAAACATAGCAGTGGCGCACCCCTTCACTGGTGCGCCACTAGTATTCCTGGCTACTAGTGGCGCACCAGTGAAGGGGTGCGCCACTGGTAACCTGGGA